>CM070733.1:35047016-36247016 GCA_036346275.1 Otatea glauca | reverse complement strand
AAAGATGAAAAGAATGCAAGCTTCACTTGAGAAGGCACACAACTTAAATACAAGGTACCAGAGAGATCAGGCATCTCACAGTTCTGCTGAGCAAGAAATGGATGAAGTCCGTAGACAGGTTGAAGTTGAAACAGCTGAGGTGATCATGTGCTTACAAGAAGAACTTATATCACTCCAACAGCAGTTAGATGCTAGTAACAAAAATGAGTTGTTGGCCAAACAAAGTCTACATGAGCTCCAACTGGAAAGAAAACAGTTGAATGATAGGCTAATTGAGGTGATGAAAGAGAATGAAATCATTTCTGCACTAATTGTGGAAAAAGAAAAGCAAATTGGGCTGTTGACCCATGACTGGGACAGATTAGCTAGTGACATTGGAAGCTTTCTTGTGGATGGAAATGCAGCTCTTCATGAAGCTTCTGACCAGGTTGCCTTTATTTCCGAGTCATTTTCTCAGAGAAGATGGATTGAGGATCAATTCCAGAGGATGTGCCGGGGTATATCTGAAAGAGATGAGTTACTTGGGGAGCTTCAAAACCGATTGAAAGAGGCAGATGATATAAGATGTGACTTGGACTTGAAGTTGAGGTCCTTAAGAGGAGCAATGCAGGCCATAAATGAAGTGCATCAACAGGAAAAGAATGATCAAGAAAAAGATATTTCTCTTTTAAGATCGCAGGTATCTGATCAGGGGCATTTGAACCAGCGGCAACTTGAAGAACATCAGAGATTAGAACTTTTGTTGGATGAATCCATTGAAACATTTGTGCAGAAGGAGGTTTTTGAACAGAACTATATATCTTTACAAAAAGGGATGCAAGAAGAGATTCATCAGCTGGAGTCACAATTAGACCAGTCAAAGAGACATTTAGTTCATTTATTGAGTCAGACCCAGAACAAGGAGCAGGCTTTTGAGAAGCTGAAAAATGAAGAAAGTACTGTTTTGTTAAGAATGTTGTCAGATGTTCTGAAGGCAAAGGGTATTATACATGAGTTTGGAGTTGGATTCCATACAATGCAGTCAAGCCTTTCTGTGGACACTGAAGAGGTCGTTTGTCAAAATTCAGACCTAAACTTGGAGGATCGGGTAAGCTAATGCTCTTGTTATTTGGTATCAAGGTGAACCGTACAGTCCACTCTTTTTGTCAGTAAGTTCCTTACAGAAATCAATCTGTATCAATTAAGAGTGGCGGTCTTTAAACAGTCATGGCATAACCATATTTTACTGCATTCTGCAGGCTGACCTGAAAACGCTTGGAGCCTTTGAAGCTGGGGAGCAGCGCAATGCCGAGATCCTTTGCCAACTTAGCAAGGAAATGGAATCTGCAGTTCACGGATTGCAGATGCTGCAGTCTCAAATGGCCAAACTTCTGCAAGAAAAAGAAAATGTTAAAGAATGCCATTTCCAGAGTGAAAGAACTATTAAAGATCTCAATACTGAAGTCCTTCAATTGAAGTCAGAGATAATCAACAAAGAAAAATGCTATGAAGCTAGATTGAAAGAATTGGAGATGAAGATGCAAGAAAAGGATAACGACGCTTCAGCATCACTTATTTCATGGCATAGAGAAAAAGAGGTAACATTTGAAAGGCCATTCGTCTTCCGTTGAAGTCTTCCCCTGAAAGTTTTGGTGATTTTTGATTTTTTTTTTCTGAACAACGAACTATCTTCTTCTAATTTTGCAGTTGGATTTGTAATTTAGAATAAGACTTGTTTTTCCTCACCCAAGAATAAAGTAGGCTTGTTTCTCCCTCCTCCATTAAGAAGGATTTTACTAGGAAAAAAATCTATAGCGCTGTATACTTATCTTCCACATGTATGGGTGTGGTTTTAATGAGCAAGAAGTAAGAGCCAATAGGAGACTGATTTATGGTGCTTTATAGAATTTGTAGTAAAATGCTGTCTGCCTTCTTTTGATGGCATTGTCACATTGGTACTAAAACTTAGTTATATCTCACCATTGTCAGGTCTATCTTTCAAGAAAGTTTGGTTTATTATTTACATATAGACATAATAAAAAAATATTAAAGAACCCAAGGGGAGTTATGGTGTAGTTCAGCATTCTTTGGTGACTTTCCCTAAGTTCCAATACTTTTTTACCCAATGACGAAAGTGGATTATGTAGATGTGGGTCTGGTTGACATAATGCACTAATATGCTTTGGCCCTGCAAGACTAGGTCAATGAATTTTTTGATTTATTGTGTGTATAACAACTGCAAAGAGTTAGTATTTGTGGATGGAAAATTACGTTTATTTTCTTGAGTTGGTTGATCTTGATTCCTTGCTATCATTTGTGCTCATTAACCTATACATATTTGATGAATGCAAATATAAATGTTTAAGCATCAGAACTATGTTATTATTTTAGGCACTTGAACTTGAGGTTTCAGAGGCAAAAGATCTTGCAGTCCAGAAATCATTTGAGGCTTCTACTCTTATAGCCAAATTTGAAGAAGCGCAGGCAACCATAAGTGACGCGGACACTACGGTCAAGGCACTGGTGGAAGTGAATGAAAACATAAAACATCAAGTAGAAAGGTACAAAGAAAAGGAAGCTTCATTTATTGTTGAAAAAGATGACTTGCTAAGTGAGATCAGTAGTTTGAAGATGCTGCTGGATATGAAGGAACAAAGTTATGAGGTTATGGAAAAGAAATTCCAGTCAAGCCTGCTTGAAGCAAATGAGCTAGTTGTTGAACTGGAAGATGGCATTAGACATCTGCAGAATTTGCTATTGGAGAAGCTTGAGTTCGTTTCTTCTGATGTTGAATGGATGAAGTCGAAGCTTCAGCAGTTTGCAGAGTTGGCAAGAACTTGGTTAGAGGAGAACTGGTTAGAGATGATTGGAAAAGATTGTGCTGTTTCTGTGTTGCACCTCTGCCATATGGGGATTTTACTGGAGAGAATTACTGGGCTGAATGCAGAAAATGGTTTCCTTCAGGGTGGCCTCTGTGAATCTAATTCTTTGATATCTAAGTTGCGAGAGCACAATGATAAAGCAAAGAATGAGCTGGAAATGTGTAGTGTTCTCAAAGGAAAGTTACTACTTGACATCAACCACAGTTTCAGTCGTATTGCCAAGAAGGAACAAGAAGCAACTGAATTGAACTCAAGATTAGATTCTTTTGAGAAGAATATTCTGCATTTGCAAGCACAAGAAAAAGCAATGTTGGCACGGTCAAATTCCATGTGTAGTGAACTCTCCGTTTTGATTGAAGAGATTGATGCTACCAACAGGAGTGCCTTGGCAACTGAATCCAAAGAAAAGGAAGAGCTGCGCCACCAATTGGACGAAGCTTTGCTTCTCAACAGAATGTTTAAGGGCACAATGCTTGAAGGTTTGAGTCTGCTTCAAGTGAACAACGCCACACCTCTAAATGATATGAAAGGGTGCAATGAATTTGAGTTGTGCAGTTGGCTTGCAGATTGTCACAATGAATTGGTTATGATCAATACATTTGCAAAGGATATTGAGTCTATTGTTTTGGCTTCAGAATTGGAGCACTACGAAGTACAGCTGCAAAAACAAAGACTTATGTTTACTGAAGTCCTTGAAGGATTAAAGACAGAAGCAACTTTGTGGAAAGTTGATCAGGATTTGGATAGTGTTGTAATTTTTGCTTTACATGAGGAGAACCATAAGATAAGGATTGATTTGGAGGACCTAAAGCGGAGCAAGGATGAAGTTATGGAAATTCTACATGTAATGAGTGAGGAAAACCCAAAACTTCGATATGAAGTTGGCTCCTTGGAATCCAGCATTAGATGCTTGCAAACAGATCTAGATGGAAGAAACAAAGCTTTGATGGATTTGCAATGCTCCCATGCAGCCATATGTAACGATCTTGAGTTGAAAGCCGAAGCCGTTGAACTCGGAATCTCAAGGGAAAATGATTTGAGGTCCGAGAATGATTCACTAAAACATGAAAATATGGATATTGTGTCCAAGGAACAGAGAATGGTTGAACTGGTTGCTAATATTGACACCGAGAAGTTATTTGTCACCATTCAAGGTCGTTTGGAACAAGTTACTGATCAAGTACAAAAGTACATTAATGATCAATTAAACATGGTGATGAAGTTCTCCAATGAGTTCGACTCCATTCAAATGTCTATTAAGGAGCTGAGCATCCATAATTCCTTTCTAAAGTCTGAATTAGCTAGGAAAGATGAATTGGCAAAGGGCTTGTCATTTGATCTTAGCCTATTACAGGAGTCAGCATCTGTTGCAAAAGATCAAGCAGATGAACTTATTGAGCTGACTGAAGCAATAGAATCATTAGAACAAGCGCTGACTTCTAAATCGCATGAACTTGATGATGCTGTTTCTGGAAGGCAACTTCTAGAAGCTCAAATCTTGAAGAGTAATGAAAAGGTTTTTGTCCTAGAGGAGCAGCTAGCAAATAAGGTTGATGAACTAAAGGTGCTTTATATGCAGAATACTGAAATGAGATCTCAGCTGAACCATATTGAAGAAATAAGTTATGCTATGGAAGAGGAGTTAGCGAATAAAAGTAAAACCACTGAAAGACTGGAAGAAGAGTTGATTGAACTGAGAAATTTACTTGATGATAAGAATAGCTATTTTCAAAGTTTGCAAGATGACTTCTCCAAGCTTTCAGATGAAAAGCAATTCGGTGACTCTCAGTTGCTTATCTTGAAAGAAAAGCTGGAGATGGCTCAGGCAATGGCAGAAGAAAGTGAAGCAATCGCTACTGAGGCTCGACAGGTGCTCATAAACCCTTTTTTTTCTTCCTGAAACCTGCACAGAAACCTACTTGATTATTGTTTTTCTCCCTTAATACTACTTGCATTGTTTTTCCTGTATAACTCTTCTATTGCTCTTTTACAGACAGCAGAGGAAAGGAAGGCATATGCTGAAGAGAAGGATGAAGAAGTGAAACTATTGGAGAGGTCAATTGAGGAGCTTGAAAGTACTGTATGTGCTTTGGAAAACAAGGTGAGCAGTGCCACTTCTTCTATATTAGTGTGGGTTCATTACTTGTTGCAGTGACATTTCTTTATCAACAATGATATTGGTTATTTCCCTTAAGGTGGACATCATCAAGGAAGAAGCAGAACGGCAAAGAATGCAGAGAGAAGAATTAGAGGTGGAGCTGCAGAAAGTTAGGCAACAAATGCTAGCTGTGCCATCCTCTGGGAAAGCAAGGAGCTCCGTCGAACATGGAATGGTTGATTTAACTGACTCATCCAGGTTTGCATGGTTATGAATTTTGTTACCAGTTACCTAATTCACAGCTGTAAGTCTGTAAGGATTACACTCACTTTTTCTCTTGCAGGCACTCAACAGAGATAAGCAATGAGCTACTGGCTGCTCAGGAGAGTATAAAAAGAGTGCAAAAGGAGGTTGCTGAAAAGGAATCAGAGGTAACAATATGTCAATATATTTTCTAACCATTTGTTACTTAAAATACAAGTGTTTAATTGTTCTGACAGTATTTTTACTATCATAAAAGCTTTATCCAAATATTGTTGGTTTCAGTATTACCAGTCTTTTCTTTATAGATTGCTCAGTGCAAGGCGCATATCTCAGAGCTAAACATACATGCTGAGGCAGCAGCACGAGAATACAAGCAGAAGGTAAGCAAATTTTCTTTTGTGATTTAATTTCAATAGCTGAAGCTATTAACATTTTTCAAGTACACTAATGAAATATGATCTGACTAGTTCATGGAGCTAGAGGCCATGGCACAACAGGTTAAGGCTGAAAATACATCTGCAAATGCTTGCTCCACGAGACCAGATAAGATTAGCTTGAAACCTCGGGGTTCAGGTTCCCCATTCAAATGTATTGGATTGGGTTTTGTACAACAAATGAATTCTGAGAAAGATGAGGAACTTAGTGCTGCAAAGCAACGTATCGTTGAACTCGAGGGCATAGCAGCTAGTCGGCAAAGGGAGGTGAGATTTCTCAAAACTTTCCACCTTTTTTTTTGTTTCATCTGTTTATAATTTTACCAACCTATCTTTTCTCTTATGTTTGAAGATATTCATGTTGAATGCGAGGTTAGCTGCAACAGAGAGTATGACACACGATGTGATTCGTGATATGTTAGGGGTTAAGATGAACATGACAACTTGGGCGGTAGGAATACAAATTCCCTTACTTCAGACATTCATAAATATTTCCAGTTTTGTGTCTACGCCCAATAATATCTTTGTAAACATTTGCCTATTGTTTCATTTTGTAGGCACTAGTTGACAACCAGCAAAAGATGGACACAAAAGAGCCAGGTATTTCTCAAGCTCAAGAATCTAAAGAGGTAAGTTCCACAGTAGCAATAGTTTTTATACGACTTATCTTTCCTCTCGGATTGCATTTAATACCCCAAGTGCTCAGCAGTCCAATGAGCTGATGAAGTTGAAGAAGCAGCTTGATGAATTCATTGAAGAGAGGCAGAGGTAGAGATACTTTGCCATGTGTGACATCTTTAAAATCTCAATAATAGGTGATATGACGTTGCGACGTACACAACAATGTTTTTGCTCTACAGCTGGCTTGATGAAATAAACCAGAGACAATCAGAACATGGAGCTGCTTGCATTACTATAGAAAAATTACGACAAAAAGAACACTTTTTGGTAGCTGAAATTGACTTGCTGAAGGTATGTCAAATCAGTCACTTATCTGTTGGAAAAGAAATGACATGTTTCTTCCCCACTTTTAAGGGTAAATTTTAGTTTTTCTTATAATTGGCTGATATATAGGCTGAAAATTCAAACTACAAAACAATCATTATTAATCTTGAAGATGAAGTAAAGAAGCTTACCAGACAACAGAATCTTCAGCTGCGAATTAATCACCACGTTAAAACAAAGGTATTGGTTACTTCTCAAACTTCCTAGACGTTTCTGAACATTACTGTTTTCTGGTCTGATCATCTTTCATGCGTTTTCCACAAATCAATAGGAAGAGAATATACTGCTGAAAAAGCAGAACGAAGAGCTAAGTGCAAAACTGCAGCAGCTAGGGGCCATTGTTGCCCGTACAAAGGAAGAGCTTGCCCGTTACAGGGTCTCAGATGGAAAAGATCCATATGAACAGATGGAAGAGGAAGAACTTTTGAGGAAGAAATTAGAGGTGCGTCTACTTCCGTTCCATCTGTGAAGAGTTATAGCAGGTACAAAGGCATTGATATTCTGTTTGTTTACCAATCAAAAGGCAAGCGAACAAGATAGAAGCAAGCTCGCAGAAAATCTATCGAGTTTAAGTACCAGCATTCTGAAGGTATGAATATTTTTACTTGGAAGCAACATTATCATGTGGTTGATGTGAGTCTGCCAGGTCACATGACCAAACTTGAATCCTAATGTTGCCACAGGTAGCTGGAGTTACAAACTATGAATCTGATGCGAGTCTTTTGAAAGCATTGGAAGCCTTAAATCAACTCCAATGTCGTATTGCTTCCTTGGAGAGTGAAATTGAGGATCTTAAGTTAAAGGTAATAACGTGCGGAAATCATTTTTTAAATTGAGCTAACTGAATCTCCTTATTTACTAGGATGAGAAATCAGCAGCAGTGTTTTTTTTTGTGTGTGTGAATTATCTGCTTTGTGTTCTGATCCACTTGTTATGAACACAGCAGCATATTAGTTTCAAGTAACCGTTACTTTTTTGTCCTTATTTCATCAGAGGCAAATATACATAAACTGTGTTTTCATCTCACTGATGCTGAAAAATGCACTTCTGCAGTGCAAACTATTGCATGAAAAAGCCCGATTATCCGAGCTCCGAAGCGATTCGTCCTCTCTGAGCTCAGGGTTGAAGGATGGCTCCAGATCGCCTAGTCTGTACAGATCTCCGAGCATTTCGTCTTTCCGATGACACAGCTGAGCAGATGCAGGCGAAACAAGTGTACATAATAGGTAATTTATTACTCGTTAGTCGTCAGCTAACACCTATCTATATAGGTTTCATTCATCTCTTAGTACAGTCGAATTGCGAGAAGGGAAGATGGGAATCCAGCAATCTCCATTGCCGATGTTGTATTTGTTGATCTATTTGTGTGATGTACATTCAATGAAATCCAATACAATCATTCTTTCTTTGCCCTATGTCCCTGTCTGCTTATCTTTTGTTTATGAATTTTTGACAGTAAAAACCAACCAGCAAGCATGCACTGCTGTCTAATCAAATTCATCCTCTTCCAGTTTGATAATCTCTCTGTAAATGTGCCTCGTGAACGCTGTTCGTTGGTAACCATGTCGAACAACTGTGTGGATCTCTGATGCAAAAGTGGACAAAAAAAGAGAGCAGAAATTAGAGAGGTGCTCCCTACTTTTCTTTTTGACAGTTGCACAAATATTAAAGTACGAATAAAAGGTAGATGATGATTACTTACCTTTTCGTTTGTTTCAAGATTTGTGCAACTTGTATTATGAGAGAAAGCATTGAAGCACTGCTCTAGAAATTAATACCCAGTTAATTCTATTTGCGATATATATGCGTGAAAATTAATTTGACAACAATATTTGTGATGTAATAAATTATTTGTGAAAGACCAAATAATGCTTGGGTTGGTTTTTCTTGTAACAACAGATGAAGCGCAAGGTGTGCGATGCAAACAAGTTATAGGTCGGGGAGAAGTTGTGCAGGAGGCGCGTAGCCTAGAAGCAGTAGGCGAGTCACGTGAGTGTAGTGAGACGAGACGCGAATAGGTCTACATGGACACCGCACAGTGTATTGTCTAGCGGGCCGTGCGAACGAGCGAGCCACACGAGAGCAGTGAGCAGGTTGTGCAAACGAGTGAGCAATGTGTGTGCATGTATGAGTAGTAGGCTATGTGTATGCAGGTATTGGTTTGCGCGAGCATGTTTTAAGCTAGCTGTGTGTGCACGCATGTATATGATTAAGGGCCTGTTTGATTTTGCTTTTGATTCTGGATTCTGGCCCTAAAAGCAGAATAAAAAACAAAACAGTACGATTCTAGAATTCGATTCTCACAATCCAGCCTACCCATATATACTATAATCCACAATCCACTTCATATGTGCTTTTGGATTTCAGCTTTTGGAGACTCAACTTCTCTACAACCACAATCCAGAATTAGTTTTAAAAATCCAAGATAAAAATAAACCAACCCTAAGTTAACTAATCAGGTTTAAAAGGAAACAGTACGGCGTATGTTTCCATGGGGCTCTGTACGGCAGCAGCAGACGTCAAGCCTCCTTGCGACGGCGGCGCAAGGAATTAGGACGCTGGCCAAGTTCCTTCTCTCCAACGCCCTGGTGGTCGAGACGGTGCAGCACGGGGACGGCGCATAAGACGTGGCGTCAAGAGCAAGAAAATAGAAAGTGAAAAGTAGAAGAAAAGGAGAGAAACAAAAAGAAGAAAATTGAGAAAAATTTGAGAGATTATCTCAAGGTTGTGTTTTTATGTAAATGGACCATTTTGCATGTTTTATATTCCTAACTTGAAGAATAAATTAGTGAGTATAGATTCCGATCTACATCTTCTTGTTCTTCGTATTTTTGTACAATTGTTTTCTAGTTTATTTGTTTAATCTAGTTTTGTTCTATGGTATTAGATTGTTTATCTTAGACTGATTTTTTTCACTTTGATCATTATTTTATTAATTTTTAGAATTATAAAAAAATAGGTTTAGGTGTTAGTTTGCACTAATTCACCGTCCTCTTGGTGCGCTTCGATCCTTTATACTCCCATTCAGTCATAAATAGTTGCTGTTTTGGACATCGATATGGTCTCTAAAATACACTTTTGATCACTATTTTATATTGTAATATATTTATAAAACCCAATAAATTATAATATTATGAAAGTATTTTTAAGACAAATCTACGCATATGAATTTAATGTATCCAATTTAAATATTTAAAAAGATATTAACAGCTAATGTTTTGAAAGTTTAACTACACCTATGTCCAAAACAACAACTATTAGTGACTAGAGGTATTTACCATATCAAATGGGGAAGGAAAACTGAGAATGAAGGTGAGTCCCTAGACAGGTGAGGGGCGCAGTGGATGACGGGGATATGGTGGAGCTGCCGTGGTGGTGGTAGAAATCCACCGCGGCAGAAAGATGTTCACGTGGATAGGTGCGAATCTCTGCCTCCGTTTCGAACGTCTTCGCCTCAGATTTGGACTCCAGCACACAATACCTCCAAATAGTGGCAGATTTAGAATTTTATGAATGGGTGTTCGCTAATTACATTGTCCTAAATTTTAATATATATACTTATATTTTTTTATAAAAACTAAAGATAAAAGTCACATTTTTAAATCTATTAAAAGTCAATAATAATGAATTTTTAAGTAATAGTTAATAGTAACACTCTGTTTGGTGATAACATATAACACTTTGTTTGGTGATAAAATAATTACAATTTTTAGAGTAAAACTATTACAACTTCAAATGACAACAAAAGGGTTTATTTTGTTCTTAAATAGATTTTAACTATAACCCTATTCTCTATTCTTATTTTATATGTTACTAATTTAAATGGTGTTTTTTTACACACATAGAAAATGAATTAGTACATATTTATATTTTTGACATATGTTGCGAGAATAACATTTTACATGAATATTTTGTCGAGCATATGGCTTCGAAAAAATAAAATGCAAATATTTGCAAACCAAAATCAACTTTCGCAAATGATGTATATTTCTAATTCAAAGGACTATATAAATTCTTATAACCACTAGATTCATGACAATTGATGCCATCAAATTGCTTTAAATAAAATACCTAATGTATCTAGATATTTCTAGAACTATGTGGATTTTACAAAGATTTTCAAATATTTTAATTGGACCCTTTTTAGAAAATCTATCAGTTTTGATAAAGTAGTTGAGTGCCTGTGCTTGATAAAGTAAGCTAGTACTGCACTTTCATAATGATAATTTTTTGAATTGAGTATTAACTAAACAAATACTCCCTTCGCTCACAAATACATGTTGTTCTAGGATAACTGTAGTTAAACTTTCGAAACTTTGACGATAGACATATTTTTAAATATTTACATTGAATACATGAAAATCATATGTATAGATTTTCCTTGAAATGTCTTCCATAATATTATAATTTTATTGGGCTTTACAAAAATATTACAATATAAATTAGTGGCCAAAGTTGCATTTTGGGTACTATGTGAATATCCAAAACGACATATATTTGTGACTAGATGTAATCTGTTTGATCCTTTTCATATATCACGATCATATATACTTATTCACATACACCCATCTAATAAATCCATTAGAACTTAAAACAAAGAAAATAATATGGGACCAATACCTAAATTCAAGACTAAATAGAATCAACCTGGTATTTAAAAACAAAAAGGTCTTAATCAGCTTGGTTTTTGGGATAAATCCTCCAAATCTATTGCTCTATGCGGACCATAACGTGACATGTAGGAGTGGTACCATAGATCTGCTCGACATGTAGGAGCGGTGCCAGAGACAAATTCGGTTGCATGGTTAGAGAACATCCCCTCCCCTACATTTGATATTTTTTTGAAAGTTTTGAAAACTTCAAAGATTGATTTTTTATAGATTTTCAACGTTTAGGTGGTTTTCACCGGATACGCTTTGATGCAATCAAACTTCTATCGAATGCGGCATTTAGCATAGATGTCCAAACCCTGCCCTACCTCGACTAGAGCTGTGGCAAATACAGGGCAAGCCAAAACCCGCTTGGCCCCATTTAGATCTCTACTTCCAAATAGAGATGGTAATGGAGCCCTATTCCTTGTTGGAGAACTCCTCGATTTTCGGTTGAGTACTTGGAGCTATCTCTTGTTTATGCATGTATTTGCATTTCAATTGGTTGAAAAATGGTCATGCAATGCTCACTGTGGTCCTGCCGAAATGATGCTATTTATTGAACTAACAATATTTATTCAAGTATTTTTAGTAGTAATATTTGTTTAAGTATGTCAAGTAGCAATATTTACTTCAACATATTTTAGTAATATTATTTGTTCAATTATATTTAATAGTAATATTTGTTCAAGTATGTCAAGTATCAATATTTGTTGAATTATATTTAGTAGCAATATTTGTTGCAGTATATTTAGTACCAATATTTGTTCAATTATATTTAGTACCAATATTTGTTGAAGTATATTTAGTAGCAATGGATGACGCCCGAAAATGGCACTATTTGTTCAAATACCAATATTTGTATGCACATAAATTATCTTGCAATAGTATATTTTAATATGTTAATGTTATCCAATATTGACAAGCTTACTTCTCGTTGTATGCAAGCATGAACTACCAAAACTTTAGTATGGAAGTTGTACTCTATACCATTAGTTATATTTTGTACTTATTTTGTTGTACAACCTGCAATTTGACATAAGTAATTTCTTGCAAATTATTTACACAAGCAATTTTTGTACGTAAATTGCATGCATGCTTACTTATTGTTTTCTATTAGCAGATGACAGACCATGTCGACGTGGTGTGGGAGCATGACGAGAAGTTAGGTGCTGAATTTTGATGCAAGTACTGTCTCAAAGAGAAGAAAGGAGGCGGTGCAACTCGACCGAAGCAGCACTTGGCAGGACGTAGTACGAGTGTTGTCCATTGTAGTAAAGTTCCTGTGAAAGTTTGCAAGTACTTTTAGCGTGACCTAAACAAGACGAGCGATAAGAAGGACAAGAAATAGGAGAGGCTAAGGAAACAAGGAGCAGCTGGAGATTGCCCACTGAGGAGAATTGTATATTTAGAGTACACGAGTGATGCTGATGAGGAGGATCAACTCCAGCATTCCATGGCTACCTCTAGGGCGGAGGCAGAATTTAGAAGCCGGGCAAGTGGCAGGTATGAGCACGGTGGTGGTTGTGGCTCCTTACGGGGGATAGAGGAGATCGTGATGGTCTGTTGTCGAAGATGTTTCAGAGTTACTCGTAACGAGAAAGACCGCAGGCGGTGGGGATTACAATGTTGGTACAGCCCGTGGCCCCGTGCAACCAAGGATTGAGATCCATCAATGGACACAGAAGGGGAAGAGTGCGAAGCAGGCCATTGGCTTGGCATGGGACAAATTTTTCACACTGCTGATATCGCTGGGCGGAAATTAGATAATCTATACTTTGTTAGCGCCGTGAGGGAAACACAAAAATACGGTAAGTGAGCTTTAAAATGTTTGTTCAGTTATACACCGATTCATAGCTAAATTTTTGTACTATGTTTTATTTACAAGCGAGGGTGTCCCGTTCCCGAGTGCGCTAGATATAGATGGAAAATATTTAGATGCTAGTGAAACAGACATAAAGGAGAAGTTTGCAAATTTCAAGCAGGAAGGACCTACATACAGAGTAACAATCATGTGCGATTCTTGAATAGGGTCAACACGCATGAGCATAATTAACTACATGATTTACTCAATAGTACCATGTTCTTCCACAAGTCTATCGATGCTACGAGCCTATCTCAAGATGCCTCGTACTTGCGCAAGGTACTTGGTTTCATTAGTCCTCTTCTAAAATATAATTAACGTACGCATCATGTAATAGAGGTACTTGGTTTTGTTTGTTCATACAGAAAATATATTTAGTGGTTGACGAGGTGGGCCCGACAAATATAGTGCAGATTATCACAGATAATGGTGCCGACTATAAGAAGGCGTGCAAGCTCATCGCACGATAGCACCGCAACATCGTGTGGTAGCCTTGTGTGGCCCACACCATTAATTTTATGTTGAAGGAGATTGGAGAGTTTCCTGATCACACCTCGATCATTGAGAGTGCAAAGAAAATCTCTCGATGGATATAAAACCATTCCAAGTTTCATGGTATGATGGAGAAGTATATTGAAAGTTAGTGGGTCAAGTGGAATGCAACTCGTTTCGGCACTAACTACATGTTCTTGGATGGTTTCTTTCGTCGCAAGGATAAGTTCATGCAATTGATGGCTGTGAAAAAATTTATAAGCTCTCACTTTGTTGAAGGGGAGGTACGTGTACAGCTACCTCTCGAGCTTGGACTAATGAGATAATTTTTTATCTGTTGTCAAGTCGGTGGAACCGTTGTATGCCTTCCTGCGATTCGTCGATCAGGACAGGGTGTTACATTGAGCGAGACGATCCTACGGTACACCATAATACGATAGGAGTATGATTGTTTGTTTCATGACTCTCCAGCAACAAACGAGATGTACATGGACGTGGTGGATCGAAGAATGGACAACTTAATGCACCACACTTATGTGAATACCGGTAATACATTATTATTTGGAACACAGTATCTTGCAGTTGCATATACGTTACATACTTATACTAACATGTTTCGTTTCACATCATGCAACTGCCGCCTTAAACCCCTGGACTGCCTATGCGTACGGCACGAACAGTAGCTTCTTGCCAAATCTCTTGGATGCCTTTGAAGCGCTTGCTGATGATACTGATAGTATCGTGCAATCTCTTCATGATGCCGAGGTTTTCAGAAGGAAGGCTGTATCGTTCTCCAGTGCTCTAGCTGCGAGAATGGCAAGTGATGGCAAAACATACCCTGTTATTTTCCTTATACTGTCTTAAATGTATTGGTACTCTCGTCGGTACTTATTATTGTATTCGTTAACTTCCAGCACATTGGTGGGGCTGTGTTCAGTTCGAAAACACCCATCCTCTAGTGGTTTGCCCTACGTCTCATGTCGCAATGCGCTTCATCTAGTGGATATAAGCGCAATTGGAGTATATTTGCATTCATCCACACAAAAATTCACAACCGCCTATCATACAAGAAGCTACATAACCTGGTGTACGTCAACTATAATCTTCGGCTTTGAATTCAAGCCGCAGAAAATCAAAGGCGCTCAGATCTATTCCAACGTCTTATGGAGTTTACACTATACGATGATGCAAATCTGATCCGATGGTGGATGAAAAAAGGAAGGTTCAATGGTGACCCATTACTTGATGAGGAGAATACAGTGAGTGATACCCCTCTCCCATCATAGCTTGTGACAGACTTGATTCACCTTGCTATGTTAAGAAAGGATACTAAGGCTGTAAGCATCCTCGAATAAGCGGACATGACAGTTGATTACACTCACGTAGGGAAGAGATAGCTCCAATCAGTGCCGAGAAGGGATACAGGAAAAAGGAGAGCATCCTCCAAAGAAAAGGGGAAGCATCCTGTAGATGAGCAACATTACATAGGGAGTAATGACTCCACTGAGAGCGGGAACCGTCGGAGCCCGCCATACCAAAAATCCAATGATAGTAGCTCCAAGACGAAAATCGATGACGGTGAGTCCGGTGGCGATGCTTCCATACCTCCCATGCACCAATCAGAAGAGCAGTGTCCCGTTGAATTTACAGGGGAGTTGCAGTTAGCTCATGCAATACAAGACAGAGAATATGGTGCTCTCCAATCACAAAGGACGACTACTAGAGGGAAGGGAAAGAATGCACCACAGGATAGCTCTAACTATTATGGCATTATCGAGACGCAAGGGAGCTATGGCTCATATGGTAGCTATGACTACACCATACCCGATGCTAATGCACAACCTCCTAGGTATACGAGTGGCACAACCCTGAGTTTTATGCTATGTTGTACCAACAATGGCAAATGACAAGTCCATAGCGGGGCAAAACTGGCACAATTAAAAGGCGGAGTTACTAGCTACACGAGGATTGACCTTGATATCCACTGAGGAATACAACATGGGCAACCAAGTGTAGACGCAACAATACTACCCGTAGCCCCGAAGATAATGTTTTATTTGCATGGTTCATTTCATCGCAACTTGATTTTTTACTAACATAGCATCTATGCAGGTCCAACATGGTATTTGTGTAGGAAGAACGATGAAAATATCCCTACTTTACAATTTCAAATGAAAGGTATCGAAATGTGAATGCTATGGATATGTCAATGTTTATTTTTTGCATTTGTTGGATTGATATATGAATGGTATTGAAATGAAAAGTTATTTATTGAAATATTATTGCTAAATACCTACTTTATAACTTCATATTGTCTAAAATATAGCAAAGGTTATGTCGAAATTTTGTTTGATTTGTATGTTTCATTTCATTGCAACTCAAATTTTTACTAACATTCCGTTCATGTAGGTCAAACATGGCATATGTGTGACAATGGAAGAATGACGAAGTTATGCTTACTTTACAACTTCCAATGAAAGGTATTGAAATGTAAATGGTGTTGATATGTGAATGGTATTGGGAATTATTTTTTAAAATAATATTTGAAAAATAAAAAATTACAGAAATAATATACTGAAATTAAAAATTACAAATATACCTCTCTGTCGCTATTTGAAATTGCGACAGACTCTCTGTCGCCATTCTAAATAACGACAGAGAGCAGTTTTAGGCCTCATTTCGCTGAGCAAACGTAGGCAATAGACCTCTGTTGCAATTTCAAATAGAGACAGAAATTTGTCGCAATTTCAAATAGGCCTCTGTCGCTATTTCAAATAGCGACAGAGAGGTATATTTGCAATTTTTAATTTCGTCATATTATTTCTGTAATTTTTTATTTTTCAAATATTACTTTGAAAAATAATTCATGGTATTGGTATGTGAATGCTTATTTTTGCACTTGTTGGATTGATATGTGAGTAGTATTGAAATGAAAGATTATTTGTTGACATATTATTGCTAAATGCACACTTTACAACTTGCAATTGTTTAAAATATAGCAAAGATCATGTCGAAATTTTTCCATATTTAGGAAAGATCATGCCGGAATTTTTCATGTTTTTCCATACTTTTTTTTATATATTTCTTACATTTTTCTTTTTTTTTGGGGGGGGGGGCTTTTGACTAGATTTTAAATTCATTTGATTTTTCAAATCGTTCAGTTTTGAACGAATTTCATTCGATTTTTTATTAATTTCGATACCGTCACTCGTTGAAATACTAGGTCGAAACGATTTTGTTAACCCGGTTGCGCGTGCCTCTACAATGTCGCATGTCCCCGCCTCGGACGCGGACTAGGAGTCCATTCAGCTCGCCGCCGACCCTTCCGTTTATACCCCATCCCTCGTTCCCTCCCATCTCCAAACGCAACTCACGCCGAGCGCGTAGAGCAGGGTGACCATTAGCCCCGCGCGCTTCGCGCAAGAAGCCAAGAACTTGCACTGCGCAATGGTGCGCATCCACCTGCTCGAGGTGTCCCTGGAGGCCGGCAACCTGGTCGACACCGCGCTGCTGGATGACGATGGCCGCCCTGTTACATAATCAAGGTATTATTCATTTGTTTGCTGTTTTTACTTAGGGTAGTTTCTAGTACTTAGTGGATCAGTTACTAGTTTGTTTTTACTTAGAGCAGTTTCTAGTACTTAGTGGGTCAGTTATTAGTTGTTCACATTGTGGCCTTAATGGCCGGTTTCTTCGTTGAGTCATGACAGTTACTAGTTGTTGTTTCCTTGCTATTGAAGTTGAATAAAAGAGCAGAAAAGTGGTGATTCTAGCTCTACAAAAATCCTTTCTGTGATTCACGACACGCCCGCCCGCACGGGCAACGTCTGGACGGCCAGCGCGCACATCGTCACCACCGTCATCGGCTCCGGCATCCTTTCGCTGCCGTGGGCGGTTGGGCAGCTCGGCTGGGTTGCCGGCCCAGCCACCATGGCGGTCTTCGGCGGCGTCACCTACTACACGTCCACCCTGCTCGCCGAGTGCTACCGCACGGGCGACCCGGACACCGGGAAGCGAAACTACTCCTACGTGGAGGCCGTTCTCCTCGGTGGCGCCAAGGTCACCTTCTGCGGCGTCATCCTGTACGCCAACCTCGTCAGCACCTCCATCGGCTACATCATCGCCGCCCCCATCAGCATGCAGGCCATCAGCAGGGCCGGTTGCTTCCACGCCAACGGTCACGCCGACCCGTGCCACAGCTCGAGCGCCCCCTACATGCTCCTCTTCGGCGCTGTCCAGGTCGTCTTCTCGCAGATCCCGCACTTTCGTGAGATTTGGTGGCTGTCTGTTAGAACCGATAATTACTCACGCGATCACAGTGGACACAACTATCACTTTCGCGTGGAACTCAATGAAGAAGAAACACAGAAAGTTTTTTTAGCACAACACACCTAGTACCTCTTTCTTGCTTCTTATTTTTCATGCAATGATTTACTGACTTATTATTCCTGACTGAGCCAAATACCATGCATACGCACCACCACCTGAAGACTTACTGACTTATTATTCAGCATCTCGCCCACACGGCTCAAGGAGAATAAGTGACCAGATGCATGCAGCTACACTCAAGGAGAGGCCACTAACTCAACTAAACGTGCATGCACTCTCAACTATCAAACACATGAGACTAATTGAAATAACTACACATGCATGTGTACACAACTATTGGCTTCACTCGACTGCGATCAGTCCACTGCGCCAAGACGCCATGCATGCGGCTAACTTGAACTCGGTCACTCACGGCTGAACACAAAATAAACGTTAAACATGTTGAGAAACCCTAAAAGCCCATTGAAGACCCATGTGGTCCTTTATGCCGAAACCCTAGAGAGCGCTATAAAAGGAGGAGGGGGGTCTCCCTCTATGTACCAGAAATCATTAGCAATAAAGAATTCGTCGTCGCTCTCCTCATATACCGTGTCTCTCTCTTTACATTCTCAATTTCAGATCTGTTCGAACCCGGACTATTCGATAAGCGAGGTTCCTTAACACGTTATCGGCCGCGAAATTGCTCTACTGAGATCGAAATTGAAAAGGTGAGAAGAGGTGAGAATCGACGATTGAATCTAATCGTTCCTTTTCTATGCATGCATCTAACCTCGCGATCGGATGCTGCGTTAGTCACGTGGCAAGAAGCTACAATGACACGAAACAACAAAGCAAATGAAGAATATTACATCCGAAAAAAAAGGTCATCGCCGCTTGGCATGCACCACCTCGGCCGCTGCGACGGCGCCCGCCACCAACGTGGCTCTCAAGACGTAGCTTTGCCGCCCAGCGCAAGCGCCGTCGAAGCCTCGCCGCGGTGATGCGCTCGAGCGCCCGCGCCCGCCGTCCTTGCCCCTGCTCGGACTTCGCCCGGCACAAGATGAAGAAGCGCCATAAATAGCGCGCCTCCGGCCGGCTGCGCTCGAAAAACGGCGACCACCACGTGCATGAAGCGGCGCGGCGCCAAGCAAACCAAAGCGGCCCCGCGTCCGGTCCGTAGTAAGGACCCGAATCCACGATTCGAACCCACCGTGTTTACCGACTATTCCCGTGATCAACGCTTAGTGCACACGACAACATTGGTACATATCACATCATACACAACGATAATAGAATAATAGTTCATTTATTGATATAGCTAAATGTATGATCTTATGACCAACTTACATTATTAAGCCACGCAGGCAAGACCGAAAATATAAACTAATAATTAAGCGGCGAAAGTAGAAACGTAGGTAGCTCATCATTCACCACAAAACCGACAAGGCTCGGACCCTAATGACTCGTGTCTTCATGAACTTCATCTTCCAACACAGGTGTAGATTCTTCAACTGTTGATTATTGTTGTTTGGCAAGGGTGAGTACTTAAAGCACTCAACAAGTTGTGCACAGAATGCAATTCTATTTATCTACATGTAAGGCTTATTCCAAAGGATAGGCTATCATGGCTATTTTGCAATAAGCAGATTTATGAACAAATACAATGAATAGATTGTAAAGAATGTAAAACAAATAGCAATAATAAATAAATTCAAGATTTCTCAAGTAAACCAAGTTTCCAATCCTAAGTCAAGTTCCAATCTTCCATATGGCAATCCCGCCATCCCAACCAAGTTGTCCAATTAATTAAGCTAACCCTTAATCTGTAATTCCGAGCATTGCTCAATACCATGAAAGCACGGCTATCCTAATAGTTTCACACTCTGCAGAGGTTATGCACTTTACCCACGTGATACAACCAAACACCACAAAGGCGAGAGATTATAACAAAGCCTTTACAATGCTCTATCTTAACCCGATACTACCCGCTAAGGTTTCAACATCAAGGGTCTCAGAAACTACATCCGGGCCCCCTCTTGCGCCATGTGAATTACACCTGACCCGAACTCACACCGACCACGATAGTATCAAAATTAAGACTTTGCAAATTACTCATTAGGGTGGCCCATACCGCATATGTGGTTGCATGATTGACTCAGTCAAAGGCTTGCAAGGTTAAGTCCTTAGTGTGATCAAGGCAAGACATCCACATACCATCTGCCCATCGGGCCCACCTTGGCCTCCTCGCCCATTGCCACTTGCCCCAATCTAAGTTATCATCACCCAGTTGATTACCAAGCACCACGTGCCATCAACAATTCAACATCGTTGCGTGACATGACTCGCCACAACAACTCAATCTCATCGTGATCCCACATGACACACAAGTTCATAACATTGTTCCATATTCCGTTAATCAAAATTAATTAACAATGATTCTGACACATGTGATGACGTGGCATGGCTAAGCAACTAATATGGTCTAACCTCCAATGTTGATTATATTCATTAACCAACTATATTAAACCAATCTAAGGTGACAATGGATCATGGCATATAATGACAAGGTAGGGTATAGATCAATCTGGTATTTTAGCTAAACCCAATCTAATTTGAAACAATTGTATATTTGAAATATATGCAATATTGTAAACAAACATAGCAATTTTATAAACATGGGTTCAACATGATCAAAGCACAACTTGCCTTGGAATAGGTCCTGATCTTGATCTGAAGTTTGCTCTTGAGTTGCTTGATCTTCCTCCGAAGCGTCGCACAATTCAACGCCTCACGCGTCTTAGAAAGAGAAAAGCAAATAAATACCAAAACAGAGAGCAATTGAACTCCAAAAATCAAATAAAATTCACCATTAAATAGATCTCAATTTTACAAATTTTTAGAAACTGGAATCACTCAAATCCGAAAGTTACGATGCAAAAGATATAGCCTTTTGAAGTTTGAAATAAATCTCAAATCGTAAAATCGAAATTCGAAATTAGCAGATTTGTTTTTATTCGAAAATCGATTTATGACGTCACCCTGGCTCGAGCTCTCCGGTCTTGACACGTGCCCCCTCGGTCCATGGATCTGCGTCCCACGACTTCCTCGGGTTCACGGCACCCGATCCACGTGATTTCGCCATCGACACGCGGGCCCCGCGACGATGTCGACTCAGCGCAAAGACGCTGGCTTACTCGACGTACCACGCCAACGCCCGCCGCGTTCCCGGTCGATCCGGCATCCACGTGAGCGACACGCGGCGACGAACCAGCAAGCCACGTCGACGCGAGGCACGGGGCCCTAGGGTCGCTTGCGGCGAGGTCGAGAGTACCTTCCGAACGCCTCAACGCGGCCCGAACCGATGACGCGGTCGGATGCTTCTCTGGATCACCGAACGACGCGGCGAGGACTTCTTCAATGCGGCGGCGGCCTCCACGGGACCTTCTTCTCCGCGTCCTTGGCGAAGTAAGGTGCGCACGGGCTTCTTCTCGGCGAGACGGTTCTAAGGGTCTCGCCATAACCTCAAGCTCCACGGACGACGAAAATCGCAGAACACGACGGCGGCGGCGCTCGGTATCTAGCCTGAAATCCCAATGAACGGTGGCGGTTTTCGGGTCACGCGGTTAGGGTTTTTGCTCATGACTTCCTGGCGAACGCGGCGCGCTCCTTATAAAGCACCACGAGTCCCTCCCTTGCCCGATTCCTGCGCGGTGTCCGCGACGAACACGGCGGCGGCGCTAGAGTCTGACTCGGGCACGCTCTGGAGAAGAAGACGCGGAACCGTCCGATGCGCAGATCAACGGCCACGATGCACTCCGCATTGGAAAATCTGGACCGCAACTCTGAATCCAACGGAACTTCCCCCACACGATCTCCACCGCACACTAAAGATCCGACGGCTAGCATGCACTCTTCTAGAACTTGGGCCAAGCGGGCCAGTGGTGCAAAGCTTTGGGCTGCAGGAGGGCTACCCACAGCGCCTGACAAAGACATGGGCTCGGCCCGACATCAAGCAATGAATTTCAAAAGGGTTTTCAATTAAATTAATTCCATAAATTCATTTTATTTATTTTAGGCAATAAAACAATCAAGAAAAATCCAGAAAAATCTCAAAAATACTTTGAGACATTCGGACTTAAATAAAATATTTTTGGCAAAACTTTATCTTAACTTTGCACTGATTTAAATACTTTTGAATAAAAGCAATAAACTTGAAATAAGATTTAATTCCAATAAATCCAAAAATCCAAATAAATTCAGAAAATCACAAATGCACTTTTAAACAATAAAACTTAATTAAGCCAAATTTTGGGATGTTACAAACCTCCCCAATGTAATCTCGGCCGAGATTCGGGCTAACTAGAGAATAGGTTCGAATTCGACTTCAATTCTTCTTCTCGCTCCCAAGTGGCTTCACTCTCGAATGATTGCTCCATTGAACTCTGCAAAGCGAATAGACTTGTTTCGGTCTTGCGCTCCATAACATCCAAAATTACATTGGTTGCTCTTTGTAAGTCAAATCTTCTTGCACTCTATTGCATCCAACGGGTTTGCTCTGTTGGCACTCTGAGACACTTCTTAAGTCTGCGATACATGGAATACATCATGCACTCCACGCCAATGATCGAGGCAACTCTAATCGATAAGCTACCTCTCTCGACGGCTCGTAATCTTGAACGGACCGACATATCTTGGTGCAAGCTTCCTTTAACGTGAAATCTCTTAACGCCTTAAGAGGGTAACCTCGAGATACACATGATCTTCTCGGTTCAAAACTCAAATCTCGACGACGATTATCTGCGTAGCTTTTCCGTCTTGACTGTGCTATCTTCAACCTCTCTCGATCATTGCAACTTGATTTTACGCCTCTTCGAGAATATCGCCCAAACACCAAACGCTCTCTGTTTCATTCCAATTCAACGGAGTACGACAAGCACGCCCATACAATGCCTCGAATGGTGACATCTGAGGCTAGCTTGATAACTATTATTGTAATCGATTACGCATATGGCAAACATTTATCCCATGACGTGGCATACGCTAAAGCACGTGCTCTCAACATATCCTCTAAAATCTGATTTACTCTTTCACCGACCATCATCATGGGTGATATCTTTATCTTGAAATTCGACGGGTTCCCATTGCTTCATGCAACTTATTCCAAAACCTTGAGGTAAATTGGGTACCTCATCGACACAATCTTCTTTGGCACTCCATGCAAACATACAATCCTTGACATGTACAATTACGCCAAACGATCTCCTACAGAAGTGGTCTTTGCATCGGGATGAAATGAGCGACCTTGGTCAAACGATCCACGATAACCCAAATGGAATCGTAACCTTTCTGAGTCTTAGGTAAACCAGTGATAAAATCCATTCCGATTTCCTCCCACTTCCATTCCGGAATTTTCAACTACCGCAATGCACGGTGGTCTTTGATGCATGGCCTTTACTCTCTGACACACATCGCATAACGCAACATGCTCAGCCACTTCACGCTTCATACTTGGCCACCAGAATCTCTCTTTCAAATCCTGATACATTTTAGCACTTCCTGGATGGATTGAGTACTTCGAATCGTGTGCTTCTTCAAGAATCAACTGTTTTAATTCCTTTTTAGCTGGCACACAAATTCGGCCTTTGAAGAACATGGTCCCTTGTTCATCCAGAGTAAAATCTAAGGCTAGGCCTTCTTCCTTTTTAGCCTTGATTTTTGAAATTTTATCGTCATTTTGTTGACCTTCTCTAATTTGATCCTCTAGTGTTGGCTTCACTTCTAGCGCAGCTATCATTCCTTGCGGAACGACTTCCAATCTTAGCTTCTGAAATTCCTTGCATAATTCCGGTTGATCCTCCATTGACAATGCATTTGCGCTATGGCTCTTTCGACTCAGAGCATCTGCCACCACATTGGCTTTTCCAGGATGATAATGGATTCCCACATTATAATCCTTAATTAGCTCGAGCCATCTTCGCTGTCTCATATTCAGTCAGCTTGAGTGAATATGCATTTCGACTCTTATGGTCCGTATATATCTCACATCTATTTCCTATGAGATAATGACGCCATATCTTTAAAGCGTGCACTACGGCAGCCAACTCCAAATCATGTGTTGGGTAATTCACTTCATGTGGTCTTAACTGTCTTGACGCATAGGCAACGACTTTGCCTTCTTGCATTAACACGCATCCTGTGCCTTGCTTCAAGCATCGCGATAAATGTCAAATCCATTACGCACATCCGCAACACTAATACGGGGTCATTTGTTAAACGCTTTAATTCCATGAAACTTTTCTCGCACTCTGGCGCCCATGCAAACTTCTTCTCTTTCTTTAACAAGCTGCGTGGGGTTTAGCAATTGTCGAGAATCCTTCTATGAACCGACGGTAATATCCCGCCATTCCCGAAAACTACGAACTGAGTAATGCACTTGGTGGCTCCCAATGCAACATCAAGTCCCACTTTGTTTGGGATCAATGCGACTCCTTTGGTAGTCATTACATGACCGAGAAATTCAACTTTCTCCTTCCAAAATTCACACTTGCTAAACTTAGCATATAGTTGATGCTCTCGCAGCCTGTCTAAAACCATCCTTAGATGTTCTGCATGCTCTTCTTCGGTCTTTGAGTAAACCAAAATATCGTCTATGAAGACTACAACAAACTTGTCCAAGTAATCCATGAAGACTTTATTCATCATGTTCATGAAATATGCTCAGGGGCATTAGTCAATCCAAATGACATGACTGTGAACTCGTAATGTCCATATCGCGTAGAAAACGCAGTCTTAGGTACATCCTCTGCTCGGATTTTCAACTGATGGTATCCTGAACGAAGATCTATCTTGGAGAAAACTCCAGCTCCTCTTAACTGATCAAATAAGTCGTCGATCCCGGCAACGGATACTTATTCTTGATCGTTACTTCATTAAGTGCACTAGAGTCGATGCACATTCTAAGACTTCCATCCTTCTTGCGAACAAACAAAACGGGGCTCCCGGCGATGAACTTGGTCTAATGAAACCTTTCTCTTGCGCCTCAATCGCTTCTTCATTTCCACTAACTCGTCGGTAGGCATCCGATATGGTCTCTTTGATATCGGTCTTTGTACTGGCGCTAACTCGATGACAAACTCGATATCACGATCCGTGGCAATCCCGCAAATCTTCCGAAATACATCCGGGTATTCTCGCCATCGCACATCTTCCATGCCGATGGCTTTCACTCGCTGACCATTAATCGCCCATCTCGAACTACGGTGCTGAAACTCCACTTTCTTGCCACTAGGGCCTTCCAAAGTCACGATCCTTCGCCACAATCCAAAATGACCTTATGCTTTGACACCAATCCATTCCAAGGATGACATCTAGGGATTGCGCATCTATCAAGATAAGATTCGCGAGAAATTCTATCCCATCCATAAGCAACTTAGCTCCCAAACACCCAAGGCTAGATCTAAGCTCGATCCCGGGCTTGGACTAAGAGCACACACTTAAGATTCACCACTTTAAATCCATTCTTGGTTGCAAAACTTTGAGAAACAAGCGAATCGAAGCTCGAATCAAACAAAATCAGAAGCAGTGTTGAGTTGACCAGAACTTACCCAAGACGACGCCCGTAGCTTCCTCGAGCTCCATCGGTGATGATGGTTGATTCTTCCACGCCTTTGATCATGCGGCGTTGCTCGACTTGGCTTGGTGCACGATTTCCTCGATGTTGGTGCTTTAGCGGGTGTTGTTCCCAGGTTGAAACGAATCGGTGTGATGCCTCCTTCATGGACACCTATTTGAAAAGTGCCTGGCTCATTGCAAGTATAGCATCTCTTCACTGCAGATCACTGATTTCCCCCACAGTGCATTGTTGCCTTGCGTTGGGTCTAGAAATTCGATTGGCGGGCGAGGCTGAGGGGTTGATGTCTTGTTCCCGGTGGTGGTTGAAATCTAGCAAATTGTTTGGGTGACATCCTCAAGCGTAGATGGTTTGGGCGCCCACCCCGATTGTTCATCAAGCGCTTACGGTTTCACCTAGCTCTTTGCGCTTATCCTCTAGGATCAAAGCCTTATTTACCACTCCAAAATCTGGGAAATTGTGGGTAATCACCCCACTGCATCTCAATTGATCCCTTCATGAAACGAGATCGCTTAGCTTTATCCGTCGCTTCGTCCTCGGGGCATAACGAGCTAATTGAGTGAATTTATTCGTATTCGCCACCGGTTGGCCTCCTTGCTTCAAAGCTCAAACTCCTCCTTCTTAAGATCCATCATTCCCTCAGGACATGATATCAAGCGAAAGCATTAGTGAACTCCTCCTGTGTTATCTCTTGCGGGCTCCATGAGCGGCACGAGAATTCTCCCACCATTCTCGGCGGTTCCTTCAAGTTGATGAGAGCGTGAGCACCTTCTCATTGCCCTCACACCGAGTGATGTGCGACTTCTTCTCAATGGTCCTAAGCCAATCATCGGCTTCCAAAGGGTTCACGCTTCCAGAGAAAGTTGGTGGCCTAGTCCTCATAAAATCCGATAGCTTGGACATAGGTCGAGGTCCACCATGATTGTTCCGAGTTGCGGGGTTGTTGTGATTCTTCTTTGCATTGGTCATCTCTTGCATCTGCCGCATCATTATCCAGCATCGATTGAGTCTCAGGCCGCAAGGAATGCTCCCAGATTCTGCATGTCCATCAAGCGGTGGTTGAGGGCTGCCTCCATCATTGGGATTGTCATTCTGACGCATCCACTTCTGGCACCGTTGTTTCCTCAGTATTCACCATCCGATGATTGCCTCTTAGGTTAGGAAAGGTAGATGTAGCATAGATGAGAAGTAAGATTTTCTAAAGGGAGATAGGTTATACCCAAACTGAACAATTCTTTATTTAACTTGGTATGGTGCTTATTTAAGCCTACAAGCTTTGCAACACATATCGCACACTCAAAGAATACAAAGAAGCAAACTAAACACGAAACCTTAACGTCAACTAGAAAGGTAAAGACTAACTTAAAGACGCGACTCACACTCGAGTCTCAACACGACTCAAAGGTCGACACTCACTCATCCAGCCCACCAGTTGAGATCGATCCGCGCAGATACACCGCGGGTGGGCTGCATCGGAGCAAACCTATCCCGATGACCTATTCGGGTCCTCTCTGCAACAACGGGTCTCTGACTCCTCCGCTCCCACTCTCGCTCCTCTGGATCCTCCTCGGACTCCTCGGCTCTCTGAACTCCCCGAGTCACGCGCTCCATTTCGTCCTCAACCGCCTCCTCGGTAAAGTGGACGATAGAAACCTCAAGCGTCTGAAGTACTCTCCACACTCCATGGCGTAGCCGCCACCGTCTCCTCAAAGGTCGAACGATCGGCATCCGCTTCACAAGAACTTGAATAAGTTCTCCACCAAACGGCAAGTAAAACGGGTAAATTTAGCAAAGGCGAGAAGTAGAGAATGAGATGAGTCGAGAGGGTTTTATTAGTCAAGCTTAGATTTTCTTTTAGAAAATAATTTTGGACACACTCAAGACACCTCCAAACTATCTAGGGCCAAGACCTACAGGTCGGTATGCTCGATACCACCTCTGTAAGGACCCGAATCCATCGATTGAACCCACCGTGTTTACCACTATTCCGGGATCAACGCTAGTGCACACACTTAACATTGGTACATATCACATCATACACAACGATAATAGAATAATAGTTCATTTATTGATATAGCTAAATGTATGATCTTATGACCAACTTACATTATTAAGCCACGCAGGCAAGACCGAAAATATAAACTAATAATTAAGCGTGGAAAGTAGAAACGTAGGTAGCTCATCATTCACCACGTGCAACCGACAAGGCTCGGACCCTAATGACTCGTGTCTTCATGAACTTCATCTTCCAACACAGTGTAGATTCTTCAACTGTTGATTATTGTTGTTTGGCAAGGGTGAGTACTTAAAGCACTCAACAAGTTGTGCATGAATGCAATTCTATTTATCTACATGTAAGGCTTATTCCAAAGGATAGGCTATCATGGCTATTTTGCAATAAGCAAGATTTATGAACAAATACGATGAATAGATTGTAAAGAATGTAAAACAAATAGCAATAATAAATAAATTCATATTTCTCAAGTAAACCAAGTTTCCAATCCTAAGTCAAGTTCCAATCTTCCATATGGCAATCCCGCCATCCCAACCAAGTTGTCCAATTAATTAAGCTAACCCTTAATCAGTAATTCCGAGCATTGCTCAATACCGCGAGCACGGCTATCCGAATAGTTTCACACTCTGCAGAGGTTATGCACTTTACCCACGTGATACAACCAAACACCACAAAGGCGAGAGATTATAACAAAGCCTTTACAATGCTCTATCTTAACCCGATACTACCCGCTAAGGTTTCAACATCAAGGGTCCAGAAACCACATCCGGGCCCCCTCTTGCGCCATGTGAATTACACCGACCCGGAACTCACACCACCACGATAGTATCAAAATTAAGACTTTGCAAATTACTCATTAAGGTGGCCCATACCGTACATGTGGTTGCATGATTGACTCAGTCAAAGGCTTGCAAGGTTAAGTCCTTAGTGTGATCAAGGCAAGACATCCACATACCATCTGCCCATCGGGCCCACCTTGGCCTCCTCGCCCATTGCCACTTGCCCCAATCTAAGTTATCATCACCCAGTTGATTACCAAGCACCACGTGCCATCAACAATTCAACATCGTTGCGTGACATGACTCGCCACAACAACTCAATCTCATCGTGTGATCCCACATGACACACAAGTTCATAACATTGTTCCATATTCCGTTAATCAAAATTAATTAACAATGATTCTGACACATGTGATGACGTGGCATGGCTAAGCAACTAATATGGTCTAACCTCCAATGTTGATTATATTCATTAACCAACTATATTAAACCAATCTAAGGTGACAATGGATCATGGCATATAATGACAAGGTAGGGTATAGATCAATCTGGTATTTTAGCTAAACCCAATCTAATTTGAAACAATTGTATATTTGAAATATATGCAATATTGTAAACAAACATAGCAATTTTATAAACATGGGTTCAACATGATCAAAGCACAACTTGCCTTGGAATAGGTCCTGATCTTGATCTGAAGTTTGCTCTTGAGTTGCTTGATCTTCCTCCGAAGCGTCGCACAATTCAACGTCTACGCGTACCGAAAGAGAAAAGCAAATAAATACCAAAACAGAGAGCAATTGAACTCCAAAAATCAAATAAAATTCACCATTAAATAGATCTCAATTTTACAAATTTTTAGAAACTGGAATCACTCAAATCCGAGTTACGATGCAAAAGATATAGCCTTTTGAAGTTTGAAATAAATACTGAAATCAGAAAATCAGAAATTCGAAATTAGCAGATTTGTTTTTATTCTGAAAAATCGATTTATGACGTCAGCGTGACGTCAGCCCTGGCCTGGAGCTCTCCGGTGCTGACACGTGCCCCCCTCGGTCCATGGACTGCGTCCACGACTTCCTCGGGTTCACGGTGCACCCGATCCACGTGATTTCGGCCACTGACACGCGGGCCCGGACGATCTCGACTTCGGCGCCAAAGACGCTGCCACTGACGTGCCACGCCAGCGCCACGTCGTTGCCCGGTCCGATCTGGCATCCACGTGAGCGACACGCGGCGACGAACCAGCAAGCCACGTCGACGGCGAGGCACAGGGCCCTAGGGTCGTCGGCGGCGAGGTCGGAGAGTACCTTCGGGAACGTCTCAACGCGGCGAAACTGATGACGCAGCCGGATGCTTCTCTGGATCACCAGAACGACGGCGGCGAGGACTTCTTCAATGGCGGCGGCGGCCTCCACGGGGACCTTCTTCTCCGGCGTCCTTCGGCGGAAGTAAAATGCGCCGGGGGCTTCTTCTCGGCGAGAGCGGTTCTAAGGGTCTCGGTTGCGAACCTCAAGCTCCACGACGACGAAATCGCAGAACACTGGCGGCGGCGCTTCGGTATCAGCCCGAAATCCCAATGAGCGGTGGCGGTTTTGGTCACGCGGTTAGGTTTTTTGCTCATGACTTCTGGCGAACGCGCTCCTTATAAAGCACCACGAGTCCCTCCTTGCCCGATTCTGCGCGGTGTCCGCGACGAACACGGCGGCGCTAGAGTCCGACTCGGCACGCCTCACGGAGAAGAAGACGCGAACCGTCCGATGCGCAGATCAACGGCCACGATGCACTCCGCATTGGAAAATCTGGACCGCAACTCAATCCAACGAACTTCCCTTTGATCTCCACCGCGCACTAAAGATCCGACGGCTAGCATGCACTCTTCTAGAACTTGGGCCAAGGGCGATGGTGCAAAGCTTTGGGGCTGCGAGGGGCGGCGCATCGCGACAAAGACATGGGCTCGGCCCGATCTTTATGCAATGAATTTCAAAAGGGTTTTTCAATTAAATTAATTCCATAAATTCATTTTATTTATTTTAGGCAATAAAACAATCAAGAAAAATCCAGGAAAAAATCTCAAAAATACTTTGAGACATTCGGACTTAAATAAAATATTTTTGGCAAAACTTTATCTTAACTTTAATCGATTTAAATACTTTTGAATAAAAAGCAATAAACTTGAAATAAGATTTAATTCCAATAAATCCAAAAATCCAAATAAATTCCAGAAAATCACAAATGCACTTTTAAACAATAAAAACTTAATTAAGCCAAATTTTGGGATGTTACAGTAGCCTCGCCCTCCGTGGCCTCGCCCGACGCCGGTCAATGGCCGCCGCTCGGCCATCGCGTCATGCCGCCATCGCACGGCACCGACCGGTCGTTGTCGCGCCCAGATCCTCGGACGAGACGCTGCGCCTGACGAAGGCCCCGCCACGCCTGCGCCTCGGCGATTCAGCGCGAAGCCGCGCCGCCGGAACGCCCAAGCTCTCCGCTCATTGTTTCGGGGGCGCCTGAAGTCTCGATCGCCCGCTAGGCTCTGCGTGCACTCGCGAGCCGCATCGCCCTTTCGGCCTACGCTTGCACAGGCCGATCACTCTGCCTCGGGCTCGCTTTCCTCCGCCGCCGCCCATCACCCAAGAGAAGAGGCGTGGCGCGTAATGGGGGTCGTGGTGGCGTGAGGAGCGCGTGGCGCGCGAGTGAGGCGAGCAAGCGAGGCGCCGATGAAATCGGCGATGGCACGCAATGCAAGGCACAATAGGGCTAAGGGCGGCGCGCGCAATATATATATGCATGGAAACCCTAGCCGTGGGTTTTGTGGCGTGAATTGGTGAAGGCCCATAAGGCCGTTCGGCCAGAGTAAAAAAAGCAGAGAAGAAAAAGAAAAGAAAGAAAGAAAAAAGAAAAAATGCGAAAAAAAAATTGCGAAAAATTTTGAAAAATTGCGTAAAATCAAGAAGATTTATTTGGCTCTGCTTTTAATTTTTTTTCTTGCTTTTTCTCTGCTTTATGAATTTTCCTTTATGAATTTGAATCCATTACTTTATTTAATATATTGCAATGCATATGAATTTATTTTCGCATCTTTATGCTTTTCAACCATTTTCTATTAGATTACACGCAGAATCTAATGTCGGAATTTTGAAATCTTGAAGATGTCCCAGATCGTGAATCGTGAGTTTGAAGAATCGCCCCTGCGGTCGTAACTATCTCACTTGGGCATCGGACGTAAAGATCGTTAAGTGGGGCAAAGCTCATGCAACAATTGGTCTAGGGTCCTCGCAGGACGCCAAACCTCTGCCGAATGAATGATCAAGCCTTGCACTTCCTCGAGCACCACCTCTCACCACTCAAGAATGAATACATGGTGAGGAGAGTGCACTCAAGCTTTGGACCGCACTTGAAGCGTATCGAAAAGCTCAAGTACACCATCTTGCCCCAAGCACGCAAGATTGGGTGCGCTGAGGTTTGCTGAACTTGAGCAGTGGTCGAGTATAATTTCGCTTGCATGTAATTTGTACCAATCTCTCTCTATGTGGCATGAAGATCATTGATGAAGAAAAGATTGAGAAGACTCTCTCTACCTTCCACCCTAATGCTATCCAGAGTGCACGCAACTATCATCAGGACGCATACAAGGAGTATAGCGAACTGATTGATGTAATGCAAGTTGCGGAATCACAAGACGATGTTCTACGCAAGAACTATGTCTCGCAGCCACCTGGAAGGGGCACTGGCACAGAAGTCAATGCCAATAGCTACAAGGTGAGAAAGCCCATTCATAGAAAGAAGGGCAAACAAGGTGAAAAAAGAGAAGTTTCAGGCCAAGGGAAAGTCCAAAGCCCGTTAATGCATGAATCGCATTTCTTTTAGATTATGGTTGTTAGCATTTTCTTTGAATAATGAATTGTAAGCTCTAGAAGAGCATACTTCTCTCATGAATAAATATGCAATTTATTCTTTATTCCAGTATTCTTTCCTTTACAAGCAATTTTGAATTATTTTGCCTATGTTTTATTGGAATTATAGTAGCATAACAAATACCATCTTAAGAGAGTCTAAATACTTTCAGTCGATCACGAAGAACGCTGGAAAGATTACTACGATCGCAGGAAGCGACTCATATGTAATCGGCTCAGGAAGAGCCACTATTATATTGCCTATGGGTACAACTTTGGTAATTGAAGAAGCCCTTTTGTACCCTGAATCAACTCGCACTCTCTTAAGCTTTAAAGACATCCGCGCCAATGGTTTTCACGTGAAACCAATGAAGAAAATGGCAAAGAATATTTGTGCATTGTGAAGCACGCGGTATGTGGAAAAATGGTATTAGAAAATGTCCTCATATGAATCAGGTTGTACTACGAATATTCATGCACCAAGTGTATACTTCCTTGAAGACTGCTTTAGAAGCTCTGAGTTATTTTCTTAATGGCATGGTAGATTAGGTCATCCTGGTCTTAGAATGATGAGAAATATAGTGAACAACTCACGTGGTCATGGCATTAATGTTAAAAATTTCCGAATCATGAAGATTTTGTGTGCCTGCATGTGCCACGGAAATTAATAACTAGACCCTCTGTTATGAAAGTGCAAAGTGAAATCCTGCATTCTGAACGCATCCAGGGGATATTTGCGGTCCGATTCACCCTGTCGGGAGCCGTTTCGATACTTTATGGTGCTCATCGATGCTTCCTCGAAATGGTCGCATGTATGCTTGTTGTCAACAAGAAACCATGCTTTTGCAAAGTCGATCTCGCAGATCATAAGAATTAAGAATGCTTTCCCGATCATCGCGTGAAGTCCATCGAATGGACAATGCCGAGAATTTACTTCAAAGGCATTTGATGATTATTGCACGCAGAACGAGGGATAGCGATTGAGCACTCCGTCCGCACGTCCATACGCAGAATGGACTAGCGAAGCACTAATAAAGAGGATTAAGTTCATTGACGCATCGCTTTTGCGAGTTGTAACTTGCCCAACACTTGTTGGAGACACGCACTCCCGCACGCAAAGAAGACTTATCAATTTCAGACCATCGGCCTACATCACCCATTCTCCTATGCAGCTTGTGCACGGGATCATCCCGAAGATCTCCCATCTTAGAAAATTTGGGTGTATGGTATATGTACCTATACCACCCCCTCAGCGGACTGCAATGGGCCCTCTCTTGCAAGTCAGGATATCGTTGGTTATGAAAGTGCATCCATAATCAGGTATTTGGAACCCATGACTGGAGATTTGCATACAGCCCGGTTCGCTGATTGCATCTTTGACGAGGATCGTTTCCCGTCATTAGGGGGAGGAAATCAACCTTTGGATGAAAAATGCCGGGAAATCATATGGCATTCCACTGGGATCCCCGCACATGACCCCCGAACTAATGAAGCAAATCAAGAAGTCTAGAAGATAATCGATTTGCAGAATTTAGCAAATGAACTGCCTGATCATTTTTGTGATCTGAAGGGCGTGGTTAAGTCGCATGTACCAGCAAGAAATGCACCAGAGAGGGTGGAAATACCAAAGAAAATAGAAGGTATCCCTCAACCTGTTCAGAGGCCTCAAAGAAAAAGAACAGGAAACCTGGCTCCTCAAACCCAAAGTACCCGGAGACGTCTGGAGAAAACTGGGCGAGAGGACTTACCACAACCAATCACGAAAATGCCCCAAGGAAAGAAGGGGAGCCAGTTGAGACCTGGCACTGGAAAGAAGCCAACAGGAAAGGCAATTCCAGACTTGAATCTTCCACTGCAGGAAGCCGCCGAAAATAATGTGTGCGCACACATAGGCGATGAAAAGCTAAAGGAACTTGCTCCTGCGATAGGGAAAAGCAGTGAAGAGCAAGTAGAAGTGCATGAAGCACCCCATGAAGAAATGGTCATAAACTTTGTAATAACGGAGAATCCTCGAATAGAGCAACCATAGCGTTGATGCATACTTCATAAAGAAGATTGCCTCGATCATTGATCATGATCCCGAGCACGCATCTCGCAGAGTGCAAGAAAAGGCTAGATTGGGAAGAATGGAAAAGGCAATCATCGCGAGTTAGTCTCTCGAACAAGAGAGAGTGTTTGAGCCGTATGCGCACACCTCCCCATATAAACCCGTAGGTCACAAATGGGTCTTTGTTGGAAGAGAAATGAAAACAACGGTTGTAAGGTACAAAGCAAGGCTTGTAGCTCAAGGTTTTACTCAACGTCCGGAGTTGATTATGAAGAAACCTATTCTCCGGTCATAGGAGGAATTACCTTTAGATATTTGATCTCAATGGCGATCAACTTGAAGTTGAGAATGAAGCTAATGGATGTTGTCACAAGCATACAGATGGAAACTTGGATTCGGAGATATACATGAAAATCTGGAAGGAATTCCTATCCCGAACCAAGATGGAGCAAATAGAAACTGCATGCAGTGTGAAATTGGAGAAATCACCGTATGGGTCAAGTAGTCGGGAAGAATGTGGTACAATCGCTGAGTGACTTTCTCTCGCAAGAAAGGCTACACAAACAACGAAGATTGTCCATATGTGTTTATCTGGCGATCCCGAATGGATTACTATAATCTCCGTCTATGTAGATGACTTGAACATCATTGGGACGGATGAAGAAATTGAAGAGGCATGCTCATACTTGAAGTCTGAGTTTGAAATGAAGGATTTGGGTAAAACCAAATTTTGTTTAGGCTTGCTGACTTGAACATGTCAAGGAGGAATCTTGGTACATCAATCAACCTACACGCAGAAAGTGTTGAAACGATTTGGATTTGAAAAAGCATATCTGCGAAGACTCCAATGGTGGAAGGTCACTCCAAGCGGACCTAGATCCATCTGAGACCTAGAGAAGAGGGAGGAAGTCACGGGAGCGGAATTCCCATATCTCGAGTGCAATTGGAGCGCTCATGTACCTTGCGAATAGCACTAGACCGGACATTGCGTTATTTGTGAATTTGCTAGCTCAGACAAAGTCGAGAACCCACCAAAAGGCATTGGAAAGGGATCAAGGACATCTTCCGTTACCTCCAAGGAAGCAAAGACCTCGGTCTGCTTTTTCGAAGAAACAATGAATTGAATTTGGTTGGCTATGCCGATCTCGGTATTTATCGGACCCGCATCTTGGCAAGTCCCAAACCGCTATGTTTTCCTATGTGGAGGAACAGACAATTTCTTGGAAGTCGTCTAAGCGCACTCTTGTCTCGGCGTCGACAAACCACTCGAAATCATCGCTTTGTATGAAGCATCTCGTGAATGTGCATGGCTCGGAAGAATGGTTCACCACATCCGAAGTCATGTGGTTTGAACATTGAACAAACTCCTACAATAATTTATGAAGATAATGCGACTTGTGTTGCCCAAGCACAAATGGGTTATGTGAAGAGCAATCTCACGGCATATCAACCCCAAGTTCTTCTATGCTCATGAATTGCATAAGATGAACGAGATCAAGATATTGCATACTAAGTCATGTGAAAATCTTGCGATTTGTTCACTAAATCACTCCCAACATCTACCTTTGAAAGGTGCGTGAAAGGAATTGGGATGATGAGACTTAGAAAGTGCAGATTTCGGGGAGATATGTCACATACTCCCACATGAATCTGAGCATGAATTATGAATACCCAACATGAATCTCAAGATTAGCAATTGAAGTTGGGAGAATTGTACTTTTTCCTTAGCAAGTTTTTCATGAAGTTTTCTTGCGTAAGGTTTTAACGAGGCAATTCGTGCAACATAGTAGCGTATGCTATGTACTCTTTCTCCAAGTATTTTTCCCACTGGTTTTTTCGGAGTTTTAACGAGGCATATGCATCTCGCGCAAAGGGCCCAAGGGGAGTGTTGAGAAACCCTAAAGCCCATTGAAGGCCCATGTGGTCCCTTATGCAGAAACCCTAGAGGCGCTATAAAAGGAGGAGGGGTCTCCCCTATGTACTGTAAATCATTAGCAATAAAGAATTCGTCGCTCTCCTCATATACCTGTCTCTCTCTTCGCTCTCCAATTTCAGATCTGTTCGGGAACCCCGGACTATTCGATAGCGAGTTTCCTTAACAAAACAATCTAAACAACAAGATTAAATCCAACACTGTCCACCGTAGCCGCCGTCATGCATGGCCTTCACCTACTCCAGCATTGGGCTGGGCCTCGGCATCGCCCAGACGATAGCCAACGGCGGGGTCCGGGGCACCCTCACCGGCGTCGCCGTCGGCGCGGCGGGAGTCACCTTCCTGCAGAAAGTCGATCTGGCGCGTGTTGCAGGCGCTGGGCAACATCGCCTTCGCCTACTCTTTATCCATAGTCCTCATCGAGATCCAGGACACGATCAAGGCGTCGCCGCCGTCGGAGGCCAAGGTGATGAAGAAGGCCACCGCGCTGTGCGTCATGACGACGTCGGCCTTCTACGCGATGTGCGGGTGGATGGGCTACGCGGCGTTCGGCAACGCTGCCCCGGACAACCTCCTCACCGGGTTCGGCTACTACAAGCCCTTCTGGTTGGTGGACGTCGCCAACGCCGCCATCGTGGTGCACCTCGTCGGCGCCTACCAGGTGTTCTGCCAGCCCGTCTTCGACTTCGTGGAGCGTTGGGCCGCCGCCACCTGGCCCGACAGCGCCTTCGTCTCCCTGGAGCTCCGCGTGGGGCCCTTCGCCCTCAGCGTGCTCCGCCTGACGTGGCGCACGGCGTTCTCGTCTGTCTCACCACTGTGGTCTCCATGGTGCTGCCCTTCTTCGGCGCCGTCGTCGGGCTCCTCGGCGCGCTCTCGTTCTGGTCGCTGGACGTCTACTTCCCCACGGAGATGTACATCGCGCAGCGCGGCGTGGCGCGCGGCAGCGCGAGGTGGGTCTGGCTGAAGGTGCTTGCCGTGGCGAGCCTCCTCGTGTCGGTTGCCGCCACCGCAGGATCCATGGCCGACTTCGTCCGCGAGCTCAGTGGCTAGCCGCGCTTATGCGCATGAATGCATGTAGCTTAATTTGCACTAACAACACGAGCATGTAGTTAAGTAGTAGCTGCCACTGAATCTTGTAGTGGCATGTTTGTAAATTGTAGTGGAGAGCAATTCTCTCATTCTTTGTAACCCCGAATTATGTTACACTACAAGGGGACCCGCGCCAGAAGAATTGTAATGAATTATGTCTTTAAATTGTACCAATGAATGAAGATTGTCTAAAGTTCGAAAAAGGAAGATGCATATCTACAGCTCTTTTACGGTACACTAAATTCATATGCGTTGGTTGAATGGTGTCAGATCTGAAGGCATGACTAATGTCAGTGTCAAATTGCTGTGCTCATGTGTCTTGATCATTAGTGCTAAGTGCAACGGAATTGGTCAGTGGAAACATATTGTTGGTCATTAGCTAGCTGTACAGGCACAACTTATCAAATTGAGCAATATTATCATTTATCATCGATGCAAAAATATGGGGTTACCGGGGCAGGTTTGTATTCACTCATGATGATTAATCGGTGCTCTGAAACTACAAGATGGGATACTACTTTTTCCTGTGCTCTGATGCTGTCAAATCTTAAGTTCTATCAGCTTCACTCCAGGTCTGATATGGACGGTATTCACTTCTTTTGCACTGCACTTTTTCACTTCATTTGCTCAATGTTCTGCAACCTTGGTTGTTGGTGTACACTGTGCACTAAGGAGTAAGGACACTATGGACATTTTGGACGAATACTTTACCTGATGTTGAACAGACATGCGGAATGCAATCGACTGTGTTTCTTGAAATGGGATCAAACTACTGCTTGATAAACGTCTTTAGAGGGCAGAAGCCCCTGAAAGAGGCATTGTAATATTTTGGAAAGACACTTTAGCTGATTCAGATCTCCAATGTTCTCTCTCTAAAGCATGTCTCAAATTTTAGGTGCTAGTAATATCCTCTGTGCTTCAACTCCACAGATAGACAATCTTGTGAAAGAGCATCTGGCCAGGCCGTGCAGAACCTCAATCCGATGATCGGACTTGGCCTGAAAACACACGGCTTCGATGCCAGCCCTTCTTTCCCTGATCCGCCTTGTCGTCGTTGGATTCTTCAGGTCTTGTTTTGGTTCAAGGCTCAGCTTCTCATTTCTCTCCTGTCGCCTTTGCGAGGTTGAAAACCTGTCATAACATTGCAACAGATTAGAGAACAGGTTGAACTGATCAGAATCACTGAAAATTTGCGTGCGGTGACTCATATGAAACTGGCTGACTACCACTGGTTCTTTAGAATTCAGATCTTGGCAGCAATTTGTATGAATCCCCTCCCATTTGGAAATTAGCGAAAAAAAAGTTTACCTCTTCTATTGGAGAATGTATGTTGTATGTTTTTATGTATTTTGTGAACCCTTGTTCATTTTTCCTTTCTTACGGTTTTGTTTTGAGATGAGAGTTTATAATTTGTTCCCATACTGTGAGCACTGAGATTGGGCTTGTGCTGTCTGTTGATTAATTTGTTTTTTGGAAATCAAATGTAAAAGCAGGGAACTCTAGTTGATTCCAGGAATGCATTTGTCTTCAAGGTGCCAAGATCATAGTCATCATAAGCATAAAAAAAAATGTTGACTGAATATTGCTGAACTTTGTGGTGCCATCTGACCTGAGAAACACACTTTGAACTTTGAATTGAATAGTAACATTAAACTTTAAACAGCGGAGAAAGATTCCAACGAGAAATAGCAGAAAATCATACGTGTATTAGGATTTAGGACAAATTTCAGTCAGCAGTAACTTTATCCTTATCTTTAAATACTAGCTGAGTTCCCATGCATTGCTACCTATTAAAAAGAATTATTATATTACATGTTCTAAAATAATTTAAAGCTATTTTTCTTCGTATGCTGAATGTAAAACTAAAATCAAAACCAAATACCCATCGTGAAAAATGAAACTTTATACAAAAAATTTCAATGTTTCTGCACAGTCATAGTGTGAAGCATGTCCATGATTATTGCATCTTGAGTACGTTATGCATATAGGTAAAGGCCCACACACTTTTGCAAATTACCATATAAACGAAAGTGAAACAAAATTCAAAGAAACAATTTATGACAAAGATTAAAACTGTTAGATATAAATATTTTTTTCTTGGCTTGTACAATAATGAGAAAAAAAACCATCCTTGTGATCGCTTGGTTCATCAGAATTTTCAACATACTATTGCTTTAGGGAAAACAAAAATTAAAGTTTTATTGTCTGAGAAAATTTTGTTGGCCGGAATTCTTGTGGCTCTGAAGCATATACAAAGCACACGGATTTTTTTAAATAATACATTTTTAAAAGTAATTGCGATATTAATACGCGGATTAAAAAATTTGCAAAAATAATACTACGTCGCCGTACCGGTTGGCGAAAATAAGGTAGTCGCCAGATGGTTCGGCGAAAATGGTATTTTCGCCAAACGGTGTGGCAAAAATAGGCTAATTGCGCAATTAAGAACACTTGACAGAGTGTTTGGCCGGGACACCCTATTTTCGCCAAATGGTATGGCGAAAACAGGTCCTGTTTTCGCCATACCATTTGGCGAAAATAGGTGGATTTTTTTAAAATAAATGCGAAATATTTTCAAATCCATCTATTTTCGCCAAATGGTATGGCGAAAATATTTTGTCATTTGCATAGTTATTTGAAAATATTTCGTATTTTTTAAAAAAATCCACCTATTTTCGTCAAATGGTATGGCGAAAATAGGTTGTCGCCATACCGTGTGGCGACACCCCTATTTTTGCCATACCATTTGGCGAAAATAGGGTGTCCCGGCCAAACACTCTGTCAAACGTTTTTAATTGCGCAATTAGCCTATTTTCGCCACACCGTTTGGCGAAAATACCATTTTTGCCAACCGGTACGGCGGCGTAGTATTATTTTTGCAAATTTCTTAATCCGCATATTAATATCACAATTACTTTTAAAAAATATATTATTTAAAAAATCCAAAGCACACACCTGCAAAGCGCACACAAACATCCTAAGCTTCATGCTTTTCTTACGTAAATTGCTTGGCCATCTTTCCATCAAGATTCATGCACGAAATTGCTTGGTTGAAATACGAAACTCAAAAACAGTATGTGTACCCGACATAATACAAGTGTGGGTCCTATCTATACAACCCATACCATAAAAATCTAATTCCCCTTCTCTCTCCCCTCACTCTCCCATTTTGCTCTCCTCTCTCTTTTCTCCACCGATGGCAGTGAGGCGACTGCCCGTCAGCGATGGCCGGTGGGGGGTGGCAACGTGACAACATAGCAAGCAAGCAGCAACGACTAGATTTGCTGGCAAAGGGCAAATATGGCGTCTTCCTCGGCATCGGCCTTCGCATCCACCATCCTCGCCCACCTTTCGTGGTCTTTCCTCAGCGACGGCACCGCTGCATCTAGTCATTCTCTGTGCTTCTTCCCTGACAACGGCAACGCCGGATCCAGCATCCCCCACCAGTCGTTAAATCCCCCTTTCCGAATCGCTCCACCATCGGATCCGCTCATCCCTAGCCACCCTCTGTGGTTCTTCCCTAGCGACGCTCTGCTGCATGCAGCTCAAGGACGAGCTCAAGTGCGGCATGGCCCTCTCCGGTCCATCGTCGTCCACGAAGACAACAACAACGGTGAGGCTGCTGGTCCTTCCGTCCCATCGTCCCCATTGATGATGACATCGAGGCCTTGTGATGGCTTGATGCTCCTCTTATCACAACAACATGGTGGTGAGGTTTGGTGACGGCGCGACATTGTATGCATGTTCCATCTGGTTGTGCCCATGCACGATGATACAACAAGTTATATGTAGGTGCCGAGGGATCGAAGGATGAGAAGAGCAGCTTGCATTGGGCATTGGGTGGCGTGCGACAACCTTGATGCGGCCACGTGGGTGATGGCATCCTTTGGGAAGAAGAAGACACACACTACAAGCTGCTTCCAAGTGATGTTAGTTGAGTTTATTGAGTTGAGCTGAGTTTGTTAGGGTGCCTTTTATTAGTAGAGACAAGATTGATTTTGTTGAGATAAGGATAATGTGAGTTTGTTGAGAGCGTATCTGATACGGGCATGAGAAGCTACACCAGAATCAATCTTACTGATTTAAGCATGCATATTCTATATCACTGGAAAGATCTAGAAGTCTAGTTTCTAGCACTTCAAACCATGCATCGTTTCGACTTCCGAAGCAAAAGTTATGACCATTTAAGTGGAAGCTGCAAAGTCTATTTTGTGGGTGTGCGAGATTAAAAGAAGACTCCTCAAATGCTCCACTAATATAACCTTTCACATACCTTTATTAGTATTTACGTTCATACCTAGCTAAGAGGGTTGTTCCTAGTATAAATACCCCATGTACTCCTCCATTGTAAGCAGTGAAAAATATTATTATGAGTAATTTTTTAAAATCAGCCACCATGGTGCCTTCTCTACCATGTAATGGCTGTATGGAGGGATCCTTATCCACCCCGGTCGTTTGACGACTCTTAGTGTAGTTGGGCAAATGACTTGATTCAAGTTGCTGTTTTGAGATAGTGGTTGGTTTCAAGTATGTTTGTCAAGTTGTACTGTTATCTTGGCTGCTTACAGTTAGTTATCCTCCTTGCTCTCACGTCGTGAAGATCGGGCCTTTTTTCACCCCTTATCATTTGGTATCAGAGCTCCGGTTGCCACGGTGAGAGCTAGTTACCATTTAGTATCCTTGCAAGCTCAATTCAATATTTGGTTGTCGATTCCAGATTAGTGGTGATCTGATTTTAACAGTCATAGGATAGGGTTGGTTGAGATGCCGAACTTTTGTTCTCTCTCTTCAGGTTCTATCGACTGTGTGATTAGGTTTTTATTTTTTTTGGAGTTGTATCCTTATCTTGAGTCCTTTTGTATCTATCTACTTTGTACTATCGAGTCTGTAATTTTTGGTCGAGTCTTTGATGTTTACCATCCACATACACTACAACAACTAGCATGAGTCAAGAACGACTCATTTTGAAGAAAGGGAGAATTACGGATATGAGAAGCTACACCAGAATCAATCTCGATGATTTTAGCATGCATATGCCATATCACTAGAAAGATCTGGAAGTCCAGTTTCCAGCGCTTCAAACCATGCATCGTTTCGACTTCCGAAGCAAAAGTTATGACCATTTAAGTGGAACCTACAAAGGCTATTTTGTGGGTGTGCGAGATTAAAAGAAGACTCCTCAAATACTCCACCAATATAACCTTCCACATACATTCATTAGTATTTGTGTTCATACCTAGCTATGAGGGTTGTTCCTAATATAAATACCCTATGTATTCATTTATTGTAAGAAGTGAAAAATGTTGTTATGAGTAATTTTTTAGAATCAATCATCATAACGTCTTCTCCACCATGGAATGGCTGTATGGAGGGATCCTTATCCACCTCGGTTGTTTGACGACTCCTAGTGTAGTTGGGCGAATGATTTGATTCAAGTTGTTGTATTGAGACAATGGTTAGTTTCAAGTACTGTTATCTTGGCTGCTTATAGCTTATTATCCTCTTACTCTCACACCGTGAAGATCGAGCACCCTCGTATCATTTTTCACTGATTACAATGAAGGAGTTCATTCCCGCCGTTGGATGCCCAATACCGACCGCCCACTCCTCCGTCCCTTCTTTCTCCAGCTGCCCCTTCCTCCCTTGCCGGTGACCCCATCTGTGACTTGTCGATCTGCTGGCTCTTCGTCCAAATCTGGATTATGGGCAGTGGCTGTGAGGGTGATACCAGCATCCGCCACCCCCGACCATCGGGCGCGCCAACCTCAACATCCCCAATGTTCTCAACGCCAATCAATGTTGTCCCCAACTGTAATTCTTGATGTGTGCAGGTTGGGGATTTGTTCAAGATTTGGTGCGAATTTGTTGTGATTTCTGTGATTCCCGATTTGTAACTCGTACTTGGCATTCCACTTTTAGATCTATCGCTAGACTCAAAGTAAATTGGAAAGATATTATTTTAGATCTGATGTTCTGAGCTCAGAATCAGATGATGTATATGTGTAGATTGAGTTCATTTTGAGTATTACATGAATTTCCCTTCAGGTTGCTAACTTGTAGTATGTTCAGATACCACTTACTTGTATGTTCTGAAAATTTTATGCAATATGCTACTTCAAAATTTTCAGATCGATTGCCATGGAAGGGAATGCTAACATAATTAAATTATCAAGTTCATGGTCGTGAATTGAACTAATTTTTAGGTTCATGGCATGAATTAAATTACCATTAATTTGTACTAATTTTTAGGTTCATGGCATGTATTAAATTACCATTATTTTGTAATGGAGTTCATAGGATTAAGGGTATTTCATACATTTCAATAATACGCCATAGCTCAAAAGCAAAAAAAAAAAAGATAGACTGCCAATGGCCTAGCTCTGCTTAAACCAAAAAACTGGTTTTAAGCTATGAGAAAAAAAAGCTTAAGCCCAAATAAACATGATCTTAATAGGCGCTTTGCATATTTGACTTATCTCCAATGCCACACAGCTCGAGGCCTTCCATAGCGGGTAGCAATTTTTGTTATTGAAGTTTGACCAATGTCTAACAACCAAACCACAAAAATAATATGGCAAAGTTATTAGATCTGTAAAAAAAATTATACGCCGCTCCAAAGTCTCTAGATACTTATCCGCCACTGCAAAAATATACAATCCCTTATCTACCATTGTATTTTCGAAACATTACCTTTTATGTCATCGTTGAGCAAATTCGTCGCTCAAGATGCGATGGAGGTGTGCAAAGTGAACTTTGCCCGAAGCAATTTTCTTCCTCTTTATCTTCTTCCTTACGAGCCTCATCAGTCAATCTTCCTTATTTCTTCCTTCTGCTCTTCTCGGTTAGAAACAGGGGAGAGCAGAGGGAGCATCCGGCTAGGAATCGACAAGCTTGATGCTTGTGTTGGCGAGGCTTGGTGCGCACACACATACATGTGGATTGATCGAAACTTTGAACTAAAATCTCAATCCATCTTATGGACGGACTGAAATTACGATCCAGACACACAAAGTTGGTATATAATTTTTTTTGGCGTGAACTAGGAGCTGGACGTCCGTCCAAAGATGTTTCGTCGGACGCTCGGTGCAATATTTTTTTCAATGTCTGCAATATTTTTTCGCGTGCATATTTCTATTATTATCGAAAAAAAATATTTCACGTGTAGGGAAAAAATGTTTTACGCGTAAGAAAAAAATATTGCAACGATCCGGACAGGCAGTTCAGCGTCCAGAAAAATCTAACGTGCCGACTCTTAGCGATTCTTTTTTTTTTACTAGTATTAGATTAGGCTGATGCAACATGCAAGCATGCAACCGCGCCTCCAGCCAGGAGATGCTAAAGCAAGGGACAAGCCGCCCAAGCTGGCGTGGGGGATGGTGGTCCCACATGTCAGCTGGCCAACCAAACTCCCGGTGGGTCCGGCCCGAGCGGCGTGCAGGTGCGCTGCAGGGCCGTGCATCGTCCCATGGGCCCACATGTCGTCGACACCCACCCGATTAGTGGTGGCATGAACCACGCCCGGCCCGGGCCCACCATCCCCCGCAACGGAAAAAAACATGGAACACGCCGACGCAACCGCGATTTTAATAGCTACCCTATTACACTGACATATGGAGGTAACAGTTAGCGTTGGCCCATGTGTCAGCCGAAGCCTTCGGCATGACGCGCGGTTATAATTGACGGTCGCGGCGAGGCGCAAATAAAAAGGGAAGCATGCTGCTAGTCCCACCTCGCCTCCTCCCATCCGCGTCGGCTCCGACTCCGACTCCAAAGCTGCCCGGCGGCGCGCGCGCTCCGAGCTCGAGCGTGCGGTTCGGATCCCTCGGAAGCGGGCGGCGAGGGTCGGCGGCGGCGGTGATGGCGTCTGACGGGCGCGTGGCGCGGATCGCGTCCACCATCCGCGTCATCCCCGACTTCCCCAAGCCAGGTGGGCCTCCCCTCTCTCCGCTTTCTCTCTGGAACCCTAGTGGGTGTTGCTTGGTTGGTTGGGTCGATCTGGTTGACGCTTCGTGGCGGCGGCGGTGCCGGCGGCTCTGACCAACGTTGATTTGCCACTCGTTCGGCGGCGGCGGCGGTTTGGTAACTCTGTGTCGTGGAAGAGGGCTAGCTGTGTAACACGAACTAGAGTGAGTAAATTGGTGTTACTGCGTGTTACTAGTACGGTAAATAGAGTAAAACAATGTTGTTGTTATGAAGAAATAGTTAGAACAGGCATAGTGTAAAAGCAATTATTTACCACTCGCAGTAACAGCTAATGAATATTACAGGGTTATTTTTTGTACAATTGGAAATTACCTGCTGCTTATCTGCTAGTGAACCAACGACATGGAATTGGTTGTGCGGGGAACTTGGCTGGTCACAGCCTGGTTTTCTCCGTAGTTTATTAGTTCCATATGAAACCGTGGAGTTGGCATGAGTGCATTTTGAAATGAGATGACATTTTTGCTAATACTTGGTTAGGGAAAATACTCTACATTTTTATGTGTAGGAATTGTCAGTTTCTTTTAATCATGTATCCTTTTGTTTCTTTGGGTAGGGATTTTGTTTCAGGATATCACGACGTTGCTTCTCAATCCAGAGGTGTTCCGTGACACGATTGACCTCTTCGTCGAGCGGTACAAGGACAAAGAGATCACTGTAGTTGCTGGTAATGTGAAATTAAGTAGTATGTTTTCTTGGCATTAAATGCGCATATGATAAAGAAAATTCAGAATGTAAATAATGCAATTGGGATCTTTATGTTCTCTTGTACTCACTATTCATATTTGTTGCCATCAAAACCAGGTGTTGAAGCTAGAGGATTCATTTTTGGCCCCCCCATTGCATTAGCCCTAGGTGCAAAGTTTGTTCCATTAAGGAAGCCAAAAAAATTACCTGGTATGTTTTCATGTTGTTTTACATGCAGCTGCTGCTATTATTGAACAGCTATACTTCAGGGCTCAAGCTGGATGCATTAGCTAACAATCTTCCAAGTTTATACTAGGTGAGGTGATCGCGGAAGAATATGCTCTTGAATATGGCACCGACAAAATCGAAATGCATGTAGGAGCTGTGGAGCCCAGTGATCGGGCCCTTGTTGTGGATGATCTTATTGCCACAGGTGGAACCCTCTGTGCCGCTGTCAAGCTTATTGGTGAGCTCCTGTATTCAGTTCTATGCTGTATTTTGTTATTGTGTAGACACTGTCTTAAAATAATTCTCTAAATCATTTTTTCTATTTTGAAAAAGCTTGTTAATCACCACAAGTTCCATTTCCTTAGAACTTATAATATATATAAAATGCATGCTCCTTCCTATTCTAATTCTCATAGTTCTAGCTTTTAGAACAAAATTGCACATTGCATCAATAATTTTTTCCCCAAGATTTGAGATAAAAAAATGCTTTTAGTGCATATACATGGATGTGTGGATGTTAAAATTCTGAAGATCATTTTATTTGTTTAGCCTTGCTGTTAAAATGATACTATTTCTTCAAATTTTTAAGGGGACACACTTTCTAACATTCTAAACATCTTGTTGGATTGCTTTCCAATGGTTTTTGGCACAATGGTTTAGTTACTCAATTATACCTTGCTACTTTGCAGAGCGTGTTGGAGCAGAGGTGGTTGAGTGTGCTTGTGTTATTGAACTGTCAGAGTTGAAGGTACATTTTTCTTCGGATGCATCAATCTCCCAATTTAGATGAACAAAACATTGTCCATATACCATGATGGAATTGTTTTCATGCACTTATTAGGAGTTCCTATTTGTGTGCTAATAGATTCCATATTTGGTCATCTTTTGGTAGATTATCATTGAGAGATTTGCTTTGATGTATTTACAGCATGCAACTACTTGATCATTTGGTAGAATTTCCGGTTAGCTACCTTGCATGCTCTAGAAAATGAAAGGAGCTTTATTTTGATGTGATTCTAGGGAGAATTTTCCACACTTGTTCCCCACTTAAATATACTAGGTTCTCTCCACCATAAAGCCCATTTTGCTTTGCATCCTTATTCAGTTTGATAACACAGGTACCTAGTTATTAAATTTAAATCTGAACCACTAATATTTGATTGTATATCTTTGTATATTGGTTACGGATAGCTCATGCACACTGATATGGATACAAACGGGAAAAAGTGCACCTTATGACTTGAGACTAGCTATAACAAAGGAAATATGTGCAAGTCATGACCAGAAGTTCATGGAAGAAGACTTTGACTATGCTTATCGGCATTTTCCAATACTAGATTAGCAGCCATCTCAGAGGCCAGGAAATTTTCAGCTTAAAGAATCACAGTTACCATCTAGGAGCAAAACCAAATTTCAGTTAGAAATGACTTAATATTGCTTGTCACGAGAAATTGTTTTTGTTTGGTGTGCTAACTATGTCATGTACTTCAGGGACGGGACAAGTTGGGCAACAGGCCAGTTTTTATCCTTGTAAAGGCGGACTAAGCAGGATGAAACAACTTATGATCTCTTGAGTTGCTCCCACTGATGTTTCCTTCCTGGAACTATACTGGAAGCAGCAAAGATATTCCATGTTACTATGTTTGCTTGTTCCTATCTGGAGTTGCGCAATAAAAGTTGAGAGGTGCTTCCATGCTTTCTTTTCTACAGTTGCACAAATATTAAAGTATGAATGAAGGGTAGATGATGATTACTTACCCCTTCACTTGCTTTAAGATTTGTGCAACTTATATTAGGAGGGAAAGCATTGAAGCACTGCTCATAAAAGTTTCATCTTTAAATTTGTAAGTGCACGGATTATTTGGGAATGTAGTCTTGATTGTTGGTCCTTGTAATACGTGGCTTATTTCTGTCAGAAACAGTACAAGTTATTAATGTCAATCAAGGATAATCCACATTGGAGTTTGTTGCTGTTGTTAAGCAATATTATGTTCCTTCTTTGTTGGTGCAACTTTTCATGACTGAAAATCACCGACGCATTTGTGGTTGATTTTCGGAGATGGTCGTCATCATTGATTTGAGGAGATTATGTGGGACCTTAGAATTTTGGAAACACTCAAGGATGCTATTCTTCTGTGACCATTGGGTAAGGGTTATGCTTTTGTAGTTTGATGTGTGCTTATGGCTTTTGCCATCTTGTCCCAATCAGGTCATTAATTTTGCATGTGGCCATGTCATGCTGTTGATCATACCGATATGTGGCTCGAAATCCTTCACACAGAATTGAACTTGAGAAGACAAATTAGTTGATCAGGCGATGGGGATCTTGAATCTTGACTAAGAATATTTACTTGAAGCATTATGATTTAAGCTATGCATATCTGTTCTTTGCTATGAAAGAGTCGGGGTAACATCCAGTGATAAGCAGTCGGCCCATGCATCAGGATATAATTAGGGCCTGTTTGTTTCAGCTTTGGATTCTCTAAAAACTGATTCTGGATTGTGGTTTTTGAGAAGCTGATTCTCCAAAAGCTAGAATCCAAAAGCATATATGAAATGGATTGTGGATTCTAGTGTATATGGGTGGGGTGGATTGTGAGAATCGGATTCTAGAATCAGGCTGTTTGTTTCTGATTCTACTTTTGAGACCAGAATCCAGAATCAAAAGCTAAAACAAACAGGCCCTTAGACTGCCCTACCTAACTGTGAGGAGGTAATTTTGGAGGATATTAGAATATGAGTTTCTTTGTGGCCAGATAACAGTTAGAGCTACTTCCGTGCTTTTTCTTTTGATAGTTGCACGAATATTAAAGCATGAATGAATGACAGATAGTGATTACTTACCTCTTCGCTTGCTTTAAGATTTGTGCAACTTGTATTCGGAGGGAAAGCATTGAAGCACTGCTGAATTACCGATGCTTTCTTCTGAATGTCCTAATCGAATATGCCTGAGTATTGTTTGACTTCAAGATTGTTACCGATTCAGGCTATGGTTTTATGATTACCTATCTCTTTATGGTTGACCTTAAGCTATTTATATTTAATCTCTGACTTCTAATTTGTTCCATTTTCTTTTCAAAGTCTCATCTGTTTATTTTGACTTCTTTGCCTGGCATTAACTAATGAACGCTCATTCTTATCAAGAGTTTTTTTGGCTGGTTAGTGGGGGTGGGGGTTGGTCTACCCAACAATCTTCATATTTGAAGATAAATTATTAAGTTGCCAAATTTTTTTAAGGAATTATTATGTTGCCATTGATACCTGCATAGTTTTTAGGATGCTATATTGGTGATCAAGTCTTGATATATCTTTGCTTACATGGTACTGGATGTCTATATATTTGTCATATGTTGAGAAATGGGACACGTGAGGGAAGACATCGGCTATTTCACAGGCTGTCGTCAAAGAGGGGGGGAAGGAGGGAGGGAGAGAGTTGTCACGAGAGTTTATACATGTTCGGGGGGCCAAGGTAATGCCCTACTCCTGACGGTGTACCCCTGGGCAGGGAGTAAAGGGTGTACCACCTTGTTCGGATTCCCTAAGGGCACACCAGTTGGTATATTTCTTGTATTCAATGAGTCTGATTTACTAGTGAGGGCTACAATGAGTTTTTATAGGGGCCCGGCCTGATACATAAAGACTATTCCACCCCTAGTGGGGTGGCTTAAGCGTGGGCATCTTCATCGTTCCTGGGAAGGTGTAGTGGATCTCATGTCATCGTTCCCTAGGAGTAAGTCTCTGGCTACGAGGTCCCACTGGGGCCCGAGGCTTAGGCCCTCCTTTGTAGGGCAACTTTGTTGTGGCCATGAGACTTGGCAATCCCACTCATTAGTCGATACCGAGCAAGGTAAGAGTGCCCCTCTATCTCAATGGACACCCACGGGGGCGCCCTCATAGACCAGGAGTTGAGCCTCACGCCCTATAGATAGGAACGAGGCAACGTGACCTAGAGGGTTGAGCACCGCACCGCGTACCTCTTTAGACATCCAGCGGAGTCAGTGGCGGACGCACATGGGTGCATGAGGGGGCTAGTGCACTGGCTCTGCCCCTCGCGCCCCTCCCCCCCCGAACCCCATGGACCAAGGCCATTTTTTTGCGAAAGCTGGCGGCGAAGCACCGGCTACCGGCCGACGGAGCCACGGAGGACGGGAGGACTCGGAGGAGGAACGGAGGGGGCGAGGCCCGCGACCGTGATAGGCCCTCGGCTTCGGCTCGCCAAGGTCGGAGGAGACGGGAGGCGCGCGGCCACGGAGGAGTGGGGACTCGGTAGGGGGAGGAGCCGATCTGCTGTGTCGTCGGGTGGGGGAGGCGCCGATGGAGCCCGGAAGGCCGGAGGGGGAGGGTGGACCGCCAGAGGTGGGGGACTGAGCTACTGCGCCGTCATCGGGTGGGGGAGGCGTCGAGGTGGGGGACAGAGAGGCGATCAAGCGAGCTGGCGAGGTGGAGGACGGCTGCGCTGCTGGTTGGCTGGGAGGCGCCGAGCTGTCGTGGGAGTAGCCGAGCAGGGAGGGCGAGCGTTGCAGCTCTGATTCAGCTGAGAGGCGAGGGCTCGACTGCCCGAGAGAGGAGCTGAGGAGGAGAGCCTGAGAGAGGATAAGGTAAGTTTTTTTTTAATTATTGCTTGATTTATAGATATTAAAAACGATCAAATTTCATTATATAGTTTAAATTATTGGTTGATTAGTTAATTATAAAAATGATAAAATATGACCGTATAATTTTAATTATCTGTTCATTTGTTCACTAGTATAGTCTCAACTTATTATAGATGCTATAAAATTAATTGTAGATTCATTTACATTTGACTCTTGTCTATTTACATTTGAATTTAGAGTGCGCTAAGTATTTTGAATTGCATGCATTTTGATACGATTTTTCTATGTTAACTTCCTAACACCCCCTCCATTTTAGTGCTGCGTATGAGTATGATGGAATATCCCCAACACCCGAGAGGGTTGGACACCGAGTGCGCACTAGAATAGGGCACGATGCCATGCGCCCTATCTCTGGATGGAAGGTGGATTTCCCCCAGGGTCCGCATGTGCCTCCTTACGCTGACTTTAGGACCAAAGGACCCCGGTCAGGGGATCATACGATCTCCTTCAACAATATCCCTGTGTAATCTCTCTTCATATATGTCTTTTTCACTTATATTTCCTTGTAGTGACAACGATGGGGTTTATGTGCTGAGATCAAGCAGTTCTCACCTGACTGAAAATCAAAATGACTACTTTCCACATAAAAGCAGAGGATGATTTAGGAATATTTTATTAAGTGAATGGAATGAGAAACTTTATTACCCTGTAGTAGGTTGCTAATGTGTCTAAAGCAGCAGTAACTAATATATCTAAAGTAGCAGGAGGGTACTAGTGAAACTCCATAGCATTGGATGTTTGAGAAAATTGATTATCTACCATCCAATAACTCCCTTGTTCACGATATGAATCAAATAACTCCCTCTTCATTTTATGCCATCGGGTTTCAAATTTTCTTTATATATGCCATCCCCGTCATTTCCCCGTCTGTGTCCCTCTGTTAAGCCATGAGAAAAGACCATTTTGCCCTCGAATATCTCGATTCACTTCATGCCATTGTGGAGTGAATGTTGTTCTGTTCTTTGCCATCGCTGGGACAACAGGGGGCATCAATTCCATGCATGACAATTAATGATATTCACAGTGGCATGGAGTGAAACGTGATATTCGAGGGCAAAAATGGTCTTTTCACATGGCTTAATAGAGGGGCATGGACGGAGAAGTGATGGTGATGGCAAATTGTAAAGAAAATTTGGAACCCAATGGCATAGAATAAACAGGGAGTTATTCGATGGCATATCGTGAAGAAGGGAGTTATTTGATGGTAAATAATCAATTTTCTCAAGTTTGAGAAAACATTCGTGTTGTGTTGTATGTTCGGAAAAGGGACACGAGAGTGTGGGCGGACGCTGGCCATTATACGGGCCGCCGTCCGAAAGAGAGAGTAGACTCGAGGGTTTATACAGGTTCGGGCGCTAAGCAAACGCCCTACTCCTGTCGGTATGTTCCTTGGGGGGAGTAGAGGGGGCTCTTGGTCCAGGCTCTCGGGGGACACACCAGTTGTGTCACTTGTTTTCAGTAAGTGTTCAAGTTACAGGTATGGGTTATAGTGGGGTTTTATAAGCGCCTAGCCTGTTACACAAAATACCATCCTACCCCTACTGGCGCAGCTCAAGCGGAGGCATCTTGGTCTTTCCCGCGAAGAGGTAGTGGATCCCACATCATCGTCCTGTAGGAGTAGGCTTCTGACTTCGGAGCCCACAGGGGACTTGGGGACCTCACTTGGTTGTTGGTCCCAAGTGGATCGAGGATGCCCGTCCATCTCCAAGGGCGTCTGGGGTGCCTCTTGGACCAGGTGTCTTGCCAAGTGCCCTGCGGTCAGGGGGCGAGGTGAGACCCCTTGGAGGACTGGAGACTTCCGAGTACTTCCTCTAGAGAGCTCGCGAGGGTATGAGGGAGCCTTCCGCAGCACACCCACGGGGGCAAGAGGGAGCCTCCCGTAGCACGCCCACAGGGGCATGAGGGAGCATCCCGTAGCACTCCCACAGGGGCATGAGGGAGCATCCCACATCCACAGAGGGATGAGGGAGCCTCCCGTAGCACGCCCAGGGAGGGTATGAGGGAGCATCCCATAGCACCCCCGCGGGGGTATGAGGGAGCTTCCCGTAGACGCCCGCGGAGGCATGAGGGAGACTCGCGTAGCACGCCCACGGGGGTAGGAGGGAGCCTCCCGTAGCACGTCCACGAGGGTATGAGGGAGCCTCCCGTAGCACCCCCGCGAGGGTATGAGGGAGCCTCCCGTAGACGCCCGCGGGGATGTGAGGGAGCCCCCCGTAGCACGTTCGCGGGGGTATGTGGGAGCTTCCCGTAGCATGCCTGCGGGGGTATAAGGGGATCTCCCGTGGCGCGTCCACAGAGGTACGCCTGTGGGGTATGAGACCTTCCTTTGGGGAGTTAGCGAGTTTTCCTCTAACACTAGCCTCTCTTGCCCTTTGGACACCTTATTGGATGATGTTCAACGGGCAATAAGAAGATCACCGATGATTTTTGCCGCGCCTCTCGACGCAGGTTCCAACATAAAGAGGTGTAACACTTCGAGCATCGTGGCACTGCCCTGAGATTAGGCATTTCTAACGCCGTTTTGACCCATGGTCATTAAGGCGCTGAGGCCATCACCTGTTTGGTCTGTGAGGTGGGCATCGGAGCTGCGTTTGTGCGGGAATTCTTCACGAGTTATTACGGGCGTGGTAGCTTCTGCCTGGGTCGATTTGGCTTGGTCGTATTCACCTACGCCCGAGGCGAGGAGTCCATGCGGGTGCACCAGGGCTCAACTTGGCCCCCGCCAAAGGAAATAAAAAAGGGGGGCCTTGAGCCACCGCCTGAATTATGCGCGAGAGGTCTGGAACAGGCGCTACAGCAACACCCAAGACCCTTCGCGACTTTACGGGGTAGGAGAGGCAAAGGACCTCGTGCCCTTCTCGGTTGTCCCAGGGCGTTACCACGAACCCCCCAACCACGGGGACTTGGGCTAACGCCCGGATATGCCTCCCACTTGGGCGCTGGGAGAGAGGGACCAAATCCCTGTCCTGGCCCGTTCGCTGCTTGGCTCAAGAAAAGAAAAAAGCACAGGGGAGATAGCCCCAGATCCCTCTCTCCAGTCTATCCAGGGCACGATCCCATCCACCTCATTGCGAGAGATCCGACAGCCGTAGGTCATCGGGGGCAATGAGCGCGTTGCTACCGTTCTGCCCCTGCATCCGAGGCGAGAGGGGAGGCACCGCTGGGTCTGCTTCGAACGGAGGGGGCGAAGGTTCGCACCTCTGCCCCTGCCCGTGCAGCAGGTGGTTGCGGCGATACAAGGCCCCATCGCGGTAATGGGCCCGTGCTCCGGTGGGGCGGATTGGTCCCCAGTGGCCCTGATTTCTGTCGGATTTTGATGCCACCATTGCCTAGCTGCAGGGGAGCTGGCGTCGCTTGGGCCAAGGGAAGCTGCCGTCGCCCAAGCCGAGGCAAGGGCCGCCGCTAGGACGCTGCCGTTGCTAAGGTGGAGTGGCGTCGTCGCTGCCTGGAGCACGGGGAGTTGCCATTGTCCAGGCCGAGGCAAGGGCTGCCGCCACTGGGACGTCGTCGCTGCCGAGGTTGGGTGGCGCCGCTGCCTGGAGCTCGGGGAGCTGCCGTCACCTGGGCCGAGGTAAGGGGCCGCGGGAGTTCGAGCGTCGCCGTCACCCAAACCGCCGTGAACCCGGTTCATGGGAATCAGTTGTTGATATTTTTCTTGGGACAGGTATAAAATCCCCTCCCCCCACACCTGATGGTGAGGAAACAGAAAATGGCAGTGGGCTTTGTTGGAGAGGCGGCTACTGGTAAATCCTTGCCCCAAGCTCCATTTTTGTGCAAGTTGAGTAGTGAATGTGATCTTGGGCGCCACGCCCAGTGCCCAACCCAAGGTTGGTCGCCACGTCCCCCGCATGGGTATGCCACGAGGCGCTTGCGGCGATCCCCAGGGTCTGCGCAGACGGTGACGCTCACGGGTGCCACTTGCACAATGGGATACGTCGAGCATCCACCGGTCGGGCGCTAGCAGTGACGCCCGCGGACACTTGTCCATATCCAGCCTTGAGCCTTGCTACTCACTTCTGGTCATGCTAACTATTCTTTCACTGTTGGATGTCTTTCAGATTCTTGCGTGCTTGCAATTGGAGTGCCTTCGCACATGGCGGGCGGCTCGACAGGGGACCACTCCTCTCGTATGGTAAGTTCGGGGGCATGGCTTTATTCCCTTGCCCCTTTTGGTGGCTCCATGCAGCTTGAACAAAATGAGGATTCCATCCTCGCTTGCAGGTGACCGCCCTTGTCACACCCTAGCTAAGGGCAAGGGCAAGGTGGACGAGGCCGCCCCCGTGAAGGGTAAAGGCAAGAGCAAGTCCTCCTGTGGGGAGGACCACTATGCGAGGGACGTGGACATGATGGGTCCCGTTGATTCCGTCGCCTTCGTGGAACCGACGGGCGACGAAGGGCTTGTCTCGAAGGAAGTGAAGGTGGATCCCGGACCATCAGAGCTCACCGATGGGGAGAACTCTCTCTCATTCGCTAGGGGAGTCGTCTCTCGCCTGGGGACGTGGACTTCCCGGGGCCAGGGAGAGCCCTAACCCCCCACCTAGGTACATCGTAGCCCTCAAAGCTTGGGTGGACGTCGGATTTGGGCTCCCGATGCACCCTTTCGTTCAACTGAGGATCTTCTTATGGCTGTGTGAAACGGCCATCTCGGGGGAGCCAATGGAGTCGACCGTCGCCCTGTTCGACTATTACTTCCGCTCCCAGCGGGGGGATGCCAGGAGAGGGCCCCTGGGGTCTATCTTCACCGCCTCGCGACATGAAGACAAGTTCCCCGTGCACACCACGAGGAAGTGTTGGCCTTTCGCCACTAAGAAGTGGTTCTACTTAAAGGCTGAGGACTTCATCTACATTGGGCCGCACTCGGCATTGACGACACAGCCGTACCCCGAGATTGGTCGTCTCACTGACGACTAGAAGCTGCGCAACACAATCCGAGAGGTGCGCGCAAGGAAAGGTGCTCGTGACTTGATGGAGGAGATGACCCTCCTCAACCTTAGCACTCTTGTTCAACGTGCCAGGCTAGGGTTCCATAGCGGCCTCTACCTCGGCATCAGGAAGGGTAAGGGCCTCCGTGTTGTCTTTGTTTTCCTTTTGCACATTATCCTTTTACCTCTTATGATTTCCTTTTCATGCGTAGTTCGCTTAGTGGAGGCGGCGAGGGAAGAGGCTGAGGTGATCCTAGGGAGGTGGTGCCTGTCTGAGGCACGGAGCTATGAGGCCGAGGGCATCCCCATGGAGGGGGTGAACTCCGTAGCCGAGGCGTTCGGCCTACGCCTTCCCCCACGGGGTGATCCTGTCCCCGACCAAGCTAAGAGAAAGAGGGCTCGAGCTGCGACTGTGGAGGATGACACCCGGGCCTCGCCTGCCAAGGCACGTGCCAAGAGAGCCACCGGGGGCATGCGGGTGGCGTCTCTCAGCAGGGCGATGTCACTTCGACCTGCGCCGTGGGCGAGAGGGTCCTCGGGTGGTTCCCTAGGGGGCCTGCCATCCCTCGCCGCCAAGGGTAGGGGCACCAAGGTCCCTGAGAAGAAGGCACCCATCAGGGAGGGCACTGGCCCCTCCGCCAAACGGGCGAGTGGGCATACACCCTCACCTTCCCCGTTTACGACGTCCAACTCTTCCAGCGAGCCCGTGTCGGATGCTGAGTCGGGGAGCTCCGATAGGCGCTCCCAGCAGCTCACCCAGAAGATTGAGGGCCTCTTCGATGTTGAGACCGACGGGCCTGTCACCTCCCCGGTCAAGGATGCAGCGGGGGAGGAGGTTGGGTATGCCTACCCCAACGACATTGAGTTCTTCTGCTTTCCAGGAGGTACGTGGCCCTGGCCATGCCATACTGCCATGGGGCTCAGACTTTCCCTTTACACACCTGACCTACTCCACTCCTCTTTTGTAGATCCATTGGAGTATGGGGCGCCCTCGGAGCAGCCTGCCACATCTGTTATTCCTCCAGGGGCACCAACTGAGAAGGTGGATACTCCATGCTCACCCATGCAAGCGGGGCCAGCGCAGGGTGACGAATGCAAATTCTGAGAGACCTTCCCTTTTTCTAATCTGAGAGACCCTCCTTCTTTGTTTGACACGTGGAACTGTACCAATCTCAAAGCAACTGGTGGGTCCTCTCAAAGCAATCTGAGAGATTTAGATGGGAGAAGAGAGGACCCACCAGTTGCTTTGAGATTGGTACAGTTCCACGTGTCAAACAAAGAAAGAGGATCTCTCAGATTAGAAAAAGGGAAGGTTTCTTAAAATTTGCTTCCCAGGGTGACCAGGGTGGTTCCTCCAGCACTCTTCCTAAGTACGCCATACCTCACACCTTGGATGCAGAGGCGATCGGGACGACTCGCCTCTTGGTGACGGAGCTGGTGCAGAGGTACATGATAGACTTGGTGCATGATGATCCTAGGAGGTTCTTGGAGGTGCTGGGGGAGAAGTTAGCGACTACAGTGACCCTTCGGTACCAGGTATCGTGGGCCTCCCTTTCTCTCAACAACCACTATAAACTCAGGATTCTTATGAAGACTTGTTTGATACCCCCCACCTTCATCCCTTTGCAGGCTACGACGATGAGCAACATTCTCTTTGAAAGGGTCCCAAAGATGATCCAGGAGATGCTAGCAGCCACACCACCGCGCCGTCCTGAGGACGATCCCGAGGCCCTCAAGTGGGCATTTCTATAGGCCCAAGAGAGCCAGGGGCAGCAGAGGATAACATTAACAAGGTGGAGGCTGAGCTGGAGAGGCCCCGACAGCGGGTCAATGATTTGGAGGCTGACTTGGAGAGGTCCCACGTACTCGGTGAAGCTCAATGGGATGTTCGCCCACTTGGGAGGAGCACTTCGAGGGGTTACCCCCACAACATTGACTTCTCATACATATTCCTTCCTTTGACGTTTGGATTCATGTCCATAGGCTGAGCCTCCCATTATGACATTCACTTGCCTCCTCGGCACTTGGAAAGGGAGCTCTTGTTCAACATATTGTGGGGGTTCTCCTGGAGGAGGCCACCAGGGGGTAGCGCGGGTGCGGGGTGGATTGCTTGGAGAGGTATGGCCTCCGCGGCCGCGGGACGGGGCGGCGATCCCCAGCGTGGCTCAGGCCCGCGTGAGGAGCTTGGCCACTTCGGCGGTGTATTGATGGCACTCGCTTGTGTCGTGCCCGCCCATTTTGTGATAGGTGAACCAACGACCGTCTACTTGGTCTTGGTTACCTCTCTTTTCACCGAGACCTTTGTCGCGAGCGCGAGGGGCCTTAGGCTTGGAGCCCTTCTTGGGTCCTTTGGGGGCACTGTTCCCCTGGGGCGAGGCATCGGTCACGACGAGGACCTTAAAGTCACGATTCTCATTGGAGCGGTCCCTCCGGTCTTTGCTCTTTTTCCCGGAGGACCCCTTCGACTTTTTCCCAGGGGAGTCACCTCCAACTTGCGGGAGAAGCCCCCTTTTCGCCAAGTCATCCTCCTCCCCTCGGGCGTATTCCTCAACAATCTCAAAGAGATGTTGAGTCATTCTCGGGGGATCCCTCCCTAGTGCCCGGTTCAGTTCACCAGGGAGAAGTCCTTCCTTGCACGCGTTAATGACCATGGAGTTTGGGGCATCCGCCACCTGGCTCCGCACCCGGGAGAAGCACTTGAGGAAGTCTTGTGTGGACTCGTCGTTCTGTTGCTTGACCGTGAAGAGTTGATTGGGAAGCATGGGGCGCTTGTAGCTCCCCTGAAAGTTTGCGCTGAACTCTTCATGTAGTTGGGCCCAAGAGTGGATGGAACCCCTCTTCTGATTGAAGAACCATGACCGAGCGGTCCCTAAAAGGAAGAGTGGGAGGCAGTTGCACATCTCAGCTTCCCCGCCTTCCCTTGCTCGGATAGCCGTGGCATAGACCTCCATGAATTGCATGGGATCGAATCCCATCATATGGTCCCATGTTAGGCTGGCGGAACTTGGACCGGAACGGGGTTTCTGAGATGCCTCGAGTGAGAGGGTTTCCAGTCCTGGGACTACCTTCGCCACCATGCTGACGGGGGGAAGGCGACCTCGCGCGGCGGTGGTGACCGTGAGAGACTTAGGAACTTGAAGAGCTAGAAGCTCGGGGGCGGCGGCGCCGCCTGCTCCTGGGAGAGTCGGAGCGCTCCCACCGACGTGTAGCTTGGGGAGCCCGTGAGACCTCGGACTCGGCCTCCTCATCCCCGGGACGGTGGTGGTCACAATGATTCGGCGAGGTAGGAGCCCGCCCGGTGCTGACAGAGTGGAATCTCCTCCCCTCGACTTGGCTTCGCTGGGCCGGACGATGGTCCCTTGAGTCTTGCGAGTGCTTGTGAGCAGCCGCGACTCAATTTCTTTGTTCACCCGGGAGTGCCATTGGAGGACTGGGCACTTTTGGTCTCGGAGGCTCTCCTTCCGCCCTGGGCCACGTTGCGCCTCGAGGGTGAGAGTTAGCACCAGCTGGTGGGAGTTGACCCACCATCTCTGGGTGTAGGTGCATTTGCCCGGGAGGAGCTTGTGGGGGAGGTACCGGGGCTCCCGCCCGTGGAGGCGCAAGCTCGGGCCTCGGGAGTTGCGGCGACGGTACGAACTGCAATGGTATGGGAGGAGCCCCCCCCGAACCCTGGGCTCGGTGGGTGTGGTGGCCAGAATGGGGCCCCGCTCAGATCGCCGCATGGGTAAGCGGAGGGAGTTCGGGGAGTCCCCCCTTACTCACCCCTGTAGACGAAGGCTGGGCCTCCGTGCACCCCTAGGCCGGTGCCGATCTGGACTGAGGGTGGTGGGAGGAGCGGTGAGAGGGGTGGAGGGCCCCATGAGGACGATAGGAGGTCATCATGTAGTCCACAGTCTGCCTCCTGGTCGCCTCCACCAGAGTCCACCACCGGGACAAGTCCAATGCCTCGGGGGTGATAACTGGCTCTAGGGCTCCCAACCCTGCGGCGCGCGGGGGCATCACGAGGCTGCTGCCCTTGGCCCACGGCAGCCAGCCCAAGGGAGGAGGAAGTGTTCTTAGGTCCGAGGCTTGAAGGACGTTGTCTACCCCGAGGTGGATGGCTCCGATCTCCAAGGGATGCACGCGCCTGGAGATCCACCGGGGAGGAGGGTCGTTGACTTGCTCCTTGTGCTTTGGGGCTTGAGGAGGCTTGGTGTGCTTCTTGGTAGGAGCCATAGCTTTTGATGTTAGCTAGGGTCCTCATGGACGGCGCCAAATATCAAATGTTCGGAAACGAGACACGAGAGTGTGGGCGAATGCTGGCCGTTATACGGGCCACCGTCTGAAAGAGAGAGGGTAGACTCGAGGGTTTATACAGGTTCGGGCGCTAAGCAAACGCCCTACTCCTGTAGGTGTGTTCCCCAGGGGGAGTAGAGGGGGCTCTTGGTCCAGGCTCCCGGGGGACACACCAGTTGTGTCACTTGTATTCAGTAAGTGTTCAAGTTACAGGTATGGGTTATAGTGGGGTTTTATAAGCATCCAGCCTATTACACAAAGTATTATCCTACCTATAGTGGCACAGCTTAAGCGGGGGCATCTTGGTCTTTCCTGCGAAGAGGTAGTGCATCCCACGTCATCATCCCGTAGGGGTAGGCTTCTGACTCCGGGGCCCCACAGGGACTTGGGGACCCCACTTGGCTGTTGGTCCCAAGTGGCTCGAGGGTGTCTATCCCATCTCCAAGGGCGTCTAGGGGGCGCGCCCTCTTGGACCGGGTGTCTTGCTAAGTGCCCTGCGGTCAGGGGGCGAGGTGAGACCCTTTGAAGGACTGGAGACCCCCGAGTACTTCCTCTAGAGAGCCCGTGAGGGTATGAGGGAGCCTCCCGCAGCACGCCCGCAGAGGCAAGAGGGAGCCTCCCGTAGCACCCACGCGGGGGTATGAGGGAAAGTCCCGTAGCACCACCGCGGGGGCATGAGAGAGCGTCCCGTATCCATGGAGGGGTGAGGGAGCCTCCCGTAGACGCCAGCGGGGGTAGGAGGGAGCCTCCCGTAACACGCCCGCGGGGACATGAGGGAGTCCCCGTAGCACGCCCGCGGGGGTTTGTGGGAGCCTCCTGTAGTACGCCTGTGGGGTATGAGACCTTCCCTTGGGGAGTTAGCGAGTTTTCCTCCAACATGTTGCTCTTCCTTTGACTTTAGTTGCATGTGTATAATTTTTTTTATATATATACATGGTTTTGGTAAACTAAATTTGCAGCAAATATCTTTCTGCTGAATGGAATTGTATCTTGAGGTACTTTTCTACCTTGTATATCAGATGCTCTTGTAATGCCAATGTGTAGGTCAATTAATAAAAACCAATGAAGTTCAAAACAATACCACATTAGTATTGTCAACTTAATGTGACATAAAATATCAGAACTCTTATTTTTCCTTTTGTTTTCATTCTTAGTTATGTAGTCAGTGAATTAGAATTCTGTGGATTGCAATCACTTAATATTGTCAATTGTCATGGTAAGTTACTCCTGCATTCCTACAAATCCTTCCTCACATATTTACCACAACTTTTACCAGCGAGATATAAACTAAGAACTAACAAGTTATTTGAATATTCACTATCAAGATTTTGTTTATTTTCTGTATCGATTTGTTTCTGAAACCTATCTTTCATTGTATTCCCCATCTTGAATTTTATAATGATGTAAAAATGATAATATTACTTCACGAAAGTTAAAAAAGTACATTCTAGAAATATTCTTAGATCTAGAAATATAGTTATATTTGAAAGCAACTTCATTCATCTTGAAATGCAGCTATTCTTCGTAAAAGCATCGTAGAGCAAGGCTACCTCAGTGTAATAAATTGTTAGTGCCAGTTTGTGCATTTAATCTATAAGCAAAGAAACACTAAGAAGAGAATACTTCCTCTGTTGATAAATATAAGGCCTATAGTTTGAATGGTCTTGTTGAAAAATATAAAGCGTGCATGTAGATTTAATGAGTCTTTCCACATGTACCCCTATTTATTCTCTCTCAATCATTATCTCTCATCTTCCAAGACAATTAAGAGGGATATGTAAGTCATTTCCTCCCATGTCTTCCTGATTTCACCACAACCTTAATCTTTGCGCCAAGTCAAAATACGCCTTATATTTATCAACGGAGGGAGTATCTTTTAGGATCTTCCAAAGGAAGTAATCTCATAAGCAATTTGGCTTTTCCATGCTATGATGTTGAACTTTGTGAAGTCAGAAAAAAACGTGTTTATTTACTAATGACCTTATATTAACTTCTTCATTTATATGCTATTAATGATATCTGGTTAATTGCTTAGGTCTTCTATAATACATACGCATGCAATTGCCTCATAACAACACAGGATTCCTTGCTTCTTTCGTACAGCGAAAGGGTAAGAATCATGGGCCATAAACAAAGCTCATCTTGTTCCTTTTAAATCATTTTCCTTGCCAGCATCTTAGCTGCTCTTGTTTACCAAAGAGAGGCAGGAAGTCCCTTTTCAGGACATGACAGAAGTATATCTGATTTGCGCATTGTGGTGGATCTGAGTCATGTGCAGCTATTAATTGCTGAATATATGCAGATCACTTCCTGCTGATGAGGATATCAGCATCAGATCTCCAGCAGATTTAGATTTGTCGGGTGTTGCTCAAACCTGACACCTTAAACGGAGACCTACATTGTGGCTTCCATTTTGATGATGCACATACTCATTGATTCTTAAAACGTGCCGTAATATGAATTTAAGATCTAATTGAGTTTTCTGCTGGCCTTTGGTAATCTTGCAAACCATCTGATGACAACCTATGGAATAGATTTGTTCAGTTTTTAGTATATATTGTGGTGGTCCATATTTCATTTAGCGCTGCTTTTCTTTGATACTGTGGGCACAAGCTTGTTTTTGCCACAAGCTCAGTTCAGAAAAGTTCACTGGATTGATGCAATTGTTGTGTGTCAAATGTCAATGTGATACTTCTTTCAGAATACCAGTCTTTGGAGTCCTTGCTACTTGCAAATATTGAACATCAACGAGGCTTTGAGCAGAAGCTGTGGGAGTTATGTGCAGATCAACATCGGTACATTGAAGAAGGCGAATTCCCTTGAATTCTTAAGAATGTTCAGATTCTCTCCACCAATCCACCATGTTCGTGCGGTCCTCTCTTTGCATCTCCTACTTTTCTTTATTCCGTATGTCTAACCAGCATAAGTACATTACTCTCTGTATCCTATTCTATTCTATTTGCTAAGGTAAACTCTTGTTATTCCGGTTCATATATCATAGACTTTTTTGCCTGTCCTTGATGATTGAATGATTAGTGAAATGTCTCCAATAATTGAACAGTCCTTCATAGACAGGCCACATAACTGTAATCTTGGATAAGTCACTGTCTTGTCTACCAACTAGCAGTTGAAATTTTCTAATCTTGTAATCTTCAGCTCTTCACATCTCCAGAACATACCTTGGTTGTTGCTAGTCGTTAACTTATCACCATACACTTCAGCCCAACCGTGGACTGCCATTTCTTTAATCATGGTCACAGTTTTAATTTTTGCAGATGATGTCTCCTGCAACCTCTCTGATTTCTGAACATTATAAAAGCATCTGTACTGTTGTGATGTCTTCACCCACCAAGCACCTCAAACCACACTCCACAGATCACCTCTCACCACCAAGTCCTAAATTCACACCACAATGGAGGCCGGAGGACTGATTGCTGAGGTAGGCTGGACCATGTTCGACTTACCATCGCAGGGCGAGTCGGAGATAATGGCGCAGCTGCTCAGTGCCTTCCCCTCCAATGGAGAGGAAGGTCACCAGGAGCTACCTTTGTCTTATCAGGCTTCCAATCCGTGCTATTATAACTGTAATCTTAACAACAGTGCGTACAGTGACAGCAATGCTAGTTGCCTTCTTGTTCCATCTGAGTGTGAGGGCTACTATTTGAGTGACTCAAATGAAGCCCTGGGGATCAGCTCCTCCATTGCACCAGATGTGCTGAACTTGGTCCAGGAGCAAGGTGCAACTGAGTTTCTGAATATGATTCCAAACCATTCCCTTAATTTACATGGGAATGGCGAGTCAAGCTTCGAGGATCTTGATTCAATCAGTGCTAATAACAAAAGAAAGCACTCAGTAGAAGAAGAAATTCACGGCCAAACAAGAGTAAGTTTTGATGATCACTGATCATTGTTTTCACCAGTTATGTTTCCAGAAAGATGTTCATAATTGCTGATGTAAACACTGATCGAACTGGATTAAATGAATAAATTCAGGGTCGGAAATTTGCAAGAAAGGCTGAACCGAAGCAAACGAAGAAGGCCAAGCAAAGTGGAGAGGAGGATGCGAGTGTTGCCATCACGAATGGAAGTAGAACAAGCTGTTGCACTTCAGATAACGATTCAAATGCTTCTCAGGAGTCTGCAGATGCTGATGCTGGTGCTAGTCCGAAAAGCAAGGCTCGGGCTTGCCGTGGGGTAACAACTGATCCCCAGAGCCTCTATGCAAGGGTACTATAAATGATAACCTCGAGAGGTGTTTTCATGCTTTTTTTTATAGTTGTATAAATATTAAAATATGAATAAAAGGTAGATAGTGAATACTTACCCCTTCATTTGCTTCAAGATTTATACAACTTGTGTTAGGAGGGAAAACATTGAAGCAATGCTCTAATCTCTTTTGTATCTGACGGACTAATATTTTCCATAACTGAATGGGAAAATACTAATGCTGTTCTTCGCTTAAGCAGAAAAGGAGGGGAAGGATCAATGAGAGGCTGAAGATACTGCAGAACCTTGTGCCCAATGGAACCAAAGTATGCTTCTGAACAAAAATGTTAATGACAGCAGTTACATGAATGAAATGTTAGGATCCAATGGCTAAAACAACAGTACTCCTTCATCTTGCAGATAGATATCAGCACCATGCTTGAAGAGGCAGTCCACTATATGAAGTTCCTGCAGCTTCAGATCAAGGTGAGGATTTGCAGTATTAGTTCAGTTCAGATCATCTGAATTGTTCTGTGACGACATGCCATTGACCAGTGTTGTCCAATTCTGCAGCTCCTGAGCTCCGATGAAATGTGGATGTATGCGCCAATTGCATACAATGGGATGAACATTGGGATTGATCTGAACATTGAGAGATGATTCGACAATCTCAATTGGAAATACAGTTCGTGTTTAAACTCGAGGAGTTTATCTCTGACCATGCATTGTATTTCCTATAAGCCATTTTGGAAGTTATTATACAGTTAATCAGAATTTACTGAAGGGTCATAGGGACAACAAGGCAACTTACATCGGAAGATGGTCTACTCCCCAAAATTTGCATGGGGCAAGATTTTGTCTTCAGAAAAGGCACACCATTTCAGAAGATTAGTAAAATTAAGATAAAATCTTTTTTTTCTGGGGTTTAGCAGGAAATGCAAATTCTTGTTTGTTCTTTTTGGAGCAATATAATTCTTTCTAGTCCTGTGATCATCTGTCAATTACCTAATTTCTTATTGCTTGCGCTTTAGAACATTTCAAAACCCTAATCTTTTTTGTGAGAGCAATGCCTGAAACTGCATGCCAAATCATATTATCATGGATAAAATAATGTCTGTACATGACAACGTGGTTGCCCCTAAACTTGGCTACTACACTTCAATCAAAAGAATAATAATTCTATCATATTATACTGTAAGGAAATGTTTTGCCCCCGCACATATATTATATTCCTTCCAGCGTTGGATGTTCATGAAAAAAATTCACTCACCATCCGTTGCTAAAGACGTATTTCTGTGTGAATTTTCATCATAAAATATCTGCAGTTCTCCTTGTTGATATCCTTTCCAAGCATGACCTTGGTAAGAATAATATTATTAATTAATCAACTACTAACTGATGATAGCCCGTTCATGGAGTAGTCGCCCTTAGGAAATTGCCAACGTAACACATTTCAAGCGTTGAATTCATTATAAAATTTTACAAGCAAAATGAAAATGATTATTTGAACAGACATGTGATATGCTGCACAAATCATTAGCGCATTTGCTTAGAAAACTTGCATTATCGCATTTGCATTTGCTTAGAAACTTTATTCTCCCCATTATATTAGTAGATAACCTCGGTGGAATAGGCCTATTGGGCTGAAATTACACGACTGGACTTGGCCGGCCCAAATGAGCCCAAATCAAAGCCCATCTAGGAATGCGCTGAAATGAAAAAAAAAACAAGAGTGTGGAATTGCAAGGGCACCCGTAAACCTACGCGCCCGTCTAGCCCTCTGCCTCCCCCCGCGGCGGCGCTGGCTGCGGGCCACGCTGCTCCTCCGCCGCCGCCGCCGCCGCAGGGAAGTCTCCGGCGGAGAGGTTGGGCCGCCTATCCATATCCGACGGCGCCGCTAGGGTGGCTCTGCAATGCATACACGAGATGCGGTCCAAGGCGATCCAGAGCTGGGACGCGAGCAATTCGCAAGCCTTGCCGGTCTTTGGCATCGGGGTGGCTTTTGTCAATGAGTGTTCTTTTATGGAAGCCGAAACACGAAATTGAGTTTGCAGTTGAAGATGTCAGTTGTGGCTCCATTTGGCACGGATTGGGCTTGTGCAAAAGCTTTTGCTTCTCTCCACAAATGGGCTTAGGTTTAGGGAAAAAGCTGAACTAGAAGCCAGTGGTTTGGCACAGTTTGTGGCTTCTTCTAAGGAAAAGCCAATCGCGAAGCTGTGCATCAATGAATCAATGCACGTTGCTCCACTTGAGGATGTGTTTTCCCCAGAATCGAAGGATGGTGAAGGCAGGCTGAGGGAGCTAGTTGACATGATTGATGATGGCACCGGGAGGGAGGATTTTCTTCAGTGCTTGCGCATGCTTTCGTTGCAAAAGGTCCGATTCTTCAGTGCTTCCGCATGCTTTCGTTGCAAATGGTCCTCAATTTGCATGCTATCGGGTGATGCTTTTCATTTGGTGACTGAAGTCATTGTTGCTGTTTCGTGTTGATATATTGTTCAGATTACACTGGAAAACGGGTACGCCAAGATCATGCTGGGATCATGTGGCATCTGCAACCGTTAAGGTATATGGCTGATGCGTTTTCTCTGTGACTCGAAGAGAACATAACTACTTAAGAGAAACTAAAGAGCATGACTGAATTGCTAATTATCTCCAGGGACAAGGTTATTCTTTACCAGCTGATGTCCAATATGTTGATACATGGTGGGAGGTACCTGTGGTTCTTCCACTCTGTGATTGCCTGGCTTAAGAGCTTAGCCTGCTCTGCGATAGGTAAGAGGAAAACATTCACTTTATGGTTAAGTTGTTCTGGTGATGTCGTTTATTCTTACTGGTTGTTTGCTTAGTTTAAAGATGCAGCAACTTCTTGATAGGCCTTGCAGTGACATCAACAGCTTAGTTGCATCTTTTGTTGCATGACTGTGGGTAAGTAAGATTGTTCCTTGGATGGCACATAGGTACCGATCTCGAATTTCCCTATTCTGAATTGAATTGAAGCTCAAACTATGATCTTGTTCAGTGGTTTCTTTTGTAAATTGCTTGAAGGGCAGCACAAGTCCTAATCTTTACACTTTATTATTTCCATTTACAGGAAGAAAACCCTTCTCGGGAGCATACTGTTGTAAGAACAGCACAAAAGCTTAAGCCATTCTCTTTTTAACAAGTTCTCAGCAAATGGCTATCACGATTTCCTGCCTTCACAGTTATGCCCCAAGTTCCAGAATGTTGATACTTGATAGCGATGAGTCTACTTTCTCTGAGGTTCTCTGTCTGATATGCGGAAGCCCATTCAGTGAATCAGAACTCCAGAATTTGGAAAACACAAAGCACAAGGCTCAGAAGAAAAATGAACTTTATACTGCTCATTGTTGTCAGAGCTGTCATTTCCAGATTCTACCAAGTGGTACAAACTTGCATGAACATTTCTTTTCACTAGTACCAAAGTTCTGGACGGAGAGAGTTTACACTGCATCTGCCAGCCATAGCTCGCTAAGGTGAGGTTTATGTCAATTTCTTGATGGGCTGCTTCATTGCCTTTGTAGCTATAGTGCACATTATCAGTAGTTTAGCAAATGAAAACATTATTTAAACCTTTTGACATTCGAGCTTCTTTGTTAGGATAATGTTTAATTCAATGTGACCACTTGTTTCTATTTGTGCAATTACTCCATTCGTTTGTTCATGTCATGTCCTGTTCATCCGTTAGTGCACTGATTCAGTGAACTGTTGATGACTTTTATTTCAGAGATCACCTGCTTGAAGGCAATAATAATGGAAACTGAACTTACTGTTTGAATGAAACCCAACCTTATTGTAAGAGAATCTTTGGCTTCGTGATTTAATTTTGTGAAGTCACAATTTTCTGCATATGGTAACATTTGATTGCTAGTTTTATACTGACAGATATGCTTAATATTGTTTTGTTTGTAGTGCCATAAAGCTACCAGAGATTCCTTCCTACTTGGTCCTCACAAACCATGGCATAAGCCAAACTTGCTTCGGATAACAGTGTTTCTATCTAGTATGAAACTGGTTTATTCAGGCTTCTGCCATATTCTTACAATATACATTACAACCCCTGGTGCATCTGTAAATCTTCCCTACTCTTCGAACCTCTCTGAAATTTGTATAGTGTTGAGGCAAACCTTCACTTGACAGCAAGTTACCACTGATATCGGACAGCAGACATTGGATAGCTGAAGGTTTCGAACTTCCATGTGATTACAGTATTCTGATTGGTCTCATCTCCTGTACCAACTATTCTGTCTGCAAAGATTTTAACCAAATGAATTTATCCAATGATTTTAGAGCAATGATATGTTCTGCATAAATTTGTACTTACTATTGTTATAATCTATTATACCGTTGTACTTGATTCTTCCATTTGTCATGTTGCCTTCTTAGAGTAAACTTTTGGAAATAACTCTGTAGAGATAAATGCTCCATCTGAATTGACATCCAGTGCAGTCCCACTTAAGCAGTTGCATGTGGACCGTTGGATCAAAAAGCAACGGTTTAGGTCTTTTGAAAATACTATTCGAAAATATTGTGCCGGTTTTTTTTACTGTAGCCAGTCATTTTTGACCTCATAAGATTGAATGAATGTACATCACTACATCCTATCGCCAATGCAAAATGACAAACAAGTATACACATAATATATAACATACAATATAAGAAGTTGCAGCAAAAAATGTTAATACCACTATAAAATAGTGGTCCCTCGCACCATGCTTTGTATAACTACCTTATCAACATGTATTTACTACATTATCATGTTACTCTTACATATTTGCTTTCTGAGACAATAAGTTGTTTTCTACTATTATTTGACTGTCTTTTACTTTGCAATTTGGTTCGTTGTCTCATCTACTAACCATTATATAACAAGTGTGTGTACTACTTAGGACATTTCTTTTTGAAACAAAAGATAAGTGCATCGCGTGCGTGCTTGCATGGGTGTGCATGTGCTCTTCTTGGTGTTGCTGAACCCTTATACCGGTCAAACATCGGGAAGCTATCTTATTATTAAGTTATACTTTGTAAAAGATTAGACTTTTTGGTTAGCCACTCTAACCTGATTGGGTTGGCATAAAGCCTGGCTGATAATCTTAACCTACGTGCAAGGACTTATCCAGCTTTTCATCAATGATGGCAAGACAAGTGCATACCTAAAGTTCCCAAGGGCCTACACGGTTTTCATTTTATATATGGTTGCAGCAGGGTTTGCAAAACCGATACTAGACCGTCTGATAGCTGATGTTGAATGATTCTGGCAGAACTTGGCAAATTGTCAAAAAAAAAAATTCATTGTTCATAGTTAAGAGTTAATAATAGGAATGTTGATTAAGAATCCGCAAAAATCGTCCCTAAATCACTGCAATCTGGTAGGTAGCCTTCAGACGGTCATGCTAGGATTTCCTGTTATGGGCGGCAACCAATACTGTTCTCAACCATGGGTTCGAGTCAAATGAAAAGTGGAAGACCGGTGCTGGAGAAGTAATATAAGCTAAAGCAGATGTACTTACCACAAATAGTTGCAATTGCCACTCAAATTGCATTTGCACTCGTGCTTTACAATCTTTGTAGCAGGGTGGCACAGATTCTGTCCTGAGCTATCCAATCAACCTGTTCTTGGGGTATTGTTGTCCATTACAATGCAGTGGTACCGTGTGTACTACTATAAACAGCAGAGGCGGTGCTAGGCTTTCCTTGGATGATTCAGAAGCAATTGTTTGTTCTTTGGGCAGCAAGGACTGGCCCCAAATAGGCCTGGAAACAAAAGGTAGCAAATATGGCTACCAGATTTTGCTCCTTCTACTTAGCTCCATGTCATAGTTCATATTCATACTATAATATCATTGGTGTTTTGGTGATTCAAAAAGGCTAAGCTAAGCTAATGCTAATGCTACAACTAGCATGCTCAAGTTTGGCACTAGTAGAGTTTAGCCACTGTGTAGCTTTAGTGGGTTAGTGGACAAGACCTCCTCCTAAGTGCTAATGCCCACTTTTGCTCACTTGATTCTCACAACTCACAAGCAAAGGCCCATTGTGTCCCCTAGTGATTGGCAAAGTCCCCAGCTTTCATTGAAATAGGGAGATGGGTAAGGACCCCTTGAGACATTGACATGACCAAACCTAGGCTTCATTTATTTATCATCATCTTGTGGTTTGATGCCCAAGCTTGATGCATTGGTCAAAGAAAACATTGTTGGGTGGGGAAAGATCTTAAGTGGCATAGTAGATAGCATCGCTATAGTTTCTGAAGCCTTGCTTCATCAAAGTGGGGGCACCTACTTGGAAGAACCCTCGGTAGTTCTAGTTTACTTGCTAGTTGGTGCTCTTATCATCTTATATGCATTAGATTTGCCTACTAATTTGAAAGACTGATGAGGGTTAAGTCAACACTTGTGGCTCGATGATTCTTGAATGCTGCATGCAATACTAGGGTATACACTATACAGATTGCCGCTCTCTCTCTCTCTATCTCTCTTGTGGGACTGGGGAACCTGAATTCAAGGCTGGGTTATGCAGGGCCCTGCAGCAAACTTGAAATGACGTGTCCTGGGTTGTGTGACGTGTGACACATATCTGCTGGCTTGCAATCCATAAATGTATGTCGAAGAAATTTGTAATTCAAATTGGAGGACAGGTTTGTACTTTGTACTATGTACAATTGTCCATTGCAGAAATTGTTGGGCAGTATGGCTTGTACAATCTTAAATGCCGTCTGCCGGTTCCACATGCAGGACCGTCGGTCACAGTAGATCAACATGGCAACCGTGAAGTTTTCATTCCTCGAGAAGTTTCTACTTATTGTTACTGTGGTGTTCTTCAGAGTTCAGATCTTGCGGCTGCAAATTTGTTTCTGATTAACGGTATTAGATATAACAACAACTAAGCTTTTTGTCCTAAACAGTTAGGTTAGGATAGAAATGAAATCTAATCAAAGTCAATAAAACCTTTAAATCTTTGATCTTAGGCCGTTGTTATGGTACATGGATCGCTAACTTCCATGCACTCCAATCTAACGCTAACTCTTTTGATATATTCTAATCTCTCAAATATCTTTTAACTGTTTTTTTCCACATTAATCTCAGTTGACCTATGTCTCTTCTTATGTTTTCGAAATGACTTAAAATTCTACTACGCAATGGTGCCTCAGAAGGTCTACGTTGGAGATGTCCAAACAATTCTAAACGATGCTGGACAAGCTTTTCTTCAATTGGTGCTATCCCAACCCTATCATATATATCATTATGGATTCGATATAGCCTTGTATGATCACAGATCTACCGCTGTTAGGTCGAGGATACCGACTAGAGGGGGGTGAATAGGCGGCTTTTAAAAAATCTTCTACGATTAATTTCTCGTCTAAGTAACTTTATGACAAAATCTTAACAATAAATAATGCGAAAGCGATAAACTAAGGTTTTAACAATTAAGGCCTAAATCAGCTAGGCTCACTAAGTGCACTAACTAATTATATCTCTACTCAAGAATAAGCAATCCTAAAGACGATTAAGCAATTTAATTCTATGAATGTAAATTGCAACAATATAAATAAGGAATTGCAAGTGAGCACAAAGAGACACACCGATATTTTACCATGGTGTTTGGAGACTTGCTGATCTCCTCTAATCCATATTGAGACAAGCCCAAACCACTTTGGACCGACTCCACGAATTGAGCACCCGTCTCGATTCCACTAGTGGTAGCTCTTTCCCCTTCCGGGTAGGTGAGCTCTGACCTTCGCAAATTCGCTAGGGTTTCTCACAATCTCCGTTGAGAAGTTTACCGCGCACGACGCCTCCACACGTCGTCTAGGTGTCGGCAAACACCAAGAGTAATAAGTCAAGCTATCTAGCTTAAACTCCACCAAGTACAACACATGTACAATAGTGATCACCAAGTGCAACACATGCACAATGATCCTTTTAAGTGCAACACATGCACAAGAGGCTCTCAATTCTCTTTTAATTTGCAGCACATGCAAATTAGACTCACTCTTAGCTCAAGAAGCAAATGTGATGGTGCAACACATGCACAACTCACCCCAAATGCTCAACAAAGCCAGCAACCCCCAAAATGCCAGCCTACAAGGCTCCTTTTATAGCCTTTCCAAAGAAAACTACCCATTTGGGGGCATTTCGGGCAAAACTCAGCAAATTCGGTACTATCGCCCATGTAGGTCTGGTAGTACCGGCCTATAGGCCAATGGCTAAAAAAATAGCCGTTACAGCAAACCTGGTGCTACTGCCCAACTGGGCCCGGTAGCACCGCTCGAGCAGTAGTACTGGCCGCACACAACGGTAGTGCTGGGCTTCAAAACTCCGCTCGAGCCCCTCTCTGGAAAAAAGCTACCAACCCTGAGGGGCGGTACTACCGAACCTCTGGTACTACCGACCAACTGAGAGCGGTAGTACCAGACCTCCGGTGCTACCGGCCTCAGGGGCGGTACGACCGATTTTCCATATCAAATTTGATTTCACACAGAAATCAAACTAATTCAAATCAAGAACCACTTTAGATCAATTCATTTAGCCATGTGGTGATCAACACATGATCACACCAATTTGCAAAACACATTTGCGAAATCCTCAACACATGCTCCAAAGAATTGAATTAAGTTTCAACTTATTTGGAAAACACATTTGCAAATAATAAACCAAGAATCTATAAGGTCAACCCTTGAACCATGTAAGAATCAACATATAATCCCGATACTTTGCAAAACACATTTGCAAATACCAACACATGCTCCAGGACCAATCTCATAAACTTTTAGCTTATTTGCAAAACACATTTGCAAATAACAAATCCAAACGATTAACTCAAATCTTGAGTCATGAGATGATCAACACATAATCATAACACTTTGTATAACACATTCGCAAATGCTTATCTCATGCTCCAAGATAAGAACCATAAACATCAATAAGGATTGATTCTTTGAGCCATGTGATGATCAACTTATGATCAAGTCCATTTGCAAACACATTTGCAAACCTTATTCACATGCTCCAAGATAAGATTCAATTAAACCATATATTACAAAAACTCATTTTGCAAACACAAAGCATAAACCTTTCTTAGTCTTGTGATGATCAACACATGATCAAGTCACAAGCTAAGACTCCGATGCACAAGCTCTCTATTTGCAACATATACAAATATCTAGATCCATGCAAACAACAACCATTAAAATCAAGTTGCATGAGCTCTCTTCTTTTGCAACACATGCAAAACTAAAGCTCCATGCAAAAACCACTTAAACCAAAATTGCAAGAGCGATCTCCTTTTTGCAACGCATGCAAATCTATAGCTCCATGCAAAATCCAAATCAATTAAGATTCAATAAGAAGCAAGCATGAGCTCCCTTATTTGCAACACATGCAAATACTTAGCTCATGCAAAATCCAAATAAGAGAGTGAGCTAGAGTGAACTGGATTGAGTTCATCAACACATGATAAAGCCCAAGCTAAATGACTCAACCCCTCTTAATAGTACGACATTAAACTAGAAACCCGGTCTCTCAACCAAACACCGAGACCGGTAAAAGACTAGGAAACATCCTTAGTCTATCTAGTTATACCTTTGCCGCTCGCAACTACTTGAACCTTTTATGATATTTTTAATCATCTTCTCTCCAAGTCGGGTCCTTTCTTCTTGTTCATAAACTCATGATGAACTTCCTCTTTCTTCTCTTCACTTTGGGATCTCTTCTTGAAGCTTATCAACACATGATGACTTCTTCTTCTCGATTCTTTATTATCGTTGAATTCAACCTACTTCACAACTCATGAAAGATTGTTAGTCCAACAAACGCAGTTGTCTCAATTATCAATTGCACTCCATTAACACATAATGGATGCTCTAAGATCGATTGAGCACAACCCAAATCAATTTAAATGATTAATTGTGTTTTGAGTACTTTGATGCAACTGATGCTTCATTATACTTAAGAACTTTTCGTCTGTCCTTAATCAAGAAAGAATACCATCAACACATGATGAAGCATTCTTTAATTGATTGAAATACACTGGAACTCAATTTAAATTGATATGAGTATATATAACTATACAGGTTTTATATACTCATTTTGATGGAATCTCAAAGTAATGATCCAATATATTGGAGTGATGGAAATGGATCAATACTCTTGAGACCATCAACTATAGAATAAACTCCATTGCATATGTGCATATAAATAATTGAACTTGGAATCAATATGCACATAATCAATCTTAGATAGCATTTGAGTTTATCCTATGTTGACATAAGTATACTACAACTATACAAGTTATATATACTCAAAGGGTTGTTTCAAAGTCTTGATTCTTTATATTATTTGGCAAGAAGATATGGATCAATACCATTGAAACATTAAGTTAAATTATGAACTCCCCCTATATGTGTACATTCATGTAATGTATGAAATTGAAAATATAATGCACATCTTTAATGTATAAGCAATGGAAGAGTTCATCATTTAACTTGAATCCTAAGTACGAATACGAGTGCATACTTTGAGTTTTTCATTTTCCATCCAAATTTGAGACTAATAAGAATAAAGCTCAATAAACATATTAGTCCCATAATGATTAGATTTGTCATTAAACAATGATTAAGCATTAATCTAAAACCAATCACCAAAACTAATAGAGCTTGAACTTACAACCGCAACATTTGCATATTTGCTATGCTCATTTTCTGCACATGTTGTTTTTTCGTTGCCTAACATTTCACCCGTACAACATAACAGATCTGATCGTTGTCCTATAGAATTTGTCATTTAACTTTTGAGGAACTTTTCTATCACATAGGAACACCAGATGCTTGCAACCATTTCACGCACCCTGCTCATATCATGTGGCCCACATCTTCATCAATATTACCGTCACTCTGTAGCATTGATCTTAAATATTGAAAAGTTTCCTTCCGAGACACTATTTTTCTATTTAGACTAACATAGAATGAAATGATCAAATGGTCGAGCCGAGGTATTATCATTTCAAGGATTCCATGAAATCATCACTTTCCTTACTGAGCTCTGGGAGAGCGGTAGCGCATTCCGCGGTAGGGGAGCGTGGAAGTTGACACGGGTCATCTTTCGGTGCTTCCGCGGTCGAAGATGGGGTTATTTTTGCAATTACATTCGAAAGGGGATTAAATTTTCAAAAAAAAAAGTTACACACGTGGCTAGAAAAGTGATGAACTAGGATGACACATGTTCATTTTCACGGAAACTTAATCAGAGCATGAAGCTCTTGCATCTCTATATTCCATTTCTGAATCTGATTCTTGATACAAGTTGAAACAATCGTCATATCTGAAGATTTTGGATGTTTCAGTCCATCAAAGGGATTGCCGAACAATTCAGGTTCCACATCAAACTCCCAAGAATGGCATTTATTTTCATTTCCCTCATCTGAACTGGAAGCTTTTCTAGAGGTCTTGCATCTGAAAACTTGACATTTCTGATATCATGATCTAACGTTCTGTGCTCCATCCATCGTTTGTTTTCAGACGCCACTTTTCGCTCGTCGTCTTGTCTGAATCACGTAATGCAGCTACAAGGATGAGAAACCGGTGGTCCATTGCCTCCTTGATCTTAGTGAGTTCAGTCCAAATCTTGGCCTTTTCCCTTGTTCTTCAGATGGCCAGCAATTGGGGTTGGTTGGTACTAAATTGCATCTTGGCATGGGACGATGCGTGTAGGACTGGCACTGTTTCGGTACTCCAAAACATTGGCCCTTGAATTGTGCGTTCTGTTCACTGTCCGCCATTTCTAACCTCGTCTCATGTGTATATATTTATCCTGTTTATATATGTACATATGCTGTGCCCCCACTACTAATAACTTCTGGACGTAGTAAGATAGCGACTTTGCAGACAGCTCGTCGTCCTAGTTCACGAGCAAGAAAATGTGTATTGACATTGCAAGATTAATCCCATGGTGAAAAAAAAAACTGTGATTTTGCTTGCACAAGGTTAAATCTGTCAAGTGTGTTGAGATTAGTTGTCAATTCTGTCAGTAGGCAGCATGTTATGAGATGCTATGTCAGTTGTCAAATGTTGCTAGCATTATGTTATGAGATGCTATAGAGTAGCTGCATGATTCTAGAGTAGATACCATGGTGTGTCTGTATTATGTCCCTGTTCAGTCATAAATGGCTTTTGTTTTCCTGATGGATTGGTAGCTCTTGGTCCACAAGGATTAGTGGCCTAACCAGGTGTTTTGTCTCACCCTAGGTACATTCTGCAGAAGAAATGTAGCATTTTCTTGGCTGCATTAATAATTTTAGGGGAGATGACGCATGCTAGGAGGTAGTTGAGATTACCCTCTCAACAAATCCTTTTTATATGTAGCCTGCAGCCTGCCTTTTTCGAGATCATTAGATTTTAGGGTTTGCCCACCATCTGATAACAATTTCTTTTGTGTGAAAAATGCTAGGAGTCAGCATGCCTTGTCAGATGGAGTGTATGAATGCATAATGCACTGTTAACCAATGTAGTGATTATAGGATTGGACGTAGAGCTGGGTATTTGGTCGGGTTTTTTTGGGCTAGTCTGTGGCACGGTATGGTTGAAGCACGCACAGTACGCGTATGAGCCGGGCCGGCACGGCACGAATGACAGGGTCGTGTCGGGCCTCTAGATCAGGCACGACACGCTAGCATGTGTCGTGCTTGGGTCGACACGGCACACGGCAAGGCGCTCTGCCTCGACATTACGTCATGTTGTGGTTTGCCCTACGGTCAGCGTCTTTTGCAGTACTCGCATGCGGAGAAAAGGGAGACAACAGAGATGCTAAAAGGTGAAGAATGGGGACTGGAGAGTATACGCTTATTGACACTGAGCACGTGCATCATGCTGCTTCGCACTGGGGTATCTCACACTGTGTGTAAGGTTTTTAACGATACAGTAACTCTGTACCGGTTCAAAAATGAATAAAAATTAGTTCTTTTTTTCCCAATATTTGTATCCACTATCTTAGCTTCGTGCGTCTCCAGCTTTTTTCCTCTCGTCGCAATAGTGCAAATGGATCGAGCCTAAGTCGGCACGAATAGCATATGGGTCGTGACTGGGCTTGACGAAGGCGAGCCAGACCGGCATGGCATGGCACGGTGAGCCGGCAGGGTCGTGACAGCACAACACGGTTTAGACCGACAGACTCATACCATGTTGGCCTAGTATAGCACTAGAGGTGGGCATCGTGCCGTGCCGGGCCGGCCGCAAGACGGCCCATCGTCGTCGCCGATGCTGAACCGTCTTTGGCCGCGACGGCTGTCGTGCCCGCCGTCTTCGCTTAGCCTCGGCTCGCCTATGAGCCCAAACACGCCTATTTGCGCTTCGTGCTCGCTTGCGTCGTCTTGGCCCAAGCTCGACCCATTTGCACTATTTCAACGAGAGGAAAAAAGCCGGAGATACATAGAATTGAGGCGGTGAATGCAAATATTACGAGAAAAGAACTAAAATTTATTTATTTCTGAACAGTTACATAGAGCGAGGGGGTGTGCTCAACACGAGTGAGAGAGGGAGAAATGGATGAGAAAGAGAGTGAGCGAGACAGACGAGAGAGATTGAGAGGGAGATTGAGAGAGACTGGTGAGAGAGAGAGCTGAGAGAGATTGAGAGAGACGGCTCTCTCTCAGGTGTCGGCGATAGGGGTGGTGTTCATGCTACTGAGTGCATCTATGACGGTCATGCCCTGTGAGTCAGTGACCTTCATGCTAGACTTCTTCCTCATACCCTGGGTCATCGGGCCCAGTACGACCCATTCTACAGTGTCGTGCCGGACCGGGCCGCCCATCGTGCCTGATTCTCGAGCCCGACACGACCCGTGCTACAATATCGTACTGGCCCGGCACGGCTCACTTCGTACCGGGCCATGACGTCGTGCCTCGGGCCGGCCCGAGAGCCCACCTCTAGCACTACACCCACCTCTAGATGGATGATTATGCCGCCTAGCCGTCCGATTATACGGCAACAGGAAGGAGTACATGTTCTTTATATTTTGAGCATTGTTGTATATATAGTTTTCGGAATGTTGTTTATATTTACCCTTGGTATTACAACAAAAACCCTTTTGGTAGCAAGCCTAAGTCAGCTGCAACCTGCAAAGTTACCAATTCAACGTAGCGTTTTCTCATCATATCAGCTGTACTTATGGATAATTAGGAACACGATTATAATATGTTTAAGCTCTACCTTAGCTGTGTAAATGACACCATTAAATTTTTAACAGATGCATAGAAGCACCTCCCTAAGTGCTTCAGATACGCCGAGACGTACCGGTGTACTAGTCTCTGTAGGATTTAACCACCACAGGCAAGAATTTACCGGAACTGTCAATAGCCAAGAAGGCAAATGGCAAGATGTAAAAAAGGAAACAGAGCGGTAAAAAAAAAAAGTTTACTGAAACGAGAGCCACTTAAATAGAGGGGAGGAGGCTATCTTGTCTTCTCACTCTCGCTCCCACTCCCACTCTCCCACTCCGGCAGCCGCCGCCGCCGCCGACCACCGTGCCATCAGAGCACGCGCCTCTCACTCATGGTTCTTGCTTGACGCTCCGGTAGCACTGTAACTAACAGTAGTAACGAGAGGCGAAGCAAGAAGATGCCGATGGAGGAAGCAGAGGACTGCTCGGCGTGCGCCTTCTCGCTAACTTGCCAAGAAGATGGCGCCGATCTTGGGGACGGCGTCGTCCACGACGACGACCTCTTCTTGTTCTACACCGGCGGCACTGTTGAGGATGAGGATGACGACAATGAGTACATGGAGCACCTGGTCTCCAAGGAGACCAGCTTCTCTTCCTCCTCCGACTCCGGCGTCGACGCCGACTGTGGCGACGGCGACTACTCGTCGGCCGACTCCGAGGACTGGTTCCGGCAAGCGCGCCTCGCCGCCGTCAAATGGATCCTTGAAGTGAGCACTGAGCACACCATACATAGCTAGAGCATATGCTTCTCTCGATTAGTTTCTTGATGCAAGGATCGATCGATCACTCACGCCATTAGATTGGCATTCGATTGCATTTGCAGACGCGGGGATGCTTCGGGTTCGGCCACCGCACGGCGTACCTGGCCATCGCCTACTTCGACCATTTCTGCCTCCGGCGACGCGTCGATGTAACCATCACACCACCGTAAAAATCACGCCTTTTTGTAGCCTCTCTCTGTTTCTTGGGAACGCGCGGATGATGTGCTTGTGTGCGTGCATTGGTGTCCAGAGGACGGTGATGCCGTGGGCGGCGCGGCTGCTGTCCATCGCTTGCGTGTCCGTCGCGGCCAAGATGGAGGAGTACCGCGCGCCGGCGCTGTCGGAGTTCGACGCCGGCGGCGCCTACGAGTTCTGCTCCGCTTCCATCCGCCGGATGGAGCTGCTCGTGCTGTCCACGCTCGGCTGGCGTATGGGCGTCGTCACGCCCTTCGACTACCTCCCCTGCTTCTCCTCCAGGCTCCACCGGCACGACGACGGCGGCGGCGGCGGTCACGACGCTGCTCGTGTCGCCCTGAAGGCCATCGGGTTCATCTTTGCCACGGCTGAAGGTTCATTCATAGCTGTCTACACTCTACCCTTCGAAATCACATCTTTTTCTTCTTCTCTGACATCTAGTGATCTTTCTTGCATTGCTCTGATTGATTTTTGTTGTGTTTATGCAGCTGGTAGTGTGCTGGATTACAGGCCATCTACTGTGGCTGCAGCTGCAAGCTTGGCTGCATCCTATGGAGCTCTACTGACCAAAGAAGCACTGGAGTCCAAGATGACCAATCTTTCTCCATCTTGTCTTATTGAGAAGGTTAGTCACTTGCTTGCATAGATTAGTACTCATGTAACATTTTATTCATGTTAACATTCTATTAGGATGAACTGCGCATTAGATGTAATTTAACTTATTAATTGGTGTGGTTTGTTTCTTTGATCAGGAGCATGTACATGCCTGCTACAGTATGATGGTTGGGGACTTGAACAGGAGGAGCAACAAGAGATCATTCCAATGTTCAGGCTCCAATGAAGTTGCCACTAGTACATATGATTCTGTTCTTGTTGATGATGTTACTGACACCGCCGCCTTCGGGGCGGCCGTGGCAGCGAGGAATAAGCGGATCAGGCTGGAGCTGCCGGGCATCCGTTGAGAAGCTAGCACCACCGGGGACACACAATCTTCCTTTTTTCCCCCTTCTTTTCCTTCTTTTGTTCTTAACCTACATGTTTAGAAAAAAAAAGGTTCTTTGAGCTATTGCCGTGGTTGGCATTGGCAATGCTGTTGGATTGGATTGGTTTGGTTTGTGAGACGTGGGAAGAAATGAACAAACAAAAGGGCTGAGCTTTCCTAAGGAGAGGAGAGCTTGAGTTGAGCCCCAATGCCAGTGCCCCCCGAATGGAGCACATTTCCTGTGAAATTTACTCCAAAGTTGCACTATTTGATATGCCATTGTGGATGCCATGTTGCATTACTTGCATGCAGAGAAGTTGCAAAGCAAGTAGTAACGCTGAAAGGTTGAGGATCTGGCCATTGTTTATAGAGCCATTTTTTTCCTGCAAGTGGATGTGTGATCACTGATCAGTGGGGAGTGGTGTTTCACTCAGCTGCACTGCACTTGCATGGGTTACATTGGTTTGTAACAAACTTGTGGAGTGGTTGTAACTTCTGTAACCTCTTCTGTTCCTGAGAAATGGAATCAGATTGCATCTTGTGTATACATGCCTGAGTCTGAGTGCGCCCCTGTGGGTTTCTTGATCAGTTCTGCTGGAACTGCAAACCTTCAGTGCCATTCATTCAGTTCTGGCAAATGTTTTTCCCCCCTCTTCCTCTACCTTTTAGCAGGGAGAATCCAAGGCAACTTTATCCTGTTACATTGCAACCAGCTTAGCACTTGCTTGATTCCACAAAGGCACACCCTTTGATGAATTAGAGAAATCCCCACTGCCACAGTGCTTCCATTATTAGTGAACAAACACGAACATGGCATTGTTTTGGGTTGGGTTTCATTGCATTCCACAGTAATGTAAAAGAAGAGATGATCTGTAAAGAAAGCTCTTGTCAACCATGATTGATAAGTACATTGTATCCTTTTGGTAATAATTGTGCATGTTGAGGAAGAAAGCATGCATCACTGTGTGCTATTGGAAGAGCGACAAGTGTTGCATATGGATGGTATTAATGTACAATGTACATGTGATTAGCACTTTGTATCAATAATTGCCTAAAGATTAGCAATGGGAATGAGACTTTTAACTAGTGTGTTTTGTTGGGGGAGAACAACCTGAGCTTCATATTTCTTAACACTCAGTGGAGCACACCTAAAAGGAAGGTTCAATTGAAGAGCCAAACGAAAGGTCAGTGTTAGAAAGTAAAGGTCATGTTGGGAGTTCTTAATTAGCGAGTTATCTAAAAGAAATTGTGTCATATGAACATATTTTTTAGCAAATGATATAGTTAATGCCTCCTAAAATGACAATTCTTGGCAAACGCGTAAACTTGATCATGAAGTGTATTTAAATTTGTAGAACACCTATCGTCCCTTGATAAACTAGGATTTTGGGATGAGATGATCAATGCAAGAATCTTGGTAAAAAGTTATATTTAGCACTTGTGAATTCAATAGATTCACTTGCATGCCGACCAAGTTGCCTTAGAAGACAAATAACCATTAATTCCATGTTCTTCTTCTATGAAGGCAACTCTGACAAATACTAACTCCATTAATTCTTGGTATCTGTCTTCACCACTAGTACTAGTCAAGGTAAGAAACTAAGAACTACTAGAAGGTTACAAATGTGCCACGACGTTCTTGCAGAAAAGATGAAGAATCACATGCCAAAATATTATTACTTCCTTGGAATCAATAATGATCGTATCTTTACATGCACTGCCCTTAACCCCTAAACCCTAAAGTTGGTCTTCTGGCCTCATCCACTAACTAATGCAGGTCTCACATTACACACTCTGCCTTACAGCTGGTAAAAAGAGCTTTTTCTCTTTCCCTCCTGCCCCTGCAATGCATGCACTCAGGCAATGAAAATGCCCCATGGGCAATGGAGTGACTTTCTGAGGCACCACTATCTCTGCATGCCTGCTGCCCTGCTGCTGCAATGCATTGCAATTGCAACCCTCTGCTTCTTTCTCTCTCATTGATGTGGCCACACTGCTTAGTTTTCTTACTTAGATGTTGCTATAAGAAGGAAAGGGATTCTTTCTTTCCATTGAAGCATGGCCACAATGTTGCTATTCTCAAACAGTGATTTTTTTCCTTTTTCCATTTAGTTAGGATAGTGCAATAGTGCATGCATGGAAGATGTAACTCAAAACTAGTACAAATTGAAAGGTTTTAGGCATGTTTGGCTGGTTCAGCTGGGTAAAAGCACCTGTTGCTACATTTGAATAATTTAGCGGTAGACCTTGCATGGTCTCAAGCCCGAGAGAAATCGGGTTTAGAGCATGTTAAGAGTCCATGTTGCAGGCCTGGTCGAAAGTAAGTTCCGATTAATAATTTTTTTTTGGAGAGCATCTATGAACATGAATTTTATCATTTCAACTCTTGCTATGAGTACAGGTAGCTAGGAACAAATAAGCCCCCAAGATATAAAATTCTTAAATATCTAGGGAAAATGATGTTTTATCTTAGAAAAGCGTATTAACCCTTATATGTACTCCCAATGGAGCTGGCATGTTGTACTTCATGGTTTGGAATATGGCAGTAGCATACCAATACGCCTATCTATGCTTGTTCGTTAGGATCCTATCATGCTTTGGAACATAGTTACCGGAAACACGCTCTCCTTCGAGTTGCGGTACGGAATTCGGATAAGCCGTTCATCACTTTTTCTTCCAAATTGCACTAAGAACATGAATCCCATACCTTAAACCGGTTCTGGTTCGACGAATCTGGTTCGCGATTCGCGAGGGTTTTGAGCGAATCCGGTAGCTATGTTTGGAACATGGCAGTAGCTTACCAATAGGCCTGTCTACGGTTGTTCATTAGGATCCTATCATGGTTTGGAATATGGTAGTAGCTTACCAATACGCAGTAGCAGAGCTTGAGCTAATACTAAGGGGTGGTCCGGGGTAGCAATGTATTGGACCAAGCAATAGATATACTTAAATGCCTACTATTTTCTCTTAGGGCAAGTACAATAGTAAAGCCAACTACTGGCTAATAGTAAGCTAAAAACCAGTTTGTATAATAACTGTTTCTAAATATTGTCTCTAGATGTTGTGCAATAACTATCTTTTCTCTCTTGTACATAAATGATCTACCTATGTTCCCGTGCAAAGCTGGCTACTAAATAAGAGTCAGCTCTCTTCTCTTTCCTCTTTTCTTACTCCTCCATATAGACCAAAGCTGATGTGTACAGGTTAAGAGTCAGCTGATATAGCCTTATTGTACATGCCCTAAAGAAATCTGGAAATTAATGTAGGGGTAGCCATGGTCTAGGTTGACCTGCACTATCCTCCGCCCCTGAAGGACCATTCCAATCCAGATCCTAGGTAAGATTTAAATCAGGAAGTACTCAGTAGTAATCTAGCGCTTATAACGTCTATAATAATAATTTTGTAGTTGAAAATCCTATTATATATGATCCTACGATATCCTTATCAATCCTATCAACCCGCAAAGACAATCCTACATAAGATCAATCTTGACAACCTTGCTGTGTAAGGTGCACGAATATACAGTACGTGGTTCTGCCATTGTTAGGATTCGGGCACCTATTCCAGACTTGATTCCTAGAGTCAGCATACATTGATTTTCATTCAGTCCAATCCTTTTATCATTCACAAGACCTCAGCAATCGAGCTGGTCAAGGAGAACGGAGCAAACGTATTGCAAGTCCATCCGAGCAGACCAAATCAACATGTTTAGAAGATTTTCTTGAACTAATCAACTGTACAACGTTAAGGTGACCAAGTAAAGATAACCTATTATACATGTGGTTCAACCAATCGACGTACAACTGGCCGGTAACTTACATCTAAAGTGTACAGAGAATATACTATTGCTTGCCTTCCTTCTGAATCTAGATTGCTCATGGCTCGCTGTTGGATGAATAGAGATCAGAATTCTGAAAGGGTTTAAAAAATTGCACAGCTTCTCAGTCACCAATGCAGTCAAAAACAGGCTTGGGGACAAAGCTTGGTTTAAATTTTGTTGGTTCAAAGGACTACCACCTAGAAGTGAGTGGGCACCTCACTGGCTGGCCGGCTGCCTGGCCTGGCCCTAGCGAAGCACCATTTTTTAGAACAAGCATTATAATTGACAGCAATATAAAGTCGACCATACAAGAACTTCATACGAAAGAAATATCGAGTTAATACAATGTTTCCCATGTTCCAACAGAGTCTTCAAATTTCTCACTCTAGTCTGACTTTTGATTTGCACTATTTTTGTACTCCTGGTTCACAAAACATGTTGTTTTGGGTTACGCGCAGTCGAACTTTTGAAACTTTAGCTATATTTAGATTGGATACATGAAAATCATATATGTAGGTTCATCTTAAAAAGTACTTTCATAATATTACAATTATTAGGTTTTATAAACATGTTATAGTAAAAATCAGTGGTCAAAGTTATGTTTTGGAGATCGTATTGATGCCCAAAACTATATATTTTTGTGAACCAGAGGGAGTATGCAATAATGTGATAACCACACTTAGTGCAAGTGATACACATGGAAAAGAAAGCCTTACAAAGGGAGAGGGGATGAGGGAATGGCAGTTGGAATGTGTACAGCTGTGAGTCTCAACAGAAAGCCTGAAACAAAGATGGCCTGCTTGCATCAATGGCAGGGTGTGACCCTAGGCCCCTAGCTCACAGGCAGCACTGCATTGCACTGCAGAATCAGACCAAGTATTTGCTGGGATGGTGGTCTAAAGACTACAAACAAGCCTGCACAAAGACAAAGAAGCCAACACAAAGATATCTTCCCATGCATCACACAACACACAGTAGAAACACAGGCACACACAATTCCTGATCTGGTCAAAGAAACACATATGGTTTTGTTTTCTATTGCTTATTTTGGTTTTTTATGCTGGCACTGCTGGTGAATGTGATGAACTGTCGCCTGTGTATAGCTGGGAAAATCTTGTATTATGCATGCAGAGATGGGGAAAATGTTTTGTGTGTGGTCTCATTCTCACTCACCCTAGCCTGATGTTAGATGTGTTTATAATTGTTCTTTTTTCGTGTACTTTCCATCTTGGCCAATTCATTGCGAGTTCTAGTAGAGGGAAGTGCTCCAATGTTCTCTCTGAAGGTGAAAAGGCACAAATTTTGTAGCATCTGGAGGACTTGATTTGCAACCACCCATTACGTCAGCTAACTATACTGCTTTGAGACTTGTCAACTTTTTTCTTGGTACAGCATGAAAAAACTACTCTTAAGTTCTAAGGGCCTTGGAACTACAATCTCACCCGTTGAATCTAAGACTAAATTGTAAATCTAGGCACAGTACAAGCAACAAGGTGAATTAGTCTGAGCATTAATCTTCAGCATCATACAGCAATCACCAGACTGCAAAAAGGTGAATTAGACTGAGGCTAGCCTGACACTGAAGCTAGACAAGATAGTAAATCAAATACAGAGGAAAGTCGCACGCTAGCTAGCAGAGGAGGCCAAGCTAAGTTAAACAACAATAAGCAGGCAGTTAATCAAGTGGGATGAGCACATGTAGAACTAATCAAGTTAATCAAGCATGCATGCAGCAATGCAGATGGTCGCACATACATGCATGCATGTGTTTGCAAGTTCTTTTTTTTTTAACCATTTGGTGGTTGTTCGCGCTCGGGCATTATAATGAGCCCGTGCACCTGCCGGGCCGCTGGCTGGCTGGCTGGTCAACCTCGAGATCGGGGACAGCCAGTCCTACTCCATCAGAGCAGAGGCATAGCATCAGCATCACCCCTCCTTGTGCACTGCTTGCCTTGGTTCTTGCGCCGGCCGGCCCAAGGCATGCATGATCAGCATCAGGCTATTTGCCCTTAGTTGATCGACTTGATGACCACTGACTGTTCCAACTCATTCTTCTGAAGTTACAAGCTGCATAGGAGTAGTTTCTTTAGGAAGAATTCTTTGGTAGGGTACAGAGTTACAGACTACAGAGACGATATATAGATAGAAGAACACAGGCTACCAAGTACCAACTCGTGTCCCGTGGCATGCTGTGTGCTCTACTAATGATTTAGTAGTTTAGTACTGGTACTGAACCAATGTGTATAGTGGCTGTGTGTGCACTGTGGTACGTACGTGTCTATCCTGGAAAAGGCGTAGCTTCTTGGGCGTTCGCCAACTGTTCTGAATATATATGTATTAAGATTTTTGAAATTTTCATTGTCAATATCTTTTTAAATATTTAAATTCTATACATGAAAATCATATACGTAAATTTGTCTCGAAAAGTACTTTCATAATATTATAACTTTATTAGGTTTTAGAAATATATTATAATAAAAATTAGCGATCAAAATTGTATTTAAGAGACCGTGTTACTGTCAAAAGCAAAAACTATTTGTGACCGGAGGGTAGCATATACTCTATCTGCTTGCGCTCGATACGATCTTATCTCTTACTAAAGTTGAGTGGTAGTTAAACAACAAGCTATAAGAGCGCCACGTCACCATAATTCTCCCGATTATATATATATATATATATCCAATGGACACAAATATACCTAAAAAGGTAGCACTACACGCACACATTTCCTACAGCTTATAAAGTCTATAATCTGAAATGTACCGTAAACTTAACTTCTAAATCGATGATTATGTGATACAGTTGCATTCTTTTCTCTTTCTTTTTTTTTGTTTTTTTGCTTTTTTTAGATGATTTTGTTTTCTTTAGTTTTTATGAGCGTCTTGTCCACTGGAAGCCCATAGGCCCATGGGCCATACACCCTATTTCTCTCGAGCTCCATCACATATCACAAATGCGACGATACATCTTCTTCTTCTTCTTCTTAAATGTAGTCTTTCCATACGATAACTACCTCTGCTTTAATGCCAAAGTCAAGTTGTTCTAGATAACTGCGCATCGCAAAATTTAGATTATTTGGTTCTATTTAGGATTAGTTCATTGTATGCAACTGGAATATAAAGAAACCCTTAAACGTATCACTGATATATGGGGTCAAGGCCCACATATTAGTGAGACCATAAGTGACATGAGACAAACTTTCAGTGGCATAGCTGTTTTGCATGTTACTGCTCCTTTGCATCTGTTAATATGGGAGATGCATCTTATTCTGTGAGTGTAATACATTGTAGATGAATGGCCTTACCATGACTGTTTCAGAATATTTTTTATTTGTTTTTGATGATCGGCATCAATTTTCTTTTCCCTGCCATGTTTCGTAAAAGTATCATTGAAGCTATACTTCCAGGATTATCAGAAGCACTTCAGGCTTGATAAACTTTATTGAGCAAACGCATGTAGATTCCTATGTTTTTTTAACAAGTCACCACTTTTGTTCAGCCTCCTAATTTCCTTTTGGCTATTTTGATAAACTCCATGCCAATCTAATCGCCTAAACAAAGATAAACATGCTTTCGTTATTCCAGGGTTGATGCTTGATGGATTGTAGTTAGCATCTATCTGCTCATGGTGGCAAATAGAGAAGAAACAACTAAGGTATCGTTCCTATCAACCCTCCCAAAACATTAGGTGTATTGAGGGCACTATATAATGGAATTTGGGTTCTTAAAAAAAATACTGGATGTACTATTGGACAGAATGTGGGATAGGAATTCTGAATACAGTAGGTGTTCATCCTCAGTTCCAGTGACTATTGGTTTAGGTGTACTACAGCACGAATCGGTTGTTGCTCAACTGAGCTTAAACTCCTCCCCATCTCAAATTTCTTTAGTGAAACTGGGACTGGGATTTAACTATGTCCCTTCTTCCTAAAAGAAATTGGTCGCTGCTCTCTTATTTCTTTCGTTTGTGTCATGACAAGTAAGTGCCATACATATATATTCATCTGTATTGTCAAGTCTATCCACTTAGTTAAGCAGATATGAGTCTTTCCTTATTTCTTATATATGTTCACTCATGTAATTTCATGATTATATATGTTTTTACACGTTGTCCACTCGATGCAACGAAGGAAGGCCTGAGCTCACCACGTCGACTTAGATCACTCAAAAGGATAACCGTAGGACTTGCAATAGAAGAGTGACAAAGCAGATACTTCAGGCATAGAGCACTATTAACCGTGTTAGAATGGCAGATTGTGGGCGAATAAGATAGTTACTCTTGTGGAATCAAGCAAATGCATCCAAAAGCATATCAAAATGAAACAATTTGTTAACCGGATTAGTGCAACGACGCATCTGAGGATCAATACAGCCGCACCATTTCCGAGCTACATGTTTTGGACATTTTGCACTGTGTAGATGTCGCTGACCTAGCTTTTGTCGTTATTAGAGTTTCAGTGCTCCCTGGGAGGTGAATATTATGTATCTCGGTTTCTTTTGAGCGGGCCTGCTTTTGTAATGAACCGCTTGTAAGTTTCATGCTTATAAGCATGTTGTACTACTTTTGTATTATGCACCCTGGAGCACCGCAGGCCTTTGCCCTGTAGCAAGGGGATTCATACTGAACCTTTGCGCTGTAGGAGAAATGTTAAGGCACTCAGTCGTGCAAATTATTTTTTGTATTAATTTTGTGTTATGAAGTGCAAGGCACCATGTCCCTGCAAGAACAGTGACACAGCCAAGGCAGATTGCATATCTGATTCTTCAACGGAGAAGCTCCATGTCTTCCATGAAGTCTTTTTGTCGCCCTTGTGGTGGTTGTAATTGCCATTCTCACTGCAATGCTTTTTTTTACATGGAAAGGAACTTCCATCAGACGATTACTCCGGCTAAATCGCCAGCCAGCAGAGACAAAAATCGGTGGATGGTCTAACCAAAGCTTAGGAACCTCCATCACGAGTCCTGCACTAAAAGTAGCTAAGCAGTCTGCTACCCATATTACAATCGCTCACATAACAAAAAACACTGTATTGAGAGAGAAGACAGTAGCATGCTGTGGCATTCTTTAATGTGAACTCCCATATCTAAGCGATCAAAATCGGTAGAATTCAATGTCAAATTATTTTAACATAATAGGGCCCATATAAATTACAGAATGATTCTTGTAATAAAAAAGTCTAAGTATGATGGTTGCTAGATTAAAAGATTAGGAATCATGGGGTTTAAAATCCCCCTCCTCTCCCTTTTAAATATTTAATTGTATACTAATGAGTGTTATTAAGTATAATGCTGTAGAATGCTACAAGTGGATGCATGGCAATGCAATGACAGTCAGTTTACATACATGTATTAAAATGCCGAGTTACAGTCAAATTCATTGAGTTTTAAGAGCTGCAATTAAAGTGCCAGTGATTAGTGCATGGAGAATTAAAGTGCCAGTTTTATTGAAGGTTAGTGCATGGAACTGACGTTCTGTTGGTTCTCTCAATAGCTAACTGACGTTCCTCTGGCTTCTCTCCTTGGCTATATAAAGAGCATCCTCCTATACATCAAAGGCATGGGAAGGAACTAAACACAGAAGAAGAACACATAAAGGAATAATACACACAAAAGAAAAGGAATAGAAAGTTCTCTAACCATTGAGGGAATTTTAGAGGTTAAGAAGAAAGAGGGGAGAGAAAAAAAAAATGAAAACTCGATATGCAAGGCATTGCTAATGTGTCTCAAGGTGGGTTTGTGCTTATGCACATATAAAGTGGGTTTGTGCTTTGGCATATATAAAGTTGCTTTTCAGTTGTATTAAATTGTGCTAAACAATCTTAAAGCTTCCGCGATTGTCTTACATTCAAGCCCTGACCAGATTCATTGCAATGCATTTGAGACATAGTTAAATGTAGTCTTGAAATGTGTTGCTTATAGGGGTGAATATCAAGCTAACTCGACTCGTTAAACTCGTTAAGATAACGAGCTAACTTACTCGACTCGTTTTCTTAACGAGCTGGAAGCTCAACTCGGCTCGACTCGTTTTCTTAACGAGCTGGAAGCTCAACTCGGCTCGACTCGTTGTAACATCCCAAAAATTTGCCTAAATATTATTTTATTGCTTAAAAGTGCATTTATGATTTTCTGGAATTTATTTGGATTTTTTTGGATTTATTTGAATTAATTTTAAATTAAGAATATTAACCTTTTATTCAAATCTATTTAAATCTATGCAAAGTTAAAATAAAGTTTTGCCAAAAATATTTTATCTGAGTCCAGAATGTCTCAAAGTATTTTTGAGATTTTTCTTGGATTTTTCCTATTAGTTTTATCGCTTAAAATAAATAAAATGAATTTATGGAATTATTTTATTTGGAAATCCTTTTGAAAATCGTTGAACAGTGTTGGGCTCGGCCCATACACTGTACGCGTGCGGCCTAGTGTAACGCGGCCCGGTTAGCCCATGTTTCCAGAAGAAATCGTGCCGGGCCGTTGGATCGCGATCGTATGGCTTGCGTCTTGCCACGTCGCCAAGTGTGCCTAAGCCGTATGATCGTGATCGCATGGTCAGAGTGGATCGTGTCTTTTCGTAACCCTAATCGATCGCAGCCGTTGATTCAAGCGAAGGCCCAGATTGGATCTCGTCGGGGAAATCTGGTGCGTCCGTTGAGCCACGTGGACGGTCGCCATGCGCCGCCTCCGAAGGGACTCGACGCCGCCAGATCCGAGAAGGACTCCGCCGCCGCGTCGGTTAGGATCCCAGGCGCCGTACGCGGCCGTCGAGGCTATTTAAGGAGGTCCGCGGCCTTCCCGAGAATCCTCATCGTGCGCCGCAGCTTTTGGTCGGAGGGGTTTCACGAGAATCGTCGTAGAGCGCGCCCGGGAGCTCGTCGGAGTTGAAGCACTACAGCCGCCGAGGTTTTTGCTCAACTACGTCGCCGGTTTGTCGGTTTTCGACGTTTTGGTCTCAGATCTGAACTCGTCGAGGTGTGCCGCGTCGACTACTCCACTTCTTCACGTCGGAAACGCGCCGGAACGACGTCGCCAGAGCTTCTTCCTCGTCTCCGATGGGTCTTCTCACCGCCGCTTCGCCATTGTCGTCGGGTGAACTTTGGACCGTCCGATCTATAGCGGAGGGGTGAGGCACTGCCACGTCGCGAGTGATCGGTGGCCGTCCGATGGGATCTGGATGCCCCAGATTGCGCCGTTGCCGCAACCAGTCGTGTGCAGCCGCGTGTCGGGCGCAGGCGCCGAGGCGTCGTGGACCGGGTTCACGGTGGACCAGAGGAGGTCCCGTGGACCAGGTCCATGCACCGAGAGCGTGGCAACACCCGATTGGTTCGGGCCAGGGCTGACGCCAGCATGACGTCATGATGATGCAATAAATCTGTTTTTGATTTAAAAATAAATCTGTTAATTCTGATTTTCTGATTTTTGCAACTTCAGTATTTATTTCAAACTTCAAAAGGCTATATCTTTTGCATCGTAACTCGGATTTGAGTGATTCAAATTTCTAAAAATTTGTAAAATTGAGATCTATTTAATGGTGAATTTTAATTGATTTTTGGAGTTCATTTTATCTCTGTTTTGGGCATTTATTTGCTTTTTGTCCTTCGGTACGCGTAGACGTTGAATTGTGCGACGCTTCGGAGGAAGATCCAGCAACTCAAGAGCAAGTTCCAGAACTAGATCAGGACCTATTCCAAGGCAAGTTGTGCTTTGATCATGTTGAACCCATGTTTATAAAATTGCTATATTCGTTTTACCCTATTGCATATATTTCAAGTATACAATTGCTTTAAATTAGATTGGGCTTAGCTAATATACCAGATTGATTTATACCCTACCTTGTCATTGTATGCCATGATCAATTGTCACCCTTGATTGGTTCAATATAGTTGATTAGTAATTATAATCAACATGGGATGGTTAGTCCGTATTAGTTGCTTAGCCATGCCACGTCATCACATGTGTCGGAATCATTGGTAATTAATCTTGACTAATGGAATATGGAACAATGTTATGAACTTGTGTGTCATGTGGGATCACACGATGAGATTGAGTTGTTGTGGTGAGTCATGTCACGCAACGATGTTGAATTGTTGATGGCACGTGGTGCTTGGTAATCAACTGGGTGATAATCATTTAGATTGGGGCAAGTGGCAAGGGGCGAGGATGCCAAGGTGGGCCCGGTGGGCAGAGGGTATGAGGATGTCTTGCCTTGATCACACTAAGGACTTAACCTTGCAAGCCTTTGACCTGAGTCAATCATGCAACCACATGTCTGGTATGGGCCAGTCTAGCTGAGTAATTTGAAATGTCTTAATTTTGGTACTATCGTGGTCGGTGTGAGTTCCCGAGTTATGGAGTAATTCACATGGCGCAAGAGGGGGGCCCTGAATGTAGTAACCAGTCCCACCAGTGTTGAAACCTTAGCGGGTAGTATCCGGTTAAGCTAGAGCATTGTAAAGGCTTTGTTATAATCACTCGCCTTGGTGGTGTTTGGTTGTATCACGTGGGTAAAGTGCATAACCTCTGCAGAGTGTGAAACTATTCGGATAGCCGTGTTTCATGTATTGAGCAATGCTCGGGAATTACAGTTGAGGGTTAGCTTAATTAATTGGACAACTTGGTTGGGATGGCGGAATGCCATATGGAATATGGAATTTGACTTAGGATTGGAAACTTGGTTTACTTGAGAAATACTGAATCTATCTATTATTGTTATTTGTTTTACAGTCTTTACAATCTATTTATTATATTTGTTCATAAATGCTGCTTATTGCAAAATAGCCATGATAGCCTATCCATTGGAGTAAGCCTTGCATATAGTTACATAGAATTGCATTCTGTGCACAACTTGTTGAGTGCTTTAAGTACTCACCCTTGCCAACAACAATAATCAACAGTTGAAGAATCTACACCTGTGTTGGAAGAGGAAGTCCAGGAAGACACGAGTCATTAGGGTCCGAGCCTTGTCGGTTGCCTGTGGTGAACTGATGAGCTATCTACGTTTTCTACTTTTCGCTGCTTAAATATTAGTTTATATTTCCAGTCTTGCTCTGCGTGGCTTAATAATGTAAGTTGGTCATAAGATCATACATTTAGCTATATCAATAAATGAACTATTATTCTACTATCGTTGAGTATGATGTGATATGTACCAATGTTAAGCTGTGTGCACTAGCGTTGATCCTGGGACTGGTGCGGTAAACACAGTGGGTTCGAATCAGTGGATTCGAGTCCTTACACTCGGTAAAAACTTGAGTTGGCTCGAGTTAGCTCGTTAAGCTCGTTACGATGCCTCTGACTATCTGCTCATCAAGGTGCTACAGAGCTTCAATATTCAATAGTTTTATAACTGTATGAGCATAAATGCAGCCGAGCTGGGAATTAGGGAATTGCGGATGTGGAACGGTGAAAAAGAATCGGGCCTAAAGGTTGAAGGAATGGGGTTATGGTTACATACTTATAGTGTTTTTTTTCCTGACTCGTTAAGCTCGTTAGCTCGCTCGTTTAACTCGTTACCTTAACGAGTTCAAAACCCAGCTCGACTCGACTCGTTAAGGAACGAGTTCGAGTCGAGTCGACTTTCTGAGTACTCGTTAAACTCACGAGTTTCGAGTTTTTTCCACCCCTAGTTGCTTGTATCATTGTCACTCGATGGAACTGTACCACGGTACACATTGACTATTGTCAGACCATGAACATTGTACGTAATCACGGCGGCCCATCCTCTAGGTTGGACTTACTAGGGCTGGGCTGGTACCACTCGGCATATAGAGATGCCATGAAAAGATGGATCGAGCTAGTGGGTGCTACTTTTCAAAGTTATTGACTCGTTCCTTTCGTGGGAAAAGTCACCGGAGAAGTACCAGTAGTAATACCTTGATAGAGATGTAGTCATTCAAGTTTATGTTTGGTTGAAAGGATGAGAGATAGATGGAATGAGTCAAATTTTTATTTGGTTGGAGGTATGAGCGTTGGATGGTAAATAGGACGAGAGTTCAAATTTGATTAGTGAGATGAAAGTTGGATGAGCTTATTCAACTAAATTCATGGGATAGCCTTATCCAGCATCTGCGAGGAATATTCATGGGATAGTCATATGACGAGAACAACCGGAGTCAACAATCCAAACATCGCCCTTCCCCATCCGACGAATCTGATAAAGACACAAGAGAGAAAGGTGACTCAAGATCGATAGAGTGAAGACGAGGAACCCAATATCAACCATACGACACCTCGTGAGTACCACCACGAAGAAGATCGACTCGAGTGTCTCTCTGACGCTCAACTCTCACACGATCAGGAGCAACTCTGGTAGATAATCTAGGAGTCAACACTGGGTTGGCATGCCGTGGTGCAAAAGTCGGACCATCCCAGTAAGGTTGCCTGGATCTCCTACCGGAAAACATCTCACGCCGCTGATATCTACCTCGATGGGAAAATGAGGAATATCAAGAGGACGGCGGAAAGACCGACTACGAACACCTCCAGACTAAAACTCAAAGAACTAGCATGAAAACCGAGTCCCGACGCCCCCAAAATGACGACTCTCTAACCTGCCTAGAAGCAAGGTGTGTCTTAGGAGCACTCAAAGTCCGGGATAACCTCGAATACCCATAAGAGCAAAGAACACGCCACGCCGAGTGATCTTGGCGCTACCAAGCGTAAATCTACTAGGTGACCATCCTTCTATGGAAGGTGCATGTGTACTTCGACTTGCTAGAGATGTAAGCAACAGAGTAACACCCTTCGGTCAAGTCCTATGGACAACCCCAAAGAGACCTAAACTTGGTGGTGCTCACTCGAGCTACCACAATCTCACCACTCTTGGAGCCGCGCACAATGGTGGGAGGATGCGCCCAGCGTGCTCCAAGGATCAAATCCTAGACCTTGATTGAATCTACTAATCTTGGATTGGTCTAGAATAAGATTGAGCTTCTTCTTGCCTCCAACAAACTTCTCGAGAGTGCTCATAAGATACCGCAATCTCGAAAGAAAGAGGCACAAGAAGAGCAGGGGAAAAGAAGAAGAAGAACCGTAAAGATGAGCTCTCTCAAAGACGTGCATTTTTCTCCTCAAAGACGGCCGCCTCAATCTTGAGGGTTTCACAAGAAATGCATGACGCATTTCTAATTCTATGAGCTTGGTCTTCTAATTTCTTCCTAAGCTCGACATGGATTTTATCCAAGTCCCCCTCAATCACAGAACATCGCAAGCAATTTTCTTGTGACTTATCTAGTAAGTCCTTAGCAAGTTTAACACACTTGACATTTAAAGCATCATTGTCAAGTTTTAGTTGCTACAGCCCTCACATGAGCTGACTGGGTCCTTAGAAGCATGCAATTCAAGTTCATCATTCCTAGAAGAAAGCTTCTTAAGGTGAGTGCTCATGGCATCAATTTCAGCAAGCAATTTAGGGCAATTAGCACAAGAGGGAGTATCAACAGATTCATTGCTAGCATTTTTCAACCTAAGACTATCTAGTTCATACAACACACTATCATGCATAGTCCTTAGGTTCTCTAACTCCACAAGCAAAGCATCATACAAAGTACAGTCATCAGTGACTCGGGAGGGAGAAGATCTAAGTGAAGCTAACTCCCGAGTCAAGGTACCTACTTTCTTCTCTAACTCAGAACACCTCGACCTAACCTTAGCATGAAACTTGCCTAATTTACGTATGCGCATTTAACTCGTCGAGGTGGGTACCTCATCCGTGTCATTGTCAGACAAATCGGAGTCGCTTACTTCAATGGCGCCGCCATGAAGCACATGTCGAGAAGTCATCGTTGCCCTTCACCTTCTCTTGCGGATCGCCCCGCTTGCATCACTCCAGCCTCCGTGTCGAGAGCTCGATGTCGCCCAGAGCGGCGAGGACCCGTGAAAGAGCTTCTTATTCTTGGCAAAGTTGCGGTACTTCTTCTTCGCCGGCTCACGAGCTGGGGCCTTCTTGTTGCGGTTCTTGTCGGTGTAAACGTTCTTGCTCGAACCGCCTTGTTCGTTTTTGCCCTTCTCCAGCTTAGGATAGTTTGCTCGAATGTGGTTGGGGCCACCACACTCGAAACAGGTGATCATCTCACCTCTCCTCCTCTCTCTCACTCTCTTGTATGCATATGAAAATTTGCGAGCAAGAAGAGCAAGCTCATTTTCTGGAAATTTTTCCAGTTGGTCATCGCTTAGCTCGCAAAGAGCGGAGAGAGAGAAACCAACAGAAGAATCAGAAAGAGAGGATCCAATGGGATCGGTGACCAAAGCCATCGACTGAGACTTCGTCTTCCGCGAGACGACGTCGATCTTATGAGTCTTGAGGCGGGAATAAAGCCCGTCAAGATAGGTCGGTGGTGTCCTTGATGGTGGTCACTTTCATTCCCAAACACGAAGATCGAGTGCGGTCAAGAAATGTCGAGCATTATCCGAGTCAGGGTATATGCAACCGACTGCTCGGAGGTCACTCAAAATCTTTGTAAATCGACCAAAGCACTCGTCAAGACTCTCACCAGCATGCTGTTCAAACTTGTTGAACTCACGCTTGAATTGGTCCTGTCGAACCGTATTGATTTGGGTAGTGCCCTCATGGTAAGCATCGAGGGTCACCCAAATCTCATGAGCAGAACGAAGGTGAGAAATCCTATTATACTCACTGTGGCTAAGACCCTGTATGAGGATGTTCCTTGCTTTAGCGTTCGCCTCAATGTCAGCCATATTTCCGGCCGTGACGTTTTCATCAGCAGGAACCTCATACGGCAGTTTCACCTTCTGCCATATCAGGAAGCCCTGGACAGTGATGTATGACTCCATCCGCGATTTCCAAAACGGAAAATCAACTCCAGCAAAAATGGGAGGCTTGGTGGAATACTTGTCCATCGCCATGGCTCTTGAGACCGGTCAAGATCTAGAAAGAGCAGAACCTCGCTCTGATACCAATTGAAGGATCGAAAAAAAGGCGACTAGAGGGGGGGTGAATAGGAGCCAAATAAAATTTTCGAATAAACTCTACCCCTAGAATTCAAACCACAAAAGGACCAGAAAGAAAGAACTGAACCATCGATCAGGCAATTTCATGAACAGAGGCTCACCGCTTAAGGTCGTGAATAAGAAAAAGCGCACCGGTCGGGTAGCTCGTCGGATGAATAGTATATCGTGAATCGGTCGTCAAGATTAGTCGGATGAATAAAGGCTCCCGACCGCAGAGGTCTGATGAACAATACTGTGGTGAATAGTGTTCGTAAACAGACTCAGACCAAAGATCGGCCTGATGAACAAGACTCCGACCGCAGAGGTCGGATGAACAAGATCTACTCGCAGAGGTAGGATGAATAGATACTCCCGACCGCAGAGGTCGGATGAACAAAGACTGAGGTGAATAGTGTTTAGGTGAATAGTAAAATCAAGACGATAACAAAAATGTAAATAGATGTAACTTTTGATCTACCGATCCAAAACAAAGTGAAAATTGGTGTGCACCTCTCTAAGGATGTCAGGAACCTATTTCAAACATCAATTGAAGGAATTGATACCAAGGTTCCGTCCCTTTTCATTTTAACAAATGCAACACCAAAAACAGAGTCACGAACACAGACCTCACCCCTAACTTGCTGGTGGGAGTTGATGGTCAGAAATCCTTGGATGACTCTCCACAAATCATAGCAAGTAAGGACACGAGGAAACAACCCTTCAAACAAATAGAAACACGATCCAAGGCACTTTCTTCTACTAGGCATAAAATTGGTTTATTGCAAAACTGAATAGAAGAGGTTGTAGATTGCCTAGATGATCAGGATATGATCTACAGAAGATTCATCCAGCAATCTTTCATCCTTGGCAACAAGAACCAGAAGCCAATCAAGACTAAATAACTGCAAGTCACACGTTTACGCACTTTAAGAACACACTGATTTACAACTTGCAACAAGAACGCAAGGATTGCCTAGATGATTGAAAGCATCGAATCCAGAGAAGAGTTCATCAATCATGAATTTCAACAAAGACTCAATAGCATGTAGAAGGAGATGAGGCAAATCCAAATTACGTAAAGTAAATTGCAAGTAAGTAAATGCGTAAACTAGATAATGTAATTTAAGTGCGTAATGTAAATACGTAAGGAAATGAAACAAGAACATAAATGAAGAACATTTCATTTCGGAAGGGAGGTTTACAAAGCCTCACAACAAAGTGGGCAAAACTCAAATGAGCAAAAAAACCTCGAACCTTCAAGAGGGAGGCTGTCCCTACCCCTCTATTTATAGTGACCTGGGATCAATTCCCACCTTTGTATGTCCTGCTTCAATCCTAAGCCAACATCCAAATGCCAGGATTTGATCCTTACACTGTCACTCTCAACAACTCTCAACTACTCTCAGGTACTATCTCAGTACACCTGACAGCAAGCTATACTTTATCCACTACTTTATCTTCCGGAACTGCAACCCTACAGCTCTCCTTGATCCAAGTAGTGACAAGCTAGCTTCATCTCCTTTCCTTGTCTTCTTGACTTGCCCGGACTCGCCTCGATCATCTTCCAAATGATCTCCGACCGTCTCGACCTCCGACACTCATTGCCTAGTCCCGGCCACCTTCGCCTCACCATGACCTAGCACCGTTGCCCTGCAACCATCAAAGACAAGGAAACTCCTCACATAGCAATGCCCACAACACATATCCATCTCAACAGAAAGATATACACTACGCTAACCAGCATAACTTTGACAACACGTGGTCTGACCACTGGTCTCCATCCCGACCACTCGAGGTCTGACCACTGGTCTCCGATCAGCCAAGGCCCAGACCACTCCGGGTCGGACGACTGGTCTCCGACCAACCAAAGACCTGACCACTTGGGTCGACGATCGGGTCTCCGACCACCAAAGCCTGCACCACTGGTCGGACAACCGTCTCCGACCAAACAAAGACCTGACCACTCGGGGTCAGACGACTGGTCTCCGACCAGCCAAAACCTCAACCACTCGGAGCCTCAAGCACTCGGAGTCTCACCACTCGGAGTCGGATGACTGGTCTCCACACAACAACTCAAATTGTTCATGATCAAATCAAACTCAGCCTTGAGCACCGAAAGCTCAAACACAGTCAATTACTCATTACAAACATGAGTTGACCTCCACATGGTCTTTCAGTTGACTACCCTCATCCATCCAACTAAGCTGCGGAATGGGTGAAAAAAGATGACTAGGGCTATCCTTTCCACCATTTGCCTTTGAATCAAATGCACAATATGTGTCGGATAGGGTAAGTCACAAGATATTGGTATCGTGGCAGAGCTGTAGGCACAAGATTAATAATGTAGACCCTGCTAGGGGATGGAGAGGAGAGCAGCTTCACCATTGGAGAGGCGATGGAGCGGAGGGAGGCCGAGGATGGCACATCGGCAGGTGCATTCCTTGATGATTATTAGTTTCTTTTCTTTGCTCTCTGCGTCTAGTTGCAATGGTTGTATATGCATTGGTGTTTTTGTTCATTTATGTCAAAACGAAGAACAGACAAGGTGTTTGGTTTTCGTGTCCCCATAGCCTTGTAGTCTCCCGAATTAGTAATTTCTACCCTATCTAGCTTAGTTCTGTATTTTTTGATTTATTATTTGTTGTTAATAGAAAAATCAAAACCATCTCTCCTCCTTTGCGAGGAAGTAAAAGAATCAGGCACTGGTGCCACACATGATCTTCTCATTGGGTCTGTAATTGTTATAGCCATGCAAACGCTTGTCAAACACAACATAAACACCTTCTATACTAGATTTTTCCACCACCATGGTGGCATTTCATCAAGCTTGTCCCTTGACCCATAGCCCAACAAAGTGACTTCCAGGAAGCTAACAGTTAAAAGTTGGAAGGCAAACTTCTAGAATAATCTATTCACTTCCAAATTTTGCATGAAGCCAAGATATTTGCTAAAAACATACTAGAACTAGTTTGTCATTGTAAAATTAGATACATCTAGATGAAGATATTTATAATGAACTTTCTAGGTTCTAGATATACTTAGTATGCATGGTTAGGATCTTAACAAGTGGCAAGCATCCAATGGCCTTGAGTGCCTATATAAGGAAGTGGCTTGCTATTGCCATAGCTTGACATTTAGAAGTGTGAGTAGAATGTTAGGCTATCCACCAAAGGATTGTGTGTACACTCTTATATAATAGTGTCCATCTTTTTCTAATAAAGTAGCATTTTGTAATTGTAAGTCTCCCGATTAGACCGTGGTATGTCTAAGTATTTAGTGCATTGTTAAGTTGTGATTCTACATTAGTGGCTCGACTACCTGTAATCACTAATCCCTAGCTTCAATGTGAATGGCTCGGTCGTCTGAAAGCAAGATGGTCTTGGTTTTAACATGAGTAACTCAGTTGCCCAGTAGCCAATAATAAATAGTGCACTAAGTAAGTAAAAATTAAAATACTAACTGACTTTAATAAATAGTTAGTGTAGTATTAGGTGTAGGTCCCCTCGGAGTGGGGTATAGGGTCACCCTAATTTCTAACTTAGACAAATTGATGCAAAAGGGTCATATTTCTCTAATTTCTTATCTGATCGATGATGTGAATTTAGCTTTTGTATATGTGATCGATGATGCGCCTTTTTTTTCTTTTGAACTGGATGTTGATGATTTGCCTTTTGCCTATATATGTATTCCTTTGAAAGATATGAAGTATTGTTAGGTAACTAATTAAATATGAATGCTGCCGTGTAAATCTTCATATCAATTATTTTGATAGTTTCTCTAGTTTGGGGGCTAGTTCCTTCTTTACATGTTCCTTTTTTTTGTGTAATTTTGAAATTAACATCAAAAGCATTATTGTTTTAGCATAAATTTGACACTAAAAAGTAATGTGTTTGCATGATTTAATACTGATATGACGTGGATTCCACATGCCCACTGATCGACTAGTTAACAAAAACTTTTTGCTTGCTGATTTTAATAATTATGGGTCTTTATTACAGGTTCCCAACGCCATCCCTTTTTTCAATCCAATTCTCCCTTGGCAGCTACCACTACCGATGCTGTCATAGACCACATATGGGTGTAGTCATGTTATATATATTTTTGTAATGACCTAGTGAAACCAAACATTAAGGAATGACATAGTGAAAGGATTCCAAGTTTAGGTTCTATCCCTTTTTCATCCGATTTGTGAAATCAAACACGTGGCAGTGGAACTTATGTGAGCTTCGTGGATAGAAGCTGATTTTATTAAGTTAGACATGTTTTTTTAAGGTAAAGTGCCCCATACGGGTTAAACTTTTTCATTGAACACAAGTGATGATACTGGATTGCCTGTCGAGTCCTGGATTACAAATGACTACTATTACAGGGCAAGCCTGTTGATGCATATGGTTATTACAACAAGAAATTTAAGTGCCTTAGCTATCTGTAGTGCTTGTCTTTGACAATTGATCCGACTGTTGACATGCACAAAGTTGATTTGTGTAGCTTGACTTTTTTCCTTAATTTTTAATAGAATCGGTCTTATGGTCTAGTGTAGTGGCAGAGCTAGAAAATTTTGGAAGCCTCGACAAGTCTTACTATGGCCAATAAATATGAACAAGTCCATATACACATCACACAACAAAATTGAAAACCACAATAAATTCTTTTTTTATCTAAAAGCATAGTCCAGTACACATGTGAATATCAATCGAGGTAGCCAGACTACTCCACTGCAGGTCATCACGAGCCTGGGCATGCACCCATCCTGCCTGGGGGCTGGGTGGTGCCTCCGTCTCTGGTCCAGTGTCCTGAATTAAGAAGATGATCTCCTGCATTAAAAGCTCGGCATAACACATGACAAAAACACGACTAACAATTGTAGGTTGGTTGCAAATGTGACTATCCATAGAAGAGCTGTGGCTTTGACCTCCAAAGCAGTAGCTGAACCTTCCAGTTTTAATTGGATTTGTTGTACCTTGCATTTGTAAGGAGATTGAACAATATTAGCAATAATAAAGTACCGTTATGGTTTTTTTGCATTATATGTGAAAAAGACATTGTTATTGAGTAGAGTTTGATCCTGAATGGGGTTATGCTGATATGAGTTTCTAGCTGTGCTATGCTAATCAGTAGGGTAATTTCTATTGTCATCCCGCCGAGGCAGTAAGTAATCATGAATATTTTGCCAAAAGGAACACCATGATTTTGACCAAATAGAAAAATTACCTTGATAAAGCTGGTATTGGACCGAACTAAAGATATGGTGCTTAATCCTTTGTATAGATCGCCAAGTCCAGGACTTAGGAGTGTTATGGTTGGCTCTCACAGAAAGTAGAATTCGGGAAATACTTCATAAGGTGTTATTTACTAGGTACAATTGGAGTGAAAGAAACCTTGGAATACTTGGGAAATGTTTTCAGCTCCATTCACTCCTCTGATGACCATACACTAGTTTAAACTAGTAAGCTACCCATCCGTTTCAATGGAAACATATACTTTGCACCATAAATTTTCGATGTAATGTGCACTAATGAATCATACTATTCACTTGAATGTGCAATTATGAAATTCTCAAATCATGTAGCTAAATAAAGTTTCTTTATGGATATATCGTGGCGGTTTTTGACATGTGGAACCGTCTGCATCCAGGAGGAGAGGGGAAGTGTGCGTGGGGTGAGAATTATTCTAGGTGTGGGGGTAAACTCCTTTTATTAGTTAAGAAAGATAGATAGCCTAAACACCTTTTATTAGTTAGGATGGATAGCCTGAATCATGTGGCTAAATAAAGTTTTTTTACAGATATAACGAAATTGATGAAAAGATTTAAGATACGCAAAAGCAGGCTGGTGTAATTTCGAAAGAATCAGCGTGAGTATCGTATGACTCCAGTAATGTTCCTTGCTAACTTGATCGTAAGAAGAGACACACCAATTCTCCGGACTACTTCGTCTGTGAAAGCATCTAGGCACCCATATTGTTTTGGTTTTGATAATTAATGACAACTTTGTTATATGATCTAATACTTTCCTTGAGAATATTGAAAGTAGGTTAATCCCAAGATTGATGACCATGCAAATATCAAGGAAGGTACAAATGGATGATCAATATGTCAAGATCGTGAAAAGGTACAATTATAAGGTTCTTTTCTAGTCTTTCGTCGATCTTGGAGTTTGGAAGAAAGATCGGTTCGCCAGGATTAGGGTCGTACTATGAAGAGGGATTTTGACGCTTATCTTGATGTCATCCAGGGTTTAAAGGCTCAAATTACATATTCAAATGGTTGCTTGATTATATATATAAGTTCCTAAATAGAATTTTTTTTAAACTAATCAAGTCTCTGGAAATCCAGTGCTACCGCCCATGGCAGCACAGAGCTACCGGGTGCGCAGTAGCACCGGCCAAGTAGGGCGGTGTGAAAATTCCAGAGAAGCTCTTTTCTGGTTTTTGGTAGCCCGGTGCTACCGGACTAGCGGTAGCACCGGACTTGTAGCACGGTGTAAAATTTATAGAGGGGTGTGTTTTGGGCTTTTTGTAGCCTGGTGCTACCGCCCATGGTAGCCCGGTGCTATCAGGCCAGCGGTAGCATGGACTTATAGCCCGGTGTAAACTTTACAGAGGGGTGTGTTTTGGGCATTTTTGTAGCCCGGTGCTACCGCCCATCGTAGCCTGGTGCTACCGGGCCAGCGGTAGCACCGGACTTATAACCCGGTGTAAATATTACAGAAAGGTGTGTTTTGGGCATGTTTGTAGCCCGGTGCTACCGCCCATGGTAGCCCGGTGCTACCGGACCAGCGGTAGCACCGGTCCTCAGCCCGGTGCTCAAATTTCGGAGTGATCTCTTTTCGAAGAAAGAAAATGAAATGGAGCCCGGTGCTACCAGTCCTAGTTGGGTGGTAGCACCGGACTTTGTGCAACGGTCTCTGGCAAGTGCATTAAATGCACTGTTCTAGCCGTTGAAATGGAGCCCGGTGCTACCGGTCCTACATGGGCGGTAGTACCGAAAAAACAGACTTTTGCCCATTTCGAGCTCCAACGGCTAGAAAGTTTGGTGGAGGCTATAAATACCTCTCCACCTGCATTCTAGAGCAACTCTTGGTCCTCATTGATGATATTTGACCTCTAGCAAGTGTTCTCCACTCTTTTGTGCATTCAATTTTCATTTGTGAGTGTGAGAAGCAAAGTTGAGTATTGCATTTCATATTTTAGCCTTTAGACACTGATATTTGACCTCAAGCAAGCGTCAAGGTTTATTACTCTTGGAGGTTGCCGCCTCCTAGACGGCTTGGTGACGATCGTTCACAGTGAGCTTCTCAATGGAGATTGTGAGAAGCCCCGGAAAGTTGTGATGGCCGGAGTTCGCCTACCCGGAGTGGAGAAGAACACCTTAGTGATCGAGGAAGGCTCAAGCGAGTGGAGCCGGCTTGACGTGGTTCAAGTCACCTCAACGTGGAGTAGGGGAGACTGGCAAGTCTCCGAGACCACATGTTGAATTTCTTGTCTCCTATTTATTTGTGATTGGTGACGAATACTTATAACAGGGGTACCCAACGGCCCGAAGTAACGAGCCAACGGCCTCAAGCACAGCTCAGGCCCAACAGGCCGCTCCCAGCCCGCTACCGACCGAAGCACTTGCAAGGCCACACAAGACTCTCTTTCCCGACTCCGACCAAGCAGGGCTCCCGACCCCTTGGCGGGACGGGATCCCCCCGACTCCGACCAAGCAGGGCTCCCGACCCCTTGGCGGGACGGGATCCCCGACCACCAAACCAAGGTAACATCCGCCAAGGGCGCGTGGTCGAGGCCCCCACCACCTCTGACCACGCACCTACGAACGGGTCAACCGAAATGATCAGATAAGGGCGGTGGCCCTTCCCAAGAGGGTTTAATGACCGCCAGAGTCATGCTCCTAGTCCCATCGATCACATACAAGATAAATACACGCCTCTCCCGAGGTGATGCCCACGCCATGCGCAAAGAACGCCAAGACTCGTAAGGTTCGCAGAGGGCGTATGCCGCTTCAAGAAATACCTAACCGCCCTGGCAACTAGACTACCGACCCAGCATGGGCGAGACGGCGACGACTCACCGCCAGAACGAAGGACCGAAGCTCTTAGCATAGGTCGCCTCGCCCATCCCCGACTTCGATGTAACTCGCCTTCTTTCCGTATAAAGGAGGCAGAACCCCGTGAGGACGACGGATCGAACTCATCTCGCTAAGCCGTTAGCACTCTCGCTTGTAAACTCTGTGCGGTCATCTGCACCAAAGGCAATACAACACCACCAAACGAACTGAAGTAGGGACTTTCGGCCCGAACCAGTATACATCTTGGACTCCTGAGTCTAACCATTCAGGGAGTGGAGCGCGCGGCCCCTTAGACTTACAAATTTACTTGCCGGTGCCCGAAACGCCGACAGTTGGCGCGCCAGGTAGGGGGCTTCGCGCGTCTTCATCACTATCTCTGGTTTCCGCTTGCCTCCCTGATGGCATCTTCCACCCGCGACGGCACGGCTGCGCCGGGGAGCCAGATCCGCTTCGGCTCCCTCAACTTTGCCGCTACCTCGGCAGGAGGGCTTACCCTCATCTCCGCCACCACCGGAGGCCAGGCGCCCGCCGAGAGCCTGGGCGCCATCTCCGGCGACTTCGCTAAGCTCCGGTTTGGGGCGCCCTTGCAAGCCCCAAAGACGGAGCCCGAGGGGCACTCCGCCACGACTGACGAAAGCTCCCATGGGCCCGGGTAGGCGACCGTGTCGCCTCCCGTAGGCTCACGACTCGTGGCGATGGCTGGCTACATGCCGGCCTCTATCCACGAGCTGCTGGAAGACTCTTCCACCACGACTCAGCCCGACACGAGTATCTCGCCAGCAGCGGCACTCGCGAGTGCAACATGGCAGGCACGGTCGATCTGACCATAACCCCGTAGCTGTGGGGACCTCCATCCGGCGCACTAAGGCGCAGGAGGAGAAATACCAGCGCGAGCTTGCTGAACGCACTCAAGCTCGCCACACAACTCCAAAGAATAGCCACAAGAGTCGGATAAACGGCGGTCGAGCTCGACCACTCGAGCCAACTCGAGCAGCCGAGCCCGAGACCCGATGGAGGTGCCGGCGACGCGCGCGGACGCGCACGTCAGGTATACCACAAGCTGGCAGAAGAATCCGACGGCCCTCAGTTCTTCCCCCATGCCAGCCAAAACGTGGCCGCAGCTGCGATGCTGCTTCGAGGCCTTCCGGAGCCGACCAACCCGGAGGCCAAAGCCACGTACCAGAACCTCCGGGGGCTGGTGGAGCGTGCGGCCGTGCAACACATGCAAGCCTCCGGTTCCTACCACTCCGGCGCCACCTCAGGCCACCGGGCCCGTACCGCCGCTCGAAGCCGGTTGGGTCCGGTGAAGGCGGCGTCACACCGCGAACTACCCCAGGCCTCGCGCACCCCGGTGCGCCAGCGCCTCAGCGATGCCTACGACATCCGCGCCACCCTCGAGGCGCGAAGAAAGGCGGCCGAGGAGGCCGCCCATTCACGTATTGTGGACGGCGGGCGTCACCGCCACAGCCTAAGCCCCGATGGTCCCGGACCACGGGCTTTCTGCCAAAGAATCCGTCAGGCGGATTTCCCTGCCAGATTCCGGGCACCCACCAACATCGCCAAATACATCAGGGCCACGAACCTGTGTGTCCGGTCGAAGATTACCGCTCAAGATAAGCGGGGGGGAGCGACGGATGATCTCTTCATCATCCAAGACTTCCCATCTACCTTGCGGACTCGGCCCGAGCTTGGCTCGAGTACCTGCCCGCCAAAACCATCAGAGACTGGGCCGACTTGAAGACCCTCTTCGTCGGTAACTTCCAGGGCACATACAAGCGCCCTGGCAACTCCTCGACTCGAAGGGCTGCAGCAAGAGCCAGGAAACCCTCCGGATTACATCCGAGGTTTTCCGCCATCTAACGAGCTCCCGACATCTCCGACGCCGATGTCGTGGGAGCGCTTCATCTACGGCACCTCCCGCAAGGCCCTCGTGCACAAGCCGGGCGCCTCAAGCCCAGACCACCAAGGAACTCCTCGACATCGCCATCAACCACGCCCCGGCGAGGAGGTCAGGGGCTATCTTCGGCGAGGAAGGCCCAGCAAGAGCCCGACGTCCGAATCGGATCCCCTTCTGACTGCTCCGACAAGCGGAAGTGGCATGGGAAGCAGATTCGTGAGACCCAAGTGGTCGCCACTGTTGACCGCCCTGCCAAGCAGCAGGCGCGACCGACCGTCGCACCTGACCACTTCGAAAAATTCATGGACAGCCCGTGCCCGAACCACGGGTTCCCCGTCAAACATAAGTACCGGAATGCGAAGTCCTAAGATGTTTCCTCTCCGGCGCCCCCACGACGCCGCGAGGCAAAGGAAAGAAACCGGCCACGGCCCCACGGACCGTGGAAAAGAAGGCGGACGACGAGTTCCCCGAACCCGACGGCTGCCTCATGATTTTTGGCGGACCGCGCGTGCTATGCCGACAAGCGTCGGCTCAAACTCGCCTACCGTGAGGTCCACACCGCCTCACTAGCCGTCCCTCAATATCTCCGGTGGTCAGAATTCCCCATCACCTTCGATCGGGCTGATCACCCCGACCACGCCCTCACCGGAAGATACCACGTAATCGACCCGTCGTGGGAAGAAGCACCTCACCAAGGTGCTCATGGATGGCGGCAGCGGCCTCAATATCCTTTACGTGGAGACGCTCGACGCCATGGGGATTCCTCGCTCAAGTCTCCAACCGAGCAAGGCGCCTTTCCATGGCGTCATCCCCGGCCAGCAGGCCCATCCGCTCGGGCAGGTCGACCTGCCCGTTACCTTTGGGGAACCGGGAAATAAAATAATCAGGAAAAATCCAAGAAAAATCTCAAAAATACTTTGAGACATTCTGGACTCAAATAAAATATTTTTGGCAAAACTTTATTTGGACTTTGCATAGATTTAAATAGATTTGAATAGAAGGCAATAAACTTGAAATAGGAATTAATTCAATTAAATCTAGAAAAATCCAAATAAATTCCAGAAAATCACAAATGCACTTTTAAGAAACAAAAACTTAATTAAACCAAATTTTGGGATGTTACAAACCTCCCCCCTTAACAGAATCTCGACCCGAGATTCAGGGCTAGCTAGAGAATAGGTTCGGGAATTCTGACTTCAAATCTTCTTCTCGCTCCCATGTGGCTTCACTTTCTGAATGATTGCTCCAATCAACTCTGCAAAGCGAATAGACTTGTTTCGGTCTTGCGCTCCATAACATCCAAAATTCGACCGGTTGCTCTTTGTAAGTCAAATCTTCTTGCAGCTCTATTGCATCCAATGGGTTTGCTCGGTTGGCACTCGAGACACTTCTTAAGCTGCGACACATGGAATACATCATGCACTCCTGCCAAGGATCGAGGCAACTCTAGCCGATAAGCCACCTCTCCTCGACGGCTCGTAATCTTGAACGGACCAACATATCTTGGTGCAAGCTTCCTTTAACATGAAATCTTTTAACGCCTTAAGAGGGGTAACTCTAAGATACACATGATCTTCTCGTTCAAAACTCAAATCTCGACGACGGTTATCTCATGTAGCTTTTCTCGTCTTGACGTGCTATCTTCAACCTCCTCCGATCATTGCGACTTGACTTTCGGCTTCCTCGAGAATGTCCGCCCAAAACCAAACGCTTCTCCTTTCGTTGCCCAATTCAATGGAGTACGACAAGCACGCCCATACAACGCCTCAAACGGTGACATCTGCAGCTAGCTTGATAACTATTATTGTAACTAAATTCGCATATGGCAAACACTTATCCCATGTCGCAAAGATAAGCTAAAGCACAAGCTCTCAACATATCCTCTAAAATCGATTTACTCTTTCATCGACCATCCGTCTGCGGGTGATATGTCAGACTAAAATTCAGACGAGTTCCCATGGCTTCGCAACTTATTCCGTAATCTTGAGGTAAATTGGGTACCTCTATCGACACAATCTTCTTGGGCACTCCATGCAAACATACAATCTCGACATGTACAACTCGCTAAACGATCTCCGAGTAAGTGGTCTTTATCGATAAAATGGGTGACCTTGGTTAGACGATCCACAATAACCCAAATGGAATCGCACCCTCTCGAGTTTTAGGTAAACCGTGATAAAGTCCATTCCGATTTCCTCCCACTTCCATTCCGAATTTTCAACTACCGCAATAAACCAATGGTCTTTGATGCATGGCTTTACTCTCGACATACGTCGCATAAAGCAACATGCTCAGCTACTTCACGCTTCATGTTAGGCCACCAAAATCTCTTTCAAATCCCGTACATCTTGGCACTTCTGGATGAATCGAGTACTTAGAATCGTGAGCTTCCTCAAGAATCAATTGCTTTAGTTCCTTTTATCCGCACACAAATTCGCCTTTGAAGAACATGGTTCCTCGCTCATCCAGAGTGAAATCTACAGCTAGGCTTTCTTCCTTTTAGCCTTAATCTTCAAATTTTATCATCATCTTTCCGACCTTCACTAACTGATCCTCCAGTGTTGGCCTCACTTCGGTCGAATACCATTCCTTGCGAACGACCTCCAACCTTAGTTTCTGAATTTCCTTGCATAATTCTGGTTGATCTTCCCTTGTTAGCGTATTTGCGCTATGGCTCTTTCGACTTAGAGCATCTGCCACCACATTGGCTTTTCCGGGATGATAATGGATTCCCACATTATAATCCTTAATTAGCTCTAGCCACCTTCATTGCCTCATATTCAGATCCGCTTGAGTGAATATGTATTTCGTGCTCTTATGGTCTCAGATATATCTCACATCTATTTCCTATGAGATAATGACGCCATATCTTTAAAGCATGTACTACGGCAGCTAATTCCAAATCATGCGTTGGGTAATTCACTTCATGCGGTCTTAATTGTCTCGACGCATAAGCAACAACTTTGCCTTCCTGCATTAACACGCACCCTAAGCCTTGCTTTGAAGCATCACAGTAAATATCAAATCCATTCTCGCACATCCGCAAGATTAATACGGGGCCGTTGTTAAACGCTTCTTTAACTCCATAAAGCTTTTCTCGCACTCTGGCGCCCATGCAAACTTCTTTTCTTTCTTTAACAATCTGCGTAAGGGGTTTAGCAATCGTTGAGAATCCTCTATGAACCGACGGTAATATCCCGCCATTCCCGTGAAACTACGGATCCGGTAATGACTTTGGTTGCTCCCAATGCAACATCTGCGCCCACTTTGCCTGGGTCAACTGCTACTCCTTTAGTAGTCATTACATGACCAAGAAATTCTACTTTCTCCTTCCAAATTCACACTTGCTAAACTTAGCATACGGCTGATGCTCTCGCAGCCTCTCTAAAACCATTCTGAGATGTTCTGCATGCTCTTCCTCTGTCTTCGAGTAAACCAAGATATCGTCTATGAAGACTACAACAAACTTATCCAAATATTCCATGAAAACCTTATTCATCATGTTCATGAAATATGCTGGGGCATTAGTCAATCCAAATGACATGACTGTGAACTCATAATGTCCATATCGCGTAGAAAACACAGTCTTAGACACATCCTCCGCTCGGATCTTTAACTGATGGTATCCCGAACGAAGATCTATCTTGGAGAAAACTCCAGCTCCTCTTAATTGATCAAATAAGTCATCGATCCTGGGCAACGGATACTTATTCTTGATCGTTACTTCATTCAAAGGCACGATAATCGATGCACATTCTAAGACTTCCGCCCTTTTTATGAACAAACAAAACCGGGCTCCCCACGGCGATGAACTTGGTCTAATGAAGCCTTTCTCTTGCAGTTCCTCAATCGCTTCTTCATTTCCACTAACTCGCTTGGTAGGCATCCGATATGGTCTTTTGATATCGGTCTTTGTACCGGCGCTAACTCGATCACGAACTCGATATCACGGTCCGGTGGCAATCTCGCAAATCTTCCGAAACACATCCGGTATTCCTCGCCATCGCACATCTTCCATGCCGATGGCTTTCACGCCGTTAACTATTAATCGCCCATCGCGAATCGCGGTCGCTGAAACTCTACTTTCTTGCCACTAGGGCCTTCCAAAGTCACGATCCGTCGGCCACAATCCAAACGGCCTTATGCTTAGACACCAATCCATTCCAAGGATGACGTCTAGGGATTGCGCATCTATCAAGATAAGATTCGCTAGGAATTCTATCCCATCTATAAGCAACTTAGCTCCCAAACACCCAAGGCTAGATCTAAGCTCAGATCCTGGGGCTTGGACTAAGAGCACACACTTAAGATTCACCACTTTAAATCCATTCTTGGTTGCAAAACTTTGAGAAACAAACGAATGCGAAGCTCCAGAATCAAACAAAATCAGAAAGGTGTATCGAGTTGACCAGAAACTTACCCAGTACGACGTCTGTAGCTTCCTGAGCTCCATCTGCGGTGATGTGGTTGATCCTTCCACGCACTGTTGATTGCGGGGTTGCTCCAGCTTGACCTGGCGCACGATTTCCTCCTGAGGTTGGTGCCTTGGCCGGTGTTGTTCCCAAGTTGAAACGAACTGGCGTGATGCCTCCCTTCTGTGGACACCTATTGGAAAAGTGCCCTGGCTCGTTGCAGGTATAGCATCTTTTCACGGCAGACTGTTGATTCCCTCCTGGCGCATTGTTGCCCTATACTGGGGTTTGAAAATTTTGATTGGCAGGGCGAGGTGCAGGGGTTGATGTCTTGTTCACAGCTGGTGGTTGGAATCTAGCAAATTGTTGTGGTGACATCCTCAAACGTAGATGGTTTGGACGTCCACCCTGATTAGTCATCAAGCGCTTGCGGTTCTCACCCAGCTCTTTGCGCTTATCTTCTAGGATCAAAGCCTTATTGACTAACTCCTGAAAATCTGGAAAATTGTGGGTGATCAGTCCCACCTGCAGTCCTGAATTCAGTCCCTTCATGAAACGAGACTGCCTAGCTTTATCTGTCGATACGTCTTCAGGGGCATAGCGAGCTAACTGAGTAAACTTGTTCAGGTACTCGGCCACTGGTTGGCCTCCTTGTTTCAAAGCCCTGAACTCTTCCTTCTTAAGGTCCATCATTCCCTCCGGGACATGATACTGGCGAAAAGCATTAGTAAACTCCTCCCAGGTGATCTCTTGTGGGGCTCCATGAGCGGCACAGTAATTCTCCCACCATTCTGCGGCGGTTCCTTCCAATTGATGAGAGGCGTAGAGTACCTTCTCATTTCCTTCACATTGCGTGATGTGCAGCTTCTTCTCAATAGTCCTAAGCCAGTCATCGGCCTCCAAAGGGTTCACATTTCCTGAAAAAGTTGGCGGCCTAGTCCTCATAAAATCTGATAGCTTTGAGTGAGGTCGGGGTCCACCATGGTTGTTCTGAGCTACAGGGTTGTTGTTGCTGGCTGCTGCGTTGGTCATCTGCTGCATCTGTTGCATCATAGTCTACATTAGTTGAGTCTGCGCCGCAAGAAACGCTTCCAGATTCTGCATGTCTACTGACGATGGTTGAGGGCTGCCTCTGTCGTTGGTGTTGTCGTTCTGGCGCAGTCCACTTCCTGAGGCTCCGTTGTTTCCACGAGTATTCACCATCTGATGATTGCCTTTTGGGTTAGGAAAGGTAGGTGTAGCGTAGATAAGAAGTAAGAATTTCTAAAGCGGGGAGATAGGTTATACCCAACTAAAATAATTCTTTATTATTCTTGGTATGGCTGCTTATTTAAGCCTACAAGCTTTGCAACACATACTGCACACTCAGCATTACAAAGAAGCAAACTAACACGAAACCTTAACGTCAACTAGAAAGGTAAAAACTAACCTAAAGACGCGACTCACACTCGAGTCTCAACACAGCTCCAAGGCTGACACTCACTCATCCGACCACCTGGTGAGGGTCGATCCGGCGCATACACCGCGGATGAGCGGGCATAGGAGCAAACCTATCCCGTGACCTACTCTGGGTCCTCTGCAACCACGGGTCTGCACTCCCCTCGCTCCCACTCGCTCCTCCGGATCCTCCTGGACTCCTCTGCTGGCTCCTAAACTTCTCGAGTCACGCGCTCCACTCGTCCTCGACCGCCTCTAGGGTCTCTCCCACTCGGTGATCATCCCGATGGTCAAGCACGGGTCACCTCAAGCTCCTGCTCTGCCACTCTGAGTGCCTCGTACACAGTCTCCAGCTCCTGAGTAGTCTCTCTCATATGATCCTCCTGGGCAAGGGCGAACTCCGCAAGGTGTACCGCAGTGGCACACTCGTTCTCCACGATCCGTCGGCGTCGGCATGCTTGAACGTCTGGGTGAAGGCGGAACACTGAGTCGTGAAGCTCGTCGGCGTAGTCGCGGCAGACACGACGAAGAGCAAGTCGGGCAACCTCCTGAATTGCAACCTCGTACGAGAATCTTCTGGCAGAGATGTTGATTGGCCTGCTAGCTTCCTCGTTCTCCCGAGCGTAGATAATCAGCTTGCAAATAAATCCCCGGTGTACACCATTAACTGACCAGCTGCCTCCTCGGTAAAGCAGACGATAAAAACCCCCAAGCGTCTGAAGTACTCTCCACAGCTCCATGGCGTAGCCACCAGCTGACTCCTCGAAGGTCGGAACAATCGGCATCTGCTCCGCAAGAACTTTGAATAAGAGCTCCACCCAAAACGGCCAGTAAAACGGTAAATTCAGCAAAGGCGAGAAGTAGAGAATGAGATGAGTCGAGAGTGTTTTATTAGTCAAGTTTAGATTTTCTTTTAGAAAATAGTTTGGACACACACAAGACACCTCCATACTATCTAGGGCCAAGACCTACAATCGATGCTCGATACCACCTCTGAAGGACCCGAATCCACTGATTCGAACCTACTGTGTTTACCGCACTATTCCCAGGATCAACGCTAGTGCACACAGCTCAACATTGGTACATATCACATCATACTCAACGATAATAGAATAATAATTCATTCATTGATATAACTAAAGGTATGATCTTATGACCAACTTACATTATTAAGCCACGCAGGCAAGACCAAAATATAACTAATGATTAAGCAAATGAAAATAGAAAACGTAGATAGCTCATCAGTTCACCACAGCAACCGACAAGGCTCGGACCCTAATGACTCGTGTCTTCTGGACTTCATCTTCCAACACGTGTAGATTCCTCAACCTGTTGATTATTGTTGTTTGGCAAGGGTGAGTACTTAAAGCACTCAACAAGTTGTGCATGAATGCAATTCTATGTATCTATATGTAAGGCTTATTCCAATGGATAGGCTATCATGGCTATTTTGCAATAAGCAGCATTTATGAACAAATACAGTAAATAGATTGTAAAGAATGTAAAACAAATAACAATAGTAAATAAATTCAGGATTTCTCAAGTAAACCAAGTTTCCAACCCTAAGTCAAATTCCATCTTCCATATGGCATTCCGCCATCCTAACCATGTTGTCCAATTAATTAAGCTAACCCTTAACTGTAATTCCCGAGCATTGCTCAATACCGAGAGCGCGGCTATCCGAATAGTTTCACACTCTGCAGAGGTTATGCACTTTACCCACGTGATACAATCAAACACCACCAAGGCGAGTGATTATAACAAAGCCTTTACAATGCTCTGGCTTAACCCGATACTATCCGCTAAGGTTTCAACACTGGTGGGACTGGTTACCACATCCAGGGCCCCCCTCTTGCGCCATGTGAAGTACTCCATAACTCGGGAACTCACACCGTCCACAATAGTACCAAAATTAAGACATTGCAAATTACTCAGCTAGGCTGGCCTATACCAGACATGTGGTTGCATGATAGACTCATGTCAAAGGCTTGCAAGGTTAAGTCCTTAGTGTGATCGAGGCAAGACATCCACATACCCTCTGCCCATCGGGCCCACCTTGGCCTCCTCGCCCCTTGCCACTTGCCTCAATCTAAGTTATGATCACCCAGTTGATTACCAAGCACCACGTGCCATCAACAATTCAACATCGTTGCGTGACATGACTCGCCACAACAACTCAATCTCATCGTGTGATCCCACATGACACACAAGTTCATAACACTGTTCCATATTCCATTAATCAAGATTAATTATCAATGATTACGACACATGTGATGACGTGGCACGCTAAGCAACTAATACGGTCTAAACCTCCAATGTTGATCATAATTACTAATCAACTATATTAAACCAATCTAGGGTGACAATGGATCATGGCATACAATGACAAGGTAGGGTATAGATCAATCTGGTATATTAGCTAAGCCCAATCTAGTTTGAAACAATTGTATATTTGAAACATATATAATAGGGTAAAACAAATATAGCAATTTTATAAACATGGGTTCAACATGATCAAAGCACAACTTGCCTTGGAATAGGTCCTGATCTGGTTCTGAAACTTGCTCTTGAGTTGCTTGATCTTCCTCCGAAGCGTCGCACAATTCAACGTCTACGCGTACCGAAGGAGAAAAGCAAATAAATACCAAAACAGAGAGCAATTGAACTCCAAAAATCAAATAAAATTCTCCATTAAATAGATCTCAATTTTATAAATTTTTAGAAACTAGAATCACTCAAATCCGAGTTACGATGCAAAAGATATAGCCTTTTGAAGTTTGAAATAAATACTGAAATTGCAAAATCAGAAAATCAGATTTAACAGATTTATTTTTATTCTGAAAAACCGATTTATGACGTCAGCATGACGTCAGCCCTGGACCGAATGAATCAAAGGCTGCCACGTGTCTTCGGCGCATAGACCCGGTCCACGGCTCCCTCGGGTTCACGGTGCACCCGGTCCATGGCGCCTCGACCTCTGCGCCTGACACATGTCGGCTCCTGATTGGTCCACACGCGCGGCGGAAACCCACCGCACAGATTGCATCCAACGGCTGCCGTTCTCCACCTACGTGGCTAAATTCTGACCGCCAAATTCGATCTAACGGCTAAGGCTTACCCGAGGAGTTCATCGCTTACGCAATGACGTGGCACGATCCTCGCCCTTCACCAAGATCCAACGATCACAAGCTTACGAAGCAAATGGCGGCGCGACGGAGAAGACCACCGGCGAGGAAGAAGACCGAGATGGCGGCGTTCCGTAGCGGTTTCGACGAAAGACGTGCGTGTCGATCGCGCACACCTCGACGAGTTCGGATCTTGAACCAAAACGCCAAACCCGACGATCCGTGGCGACTTGAGCAAAAACGCGGCGGTCCCACGCCTAACTCCGCGAGCTTGCGGCGGTGTTCTACGATCGCTCTCGCGAAATCTCTCCGACCAAAAGACGCGGCGTTTGACTACAAACCTCGGGTGCTACCCCTATTTAAAGCCTCGGCGTCCGAGCTCTACGGCGAGGAAGTCCAACGGCGAACGGCGGCGACTCGAGTCCGAACGAAGACGACAACCCACAGCGCTACGCGTGTCCCGATCCGACGGCCAGGACACGAAGTCCCACGTGGCTTCTTCTGGAACGCCCGATCATGATCGAACGGCCAAGAATTAGGGTTTCTGGAAGACGGCTCTCGCGGGCCGACTTGGGCCGCACTGACGAAGGCTTCACGCGCACAGTGTTGGGCTCGGCCCAACACTGTTCACAAGGTTTTTAAAAGATTTCTCATTTAAAATAATTCTCAAATTCATTTAATTTGTTTTAGGCAATAAAATAATCGGAAAAATCCAAGAAAAATCTCAAAATACTTTGAGACATTCCGACTCAAATAAAATATTTTTGGCAAAACTTTATTTGGACTTTGCACAGATTTAAATAGATTTGAATAGAAGGCAATAAACTTGAAATAGGAATTAATTCAATTAAATCTAGAAAAATCCAAATAAATTCCAGAAAATCACAAATGCACTTTTAAGAAATAAAAACTTAATTAAACCAAATTTTGGGATGTTACAAACCTCCTCTTACAGAAATCTCGACATTCGAGATTCTGGGCTATACTAGAGAATAGGTTCGAATTCGACTTCAAATCTTCTTCTCGCTCCCATGTGGCTTCACTTTCGGAATGATTGCTCCACTGAACTCTGCAAAAGCGAATAGACTTGTTTCTGGTCTTGCGTTCCATAAAGACGCCGTCCCCGAGCGAGAAGAAGATTTGACGAAACGGCGCGGTCATAAAGACGCCGTCCCCGAGCAGCGCGTCCTGTAGCCTCTTGGTCTCCGCCTTGAGTCCATGACGGTTGTTCTGGGACACGTGCGAGAGGCCCACTGGGCCGCTGCGGCTCCGAAACGGCAAAAGCATTGTGGCTTGCGCTGGGGCCAGCTAAAAGCTGTGGGCTCAGAAGACCTACCCCACCTGATGGGCATAAGGCCGCCCCAGCAAAACTCGAGCGAGGGGCAAGTACGAGGTGAGCCCCACGGTGGGCTCTCGGTTAGGTCGGCTGACGACCCAATCACCTCTACTCGCGTCCGAGACCATACTTCACACTCTCCCAGGAGCTCATCGATGAGCGACAGCCAGCTGTGCCATGGGTGGCGGGACGACCCGAGGCCCATACGGATTGAGTAGAAAGGTTTTTATGGGTCGCCCCACGGCAGGCGGAGACACCTACTGGGGACCGTCAGCTCGGAAGGGTCCCCTTGGCGGACCTCCCGTGACCCACTCGGACTACTGTTATTAGCTCCACGAGCACGGCGTTCAAACCAACGCGGGTAAATGCGCGTCGCTCACCCCCTCCAGGTCCCACACCTGCGGACGGGGTATACGTGTGGGATAGACGGCGTCCACTCTCCTCGCAGCTACCCTCGCCAGACGAGGACTCGGGACGGGTGCCCCACATCCAGCTACGACGTAAAACGAGCCCCACGTCTAGCTACGACGTAAAACGAGCCCCACGTCCAGCTACGATGTAAAACGAGCCCCACGTCCAGCTACGACGTAAAACGAGCCCCATGTCCAGCTACGACATAAAACGAGCCCCACATCCAGCTACGACGTAAAACGAGCCCCAGGTCTAGCTACGACGTTAAACGAGCACTCGGACACCCGAACCTCGCGCTGAGGCATCCGGTCGTCCCTGCCGACCGAGGCACGGTCTAGCTACGACGTTAAACGAGCAGTCGGACACCCGAACCTCGCCTTGAGGCATCCGGTCATCCCTGCCGACCGAGGCACTGTCTAGCTACGACGTTAAACGGAGCACTCGGACACTCGAACCTCGTCCTGAGGCATCCGGTCGTCCCTGCCGACCGAGGCACGGTCTAGCTACGATGTTAAACGAGCAGTCGGACACCCGAACCTCGCCCTGAGGCATCCGGTCGTCCCTGCCGACCGAGGCACGGTCCAGCTACGACGTTAAACGGAGCACTCGGACACCCGAACCTCGCCCTGAGGCATCCGGTCGTCCCTGCCGACCGAGGCACGGTCTAGCTACGACGTTAAACGGAGCACTCGGACACCTGAACCTCGCCCTGAGGCATCCGGTCGTCCCTGCCGACCGAGGCACGGTCTAGCTATGACGTTAAACGGAGCACTCGGACACCCGAACCTCGCCCTGAGGCATCCGGTCGTCCCTGCCGACCAAGGCACGGTCTAGCTAAGACGTTAAACGAGCACTCGGACACCCGAACCTCGCGCTGAGGCATCCGGTCGTCCCTGCCGACCGAGGCACGGTCTAGCTACGACGTTAAACGAGCAGTCGGACACCCGAACCTCGCCCTGAGGCATCCGGTCGTCCTTGCCGACCGAGGCACGGTCTAGCTACGACGTTAAACGTAGCACTCGGACACCCGAACCTCGCCCTGAGGCATCCGGTCGTCCCTGCCGACCGAGGCACGGTCTAGGTACGACGTTAAATGGAGCACTCGGACACCCGAACCTCGCCCTGAGGCATCCGGTCGTCCCTGCCGACCAAGGCACAGTCTAGCTAAGACGTTAAACGAGCACTCGGACACCCGAACCTCGCGCTGAGGCATCCGGTCGTCCCTGCCGACCGAGGCACGGTCTAGCTACGACGTTAAACGGAGCACTCGGACACCCGAACCTCGTCCTGAGGCATCCGGTCGTCCCTGCCGACCGAGGCACGGTCTAGCTACGACGTTAAATGAGCACTCGGACGACTCAATCGAAGCAAACTCATCACGAAGACATTCATAAAGAAAAAGGAGATTTTTATTACAGGCCAAAAGGCTCAAATCTTCACACGACTTTACATACAATACCCAACGGACACGAAATGCCGACACTACGCTACACCACGGCAGGACTTTATCCGCGCCAAAGCCTCCTAAACATCAGTACGGCGTCGGTGGCACCGACGGCATCTTTGGTTGGCCCTTGCACGTCGACGGACAGCAGCAGCGGCGCTGAGCGTCTGGCCGACGCTGCTTCTGCCGTTCAGCGACATCGACGCGATCGCGCTGACTACAATCGGCGCCCCCGCACCATCGCCTCTAGGAGGGCCTCTCTTACTACCTCGAGCCTCGGAATGACCTCGAGCAGCGCATCAACGACAGCGGCATCATGGGCTAGAGCTTCTTCCTCCCGGAGCTCGGCCATCGCCTGGTCGTACTCAGCCCAAAGCTCGGCCAAAGGATCTTCTTCTTCCACCACGACATCATCACCAAAGCTGAAGACTAGAGGGTGCCTCGAAGCCATTTCCAGGAGCAAAGGAAAGGACTCCGGTCTAAGGGTCTATCGTTCAAGCGAGCCGTAGCGCCCTTATATACCCGGACGGAGGGAGATCAAACGTCTCCAGAATAAATACAAGCGCCGGAAAACGAAGCGCCCTCCACCAGAACCCGAAGCAATCAAGAAGGCGAGCGGGCGAGGCGCGCCAAGCCATGCGCGGCGCGCGTAACAAAGCAATTAAAAGCCCCCGGCGGTTCAAATGCCCCCGGCCAAGTTCTAGGGCAGCCGTCGGATGCGTCGGGGTACACCTGGCGGAAATCACTTGGCCTGATCAACCGGACCGGCCAGTCGGGCCCAGTCATCACTCTCATCCAAGCTCAACCCCCAACCGAATGTGCCGAAATCGCTCGGGGGTTCGGGGGCTAATGACGAATACTTATAACAGGGGTACCCAACGGCCCGAAGTAACGAGCCAACGGCCTCAAGCACAGCTCAGGCCCAACAGGCCGCTCCCAGCCCGCTACCGACCGAAGCACTTGCAAGGCCACACAAGACTCTCTTTCCCGACTCCGACCAAGCAGGGCTCCCGACCCCTTGGCGGGACGGGATCCCCCCGACTCCGACCAAGCAGGGCTCCCGACCCCTTGGCGGGACGGGATCCCCCCAACTCCGACCAAGTAGGGCTCCCGATCCCTTGGCGGGACGGGATCCCCCCGACTCCGACCAAACCAAGGTAACATCCGCCAAGGGCCGCGTGTCGAGGCTCCCACCAGTCTACAGCCACGTACCCCACGAACGGGGTCAATCGAAATAACTGTACAAGGGCAGGTGGCCCCTTCCCAAGAGGGTTTAATGACTGCCAGAGTCATGCTCCTAGTCCCATCAGCCGGTCACATACAGTACAAAGACACGCTCTCTCCCGAGGCGATGCCCACGTCATGCGCAGCAACGTCAGCACTCGTAAGGTTCGCAGAGGGCAGGTACGCCGTTTCCCGAAGAAATACCTAACCGCCCTGGCAACTAGACTACCGACCCAGCATGGGCGAGACGGGTGACGACCAGTCAGCAGAACGAAGGACCGAAGCTCTTAGCATAGGTCGCCTCGCCTTCCCCGACTCTCGATGTAACCTGCCCCTTCTTTCCGTATAAAAGGAGGCAGGAACCCCCGTAGGACGACGGATCGAACTCATCTCGCTAAGCCGTTAGCACTCTCGCTTGTAAACTCTGTGCGGTCATCTGCACCAAAGGCAATACAACACCACCAAACGAATTGGAGTAGGGACTTTCGGCCCAAACCAGTATACATCTTGGACTCCTGAGTCTAACCATTCAGGGAGTGGAGCGCGCGGCCCCTTAGACTTACAAATTTACTTGCCGGTGCCCGAAACGCCGACAATTGGTATTCTTCGTTATTGAGAATCTATTTCATTGATAGCATATTCTTGATAGTCTTTGTGCTTACTAGTATATCTGTTACACTTAAATCGACATAGTATCTCAAGTGATTGCTAGAGAATTTTAGTGTGAATTTGCTAATTGTATCCCTATTTCTTGGTGTCATTTGTAATTTCTAAATAGTAATGAAAAATTTAAAAACCTCCTATTCACCCCCTCTAGTCGGTTATCCTTGATCCTACAGTCTGGACGCCTGGAAGTCATGTCAAAGCTTGCTGGAGAAACAATCCCAGATGAGGTTTGCGCCTAAAGACAGCAGGTGAGTTTATATGTGAGAAAAATTCCTCTCAAGTGGAATATCTTCATACCAATGGTTTAAAAGTACTGTTAGATGGCTCGATGTGGGTGCGCGTGAGAGCCGATTGCATGCGTGCGTGTGTGGGGTGTGTGTGCACACGCGTATGTATGTAGCTGGGCTGTTGTCCTCCTTTAGTGAATGCCAAAGCTCCACACCAATTTCTTTTTAAAAAAATTGCCGTTAGATGTCCCAAATAGAGGGAATCGTAGGTAGAGAAGATACAAATGGCAGTTGGCAGTTCATGCAATCTTCTCAATACCTTACTTTAGAGTTCTAGTGTTCAAGGATTATACAAATAATGATTCAAAAACACATAACTTTGGGTTAACTGTTATGGATAGAACATTAGACTTCATCTATTATCGGAAACACAAGAAATCACCACGCGAATCAGGTGCGCAAGATCTGGCTGAATCACATACTTTGGCATCAAATCAAATCCCTTCCAATTAGGAAGGAGCATAGTAGGCAGGTGCAGCCATGATTTCTATTTGCTATAATTAGAGGGTTTTCATTCCTTATTTTGCTAGTAGATGTTTCCTACTATAATTAGAGAGTTTCCTTCCTTATTTGATTAGGCAGGTGCAGCCATGATTTCTATTTGCTATAATTAGAGAGGTTTTCTTCCTTATTTGGGGATTGCAGCCAGTTGCAAATCACCCTATTTAAACTAGAGAAAATCAATGAAAAGGCATGCTTCATTTGTGCCAAAACAAAGCCTAGGCGGAGCTTGCTGAAGAACAAGTTGGTCGCTCCGTTAGCCTTACCACTCAGCCTTCGCGACAGCATCGTCCAGGCGACCACGCAAGCCACCTCCACAACCACCGTGCAACCCTATCCCCATTGCCACTACTTCACGACCGGGACTCCGTCCTAGCACTCGCCTATACAACTTAGTTCATAACATTAACCTTCAAATATTCCTTATGTCACAATGATGAATTTGTTATGGTTTTTTGACTTGTGGTGTGACTGATGTCAATTGTTTACAAAAACTACTGAGCAATGTTACAATAGATGCACAGGCAAGGAAAACACAAACCACAAAGCCCCCGATTATTGGCCGTGCATTCCCATGTCAATCGGTTGTCATGTTGTTCTCAAGGACACCAAACCACAGAAGATGGAATTGCTTATGGGACTTTCTTGATATTAGAACAATGTTTATAAAATATCAAGTTTCAGCTGGTGTCAACTTACCTCACTGTCAGCTCCTAACACTAATGTATGATACTTTACTGCAGATAAACTTTTAAATACTTTCCCTTTCAAATACTCCACCATTCTTGGAGTATAATTGGGTGCGGAGTTTGAAGTGCCACAACCCAGCTGGTTTAGCACAAGGGCAGTGGGAGAAAATATATATGGTCATCTGTTTCTGTTTGACCACATCAAGAGCATTTGTCTGAAATTTTATCAAAACGAACTATACCAGCAACAGTAAGAATTTAATAGCATTGCGCCGGATGAAAGCCTGGATTCTAGGGAGGATGTTTTAAGTTTCCCATCCTAATTATCATCCTCGGACCAGGAACAGCTGTTGAAGATGGCTTGAACATTGAGGTCTCACCGTGTTCAGCCAGCGGACCTGGGATTAGAGGTTGGCGACGTGGAGCGGTGCGCGGCTGTCGTTCTGGTGCTGCGCCTTGTTCTTGTGCTGACACTGGAGTGCTGGTGTTGTAGTCTTCCTCGAGAAGCTTTCGCACGGCGTTGGCGTCGTTCTGGTTCGTAATGAATAAAGGACGAAGAGCAATGGAAGTAGTGGAAGACGTTCTGGTGCATGTTGTACCTTTTGTATTTCTGCAGGAGGCACCTGCCAAATGCGCATGCTGGTTAGTTGCTTGCAACCATCGCGTAATGAAGAGTGGTTTGCAACGAACGAGATGCATAGTCAACCTAGGCAGTTGGCGGTCGTCGTCCACCGGGGGAATCTTGTCATGTCTCGCCCTCATCCGTCCTCCGTGGCGGCACCTCATGCAGATCCGACCTCCGTGATGGGGTGGCGAGCTGGAGCAGCAGATAAACTGCGGGGAGAAGAGCAGGGTGGCGGTGGCGGTAGGGGCGGCGGCGTTGAGTTTGCGGGCTGAGGTAGGATCAAGGGTGCAAGGAGCAGCGATAGGGCCTGATGAGAAGGAAGAAATTTTTTAAGCACGCGATTCTTGTATCCGTTAAACTTGGTTATGAGTAGGTATTCTGTACCGTCCTTATTATCTATCTCTATGTGAAAATCATTCAATCGAATGTCTTTGAAGTTTAATAGAGTACAACTAGTCTTATGATACAAGAGCACACTCTCTATTATTATACGAGTACTCACAGGGAGAACTATGACGATCTTTCTAGTGCAAATAATGAGAGCATCTTTTCCAATGATGGTTATAATATATTCAGTTTTCTTAGTAAATGTTTGAAAATATTTAGTTTATCTAAGAATTGAATTTGTGGTACAGTTCTATTTTAAGTTCATATATGTATGTAATTGTCTTTTGTATTAGCTAGTCACGTCCAGGGTTTACATTACCGAACCGAGCTCGAAAATCCTCCTATATATTTTCGTTGAAAATCGGTAGAAATCAAATGAATTGCAAAGTCAAACTTTTGAACTCAACGGTCAAACAGTGACCGAAATAAATTGAAAATTGACTGGTTTTATCGATTTTCCAATTTACCAATTCTTCATCGATTTTCGACCGGTTTACATCAAAAATCTGTACACTCAACGGAAATCAGAAAAATTGCAGAAAATGCTGGATATTCAAGTAAAAGTAACGTGAACTCAAAACAATAACCTCTTATAATAAACTCTGTTTTGTGATGACATGATAAATGATTGGGGCATTTGTAGGACGATCAAGCATATTGGAATTAGCACTACTAGGAAAACAATTATTAACGACATGAGATGTAGTAATTAAAAGTCACAAACTACCACAGAATATGGTCGTTAGCTATCGTTAAAGGCTCTACAGTTAATAGTACTAACAACCACGCACAATTTTTTTTAATAACAGGAATACAGGATAGTGTGCTATCATTAATTATAAAGAAACAACGACCACTTTTCTAGTATTAATAACCACTTTTTGGTCACTGCTCGGCTTATTTTTAAGTATTAACGGCCATTTTATAGTATTAATAACAATCGATTCTTTCATCACTTCTGGTACCACATTTATATTAAAAAAAATAGCCCAACTATTCTATCCCCATTCATTTCTTAGAATCGAAGACAATTCTGATTCTGTAAAAACAACTCGATCAATACCATGAACTAAAAATTATATTTTTGCATATGAAATGTATAATTAGAATGTATACGTATCCATATACATGAAAGTTTATCTTTTTTTCTTCCTTTTCTATTATCTATATTTGGATTTGCTCAAAAACATCTCTCAAATTCGGTTTTTCAAAAGAATTTCATGCTAGATGTCAAAATGCTATCAATACTAATTTTAGGGAAACTTTCGATAAATTTATCCAATTTTTTTGATTTTTTTAATTTAAATTTGAATTGGATACGATGGAAAATCATAATTTTCATCGATTTTTCAAAACCTGGTTACGTCCATAGTGCATACCGCCTCTAAAAGTAGCAACTGGGCATTTCTTTCGGCGTAGTGGTGTTTTACGTTGTACAAATATCGAAGCGGTTGGCAGTCGTACGCTTCAGAAACACGAAAGCTTAGCAGGCCTGATCAAATAACAGATGGGGGTATCTCTCTGTGCTCGCTTTGGACTAGACTTGTTCATGGGTGGCCCGCCCGATACTTCTGGTCTCGGGCCCATAATTTCGACCTGTAGCCCGAAAAGTGTCCGATGACAGTAATACTAGTTAAATATTGATGTTTTACTAGTTAAGTATGTGTACGTCGCAACTGAATCATATTTTTTTAAACAAAATAATTAAAACATATCACGTGTTTAAAAAAATTATATTTCTAAGAGTAAGAGAAAAGTAGATAATGTAATTACCCCTATTTTCACATAAATGCAAAAATAAAAATCTCATGTGTATACAGTACTAGTCCCATGATCAGTAGCTAGTACGCACATTTACAACAATTGATATCACATCCATACTCTTTATTACAAATGATAATGGTAATTTATACAATCTCTACTACTTCTAATTAGGAGTTGGTGGCAATAGTCCGTTCTCCTCTAGAGTATCCGATTCGTTGAATCTAACATGAATGGCTAAGATAGAAGAGGATTTAATCATATCTTAGATGGAAGGATTTTATCATATCTTTTTTGAATAGAAATATTATTTTAGCATATCTCTATTCACATGTTCTTACTATGGAAGGATTTTATTCATATATCTTATAAATGGAAGGATTTCTGGATAGATCAAAGACCATGTGGAGGTCTATCCTTGGTCTATCCTTGTGTGTGATGAGTAATTGATGAGTTTTGAGCTTGTGTTGTTTTAAATTGATTTGGATTTGAAGCAATTTGAGTGTTGGTCTACCGGCTTCGAGGCTTTGGCTAGTCGGAGACCAGTTGTCCGACCCCGAGTGGTGCAGGCTTTGGTGGTTTGAGACTACCGTCGTCGACCCCGAGTGATCAGGTCTTTGGTTGGTCGGAGACCAGTTGTCCGACCCAGAGTGGTCTGGGCTTTGGCTGGTCGGAGACCAGTCGTCTGACCTCGAGTGGTCAGGTTTTTGGTTGGTCGGGGACCAGTTGTCCGACCCGAAGTGGTCGGGGCTCTCGCTGGTCGGGATGGAGACCAGTGGTCAGACCCCGATTGGTCGGGATGGAGACCAGTGGTCAGACACCGAGTGGTCGGGATGGAGACCAGTGGTCAGACATCGGTTGGTCGAGATGGAGACCAGTGGTCAGACCACGGTTGGTCAGGGTTTTTGTTGGTCAGCGTAGTGTATATCTTTCTAATGAGATGGATATGTGTTGTTGGACATTGCTATGTGATGTGGTTTCTTTGTCTATGATGGTTGCAGGACTTTGGAGCTAGGTCATGGTGAGGCGAAGGGGATCAGGACTAGGCTGGGAGAGCTGAGGTCCAGATGATCAAGGTGTCGCCAAAGATGATGAGGCCGTGGAGTAGCCGCAAGCCGAGAAGACAAAGGAATAGATGAGATGCTAACACGAGCTGCTCGATCAAGGAGGACCGTTGGATCGCGATCGGGAAGATAGAGAAGCGGTCAAGTTAGTATGATTTGAAAAGCGTGCAAAACCCGTTGTGTTGTTGGGTTTCGTCACCAGCATAGCTGTGAGTGGGTAAAATCTCACCCTTGATGGAGTGCTCTAGGGTTTAGAGGCTCATCCAAGGGTGGTAGGTGTTCCAAGCACGCTATGAATAGACAGGAGAGGGTGTCTCCTTGGGGGTGAGCAGGTGAGGAAAGTGTACGTGAGTAGTTGAGAGTTGTTGAGAGTGATGTGTAAGGATCAAATCTGGCTCTTGGATGTTGGCTTAGGATTGAAGCAGACATCCAAAGGTGGGAATTGATCCTGTGTCACTATAAATAGAGGGTAGGGCAGCCTCCCCTCTTTGAAGGTTCTAAGGTTTTTACTGCTCATTTGAGTTTTGCCCACTTTGTTGTGAGGCTTTGTAAACCTCCCTTCCAGAAATGAAATGTTCTTCATTTATATTCTTGTTTCATTTCCCTTACGCATTTACATTACGCACTTGAATTCATTATCTAAATTCGCATTTACTTACTTGCAATTTACTTTACGTAATTTGGATTTGCCTCATCTCCTTCTATATGCTATTGAGTCTTTGTTGAAATTCATGTTTGATGAACTCTTCTCAGGATTCGGTGCTTTCAATCATTTAGGCAATCCTTGTGTTATTGTTGCAAGTTGTAAATCTGTGTGTTCTTAAAGTGCGTAAACATGTGACTTGCAGTTCTTTAGTCTTGATTGGCTTCTGGTTCTTGTTGCCAAGGATGAAAGATTGCTGGATGAATCTTCTATAGATCATATCCCAATCATCTAGGCAATCTACAACCTCTTCCATTCAGTTTTGCAAGAAACCAATTTCTGTGCCTAGTTTTCAGATAGTGTTTCTATTTGATTGAAGGGTTGTTTCTTCGTGTACTTACTTGCTGTGATTTGTGGAGAGTTCTCCAAGGATATTCTGATCATCAACTCTCACCAGCAAGTTAGGGGTGAAGTCTGTGTTCGTGACTCTGTTTTTGGTGTTGCATTTGTTAAACTGAAAAGGGACGGAACCTTGGTGTCAATTCCTTTGATTGATGATTGAAATAAGTTCCTGACATCCTTAGGGAGGTGCACACCAATTTTCACTGTTTTTGGATCAGCCGATCAAAAGTTACATCGATTTCTGTTTTTAAGACCGTGCTGATTTTACTGTTCATCCGACCTCTGCAGTCGGGAGTAATGTTCATTCGGACTCTGTAGGTCGGGAGTACTGTTCATCGGTCGGGGGGGGGGGGGGGGTACTGTTCATCCGAGCACTATTCACACGAGTACTGTTCACCCGACCTCTGCAGTCGGGAGTACTGTTCATCCGACCTCCGCTGGTCGACCGTACTGTTCATCGGTCGGGGTATTGTTCATTCGAGCACTATTCACTGAGTACTATTCATCCGACCTCCGCTGGTCGGGCGTATTGTTCATCTGGTCGGGCACTGATCATCCAAATACTATTCACCCATGTACTATTCATCCGACCACTTCAGGTCGGGAGTACTATTCATCCGACCTCTGTAGGTCGGGGGTACTATTCATCGCACTGTAGATACCCGATCGGTCGCGGTTTCTTTACGGTTTTTGGTGGTTTGAATTCTAGGGGGAGAGTTTATTCGAAAATTTTATTTGGCTCCTATTCACCCCCCTCTAGTCGCCTTTTCCGATCTTTCAATTGGTATCAGAGCCGGTTCTGCTCTTTCTAGATTTGACCGGTCTCAAGAGCCATGGCGATGGACAAGTATTCCACCAAGCCTCCTATTTTCTCTGGAGTTGATTTTCCTTTTGGAAATCTCGGATGGAGTCGTACATCAACGCCGTGGTTTCTGATATGGCGTAAGGTGAAGCTCCGTATGAGGTTCCCGCCGATGAGAACGTCACGGCGGCAATATGGCGATGTTGAGGCAAATGCTAAGGCAAGGAACATCCTCATCTGGGCCTTAGTTGCGATGAGTACGATAGGATTTCTCACCTTCGTTTCGCTTATGAGATTTGGGTGACCTCGATGCTTACCATGAGGGCACTACCCAAATCAAGACGGTTCGACAGATTAATTCAAGCGTGAGTTCAACAAGTTTGAACAACACGCGGTGAGAGTCTTGACGAGTGCTTTGGTCGGTTTACAAAGATTTTGAGCGACCTCCGAGCGATCGGTTGCATATACCCTGACTCGGACAATGCTCGGCATTTCTTGACCGCTCGACCTTCGGTTTGGGAGATGAAGGTGACCACCATCAAGGACACCACCGACTTATCGACTCTGACTCTCGACGGGCTTTATTCGCGCCTCAAGACTCATGAGATCGATGTCATCTCTCGGAAGACGAAATCTCAGTCGATGGCTTTGGTCACCGATCCCATTGGATCCACTCCTTCTGATTCTTCTGTTGGTTTCTCTCTCCGCCTTTGCGAGCTAAGCGATGACCAATCGGAAAAATTTCCAGAAAATGAGCTTGCTCTTCTAGCTCGCAAATTTTCATATGCATACAACAGAGTGAGAGAAATGAAGAGAGGTGGGATGATCACCTGTTTCGAGTGTGGTGGCCCCAACCACATTCGAGCAAACTGTCCCAAGCTGGAGAAGGGCAAAAACGAACAAGGCGGTTTGGGCAAGAACGACTACACCGACAAGAACCGCAACAAGAAGGCCCCAGCTCGTGAGCCGGCGAAGAAAAAGTACCGCAACTTTGCCAAGAACAAGAAGCTCTTTCACCGGGTCCTCGCCGCCTTTGGGCGACATCGAGCTCTCGACACGTAGAACTGGAGTGATGCAAGCGAGGACGATCCGCAAGAGAAGGTGAAGGGCAACGATGACTTCTCCGGCATGTGCTTCATGGCAGGCGCCATTGAAGTAAGCGACTCCGAGCTGTATAGCGACTCGGACGAGGTACCCACCTACGACGAATTAAATGCTGCCTTCTGTAAATTAGGCAAGTTTCATGTTAAGGCTAGGTCGAGGTGTTCTGAGTTAGAAAAGGAAGTAGGTACCTTGACTCGGGAGTTAGCTTCACTTAGATCTTCTCCCTCCCGAGTCACTGATGACTGTACTTTGTGTGATGCTTTGCTTGTGGAGTTAGAGAACCTAAGGACTATGCACACGAGTACTGTTCATCCGACCTCTGCAGTCGGGAGTACTGCTCATCCGACCTCCGCTGGTCGGGCGTACTGTTCATCGGTCGGGGGCACTGTTCATCCGAGCACTATTCACACGAGTACTGTTCATCCGACCTCCGCTGGTCAGCGTACCGGTTCATCTGGCCGGGCACTAGTTCATCGAACACTATTCACCCATGTACTGTTCATCCGACCACTTCAGGTCGGGAGTACTGTTCATCCGACCTCTGTAGGTCGGGGGTACTATTCATCAGACCAGAGATACCCGACCAGTGCAATTTCTTTCTGGTTTTTTAGTGGTTTGAATTCTAGGGGGAGAGTTTATTCGAAAATTTTATTTGGCTCCTATTCACCCCCCTCTAGTCGCCTTTTTCGATCTTTCAATAGAATGATATACTTACCATATCCCATAATACGGGAATTATATCTCATCATATCTGGAAATGCATAGGTTAAAAGGAAAGAATCACGCAACCAAATCACGTGTCAATCACGAAGATGTCGGGGAGACCTGGCTTCCATCCGCCTACGTATGCTGCCTTCTGCTTTCGTCTACTCCCTATTAGAGGGCACCCACTTTCATCTTCAGGAGGACATGCCAGTCGGTAGTGGAGACACACGCAGGAAGAGAAGAGAAAGGTTGTGTGCAAGAAGGAAGAAGATTTCCTGCAAGATTGCCTTCTTCTAATTAGGAGTTGGTGGCAGTGGTCCGTTCTCCTCTAGAGTATCCGATTCGTTGGATCTAACATAAACTACTGAGATAGAAGAGGATTTAATCATATCTTACATGGAAGGATTTTATCATATTTTTTTATAGAAATATTATTTTAGCATATCTCTATTCACATGTTCTTACTATGGAAGGATGTTATTCATATATCTTATAAATGGAAGGATTTTTTCATCATGTCCTGCATGGATAAAAGGATATACTCACCATATCCCATAATACGGGAATTCTATCTCATCATATCTGAAAATGTATATATTAAAAGGAAAGAATCACGTAACCAAATCATGTGCTAATCACGAAGATGTCGGGAAGACCTGGCTTCCATTCGCCTGTGTATGCTGCCTTCTACTTTCATCTACTCCCTATTGGAGGGCACCCACTCTAATCTCCAGGAGGACATGCCGGTCGGTAGTGGAGACACACGTAGGAAGAGAAGAGACGAGAAAGGTTGTGTGCAAGAAGCAAGAAGATTTCCTGCAAGAGGAAGGCAATAACCTTCTCCTCCTTCAATGGTAACGATTGATATCTCTCTACTAATTCTATCCTTCAGAGTACTTGATTCATTGGATCTAACATGAATGGTTGAGATGGAAGAGGATTTAACCCGATAGTCAAATCTCTTCAGAGGAATAAGCTTTTCCTACTATTGAAACATAACTAAAGTTATTGTTCTTTGCAAATAATTTTTTTTGTCGCAAATTGAGTTTTCGTTGCAACGCACGGGCACATGACTAGTAAGGTTTTATAACACAGAGTGAAATGCAGCGAAAAGGATCAAAATTCTTGTAGTGTGCCCATCCAATCCTCAGGCAACTGACAAGGCATAATCTCTAAAAAGGCTTCATCGTTAACATTCCCGAATCCTGCGACAAATAAGTTTCATCGGGCTAACCTGATTCTTCACCTAAAAACAACAATTAAGCAAGGGTGAGTACTTTCGTACTCCGTAAGACTTTTGCAAAACCTATAATATATGCAAGCCATTTCAAGGAAAAGGCTACTTCGATTAATTTGCATAAAGCCAATTTGAAATGTAAATACAGAATAGTAGATTGCAAACGATATTTAAGAAAACGCAATTTAATACAGAAATAACGATATGTAGAGTACGAATAAGAAAGATCACGAACCTGGGTATCATGACTATATCCACGAACCAACTTCTACCAACACCCGGTAGAATCCAAATTTTTATGAAAATAAAAACAGCTAACTATGTGATGACTTTACCAAGTGCCCATGACCGCGGGCGCGGCTAATCGATTAGTTTTACACTCTGTAGATGTGTATATCTTTACTCACAAGTCATGAACTTTTCTTTTTACCGCATATTTCACGCACCTTTGGCATAGTGGCCAGAATGTTTATGACGAAAACCTTTACATTACCTAGGTTAACTTTGCACCAGCTCGGGACGTTAAACCCATACTATGGCAGAAGAACTCAGAGCATAGAAATGATGGAACTCCCCATAGCATGGTGTACACCGGTGTACGGTAAACGTTTGATCTATGATCACCTCGGTGTGGACATCCCTTCGAGCAATCCATTAAGAAACAGCTCGTACTACTCCAGCCTTCAAAAGTGCAAAGTTAAACTAGAGAACTTAATTGGTTTAAGGCTCTCCCATACCAGGACTTGTGGTTGTACATGTTTCTTGGCCTGAAAACAACCCATAGTTCGGTCCTTAATCCGACATGGACAATAATCTCCCCCTACACTACGTGCAAAGACATATACTTCCGGCTATTGCCAATAATTGTCCGCATCTAAACCATAGTTTTATTTTCATTTTCATCCAAAATACCAATCATAAAGAAAGGTCATACCCATTAAATGTCATATCCAACATTTTTAATCATGTCAAAGTTTTGTGTTTCTTTAAGCATGGCTAAGCATGACACTAGGTGTGAGTAACCCAAATTGACATCAAGTATTGTCTATGTTATTCTAGGGTTATCAAGGTTCACAAATCCATCCTTATTAAGAAAGTTCTATGAAACTATAGGTACAACTACCAATAACCATAATATAGCAGACTTTAATAAAAGTAACGTATGCAGCAAAACATTTAATGGAAATATTTATAAAACTGGGATCAATATGATCAAAGGGGTGCTTGCCTTGCTTATTTATTGCTTACGACGAAGTCAAGGTCGCAGTCGACGTAGTCGATGATGGAATCAATGACATTGAGTTCTACACGTGGCGAATGAAGAACACAACACAACAAGTAACAAGTTCAATAAGGACAAAAAGAGGTCAAATGAAAAATTAAATAAACTCAATTATAGGAAACAGGTGTGACTTAGGGTTTGTGTTGAATGATTACATGGTCTCGCATTTTGATTGATTGACTATATATATACATTCATATCGCTAACAGTTTTTAGGTTGAGCAATGCATGGTTTCTTTTATAGACCATCTACTCTTGATTTTTGAATTCTAGATGCTAAAATTATTTGAATTAATAGAATTAATTAATAGAATTAATCACATTAGATCATTAAGTTGCCTGCTCTGAATGAATAGCACTTAATCCATAATTGATTTTGCATGAGAAGTAGTTTCAAATATATTAGATCTGTTAAGTTAGGTTACTGGTTATATATTTGTTTTTTAAGAAGGATTTTATGATAAAAATATCTTAACTACACATTTCTTCAATACTACTAAGTATGCTTATTCCTATTATAAAGTCTAGAAATCATAACACTTAAAGGGTATTGGGCTAGCAGGATTCAGATGTAAAGCAAGTTTTAATAAGAATATTTTTCTGGATTATGGTAGTATATATTTTAAATATCATTTGTAGGATAATCTTCTTAATAATTGTATTTAGACAAGATATTTTACAGTCTGCTGAAAAGGCTTAAGTTTTTCTAACTTTTATGTGACAAATTTTTAGTTTTAGTTTTTAGTTTGCGATTGCACCTTATAAGATTATTTATTCATTTTTCTGGCATTAGCATGGGATGCTTCTGAGATTGTTTTAAAGTTAGTTTCGCAACATTTTGCTTTTATCCGAGATGTTTTCTTTATAAGTAAACATTAAGATCTAATATGCACTTAACCCAAATCTGCACAAACATGAGATATTCTTGCATAAACAGGTGTATTATGGTTTTATTAAAGACCTAGGAATTAGTTTACCATTATTTGAATTTTCATGCTTTAAGTTATATTTATTTTAATTTCTATGCATTAGAAAATAATCTATTTTCAAATTTAATTCAAACTAGATTCAATTCTACATGTTATTACATATATAGGTAGGTTAATAACTTTTAAACACATAGAAACTGGTTTGACATGAATTGAATTCTTTTTGCAAAAGATATTCATATTTGAATATTCAATACATTGGAAACAACTTACTTTAGAAATTTATGTAAATCAAGTCAAAATATAAATAATTTTGTATATTTAGGTTCCTGAGGAGTTAAGGTTTCTAACAAAATTGGTTTCATTCAAATCGGAGTTCATTTGCAAAATTTCCATATATGACATATTTTTTATCCCTATCTTTAAAATTAAATTTAAAATTTAAACAGAGTTCATTTTCACAATATTTTTGTATATTCTGAATCTAAATGATTTACCATGAATTTATAAATTTACTTCATTTCATTTGGAGCTGAAATGCAAAAGATATAAGCAAATGAATGTGCTCGGTTTAGGAAAATGCTGAAAATTGAAAATATACCAAAATAGGAAAGTGCGCCTTCAAACTGATGTTACGCTTTCCCTTTTTGGACTCGACTGAGCTAACTCGCTGACGAGCCGGGCCCATTTAGCGTGAGAGGTGCAGAAGATCTTGAGGTGACCAATGGGACCGCGAATCGCTGGTCGACACATCGATCGACGGGCGGGCCCGGCCGGCAACAAGCCGATGCGCACATGCGTGGCTGATGTGTGGGGCCAGCGCGGTAGTGTCACAAGCGTGCCGTGCAACTGCTAAGCAGGTCCCATTGTGCAGTGACAGAACAGGGGAGCCGACTTCTGGGCTTGCCGTCGACGAAGCATCACTGGAGCGACGGAATGGGTAGCACCTCGAGCACCAGCACGACATTGCGCACCTAGGGGTGGCACTTGCAACCACCGGCGGCGATCGGAGATACCTTGCCACAGCAAGGGGGCGGCTACGGCCATGGCCGAGCGGTGGCGCGGAGGAAGAAGAGTGTGGCGACCAGAGAAGAATAAAGAAGGAATAGGAGAGGTGGCTGTACTGGCTGACAGGTGGGGACACGGCTGGCAGCGACCGTGATGGAAAGGCGGTGGCACTGGATGGGCCCACATGGCAGAGAAAGAAAATGGGAGCTCTACTGAAGTTTCTGGACAACACGGGATAAATCCACCGATTTAAACTATCAAACCGACTCAAGATTTTCTGAATATTTTTATGTAGCTCTTAAAGGTAAATTTCATCATCTAGTAAAATTATCAGATAAAAAATCTTGTTAAAACTTTTATTAAAATTCTGACAATGAGAATTTTATCATTTCTGTCTATCCTGATTTTTATTTAATTAAGGATCAAAATAAGGTTAATATTTTATGAAACTTTTTATGAAGATCTGAAATGTCATTATTTATCTTCTGTAAAATTTCAAATTTTTATATTTGCTTTTTAAATTTTAATAATTCTAACATTACTATTAAAAGCTTTAAATATAAGTTTTAATTTTTTATATTTTTACCACAGGTAGATAAGGATCTTAAGTCATCTCTATCTCTACTACTTCTAATTAGGAGTTGGTGGCAGTAGTCCGTTCTCCTTTAGAGTATCTGATTTGTTAGATCTAACATGAACGGCTGAGATAGAAGATGATTTAATCATATCTTAGATGGAAAGATTTTATCATATCTTTTTTTAATAGAAAGAATAGAAATATTATTTTAGCATATCTCTATTCACATATTCTTACTATGGATGGATGTTATTCATGTATCTTATAAATGGAAGGATTTTCTCATCATGTCCTGTATGGATAAAAGGATATACTCACCATATCCCATAATATCTCTACTACTTCTAATTAGAAGTTGGTAGCAGCGGTCTATTCTCCTTTAAAGTATTTGATTTGTTGAATCTGACCTGAACGGCTGAGATAAAAGAGGATTTAATCATATCTTAGATGGAAGGATTTTATCATATCTTTTTTGAATAGAAATATTATTTTAGCATATCTCTATTCACATGTTCTTACTATGGAAGGATGTTATTCATATATCTTATAAATGGAAGGATTTTCTCATCATGTCCTGTATGGATAGAAGGATATACTCACCATATCTCATAATACGGGAATTCTATCTCATCATATCTGAAAATGCGTAGATTAAAAGGAAAGAATCACGCAACCAAATCATGTGCCAATCACGAAGATGTCGAGGAGATCTGGCTTCCATCCGCCTGCGTACGCTACTTTCTGCTTTCATCTACTCCCAATTAGAGCATCTTCAGGAGGACAGGCCAATCGGTAGTGGAGATACACGTAGGAAGAAAAGAGAAGAGAAAGGTTGCGTGCAAGAAGTAAGAAGATTTCCTGTAAGAGTCAGGCAATAAATTTTCTCGTCCTTCAATGGTAAGGATTGATATCTCTCTACTAATTCTAATTAAGAGTTGGTGGCGATCGTCCGTTCTCCTTCGGAGTACTTGATTTAATCATATGTTAGATGGAAGGATTTGATTATATCTTTTTTGAATAGAAATATTATTTTAGCATATCTCTATTCACATGTTCTTACTATAGAAGGATGTTATTCATATATCTTATAAATGAAAGTATTTTCTCATCATATCCTACATGGATAGAAGGATATGCTCACCATATCCCATAATATAGGAATTCTATCTTATCATATCTGTAAATGCATAGATTAAAAGGAAATAATCACGCAACCAAATCACGTGCCAATCACGAAATGTCGGGGAGACCAGGCTTCTATCCGCCTGCGTACGCTGCCTTCTGCTTTCATCTATTCCCTATTAGAGGGCCCACTCTCATCTCCAGGAGGAGAGGCTAGTCGATAGTGGAGACACACGCAGGAAGAGAAAGAAAGATCGCGTGCAGGAAGCAAGAATATTTCCTACAAGAGGAAGGCAATAACTTTCTCATCCTTCAATGGTAAGGATTGATATCTCTCTACTAATTCTAATTAAGAGGTTGTGACGATCGTCCGTTCTCCTTTAGAGTACTTGATTCGTTGGATCTAACATGAACGGTTGAAATGGAAGATGATTTAACCCGATAGTCAAATCTCTTCGGAGGAACAAACTTTTTCTACTATTGAAACATAACTAAAGTTATTGTTCTTTGCAAATAATTTTTTTTGTCGCAAATTGAGTTTTCGTTGCAACGCACGGGCACATGACTAGTCATAATAAAAATATCAGCTCAAGATAGGGTCTCTAGAGTTTTACATAAATCCGACACTATCTAAATCGATCTCAAATCTTCATGATTTCAATATCTTATTCTCATTAAATGTGTTCAGATTATCTTTGGCAGTAAGACAAGGGCTCCGGCGGTTTGTAATATTTTAATATTATTTTTATAGATTTTGTTGCTGTTGTGTTTTTATCTTTTTACTTTTACCATTTTACTATTTCAATATATATGACTTTTCTTTTAGAGCAAAACTCTAGAAGAACCAATAATTCAGAAAACTCAGAAAATTAAAATTCAAATTAAAGATCGCATATCAAATTCATTTTTATAGTTTGTTTATTTTGGAAGAAATAGTTTTAATAACGAAATCTTTCTTTTCTTAAGATTAGAATGCAAGAAATAGGAAAAGATATTGTTTTAAATCAAAATGTTGATTCCAATTGAAATTTTTATTCAATTCTATTTTTAAATTTCAAACTTTTTATTTTTCATATTTTTGGATTTTATGAGATGTTTCAGATAATGAACCAGGGGAGTGAGTGTGGGTGGAAAGAGAAAGATATGGTTGGTTTCCTTTTTAGCCCGCAGTTCATATCTCGCATGCTGCTTTTCTTAGAGAAGAGAAGAGAAAGAACGAATGACCACTACCAATTTGTATTTATATATCAGTAAAGATAATGAAAATGAAATCAATAATACATTTCTATTTCGAAAAAAATAAATAACAATACTTTATTCCGAAATATCATGTCCGGACCGGGACCGGAGCGGGTCGACTTTGGCCGGGTGGCGGTGGAAGCCGGGCCTACTTAAGCAGTGTTTGTACCCAAGTCGGTACAGTCCTACGTGTCAAACAAAGAAAGAGGGTCTTTCAGATTAGAAAAAGGGAAGGTCTCTTAAAATTTGCTTCCGTACCTTCCCTTTTTCTAATCTGAAAGACCCTCTTTCTTTGTTTGACACGTGTGACTGTACAAATCTCAAAGCAATTAGTGGGTCATCTCTTCTCCCATTTAAATCTCTCAGATTGCTTTGAGATGACCAACTAATTGCTTTGAGATTTATACAGTCCTACGTGTCAAACAAAGAAAGAGGATCTTTCAGATTAAAAAAAGGAAGATCTCTTAAAATTTGCTTTGCTTCCGTTGTATTCTCCACCCGAAATCGGCTCTTCCGCCGCAAGCCCGCAACACAGCCAAACCCTAGATCGGGAGCAGAATCCCCCGTCGGCACCGCGCGCAGCAGCAATCGGAGGCGATCCCATGCCTCTGGAGAGCATCGATGCTGCGGCCTTCCACCGGGGGGGCTTCACCTGTTTCCACGGGGAGGAGGCGCCGCCGATCGCCGATCGCCAGCTTTATGACGTACAAAGCATGATAGAGCCCATGCTGTCCTGGTACCTAGAGGCGGCCCGCCGGCTCCCCCTCGCCGAGATGTCGGGCCTCCTCGGCTGCATCCGCGATGGCGGCGTCTGCTTCGGCCTCCTCGACCCCATCGACAACATCATCTTCAACTCCGTCAGCCTCTACTACCACCGCTTCCGCGCCGGGGACGAGAGTACCCACAGGGACAAGAGAACCCGCACGATTCTGACGCCGCCCGAGGCGGAGCCGACCTACGATCCATCCGAGAAGTACACCTACGGGGCCGTCGCTTTCGAATCCTACATGGGCCTCCTCGTGTTCATGCATTCCTACTTCCGGTACCTCACGGACGCGCAGGCCAGGCGCTACCTCCACCACGCCGGCTACGACCTCGCCCTGGCCGTCCTGCTCGTCGAGCACGAGCGCTACTCCACCGGCGCCCATACCTCCCTCCCCCAACCCTCTGCCGCCAGGACCAAGGCCGCCCTTGAGCTCGCCGCCCTCCAAGCACGTCACCCCATGCCCGACGAGCTGGTACGGCTCACGGCGTCGCAGTACCCCCGTAAACCGCTCCTCTCTATCCTGGCCGATCTACGGGCAAGGAAGGAGCTCAGCGTCCACCGCGTCAACGACATCATTGACCTACTGCACAACCACCGGCCGTCACCCCCTGCTGCCACCATCAACTTCCTGTGCCGCCCTAATGGCACGACTTGCTCTCGGGTGAATGGCAATCTCGAAATTGCCAATTACCTTGAAGAGGGTGGCCTTGTTGCCAGAACAACCATCGAAAGGTGTCGCACTTCTTCCAGTGACGCCGCCTACCTCAACATCTTGCGGGATTTTGCCATGGAGGGCAAGCTGTCCTCCCTCGTCCGCGCGGCTGCCAACGAGCGCAGCCGCGGCCATAGGGACCTTGAACACACACCATGCCAATACATAAGGTCTCTCAAGATTTGCCTTCTCGACACCATCCATGCCTTCTACATCGATGCACTTGCCCTTCTGCCCAGTGAGGCCTTACGCAAGCGCCTCCTCCGCAGCGTCCTTCTTGCCGGCCACTGCTACGGCCCCATGGACCCGGTGTCCAACATCATCCTCAACTCCATCTGGTACGATGTTGCCTTCCCGCTCTCACGGCGTGACGGCGAAGGCAGGGCCGGTCCTGAGGGGGGGCAGGGTGGGCCGCCGCCCCGGGCCCCCAAAAATCAAGGGCCCCCAGGTGTACAACAATCAGTATAGGCTATTGGACTTGGCCCACCACAGTGACCAGACTATCCAGATTCCAGTAGTCCAAGAGGCAGGCGTCTTGGGTGGCCTCTACAGCTTCCTCATGATCAAAGTCCTGCGCGTCTACAACATGATCAACTAGTTGTTCGATTGATGCCTCTTGCTTTCTATGTTCTTCCAAAAATCAAATCACATAAATCTTGAGGCAGTGTTCTGGACGAACAACGAACTGCTGTCGCCTGTCGTGTGCTGTGCAGCGTGCTAGTGTGCTACGGTGCTAGCCTAGGGCCCTGCCACCTGGGCGTCTGCTGTCTGGGCGATTCAACCGTGATCGGACGGAGACGCAGTCACCACAGAGTGAATATTAATCTTCCCTAATCTCTTTTCCCTATTAGTCTTACACTATTTAATCTTTGATACATTTATTATTATTTTCAGCGCCGTGCGTTATCATGTCATGTAGAAAGTATCCATCCGGTAGCGAAAAAAGAAAAAGAAAGAAACATGCGGATGACTTCATAGAAACGCAGAGAGGAGCTATGGACAAATTTTTAAAGAGTAATACAAGTGCTTCCCCGAACCTAAATGATGAGTTGGCAATAGTTGCTGTGGAGGAAGAGGAACCAGCCATTGGGATTTCTGAAGAAGAGGAAAATGTTGACATCAACGTCGATGTTAGAAGAAATTTTTTAAGATGATGCCAAGTGCCAAGTAAGTGTTTATGATTACAATTTGCATTTGTCATTTCATTAACTTTAAAGTGTTCTATAGAAGTAATTTTTGTGCATCGAATATTAATTTTTTCAATGATGTGTGCTTATAAGACTATATATATATATGTATATATATATATATGTATGTGTATGTATATATAAGGAGGTAGATGGAGCCTCCATATAAGTTTTCACCCCGGCCCCCAAAATGTCAGGACCGGCCCTGGGCGAAGGCTGCCAGATTGAAGCAGCAGACATCCTTGACCCTCGCTCCGTGTCCCGCATGGTGTCCCGCTCCCTCGATGGACTCATTGCCCTCCTCCGCGACGCCGCCTCCAGCACGCCGCTATCGGAGCACGAGGCCGTGGAGTACCTCTGCTACAAACGCTGCAACCTCTCTGAACAGCTGCAGAGCTTAGCAGGGAGGACACGCAGCAAAGACAGAAACCCTTTCGCCGCTGTGGCCGAGGCTGCCAAGCACCCCCAGCGTGCTGCCCTTGTATCATTCCTCGCATCCCTGGCCCCAGAGAAGCTGGACCGTCTGCGCTTCTTGCTGTGGACCGATGGTTCTTATCGTCGCATGCTCTGTGATGCTGATTTGGAGCAAATAAACTCGATGATAATTGAGGTAGAATCGGTATACAATGCAGCAGCGCTAGCGCAAGCTGAGGCCCCCGAGCAAGCTCCTGAACTGTGCGAGCAGGCATCGGCGACACTGTCAAGTTGGAACAGGACCTTCATAGACCGGCAGAGCTTGGTTCGGGCCAAGGTGGAAGAACTGCTGCACAACTATGCCAACCAGCATCCTTGGGTAAGTAAATAATTACTACCTTTGATCTCTCTTCGTTCCTTCGTACTGCAGTTATAAGCTTCTACGTTTTAACTATCCGTAACGACTACCGCCCTGCTTAAATTAATTTCCGCTTCCCTGCTTGCTGTAGGGACCAAATTACAAGCTTGATGTTATATGCGGAGTGGAAGTAATCAGCTACCGCTATTGTACGTCATGCTACCATATCAACTTTCTGGCGAGCACACACTGTGATGCCCCATATGGTGCTGCCGCATCACCATCATACCCCGTGCGCACGCTTTTCTTCGCTGAGTTCTGGGAGCCACCTTGTTCTACGGTCAAAGAATCAACGACGCTGCCCTTCTGCTGCCCTATACAGGATCGCCATACAAATCTCGGTTAGACCTTTTTCCTTCTGAGTTTTTTTTTCGTCAGCCAGTACACAGCTACATGCACCCATGTAAATGTAGAGGCAGCCATGAGTTAATCGCATGCATGTAAATATAATGCATATCAAGTTAATCTAGCTGTATCTGCTAATCATATATATATATATATATATATATATATATATATATATATATATATATATATATATATATATATATATATATATATATATATATATATATATATATATACTAGATGGATATGCATGTAACATGTCGGCAGTATAATGTGTTAGAAGCAAATTTTATTTTGAACACTGCAAGAGCTGGCTACGGTAGCTAAAAGAGGAATTCAAGTTTGCTACTTGTACATGCACTAGATTTAGCTAGCACATACTAGAATTAGACAGTCATGTATTAGCTAAGTCGGTTACTAAAGTCTATAAATAGACTTGCTCCTTTGTAATGAGAGTGATCTCAAAAAAAGTTTGCATGTGTGCGTTCTCCTGTAAGCTCCAAATGTATGTGTGTGCTTAATTAGCTAATACACAAGAAGTTCAAGGGCTCCTCTGTTTTCTTGCCTCCTCTCTTCCATTGCTCTAACAAGTGGTATTAGAGCGGTGTAGTTGTTCCTGGTGAACATGTCGGCTTCGGCAGGAAGGCTCTCGAGGACTCCACCGGTCGGAGAGCGTCGCCGGTCGCCGTCACCGCCGCCGCGACGGCCGCGGCACCACGACGTACGTCGCATGGCGCGATGCCATCGTGAAGGAGGCTGGGGTGTAGCTTCGGTATCCCACGCTCACACGGACGAACTACGCGGAGTGGGCCGTGTTGATGCGTGTGAATATGCAATCGCAAGGAGTATGGGAGGCGATTGAGCCTGGTGGCGCTGTCCCATCGGATATGGTGGTGACGCTTGCAGCGAAGGACTCTACGCAAGAGGCGTGGAACGCGGTGAAGGCCATGCCGTTGGGTGCTGAGCGCGCGCGCGAGGCAAAGGCGCAGACGCTTCGGCGTGAATTTGAGCTGATCCGCATGAAGGAGGGGGAGACCGTCGATGATTTTTCCTTAAGAATCATGGGCCTCGTCGGTAGTCTCAGCACCCTCGGTGACCCGATCAAGGAGGACAAGGTCGTGAAGAAGTTTCTGCGGGTTGTGACGCCGAGGCTCACGCAAGTCGCCATTGCGATTGAGTCCACGGTTGATCTATCTACGCTCACCATGGAAGAGCTCACCGGCCGCCTACGCTCTGTCGAGGAGTGATATGGGCTAGGCGAGTCCGGCGAGTACGGTGGCCAGCTGCTACTCACCAAGCAGGAATGGAAGGCTCGCATGAAGCGCCAAGGCCACGAGGGCTCGTCGTCGTCGATCAAAGGCGGCGGCGGCAAGCAGAAGCCTTGGGGGGCGAAGCTAGCATCACCGAACAAGGATGGCAAGGCTGCGATGGCTGGCCGAGATAAGTCAAGGATCAAATGCTTCAATTGTGGCATTTATAGTCACTTTGCGAAGAAATGCAAGAAGCCAAAGAAGGAGGCGAATCAACGCAAGGAGCAGGCCAACGTGAGCCAAGCACAAGAGGAGGAACCCTCCCTCCTGCTCACTCATGTGTGCACTCTCACTGAGGTAGCCAAAGTTGATGATGATGGGATCCTAAACAAAGTCCGTGCACAAGTCCATCTTGGGCAGATCGGAGGACTGCCAGTTGATTCGTGGTTCCTAGATATAGGAGCAACGAATCACATGTCAGGGAACAAGGAGACTTTCGCTGACATTGATGGAAACATCTGTGGCACGGTGAAGTTTGATGATGATTCTATAGTAAATATTCAGGGAAGCGGGACTGTTCTGTTCTCTTGCCGAATAACGTCTACTATATACCACAGCTGCGAACCAATAATGTGAGCATTGGACAGCTCGAGGAAGAAGGATATTCAATCCATGTTGAAAGGGGGCTGATGCAAATTCGAGATCAAGAAAGCAGACTCCTAGCCAAGGTAAAACGCACTGAAAATCGCTTATATCAGTTGCATCTGAATATAGCGCGACCTGTGTGTTTGAGTGCAAGAGTCAGCGAGAGTAGCTGGCTATAGCATGCACGTTTTGGCCACTTAAATTTTGGTTTGCTGAAGAAGCTAGCACGGGATGGCATGGTGCGTGGGTTGCCATATCTGGATCTCACCCAGATCAGATGTGTGATGGGTGCATCATTGGCCGTTTGCTCGTCACATTGCTCTTGTCCTCCTAAAAAAAGTCAATCTCATACCCATGGGTATAGCCGGTAATTCCGAGTGGACAAGCTAAGGGATTGGTTTAGTTAGTACTCAGTACGAGAAGGCGGGCATTGAAGGTCTTCAAACTCAAAACTAGATGGCGCAGGTCAGCCTTTACCTGACCAACTACCTAATACTACGCAGGCTCATCAAACAGCGCTTTTGAGCTTTCTTCAGGATTTGGCCCGAACTGTTCGGCAGATTCCCACGCGTTACGCACCCGTTCGCCACTTTGTTCTCAACTATTCCGATTCCAGCAAACGGAGGCCGTTAGGTCAAAGCCGTAGCGCGCTACCTGTAGTTTTGAAGCGGGCGAGACAACTTTAGCTAGGAGCCTCTTTTCCTTCTCGCCCACTCCCGAAAACAACGTTCGACTTGCATGTGTTAAGCATATAGCTAGCGTTCCTTCTGAGCCAGGATCAAACTCAGATTTTGACTATGATTGGGCCGAACAGTGGTAGAATCGAGAAAGAGAATTAACGAATCCTAAGGCAAAGGGGCGAGAAACTCAAGGCCACTCTTCCTCCAGGCTTTCTTTCCGCACTATTATGGATAGTCAAATAATGGGAAAAATTGGATTCAATTGTCAACCGGTCCTATCGAAAGTAGGATTGACTATGGATTCGAGCCATAGCATGGATGCTACTACCGTACTTTCCAGAGGATTAGCTTCCAAGGGTATTTATCCAGCAGTAGATCCTTTAGATTCAACCTCAACTATGTTACAGCCTCGGATCGTTGGCAACGAACATTATGAAACTGCGCAAAGAATCAAGCAAACTTTACAACGTTACAAAGAACTTCAGGACATTATCGCAATTCTTGGGTTGGATGAATTATCGGAGGAGGATCATTTAACTGTAGCAAGAGCACGAAAAATTGAACGTTTCTGCTAGATCTTGTTCTTGGTTCTGTTGGCTACTCTCTGGTGGGGCCCACCCTATGTAGTCCCAGTGTGTAAACTTGCCTATGATGGGGTATTGATGCAATAATACATGAGGGCCGATGTAATTGCATCATACTCAAGAGGATGAGGAGGTCATCTAAACCGGCAACCTTATTTATTTTTCTTAATTCACAAATAAGGCAAAGCTGTTTCTTTTAAAGAAGCATCAGGTTCCATCTTTCTTTCGTTAGTTAATCCCCCTTTTTCCAAGAATGATTTTTGTAATTCTGGATTAATAGTAGCATTTACCTGTTTCCTTCCATCCAACCTGGGAAGGGATCCCTCCATGTGCTCTCTATGACCAGGCGTACGCCGTTCCCTGGAGAGGCACAACACCGTGCTAAAGAATGTCTAGATCTTGTGCATGGGGACCTATGTGGTCCTATAGCTCCTGAAACTCCTAGAAAGAAAAGGTATTTTTTTGCTTTTAGTTGATGACCTCAATCGATACATGTGGTTGAGGCTGTTGGGATCGAAGGATGAAGCGCCGGAGGCTATCAAGCAGTTTCAAGCATCTGTTGAAACAGAAACAGGCAGAAAACTAAAGGCTCTCTGAACAGATCGAGGGGGCGAGTTCACATAAGTGGAGTTTGGGCAATATTGTGCAAACCAAGGTGTCTAGAGGCAGCTTACTGCCCCATATTCTCCTCAGCAAAATGGGGTAGTAGAGCGAAGAAATCAAACCATAGTTGGTATGGCACGAAGTATGTTGAAATCCAAGGGAATGCCTGGCATGTTTTGGGGAGAAGCAGTCACTTCTGTGGTGTACATTTTGAATCGATCACCGATGAGGAGTGTACAGGGCAAAACGCCCTATGAAGCCTGGCTTGGAAGGAAGCCAAGTGTGCATCATCTTCGCACATTTGGATGTTTGGCCCATGTGAAGATTGTTCGCCCTAACCTGAAAAAATTGGATGATCGCAGTATAAAAACAGTTTTTATAGGTTATGAACCAGGATCCAAGGCTTATCGTTGTTATGATCCTGTTGGAAGGAAGGTGCATGTGTCTAGAGATGTAATCTTTGAGGAGGACAAGGCATGGGAGTGGAAAGAGTTCGCAGACCATAGTACAGTAGATGGGCTGAACTCAAGTGATTTTTACACAGTAAATTTTTCAGTCCTTGTACATGGTCCGGCAACTAATTCAGAACCTGGTGGCAGTGAGGAGTGGGTGCCCGCAGCACATACCTCTACAAGCACTCCAGCATCCCTACCACAGCAGTTTCCAGGTTCATTAACTCCATCTGGCACTAAATTTGCATCACCTCCTGATGATGTGTCTCAGTTCAGTGATGAAGCGCCAAGAAGATACATGCTTGTGCAAGATTGCATAGACACAAGTACTCCTGTCCAAGATCTTCAGGAAAGCGGACTCTGCTTGCTGGGTGCAGAAGAGACTTCGAGTTTTAAGGAGGCTGAAAAGGAGAAGTGTTGGAGAGTTGCTATGATCTCAGAGATTAGTTCCATTAAAGAAAATGGCACCTGGGAGTTGGTTGATCCACCGGTTGATTATCGACCCATAGGATTAAAATGGGTGTTCAAGATCAAAAGAGATTCATCCGGGGTAATCGTGAAGCACAAAGCAAGGTTAGTTGCCAAAGGCTATGTGCAGCAACATGGAGTGGATTTTGATGAAGTTTTCGCTCCTTTGGCTCGGATGGATACTGTCAGGATCTTAATTGCATTAGCAACTCATGAAGGGTGGGAAGTTCATCACATGGACATCAAATCAGCGTTCTTAAACGGTGATTTACAGGAGGAGGTTTATGTGGTGCAACCACATGGCTTTGAGGACGAGCAATAGCCGCACAAAGTGCTACGTCTGAAGAATGCCTTGTATGGTTTAAAACAAGCGCCGAGGGCTTGGAACACTAAGCTTGACAACACTTTGTTGTTGCTAGGTTTCAAGAGAAGCCAAACTGAGCATGCAGTTTATTGCAAAGGCTTCCAAGGCATGAGATTGATAATAGGCGTTTATGTGGATGATCTCATCATCACAGGTGACAGCTCAGCTGAGATAGCTAAGTTCAAGTGTGAGATGAAAAATCTGTTCAGCATGACAGACCTAGGATTGCTAAGTTACTATCTTGGGATGGAAGTTAGACAATCCTATGATGGTATAACACTATGCCAAGAAGCATATGCAAAAAGGATCTTGGAAAAACGTGGTTTGAGTGATTGTAATCCTTGTCGTGTGCCCATGGACGAGAGATTAAAACTCAGCAAGGTTAGTGAGCAGCCGCCGGTTGATGCTACGCATTATCGAAGTGTTGTTGGAAGCCTGAGGTATCTAGTGAACACTAGACCAGATTTGGCTTATTCTGTCGGATACATCAGCCGTTTCATGGAATGTCCTACAGATGAACACATGAGTGCAGTAAAGCATGTGCTGAGGTATGTTGCCGGGAGCACAAGCTTAGGCTGCAAATACAAGAGAAGGTGTCATGAACCATCTCTAATTGGTTTTAGTGACAGTGACATGGCTGGTGACGTGGATGACAGGAAGAGCACCACTGGCGTGCTATTTAAACTGGGAGATAGCCTGGTTAGCTGGCAATCGGTGAAGTAAAAAGTTGTGGCTCTATCATCCTGTGAGGTTGAATTTATAGCTGCAACTACGGCTGCGTGCCAAGGTATATGGCTTGCAAGATTGCTAGGAGAATTGCAGATGAAAGAATCCATGAAGCCCATGCTGAAGATGGATAATAAATCTGCTATCTCGTTATGTAAGAATCCAGTGCAGCATGATAGAAGTAAACATATTGACACCCGCTATCACTTCATCAGGGAGTGTGTTGAATCAGGGCAAATTGAAGTAGAGTTCGTCAGATCTAAAGACCAGCTTGCAGACATTCTGACAAAGCCTCTGGGACGAGCTAAGTTTTAGGAGATGCGTGAAAGGATCGGCATCGTGGACGTTGGCCAGATGCATCAAGATTAAGGGGGTGATATGTTAAGTTAATCTAGTTGTATCTGCCTAATCATATATATATATATATATATATATATATATATATATATATATATATATATGTATGTATGTATGTATGTATGTATGTATGTAGCCTTTTACAGACTCCAGAGTACATACTCCCACCTCTAATATACCACTTAAATGAACGTTTTATACACATTTATCACTTTCGGTATACTCCAGTAATAATTCTAATATACTCCATTGCGATATGGTTGAAAAAATTTCATCAGAGCACTTTATTTTTTTGCTACGTACCCTTTTCCATATGTGAAACGAATATATAAACAAATTATGCTATAAATGGTGGACTTTAATGAAATTTTTCATGAAACTCACTTTGGAGTATCTTATAATCAGTATTAGAGTATACTCAAAAGGATAAAGAGGTATAACAACATCATTTGAACGGTATACTAGAGGTGGAAGTACGTACACCCAGGAGTATGGAATCATTTTCCTATATATATATATATATATATACACACTAGATGGATATGCATGTAACATGTCGGCAGTATAATGTGTTAGAAGCAAATTTTATTTTGAACACTGCATGAGCTGGCTACGGTAGCTAAAAGAGGAATTCAAGTTTGCTACTTGTACATGCACTAGATTTAGCTAGCACATACTAGAATTAGACAGTCATGTATTAGCTAAGTCGGTTACTAAAGTCTATAAATAGACTTGCTCCTTTGTAATGAGAGTGAGCTCAAAAAAAAAATTGCGTGTGTGCGTTCTCATGTAAGCTCCAAATGTATGTGTGTGCTTAACTAGCTAATACACAAGAAGTTCAAGGGCTCCTCTGTTTTCTTGCCTCCTCTCTTCCATTGCTCCAACAATGCACCCCTGGAAGTATACAGACAAAATATTATTTCATTGTAGGAGTAGTGTGTTGCATGTGAAAGTTGCTACTAGGTTTTGCTAGTAATATGGAGAAAAGGAAATCAATGGCTATGGCTTTGATTTATAGCTATGTCAGAAATAACCCGTCAGTTTTTTTTTCCACAATGGCTTAACCATTTAAGCTAGTAATAAATAAAACTGTCTCCTTTTTCTTGAAAATTTATACTTTTGGGAAGTCACTTCATGTAAATAAATTTTTGTAGTAAAAAGGGAAGACATTTATCAGAATTGGGCTATCATCCGTTTTGATGGTGATGTATTGGATCTTACTGCATTTTAGAGAGTACTGGACTTGTTAGTCATGGTTTTCTTATGTCTTAGAGCTAGCTACCTTGGAGACAGCTTTCTTCATCATCTAAGTAGCTGTGTTGGTTCTTTTTTGCCTTATGTACCTGAGGCTAACAAATGAGCCGAGCTACAGGTGAGCCCAACCAGGCTCGCCTTGAGTACTCTCAAACAGTTGCAGACAGCTGCGGTAAATATATGGGCGACGGAACATAATTTTGGATTGATCCACTTCATCGACTGGATGTTTATCTTAAATTAAATTAAATATTATGACATCAAAGAAGTAGAGGGCTTACATTTCTTTTCTGATGTTAGTTTTTGACATATATTTGTATTCGTTGTTTTTCAGCTCATGTCTTTCCTTTTGTTTTGGTTTTGAGAACAGGTAGATGCGTTTCTTGTGAGGGTGCTGCAAATAAGATTGTGCATCCACCTTATGGAGATCATTTCGGCAGCAACTCCACATTTGAGGTCCACTTTGATGATTTGATTTGTGCTGAAATCAGGCCTAAGCTTGATGGCATCCTGGAGCCGGATTATATATATTATGATCACAAAAGAGATGTTCAGTTCGCAAATTATCTTAATGAGATCTCCAGCCGGCCAGCTGACTACTGCTTATACCAATATCCTCGTCACCTTAAAGACGTCTGGTTCGAAGGGGAGTCTTAGAGCATCTCCAACAACACTCTCCAAAACTCACTCTTCAAAAGTCATATTTAGAGAACTCTCTAAAAAAATACCTCTCTATATCTACTCCCTCTCCAACAGCACTCTTCATATCACACTCTCTATTTTCTCTCTCCTATATTCTAATCATATTCCATGTAACCATCATAACAGCAACTTTTTTTTACTGGTAAATTCAAACGGCTATATTTGAATGCGAAAATTTAAAAGTTAAAATTTACTATGACGACTATGTTGTAACGGTTATCTTTGAATGGTTAAATTCGAATGGCTATATTTGAACGCATGCATTAAAAATTCGAAATTTATCGTAACAGTCATGTTGTATTGTCACCTATGAGGAACTTAATTTCCTTGTGTTTGAACTCGCATGCAGCACCGTAATAAGTAGACTTGAAGGACTCAAATGGTCCAGTGGAGACATTCAAAAATAGCATAGCCTGTGTTGCAAAACGATGATCTCGTCCCCCTCCTAACAGACGCGTCTCACCGTACGGACGCATCGTTTTATTCACACCTTTTTCACTTGTATATATACATACATACAGATTGATCAATAAAGAGATTGAGTTCTTATCATTTTTACTTTTGTTCATTCTTAATCCAAACACGTTATCAGCCCGTAGGCTCTTCCACTCACGCCAAAACAAAAATCAAGAACAGAAATCAAACAAGAACAAGATCAAAGGTAAGATGCCTCGGTTTTGGACCTTACCTCCATCTTCTGTTCTTCTCCCTCATCTTGTCCTCGCCGTGGAGCACGCGGTTCATCGCGCTCATCCCGGTCGCATCCGCCGCGCCGACATTGAAGCTGTCCTCCGTCGCGCCCTTCGAAGGGCTGAACGTCGCGGTGGCCGGCGTCGTCGTCGACGTGGCCGGCGCGCCCCGCAGCCGTTTGCCGCCGACCCGAGCCGCACCGCCACCACGGCGCTCGGGTTTTGCCCGGCGCACGGGTGGACTCGCTTCTCCTCCCTCGGCCGCGACTGGCTCCCGACGCCGACACCTTCCTCGCCGACCTCCGTCCGCCGCTTCACCGCCGTTTCTCCCCATCTCTCTTCAAACCGTCGCCCTTGAGGCACGGAGGGGAGGCAAGGCGGCGGCCTTGAATGGAGGTGGGAGGGGGGTAATGGCGGGAGGAGGTGGCGCTCGCAACGGGAGGCGGCAACCATGGACGGCGGCGGCGGCCATGGACGGCGGCGGTCACGGGAGACGGCGGCGGCCCGTATAGGGCGGTTAGGGTTACAAACCCTAACCGCCGCCCCTTTTTATTCATCGGCCATGGGCCGATTTTCCCGGCCCAAATACCCGGTCGCCGGCCTGCTTGCCCGCGCGCGCCTCCGCCCGGGCCGATGGGCTCAATGTGCGTGCGGGCCGATTCCGAAGTTGTTTCGGCCCGCACGTACAGTAATTTTTTTTTTTTCATAATTACGAATTTTATTTTTCATCCATAAATTCTAGTATATTTACATTTCAGTCCTTTTTCACAAAATAAGATCTTTTAGATCCTTGTAATTTACTGTTTTGTAAATATATCTATTTTATTATATTCCATGCAATTCAAGGGCATATATGTGTATTTTAAATCACATATATTTATTGTTTTGCATTTGTTTGCATTACAATAATTGCATAACCATAATGAAATAAAAATTTGATCTCAATTATTTATATATTATTATTTTTTTGGTTTGTGACATAGAGGTAATGGAGTCTAAGGCATTGGCTGCGATATGTTCATTATTTTTGAATATATCAGCCCTGAAACCATGCCTATAGCAGTGATGAAATTCACCCATTATTTTGGTCTACATCATGTTTTCACAAAACTTGATGATTACCTCTACTATGTCCATCCAAATTAAATATTTTGGAATAATCCAGTGGTCTACACCCTTTGTGGTGATTACCAAATTTTCTTTTATTTTTATTAATTTTGGTTATACACTTGGTGGTAGAGTCTTAGGCATTGGCTGTTGTATGTTCATTTCTTGAACATATCAGCCCAGAGACCATGCCTATAGCAGGAAGTCTTCTTGCCTACTACTTGGAGATCTACTCTATGTGAAACATAGAGACTATCTTCACTATGTATACCACTATTAATAAAATATAAAAGATTGGAGGTCTACACTATTTGTGATTACCTCTTTATTCCAAACCACAACCAATGTGTTATAAGATCAAATTTTACCTCACTCATTACAACAAATACCATATAGATTTTTTTAATTTACCACAGGTAAATTAATTAAATCAATGATTATCCTTTGTAAGAATAATAGCTGTCAAGGAGTTTGATGAACTTGCCTTGGACGGACACAACTATCCTACATGGGCATCCGATATCAGGATTAGTTTTGCATCCAAAGGTTTTCTGCATACGATCGAGGAACCTGTTGAAGGGAATCCTCAGATCACGGATCAACAAAGATATAGCGCCTTATTATATTTAAGGTTCTATATCCATAAAGATCTCAAATATGAGTATCTTATGGAAGAAAACCCCCGTGCATTATGGCTCGCTCTTCAAGAGCGCTATGAACAACAAAAGGAATTGATTTTGCACGAGGCCACCATGAATGGAATCATTTGCAACTTCAAGATTTTAAATCTATCGCTGATTTCAACCATGTTGTTCATAACATTTGCTCCAAGTTAAAGTTTTGTGGAAAAGAACCTACCGAAGCAGACAAGATAGAAAAGACTCTATCTACTATGCTTCCGGCAGATCGTGTATTGCAGCAGCAATACCGTGCTCAAAACTACCAGGTTTATTCTCGATTGATTCATACATTGACTCAGGCTGAAAAACATGATGAACTTCTTTTGAAGAATCATCATAAGCGTCCGATTGGTGCTAAACCTTTGCCTGAGGTCCACAATGTACAGCATCAATCTAAGCATAAAAAGAATTTCAAAGGATTTACCTCTGGTAATCTAAAGAAACCTGGTGGTAAGCGCAACCACAACTGGAAGCGAAAACATAATGCAAGAGGGAAAGGTAATGTGAAGCCATCAAATGACAACAAGCGTTGTCACAAGTGTGGTGGTACTTCCCATTTTGCCAATAAGTGTCGTACCCCCAAGCACTTGGTTGATCTCTATCAGAAATACCTTAAGGAAACAAAACAAGCACCAGCAAAGAACTATGAAGCGCATTTCAATCTTTACGAGGTCGCTCCGAGGTTGGTTGCTCACAAGCAGAACCAATGGATATTAATCAAAATATCCCCTCTCTTCTTCAACAAAAGAATCTCCCATCCACGGATGACATGATCATAGAATATGCTTCTAATGACATGTTTGGAGATCTAAATTGAAGCTCCCTGATGATGATGGCTTTTATTGTATATTGTTGTAATTTTATGAAGGCCCCATAAACTTATTTGAGTTGTATTAACTTCTTTGTAAATTGGAGTTATACAAACTCTCCTATATTGTAATATCTTATTTTTATGTTTGATATTTAATATAGCAAATAATGAATGTACTTCTATTTGTTGAATAAAGAATTTAATTTCTTCTTTCACTATAGATGTCTCATGAAGTCAATCTTCTGGAGGAGGAATTATGCCTTGTGGACAGTTGTACCACAAACTCTATACTTAGAGAAATCAAATATTTCCAAACTCTCAAGAAAAGAGAAGGAAATATTTTGACCATCGCCGGACGCGATGCATTGATAGTTGGTTCTGGTCAAGCCACTATCTCTCTTCCAATGGGTACGAAGATTATAATCGAGGATGCTTTATTGTATCCTGATTCAACTCGCACCCTACTAAGTTATAGAGATGTCCGTAAGAATGGGATTCATGTTGAAACCCATATAGAGAATAAAAAGGAATTTATTCTCTTTACTAAACTTACTGGATCCGGCAAACACATTTGTGAGAAAATTCCATCACTCGAATCTGGATTGTACTTCACATACATTAAGCCCATTGCAACTGTTGCATATAAAGTAATCTTTCAAAATGTCAATGTATTTCAAACTTGGCATGATCGACTTGGGCACCCTGGTATAGGGATGATGAGAAAGATTATTACCAATTCTATTGGTCATACTTTGAGTACTGCAAAATTCCCACAATCTTCTGATTTTATGTGCACATCTTGTGCTACTGGGAAGTTGATTTTAAGACCATCTCCTCTTAAAATTATTGCAGAACCACTTAAGTTCCTTGAACGTATTCAAGGTGACATTTGTGGACCAATTTCACCACCTTCTGGACCATTCAAATATTTCATGGTTTTGATTGACGCATCTACTCGATGGTCTCACGTGCATCTTCTATCCACACGTAATCATGCATTTGCAAAGATAATGTCCCAACTTATCAAGTTGAAGGCTCATTATCCTGAACATCGAATTCAATCAATTCGCATGGACAATGCTGCAGAATTTACTTCTCAAGCCTTCGATGATTATTGCATGGCTTTAGGAATTCAAGTTCAACACTCTGTACCATATGTCCATACTCAGAATGGTTTGGCTGAATCCTTGATTAAAAGAATCAAACTCATTGCGAGACCCATATTATTGAATAGTAATTTACCCACGTCATGTTGGGGTCATGCAGTCTTACATGCTGCTGACTTAATACAACTACGACCAACTGCATATCATGAATCTTCTCCCATGCAGTTAGTACGTGGAAATCCTCCAAATATTTCCCATTTGCGTAAATTTGGGTGCGCAGTGTACGTACCCATCTCACCACCTCAGCGTACCACTATGGGTGCACACAGGAAACTGGGGATCTACGTGGGATATCATTCTCCGTCGATCATTAAGTATTTAGAACCTCTCACAGGGGATCTATTTACTGCTCGATACGCTGATTCTATATTTAACGAAGATCATTTTTCGGCATTAGGGGGAGACTTCAAGTACCAGAAAGAATGCCGGGAAATTGATTGGAATGCACAAAGCATTTTGAATTCAGATCCACGTACTACTGAATCTGAACAACAAGTTCAGAAAATTATTGATTTGCAAAACATTGCAAATAATATGCCAGATGCATTCACCAATTACAAAGGTGTTACAAAATCTTTGAATCCTGCCATTAATGTACCAGAAAGAGTGGAGGTACCAATCAAAACCACTCATCCCCTGACTAGCAATAAGAGGGGGAGAAGCATGGCCAAGAAACAAGATTCTACTTCTTCCAAACAGAAGAAGAAAACTGTGACTGCATCCCAACCAATAGTTAGAAAACAACAGTTGGAACATTTTGTTCCACAATCTAGCTCTCAAGCACAAGTGCATTTATGCACTGAGGTTGGAACATCTGAATATCCTAGATCCATCATATTGGGAAATAATGATGAATCTTTTAAGATAAATGAAATTGCCATCAATTTTATTGATACTGGAGAATCTTTTGATCGACAAGCTACATATATCGACACTTATTTTTCTGAACAAATTGCTGAAACCTTTGATCCAGATCCTAAATCCATGGTAGAGTGCAGACGACGCTCAGATTGGATCAAATGGAAAGAAGCAATTGAAAGTAAATAGCCTCACTTTATAAAAGAGAAGTTTTCTCGGCAGTAATGCCTACACCTCCTCGTATCTTCCCTGTGGGATACAAGTGGGTTTTCGTCCGAAAATGAAATGAAAACAATGAGGTTGTGAGATATAAAGCAAGGCTAGTAGCACAAGGTTTTTCGCAAAGGCCTGGCATCGATTTCAATGAGACATATTCTCCGGTAATGAGCGGCATAACTTTTCGATATCTTATATCTTTGGCAGTACAAAATCATCTATCTATGCAGTTAATGGACGTAGTAACCGCATATTTATATGGGTCATTAGATTCTGATATATACATGAAGGTTCCAGAAGGAATTGGTATACCAAATCCTCAGGCAAATCACAACATGTATTGTATAAAATTGCAAAAATCATTATATGGATTAAAGCAATCAGGCCGAATGTGGTATAATCGGTTAAGTGAATTCCTTAAACTTAAGGGATACACTAATAATGATGATTGCCCATGTGTTTTCATTAAGAAATCCCCCAAAGGATTCTGTATCATTTCAGTGTACGTTGATGATCTCAACATCATTGGTAATGAAGCGGATATCAATGAAGCACGTCATCATTTAAAAACGGAGTTTGAAATGAAGGATTTGGGTCAAACTAAATATTGCTTAGGTTTACAACTTGAGCATTTACCTTCGTGAATTTTTATACATCAAGCCACTTATATCCGTAAAGTATTGGAGAAATTCAATATGGATAAATCTTATCCATCAAAACTCCTATGGTGGTTCGATCTCTAGACATAGAGAAAGATCCATTCGCACCTAAGGACGATGGAGAAGATATTTTGGGTCCTACTATTCCATATCTCAGTGCCATAGGAGCGCTTATGTATCTTGCAAACTGCACCCGGTCAGATATTGCATTTGTAGTCAATCTGCTGGCAAGATACAGTGCCGCTCCTACTAAACGTCATTGGACGGAGTTAAGAATATTTTTCGATATCTTAATGGCACAAGAGATCTTGGTCTTCATTTTATAAGAGCCCGATCCAATATTATTGGGTTACACCGATGTTTGGTTATCTATCCGATCCCCATAATGCCGGATCACAAACAGGCTTTGTATTTTTACAAAATGGTACAGCAATTTCCTGGAAATCTTCAAAACAGACCCTAGTGGCTACATCCACTAATCATTCTGAAATAATTGCATTATATGAGGCATCACGCGAATGCGTATGGCTTCGCAGAATGATTAATCACATCTTACAATCATGTGGTCTTGGTTCTCTAGAATCACCTACTATTATCTATGAAGACAATGCTGCTTGTGTTATTCAAATGGAAACAGGTTACATTAAGAGAGACATCACTAAACATATTGCTCCTAAATTGTTTTTTCCCCACGAATTACAAAAGAATAGGGAGATAAACATCCTGCAAACTAAATCTTGTGATAATCTTGCAGATTTATTCACTAAATCTCTACCTTATTCCCTCTTTCACAAATATGTTGAAAGAATAGGTATGAGAAGATTCAGACATTTGCAGGGATCAGGGGGAGATTCTCTCTGATCAGAAAACTTGTTCCATATCATATTGTACTCTTTTCTTTTATGAGGTTTTTCCTTCAAAAGGATTTTTCCTCATTTAAAAGTTTTTAATGAGGCAATATTACCACAAGTTTTTATATCATATCAAGATGATAAATTGGATATATATATCATGATTTCTCCTTATTTTTCCCTATATGGTTTTTGAGGAGTTTTTCTCATGGTGGACTCGATCAAGGGGGAGTGTTGCAAAACGATGATCTCGTCCCCCTCCTAACAGACGCGTCTCACCGTACGGACGCATCGTTTTATTCACACCTTTTTCACTTGTATATATACATACAGATTGATCAATAAAGAGATTGAGTTCTTATCATTTTTACTTTTGTTCATTCTTAATCCAAACAGCCTGCACATCATTTGGTGTCAGTAATCAACAACTAAAATTCACCCATCCCTCAATATCTAAGAGCTTTTTCCTACATTAACATTACATCGCTTTTTTCAGTGCAACAAAACCATTACTAGGCAATTTGAAGATCGATTCCTACAATGTGCCTGAAAAATAGGTATACATATTTCATACTGTTGTGTATATTGCAGCTAGTTTCAGAAATATCCAATAACCTCGTTGTTTATCTTCAAAATGACAGCCAGAACAGAAGACAACCAAACAACAACCCTTTCCTTTTCCTTCCCTATCCACATTACCCTCTTTCAGCCTCAGATGCTTCCAGCACAGCAAGGAACAGAAGTAGAATACTTGAGGTTAGAGTTTTTCAAAAACTTCAGTTTATCACACTTTGTAAACCTGTATGACCAAGCAGAGCCAACCTTTGGTCCCTCAAACATATAACTAAGGTGGACCATAAGCAATAAATGTAAATAGATTAGGTTCTACAGAAGAACTAAACAATAAGAAATTGGCTTAACTTCATCAGAAGTAGTTTAAGCTAGATACCGTACAGTATAGTGGGAGAGAGAGGATCCACCAACAATTAACATCATCAGAATGAAAAGGGGAGAGAAAATGAAGACAATCGATGATGATTACTAGCATCAGAAATTAGAAGATCAGGTGCTAAAAATGTAATCTAAAAGTGATCAATTCCCCCCAACAAGAACGAACATGCACACTCTCCTATCTAAATCATCTTCACATTTGCCCGCACTCAAGGCTATATATCAGATCACAAAAGCAACATGATTCAACTGCACTGTCTATGCTGCACATCCCAAAAATTGATCCATATTTTCTTGTAATGGTAACAACAAAGCACCTTCTTCTTATCAATCTTGTACTGGACCCTAGTCAAGTTGGAGTATATGTAAGATAAGCTAGAATCCATAAACGGACACCTGTGGAAGCAATTAGGAAAGTAAAACATGTGCGAATCTGGCAAGAAAAGCCAAGCAGAAAAAGAAAAGAAAAAGCAAACACCATGGCGGTGGAGCTCGATTGGAGCAGGCGGAGGGGTCGCCAAGAGCAGCCTTGAGACAGAAACCTCCGCCTTCGCCGCGGCCTCGCCTCCCTCCGCTTAGGAGGCCTCCTCCGCCCTCGCCATTGGCGCGAACAGCACGACGGCGACTGCGAGCAGCAGCGAGATCCAGACCTTACCAGAGATCGCCAAGACGCGGACAAAGACGAGGAGACGAGAAGCCATGCCAATGGAGAGGAAGCCTCGCCAGGCTGCCGAGGGAGAGGAAGCCGCGCCGCGCCACACCACCGCCTTGCTTCCGCCTCCTCTCTCCTTTCGAGCTAAACCTTCCCTGCGATCGCGCGAAGAACCGGCCAGTCGAATAGCGAGTCTCCGCTCGCTAAATTTAGGGAACGAGGTAGCAAGTCTCTTGGAGACTACACAGTGATGAGAATCTGTAAAAATTGCAGATAGAGTGGGATAGCCATGTTTTTGGAGATGCTCTTAACCCATGTAGCAAAGGTAGCCTATGAGTAGGTGTTGAGTTTACTTCGTTACTCGCACTTGTTTTGAGTTTGGAGATGTGTCCCTTTCAGTGGTCCTCACAACTCGGTAATACTTATTATATTTTAATTTAATATTTACGGGAGGCATTGTTAGGCCATCTCCAGCAGCGTTCCCTAAATTTGGATCCCTATATCCACATATACAGAATTCCCTAAAAAGATTCCTTCCCTATATCTCTTCCCTCTCCAACAACATTCCCTATATCTCACTCTCTGTTTTCTCTCTCCTATATTATAATGATATTTCATAACCGCCATATGAGCCATGTTTTTTCTCAAATAATTTGATCGGCTATTTTTAATTATGGGAATTTAAAATTTGAAATTTATTCTAACGGTCAACGTAACGGCTATATTGCAATGGCTATACTATAACGGCTATATTGTAACGGCTATATTTTTAGGCTATATATACATAGCCATTTGCACTTTCAAACCTTGCCCATTTCTCGAATGTTCACCTGCCTAGCATATCTCAATGAGTCCTCGTAACTTATTAGTTCAAGATTTCCTCTCGAAGACTCATCGTCTGGATGACGGCGATGAATCTCTTATTACAAAGAGCATACCTAGCACAGGAGCAAGATGAGAGTGTGAATGCTCAACGCCATGGAGGTTCTATTTTGGCCATCAATACGCATATCGCAATAGAGAGGAAGGGCATGCTAGGTCAGACGGAGACTATTTCACGATCCTCCGGCTCTACGGCCCAACCTTCTTTCACCGCAGTTTATGATGAGAAATATTTTAATTCCTTGCATTTTTGGTTGATCATCTTGTCTATGACTCATTCTTATTTTCGACGCAGTTTAGAATGAGTCGCTTTCTATTTCTTCGCATATTGCATGCTATAGAAGCCCATGATGATTATTTTGTTCAAAAGGAATTGTCTTTGAATTCTCGGTTATCTTCTTTACTGTAAGCTAATCGCAGATTCGGATGATAGCTTATGGAGTACCAAAGCAGATGCTATTGATGATTGTCTACGGATTGGAGAAAGTATCGCCATAGAGAGTCTTAAAAGGTTTGTGCGAGCTATCATTGTCCTTTTGGAGACGAGTATTTGAGATCTCCAAATGAGAATGATATCTTGCTAGATTACTTGCAATCGTGAGGAAAGAGGTTTTCTGGAATGCTTGGAAGCATAGATTGCATGCACCGAGGTGGAAAAATTGCCCTACAAAGATGGCAAGGATTGTATATCGGGCATGCACACAAGCCAACAATAATTCTAGAAGCCGTTGCTTCACAAGATCTATGGATTTGGCATGCCTTTTTGGTTTACCAGATCTCACAATGATATTAATGTTCTTCACCGCTCCTCTCTTCGCAAAGCTAGCGTATGGACAAGCGCCTAAGTGAGTTATACTATCAATGGTCACAATTACACAATGGGGTACTATCTTGCAGATGGGATATATCCTGCATGGGCAACATTTGTGAAGACAATACCAGCTCCCAAGGGAATAAGAAGAAATATTTTGCCCAAGCTCAAGAGGCAAGCTAGGAAGGATGTGGAACGAGCCTTTGAGTTCTCGCAATCGCGTTTTGCAATTGTTCGAGGTCCAAAGACGCTTCGGGATCAACAAACACTAAGAGATATCATGACAAGATGTGTCATCATGCATAACATGATAGTTGAAGATGAGCGGACGGAGGACCACTTGACTACAATTACGAAGGAATGGGAGAAACAGTTTCAGTGTCACATGAACATACACCTGAACTCTCTGAGTTTATTCAAACTCATCGTTCCATTCGGAATAGGGAAACTCACCACCAGCTTCAAGACGATCTAGTGGAGCACTTATGGCAAAGTTCTCGAGGTGTAATTCAAGAGTGTTTTAATTATGTACTAACTTATATGTTATATATGTTGTAATAGGAATCTTTAAATGAAGAAGTTTATGACTCGTGACCTACTAATCTTATTGTATATGGAAATCTTATTGTATATTGAAATCTTATTCATATGACCTACATTGATCCTACTTGTGTTTTGAAAAGGTTTTATCAAAATATCACATTTAGGGAGTCAAGTTTGCTACATGTGCAAATTTCGTCCCTGTTTCTTCTATATGTTTTCTTGAAAAGGTTCATCGAAAATGTCTTATAACCAGCTAGAATTAAATTTCTCATAATTCTACGCTGACCACTTGAATTCTTTGTCCGTAAGTTTTACTTCTACGCGGACCTCTTGGACTAGTCCTCGTGGACAAGACTTGAATCCTATGTGTGCGGCGGACCACCTTGAATTGGTCCCGCGAACTAGGTTTAATCGCTAAGTAGTCCGCGCGAACTAGGTTGAATTGCTAGGTAGTCCGCAGCAAAGGACAAAACCTCGGTCCGCAAAGACTTCTTTGAACCATTCTTTTCTTTCCACAAAATCTAAACCTTAGTTTTGGGCAACTCTGCTTTTGCTTACATTGGAATTTCTTCTTGTTCAGTTTTTTTTCGTCCTGCTTTTTCTCTTGATGTAAAACAACTTGTTTGAGTAGAAATGCAAACCAAGCGGGCTGCAGAAAGCTCATTGGAACCAAGTGCTCAGTGCTCACCAAATTGAATACCAGCTAATAGCTCGGTAAAATACTTAGTGGTTTTCAAAGTTCATAATAATTGTATGATGAAAGATACTCATCCGTCTCGACAATCGCTTTTCATGACAGGAATAGTGCCTTAAGAACTTGATTTAATCCTAAGTGTGGCGCAAAGCTCCGCCTCACGCCGACCACTTCAAGTAGTCCGCGCAAAAAGCTCGCCACGGACTAGTTAGCGATACTAGTCGGCCCACGCCGACAGATAAAGATCTATGAATGACATCTCTACATTTCCAGAGCAGAATTTTTTTACTGGTTCAACAACTCCAGTTGGAAATCTACAGGTAATGTATGAGTCGTATTTGGAAGCCAGTGCGCAAGCATTAAGTCAGTTTCCTCTGCATGAAGTCATGAACTCTTCCTGCTTCTCTTCAAAAGAACAAAGATCATGTCCAAACAGAGCAGCCAAAATGCTGAATGAGTAATTTAGGTATCAGGAAACTAAACACAATTATAAGATCAATTAGTCAGCCTACAAGAGTAACAAGGATGTAGTCATGTATTTTTCTCCAATAATTGTAGTTTATACATCACAAAAGATGTAGCAGAGATAGTCATGAAAATATCACAAACTCACGAATCGAGGGACAAACCAATGACTTCAAGCAAAAGAAACCACATTGGTTCAACCTGACCTATTACATCTTCTAGCTATTATGTCGCTCTGCAAGCTCATGTAGTACTGTTTTTGTGATTCAGTGCAGTGACTTAGATCAATGCTCATAATTCTCTCCTCCTCGACCATTTTCTTGAATTCAAGTTCATTTTTTTTGAATTCAAGCCTCTCTTCTCTTGCTCAATCTTCACTTTTTCTTGTGCAATCCTCTCTTGTTCTTGTGCATACAAATGCTCATATCGCTCATCTTTTTCCTTTCTTTCATAATCTCAAGTTCTCTCTTTTCCTTTCTAAAATTTTCTAATGCTTCCATGTAAAGATTGACTGTTGGAGCAACTTCTTTACCTCAGCGTAATCGTTCTTTCACGCTTTATGCCCAATTGGTCTATTTAAGTGATCATTTTCTGACTAGGATGGTCCTCATCAAGATGAATTGCATTGAGCTAACAGACTGAAGACCCGGACTTCCACTACTTGATGTCTTTTATGCTCTTCTCGAGATAACCGAGCACACCACTTAGGATGGTGTTGCAAAACATTCCAACAATGCAAGAACACAAATGATCGCCTTCTTCCTCCCCGGTACAAAGTTTTAGCTTGCATAACTGTACTAACACACAAACAATGAGATAAGCAAACTATCTATAAATAGGAAATGTGTATAGATTATGGACCAACCTTGTCTCGCTTCGCTTAACCCACTTTGATTTCGACGCTCAATCCGATCATGACACCTACAAAACTTGTTCATCGCTTCTTGAATAATGTACCATCGATGTGTAGCGAAGTCTGTGAACGATCCGAGGTGAAAGTCTTATTCTCATGGAAGTAGTCATGTATTCTTCTCCAATAAGTGGCACGGATTGTTGGTTCCTCAGATTGCATCGATACTAACGTTAAGCCATGCGGAGACCAACAAAGTGTCTTCCTTCTCGAGAGAAATTTTTGATCTTCTATTGTTTGGTCTTATTTGGGGACTATCCGTATGCAATCGAGATGGTTATAAACCAATTGGCTTTCCTGTGGAGACGGTTCGTAACCATCCCAATTGAATGCATCCTCCTCACTCAACAAGTTAATATAGAAGCCATCCATAATTTCTCTTCTCGCCAACAACAAAATTTCTCAAGTTAACAAAAATAATACAATATCTTAACAAGTCTTACCTAGTATTAACAACATCCATCAAGATTACAATATCCGAACAAGTCTTAACTAGACAAGTCTTAACAACATCCATCAAATTTACAATATTTGAACAAGTCTTAACATTACTACAGATTAGAACACTCCCGAATCATCACTATCAATATCGATACCCTCATCTTCGCAATATCGGTTGTCCTCACGCTTACCCTCATCATCGCTTTGGTAGTCGAAAGGAAGACACAACTCGTGGTCTACATCCTCTCGCAGGTCTACATCCTCTGCAGCTCTACTTCATCTCTTTCCATCAGCTCATGTGATCAGATGGCAACCTCGCTCTGTTACGAGCTATAGCTTCGATGTCAACGACGGTTATTGAGTTCATTGCCACATTCACATGTGTTAGGAGTAAAATTGTCTTTTGCAATTTTGTTCGTGCCTGATGCGATGCACTCTATTTGTTCTACTCGCCCATGCCAAGCCTTTACCGAGTTTCTCCCGATCCTTGTCCATCTACATGTATTGCAAGTGTGTAATGATTAGAGAAAGGACTTTTCTACCGCATATAATAGCGTAACACTTAATGAGTATTGACACATAATATACTGGTATAAGTTTGGGCATTACGACTAGGCTAGCTAAAAGGAAAACTAAACATAGCTTACATATATGATCTGACTTGCCATTCATGTAAGCAAATTTTAGTTTGTCTTTCTTTATTTTTTTTATACAAGTAGTGTTAATATTTAATGCAAGTATGCAACAAACTTCACAAAAGCTTCATTGAAAAATAAAATTATACCTGAACTGACTGCTTTGTATGCTACAAGATTGGCTTGTTTTTGGCAATAAAGTTGATTCCGAACTTAAGGTACAAGTATTATTGTGATGCAACATGTTGATCTTGAGATGCTCAAAGAGATAGATCTATGGAATGAAGCACTTAAGACCGATGTGATCAAATTTTGTCAGGAGAACAATTTTCATTCTGGATTCTTCGATGGAACTGAGAACAACATGGTAGCGGATGCAGGAACCCATTTATCCCAAGACAAAAGTACTTGTAAATTTCCATTTGGGAACAACTGCTTTTACAATACTAGAACATAGCATCTTGGTTCATCCAATTTAAAGGCTACCACACAAAACAAAAATCCACTTAATCACGTCATCGCCTCTTAAACCCCATCCAATGATTCAATTTTACACATCAAACAACAATGCTGCGACTAAAAGGCTAAAACATCTTGATTGCCACAAAAGAACCCTCACCTGGCATGCGGTACTTGGCGCGGGTGGCCTCGTCGGCGGCGTGCAGACCGGGTCGACGACGACGGGATTACGGCGATGCAAACCGAGTCGGGCGGTTGCGTGGCCCTCTTCACAAGACGGGATGGAGCGGCGCCAGGATGGAATGGTGGACCGCTTGCTCGCCTCCTCCAGGGCGCTCGCCTCCTCCAGCTCCAAGCGAGCGCGCGAGGGACCGGCCGTTGGCTTCGCTCGCGATGGGGAATGGAATGAGGAAGGGAGAGAGAATCCTGAGATTTCGGGATTCTCTCTCCTAACCCTAAAAATGAGGAATGTGTTGAGGCATCTGTTGGAACTCGTTTTTCGATCATCAGGCTTCATGTTGCTCATATTTTCCAATAGGGAACGGGATAGAGATACTCTTGGAGATGGCCTTAGCCCCTATTTAAGCTCTACTACTGTAGATATAAGATTGGAATGTTATGCTATTTAGCCATGGCATTACAGAAGCGATCTCGGACAAGTAATCTTGGGTTGCCAACGATTGTTGGCTTGGATCGAAGAATATTTTCGGGCACTTAAGTAGAGATAGAGCTGTTGAAGAAAGTGTTTGCTATGAGGTTGACTCTCAAAACCTTGAAAGAGAGGATTGGTGGTAAAAAGACTGTAGTATCTTTTATCCTGAAGTGAATCCTTTTGTATTTGTCCGTAATTTTCTAAATTTCTTTGCTATTCTCACATTCATGTAAATTATATTTTCCATAGGCATTCTGTAGAGGATTTACATCAATCCTATCGACAATGTAAACCAAAAAAAAACAGAGACAACGCTAGGTTCGTCGGAGCTCAACCAATACATTGGCGGAGCTGAGAGTACAGAGTAGGCTCAATACATTAGCGTATTATACTATTTCTTTTTTAGTAAAGCACACATGTTCAGCTAAAGTAGATATGTTGTAAATCTAGGTATTATTTGTGTGTTTAGATTTGAAAATAAAGCTAATTTCCAAAAAGATTAAATACAACAGGCAAGATAAAAGACACCACACATTTCTGTAAAATAGATTGATCCACAGAGAAAAATAGGAGAATTCTTACGATGGGCTTGATGACGAAAAGGAAGCAGCGCAGTAGCGATCGGCCGTAGAGGAAGTAGTCGACGCCGAGGAAGTAGTCGACGTCGTTGATCGCAAGATGAAGAGCTCGAGCGGTCGCGCGATTCGCCGCCGAAACCTTATTGCCGCCCCGTGCGTTCTCTCTCGGCAATGGTTCAGAGATCCCGCTCTCCTTGCCTCGCGGTGCACGCCGAGAGGAAAGTCGATGAAGAACGAGCACAGCACGAAAACGCAACACAGATCACCGTGGATGGACGCGAGTATCAGAGCCAAAACTCAAAAGCCACATTCTGTCTGAACGTCTCCAGATTTTATAGCCTCGCACCAATAACGGTCACCATTAAATGCTAGTAACTGCAGGTCATTCAAATGACGGTTTCTATTAGAAACTGACGCCATTATCATGGCTGTTTCAAATCTCAGTAAATGACTCCATTAATTCACTAATAATAGAGAGAAACCGAAATTTAAAAAGGGTTTAAACGTACCAGGAATTTAATCCACGGCACGGCGACTCGCGACGTCGCAAGTCACAAGTCACGCGGAAAACACGCTAAAATACGCGTAATTACGAAATCTGCATAGCGCGTGCGTGTGACTTTAGCCACCTCCTCACCCTCCATATGTCTCATTACAAGATATGGTGGGAGCTCTCCCTTTTAAATTGGTATTCTCCCCTCTCAACAACTAGCAATATGGTACTATTATTTGTAGCTTTGATATTAGAGATAAATAGGTCATTTGGGACTCATTTCTAACAGATACAAGCTGAGAACCGAGCGCAGCTTGGTTGGCTGAGCACGCCATCTAGCGGCTCGTCCGCCCGGGTTCAACTTCAGTTAAACACGTGCGTCCACCCCAATAAAAATAGGTACACACGCTATAATACCAGGTACACGGCGTAAAAAAAAGAGTTGAATACGGGGTAAACGGAGGGTGTCAAGCTTTGGAGGATTAGGTGGCACTATGGCAAGCCATCAGCCGAGTAATGTGGCCAACTGGAAATCGTGGCAATTCATGCGGTCTTTTAGGGTCCACCATAGACAAGTCGACAGCTCATCATCCACATAAATACATAATGGGCAAATAATCTCAAAGTCATGCATCCTTCTCCGTACCCTGACAAAAAAGCCAACAAAAATATCTTTCAATCTGTCAAAGACGAGATGGATCTCCTTTTCTCCTTTTTTTCCTTTTTCTTCTTCATCTGATGCAGTATCCTGCACCATATACTCCTCTAATTTCTTCTATCTAATATAAACCACAGCCCAGCTATCTTTTAAAAAAAAAAAATCGACCGAGCTCGGAACCCTACAGAACCTCCGCTGGCTCCATGGCACCATCTCTGCATGAGGAACTTCTTCACCACCTACGGCGGCCCTCGGGACTGGCTGCGGTGGAGGCTTCCTAGGTGACGCCGGCAGCTTCCCGGCATCAAACGACAACGAGTATTTGTTGGGGATTGCTTATGCTTTCAAATTCCATCCAGATCGAGCTCGTATTTGCTTTTTTTTGGTTGTTTCGTTCTTTCCTTGTTTCTGTTCTGACTACATTCTTCCTTGCTGTCGTGCCGCTCGTGTAGTTGCGTATAGCTCGGCCTATTTGCACCGCCAAACCGATCGGATCAACTTCCCAACCCAATAATTCAGCCTCCCAACCCGACGAGATTAGGATGGCAATTGGGTGCAGCCGGTGCGGTAGTGATCGACTATACCATGTCTGTCAGCCAAAATTTCTTTTACGGGTATATCGGTGAAGAGTGGTGCACGAAGAATTTCGCCTATACCCGTCGCCCACGGGTACCCGCTGCCTACGGGTATATCCGCTTATCTGTCACCATCAACAATTCTTTCAACCAAAGGATGCTAGAAGCTAATGAGCTATGGTAATGATACAATCTTTTTGATAAAATTGTAAAAATCAACTAGATTCTCTGGATTGAAGAATGATTAATTATCAATATTTAAAATTTCAAATGCATATGGAAATAAGTATTAAAATAACACATACAGTTGTTCAAGTTCAACAATTAAAATGGAATAATTCATAAGTCATCACATATGCTCAAGTTCATCAATTAAAATGAAAACAATTCATTAGTCATCACATGTATCACAAATCACCTGTCACGATATCACCAATCACAAATTGTTAATACGAGTTACCACAAATTGGGGATCAGGGGGCTAACTTGGTGCCTATTGTGGCCCATATGTCAGTAGAAGGTGGTATGTAATCGAGCGGAATAAGTACGGGTGGAGCTCCCCATACCCATTAAGCAAAGTTTGATCCCATAAGCATGCCCGCTGGCAACAAAAGAGGAATATACCTGTCTCTATTAGGGTTCTTACCTATAGGTACACGGGTAATTGGGTAAGATTATCATCCCTAGACGAGATCACAAGACATACTATATATATATATATATATATATATATATATATATATATATATATATATATATATATATATATATATATATATATATATATATATTATATATGATGGCATCCAGGATTTTCGAAATGGGTGTCGAAGTTATAAAAATATTGTTCCATGTAAAATATAAAGATCCAAAATAGCAAAAAAAAAAACAAAGTGCAAGTTTTGTTAATAGAGACAACATCTAAAATAATTTAGAGATTTGTGAATTGGGGATTTCAGATTTGGAAATCAAGAATTAAATTCACTTGTGTGGTTGTTCATGCCAAATACTTAGCTCTTGCCTGCTGTTTTAGCACCGCTTCTTGCCTTGTCGGTCGCTGCCAGTGTCGCACATTCCATCCCCAAGTCGGTGCTTGCTGTAGCCACAGGGGCCATGGCTGCCCTACCACGTATAGCTCCTTGCGCCACTAACTACCCTGCTGCCTTCGCCTATTCGCTGGTGCCGATAACTGCTCGACGCTCGTCTGCTGCTCTGCTCCCTATCAGGTTACGCCTACCCTATAGCCCTTGTCCATTATTATTGGGCTACCACCTACGTTGTCATCACAGAAAGAGCGAAAGAGCATAGAGGTGTCAGGAATGAAGAGATATTTGGTGTTGTGCTCGAGGAATGGAAGAAGATGGAACTTAGCGAATGTGCCGTATAGGGAAAATTAGGAGAGGGAATGAGTGGGATAGATTGAAATGGACTTAAGGTTGAAAAACGTATTTTAAAGAAATATATATATATATATATATATATATATATATATATATATATATATATATATATATATATATATATATATATATATATATATATATATATATATATATATATATATATATATATACTCCCATACCTCAATCCCATTGATTTACTTTGTGATGCGTCTAATTAGTTAGTGCCGCATGCATGGATAACTACTCCCATTAACATCGCCGGTTGCACACTGTTTTGGCGCATTTGTGGTTGGAGTAGAATCATAACCACCTTTTAGCTTACATGGATGATTAGCATGCGTAGCACATTTGTTACGGTGGACTAAAGCCTTTTCGGCGGTTCGTAAAACAACTTGTCTAAACACAATTTTTTGCAAGAACAACCCAGAAACATACTTTGTTATATGGACAACCGTATCCTATAAAAATATCTTATTTACAACTTGCTTAGCATATAAATTCTGTTAACGCAAATACCCTAAGTGATAAGAATGCCAGAGCCACGTTATATGAAGAGTTAAGCTTAAGAAACTTTTAGCTAAAGTACTTATGTCGCAAGAATCATCATGAAACCATGCAGATATAGCCAGTAGCCTTATTTTGTATACCCAACTTGAATGAATCATCTTTTGTGCAAAATATACTTAAGGCTAAGCACTATTCATGCATAACACTTTAACTAGTGACTTTCTTCTACTAATCCAAATAATTTTTGCATCTTGAATTTGAAATTACAGATACAAAGATACATAATTATAGCCTTTTTAATTCATAAACAACCTCATGTAAGCTCATGACTATAGCTTTAGTAATCAACAAGTGGAAATAACACATTCATGCAAAGGGGCCTTACATACATTAAGTACTGATGATTTGAGAATCAAAATCACCATGTTCTTCTTGGTAAGTTTTAATTTGGTATTTCTATTTGATTTCTCTTTGCCCTATTTGATATGTCGTTATTTGCTTTTATCGCGGTTCTTATTATTCGACGCGTAGACGACAACATATCGGAGTCAGTTAATAACGACACCGACTGCGATCCTCATTACAACCCCGACGAAGAGCAACCAGACAAACACTCTCCTTTGATCATTTTTTAGAACAAGCATTATAATTGACAGCAATAAAAAGTCCACCATACAAGAACTTCATACGAAAGAAATATCGAGTTAATTCAATGCTTCCCATGTTCCAACAGAGTCTTCAAATTTCTCACTCTAGTCTGACTTTTGATTTGCACTATTTTTATACTCCTGGTTCACAAAAACATGTTATTTTAGGTTACGCGCAGTCGAACTTTTGAAACTTTAGCTATATTTAGATTGGATACATGAAAATCATATATGTAGGTCCATCTTAAAAAGTACTTTCATAATATTATAATTATTAGGTTTTATAAACATGTTATAGTAAAAATCAGTGGTCAAAGTTATGTTTTTGAAGATCGTATTGATGCCCAAAACTATATGTTTTTGTGATCGAGAGGGAGTATGCAATAGTATGATAACCACACTTAGTGCAAGTGATACACATGGAAAAGAAAGCCTGTCAAAGGGAGAGGGGATGAGGGAATGGCAGTTGGAATGTGTACAGCTGTGAGTCTCAACTGAAAGCCTGAAACAAAGATGGCCTGCTTGCATCAATGGCAGGGTGTGGCCCTAGGCCCTAGCTCACAGGCAGCACTGCACTGCACTGCAGAGTCAGACCAAGTATTTGCTGGGATGGTGGTCTAAAGACTACAAACAAGCCTGCACAAAGACAAAGAAGCCAACACAAAGGTATCTTCCCATGCATCACACAACACACAGTAGAAACACAGGCACACACAATTCCTGATCTGGTCAAAGAAACACATATGGTTTTGTTTTCTAATTTCTATTGCTTATTTTGGTTTTTTATACTGGCACTGCTGGTGAATGTGATGAACTGTCGCCTGTGTATAGCTGGGAAAATCTTGTATTATGCATGCAGAGATGGGGAAAATGTTTTGTGTGTGGTCTCATTCTCACTCACCCTAGCCTGATGTTAGATGTGTTTATAATTGGTGTTCTTTTTTCATGTACTTTTCATCTTGGCCAATTCATTGCGAGTTCTAGTAGAGGGAAGTGCTCCAATGTTCTCTCTGAAGGTGAAAAGGCACAAATTTTGTAGCATCTGGAGGACTTGATTTGCAACCACCCATTACGTCAGCTAACTATACTGCTTTGAGACTTGTCAACTTTTTTCTTGGTACAGCATGAAAAACCTACTCTTAAGTTCTAAGGGCCTTGGAACTACAATCTCACCCGTTGAATCTAAGACTAAATTGTAAATCTAGGCACAGTACAAGCAATAAGGTGAATTAGTCTGAGCATTAATCTTCAGCATCATACAGCAATCACCAGAGTGCAAAAAGGTGAATTAGACTGAGGCTAGCCTGACACTGAAGCTAGACAAGATAGTAAATCAAATACAGAGGAAAGTCACACGCTAGCTAGCAGAGGAGGCCAAGCTAGAAAGTCACACGCTAGCTAGCAGAGGAGGCCAAGCTAAGTTAAACAACAACAAGCAGGCAGTTAATCAAGTGGGATGAACACATGTAGAACTAATCAAGATAATCAAGCATGCATGCAGCAATGCAGATGGTCGCACATACATGCATGCATGTGTTTGCAAGTTCTTTTTTTTTTAACCATTTGGTGGTGGTTCGCGCTCGGGCATTTTAATGAGCCCGCGCATGGCTGGTCAACCTCGAGATCGGGGACAGCCAGTCCTACTCCATCAGAGCAGAGGCATACTGGCATAGCATCAGCATCACCCCTCCTTGTGCACTGCTTGCCTCGGTTCTTGCGCCGGCCGGCCCAAGGCATGCATGATCAGCATCAGGCTAATTGCCCTTAATTGATCGACTTGATGACCACTGACTGTTCCAACTCATTCTTCTGAAGTTACAAGCTGTATAGGAGTAGCTTCTTGGGAAGAATTCTTCGGTAGGGTACAAAGTTACGGACTGCAGAGACGATGGATAGAAGAAAGAGCACAGGCAACCAACTGTTGGTGAAGCGCTAGCCAGTGAGTAGTGAGTAGTGACTAGTCGTGTCCGGTGGCATGCTGTGTGCTCTACTGGTGATTTAGTACTAGTGCACGTGGCTGTGTGTGCACTGTGGTACGTACGCGTCCATCCTGGAAAAGCGTGCACTGTGGTACGTTCGCGTTCATCCTGGAAAAGCATCGCTTCTTGGGCGTTCGCCGACAGTGATATACTGCTCCCATCACGAATAGTTGCTTCTGAATATAGGTGTATTAAGTTTTTGAAATTTTGATTGTCAATTTCTTTTTAAATAATTAAATTTCATACATAAAAATTATATGGGTAGATTTATCTTGAAAAGTACTTTCATAACATTATAATTTTATTGGGTTTTAGAAATATATTATAATAGAAATTAGTGATCAAAACTGTGTTTTTAGACTATATTACTGTTTGAAACGAAAACTATTTGTGACTGGCGGGTGGCATATACTCCATCTGCTTGCGCTTGATACGATCTTATCTCTTCTTACTAAAGTTGAGTGCAGTTAAACAACAAGCTAGGAGAGCGCCACGTCACCATAATTCTCTCGATTATATATCCAATGGACACAAGTATACCTAAAAAGGTAGCACTACACGCACACATTTCCTATAGTTTATAAAGTCTATACTCTGAAATGTACCGTAAACTTCTAAATCGATGATTATGTGATATAGATGTTAAACAACTAGGTATTATTTGTGTTTTAGATTTGAAAATTAAGCTAATTTCCAAAATGATTAAACACAACAGGTAAGGTAAAAGACACCACATATCTCTGTAAAGTAGATCGATCCACAGAGGAAGAATAGGAAAATTCTTACGATAGGCTTGATGACGAAAAGGAAGCAGCGCAGTAGCGACCGGCCGTAGAGGAAGTAGTCGACGTCGTGGATCGATCTACTTTACAGAGATATGTGGTGTCTTTTATCTTACCTGTTGTGTTTAATCATTTTGGAAATTAGCTTAATTTTCAAATCTAAAACACAAATAATACCTAGTTGTTTAACAATCCAGAAACCTTACTGGTATTATTTGTGTGATTGTGATTCAGCAATGGCTGGTGCAAGTGATGCCATGAAACCTGAGAGGTTCAATGGTCAGAACTTCCGTAGGTGGCAGACTAGAGCCAAGTTTTGGCTCATGTCTCTGGGTATGTGGTGGGTGATTTTCCCTCAATACCCTCTTACGAATGAGGAAAATACGCAGTTTGAGAATGCGAATAACACCGCATTGGGCTGCATTCTGACCATCTTGGCAGATCAGTTATATGATGTGTATATGAGTTACACATCTGCCACTGAGTTGTGGTTGGCTCTTGAACAAAAATATGCGAAGCCGAGGTCGGTCATTGGTTGTATACGTCATGAGCAATTGTTCGATTTTACCATTGATGAGTCTAAATCGATTGTTGCTCAAGCGCATGAGTTTCAGCTACTAGTGGGCGAGATTGCACATTTGGGATGTGCTTTACCTGCAAAATTTGTGGCCGCGGGCATTGTGGCTAAACTTCCCCCATCTTGGAGGAATTTTGCCACTGGTCTAAAACACAAGAGGAAGAGATTTCTATTGAAGATCTCATTCTTGCCTCGACGTGGAAGAAAAAGCCGAGCCAAAGATGCGCCAAAAGTTCTTCTCAGAACCAAACAACGCAAATGTGATTGAGAAGAAGGGTGGCAACAACAACAAAGGCTTGAAACCAAACAAAAATACTAGCTTCAAGAAGAAGAAGTTTGAGCAGAAAGATATGAAGAACATTACTTGTTTTGTGTGCGGAAAAAATGGTCACATGACTAAAGACTGCGCTTCGCAAGAACAGGCCAAATGAGCAAGGCAAGAAAACGCCAACGTGACCATAAGTGAGGGAACTACTTCAGGAGGGTATGGTAATTCTCCGTTGTTTTTTCAAATGTCAATCCACCGATTGGTGGGTTGATACGGTGCAAATGTTCACGTATGTTCGACATATCTCTATTTTCTTCTTACCAGCAAAGGGGCTTCCTCCGTCCTAATGGGAACGGGTCGCATGCTTTTGTTCTTGGTGTTGGCATGATGGATCCGAGGCTTACTTCAGGAAGATTGTCCACTTAAAGAACGTGCAAAGATGCGCCAACAATAAATAAGAACCTTGTCGCTGGTTCCCTATTATATCGAGATGGCTATAAGCTAGTATTCGAGTCTAATAAAGTTGTAATGTCCAAGTTTGGAAACTTTATTGGAAAAGGTTATGAAAGCGGAGGCCTGTTCCGCTTAAGTGTACTAGAGCCTTGTTTAAATTTAAATGTTGCTACTCAAGTTAATAATTGTGAATCCAATGTTTGGCATTCTCGTTTATGTCATATTGGTTATGATACTATTGCTCGAATGTCCAGATTACAATTAATTCCAAAATGTGATATTGTCAAAGGATCAAAGTGCCATTCTTGTGTGCAAGCAAAGCAACCAAGAAAACCCTTTAAGGGATTAGAGGAAGAAAAGAACTTGGCACCACTAGATCTTGTCCATTCTGACCTGTGTGAGATGAATGGATTGTTGACAAAAGGAGGCAAAAGATATTTTCTAACTTTTATAGATGATGCAACTCGTTATTGTTATGTGTATTTGTTTGAAAACAAAGGATGAAGCTTTAAACTACTTCAAAATTTATAAGGTCGAGGTTGAGAACCAACTAGAAAAGAAAATTAAACGACTAAGGTCTGATCGTGGAGGAGAGTATATCTCTCATGAATTCTCCCAGTTCTGTTCTGAGCATGGTATAATCCATGAAGTTACACCACCATATTCTCCCCAATCAAATGGGGTAGCTGAGAGGAAAAACCGAACACTAACAGACTTGGTGAATGCCATGTTGAGAGTGCCAGATGCCTAAAATGTGGTGGGGAAGCTATATTAATCAAGAATTTTGTCCTAAACAGAGTAATCACTAAAAGGTGTGAGATTACTCCGTATGAGGGATGGAAAGGGAGAAAACCTAATGTTAATTTTCTGCGAACTTGGGGGTATTTGGCAAAAGTCAATATACCATTGCAGATAAAGAGAAAGCTTGGACCTAAAACAGTCGATTGTATTTTTCTAGGATATGCACGTAACAGCACGGCCTATAGATTTTTAGTAGTAAAATCAGAAACTCCTGAGATTATTTCTAATACAATAATGGAGTCTAGAGATGCTTCATTTTTTGAGGATATTTATCCTATAAGAGCAGGAAGGACTTCAATAACTGAGAAAAATCAAACTGATAATAATAATAATAATATTGAACCTACCACTATTTCTGAACCAATAAGTGATACACTACCAGTAGAAGATAATTCTGAGGAAGATAACAATTTAGTCGCAGAGGCTCCTCGTAGGAGCAAGAGACAAAGGGTTGAGAAAACCTTTGGCGACGACTTTATTGTATACCTCGTGGATGATGTGCCAAAATCTCTTTCGAGGCTTATGCACTACCCGATCTTGAGTATTGGAAAGAGGCGGTCTCAGAGCGAGATGGATTCCATCATGGCTAACGGGACTTGGGAGATCACCGATCTTCCTAGTGGGTGCAAACTGTTGGATGCAAGTGGATCTTCAAAAAGAAAATGAGGCCCGATGGTACTGTTGATAAGTACAAGGCAAGACTTGTGGCCAAGGGTTATACCTAAAAAAGGAGAGGATTATTTTGATACTTATTTTCCTGTGAGCAGATTAACCACCATTAGAGTGCTCATAGCATTAGTCGCTTCCCATGGTCTACACGTCCATCAAATGGATGTAAAGACACTTTCCTTAATGGAGAGTTGGAGGAAGAAATCTATATGGAGCAACCGATGGTTATGTGATTAATGGACAGAAAATAAAGTGTGAAAATTATTAAAATCCTTGTATGGCCTAAAGCAGCTCCTAAGCAATGGCACGAAAAGTTTGATAAAACTTTGACATCTGCTGGTTTTGTTTGTTAATGAGGCGATAAGTGTGTATACTATCGTTATGGTGGGGTCAATGTGTTATTTTGTGTTTGTATGTTGATGACATACTTATATTTGGGACAAACATGCTTTAATTGACGAGGTCAAAACTTTCTTATCTCAAAGCTTTGATATGAAAGACTTAGGAGAGGCGGATGTTATTCAATATTAAATTGATCAAGAATGAGGATGGGATCATTTTGCACCAATCCCATTATGTTTGAGAAAATTTTGAGTCAATTCGGTTTGAGAATTGCAAAATCTCCCAACACCTTATGATCCAAGTGTTAAGCTTGGAAAAATCAAGGGTTAGGAAAAGATCAATTGAGATATTCACAAATTATTGGGTCCCTTATGTATCTAGCTGGTGCAACAAGGCCTGATATCTCATTTGCTGTGAGCAAATTAAGCCGGTTTACATCTAACCCAGGAGATGATCATTGGGAGGCACTTGAAAGGGTGTTGCGCTACTTGAGAGGCACAACATCTTATGGAATACACTATACTGGGTATCCATCTGTTTTAGAAGGATATAGTGATTCCAATTGGATCTCTGATGCGGATGAGATCAAAGCTACAAGTGGCTATGTTTTTACTTTAGCTGGTGCTGCAGTTTCATGGAGGTCTTGCAAACAGACCATATTGACGAGGTCAACCATGGAAGTCGAACTCGTAGCACTAGACACGACCATCGTTGAGGCCGATTGGCTTAGAGAGCTATCATGTTGGACTTGCCATTGGTTGAGAAACCAATACCGCGATCTTAATGTCTCGCGATAACCAAACAGTGTTGACTAAGGTTATGAGTACTAAAGATAACATGAAGTCCTCCAGACATGTGAAGCGTAGGCTTAAAACTGTCAGAAAATTGAGAAACTCCGGAGTTATTGCTGTGAATTATATTCAGATCGAGAAAAATCGGCAAATCCTTTTACAAAAGGACTTGCAAGGAAAGCGATTTCCATTGCGTCTATGGACATGGGCATGAGGCCCGCTTGAGTTACACCACAACGGTAACCCTTATCTTCCTGATCGGAGATCCCGTGAATTAGATAATGGGAAAAACAAGTTGATGTTGTAACAAGAGAGTACATATTATTAAATTTGTACCGTGTCCAAATAGACAAAGTACTCTCGATCAGATGGAAGGTTGGCTTAAAGCCTTAATGTATTCTAGTGTCGAGGAAAAGGTATTGGCCTACAGGATACCTAAAATGAATACACCTACTTGAGCCTAACTGTGAGGTCGCAGTTCACGAGAAAGGGGCATTCTCTAGAAAGCTCATGAGAAGATTAGGGAGCATGACCATTTAACGCTCCGTTGAGGTGAAGTTCTTTGGCAGCCTAGTATCAGTTAAGATTTCGGGTGAAATCAAACCACACAAAGCTATGAATTCAAGGCTTAGTCCATTCATTAGCTGTGGGAGGATGGATCACGTTACTCTAGGTGAAAGTTCAACCCGTATGGGACTTACATCAAAACACTGATATATTAAACGAAGATTCAGCATAGTGATCAAATTTTTTGAGCCTTTGTCAACTTCGGCATTGGTGGGGGATTGTTAGAAATGAGGCCCAAGTGGCCAATTTATCTCTAATGCCAAAGCTACAAATAATAGTACCATATTGCTAGTTGAGAGGGGAGAATACCAATTTAAAAGGGAGAGCTCTCACCATATCTTGTAATGAGGCATATGGAGGGTGAGGAGCTGGCTAAAGTCACACGCACGCGCGCGCGCGCGTATTTCGCGAATTACCGCGTGTTTTTCCCGCGTGACTTGCGACGTCGCGAGTCGCCGTGCCGTGGATTAAATTCCTGGTACGTTTAAACCCTTTTTAAATTTTCGGTTTCTCTCTATTATTAGTGAATTAATTGGGTCATTTATCGAGAATTGAAACAGCCATGATAATGGCGTCGCTTTCTAGTAGAAATCAAATTGAATGACCTGCAGCTTACTAGCATTTAATGGTGACCGCATCATTGTGAGGCTATAAAATGAGACGCCCGCATGATAGGGCGATTGATTTTTGGCTCGATACTCGTGTTCATCCACGGTGATCCGTATTTGCGTTTTGTCTTTGCGCTTGTTCTTCACCGACCTTGCTCTTGGCGTGCACCGCGAGGCAAGGAGAGCGTGATCTCCGAACCGTTGCCGCTGAGAGAACCTGCACGGGGGCGGCAATAAGGTTTCTGGGCAACGCAACTGCGCGACCGCTCGAGCTCTTCATCTTGCGATCCACGACGTCGACTACTTCCTCTACGGCCGGTCGCTACTGCGCTGCTTCCTTTTCGTCATCAAGCCTATCGTAAGAATTTTCCTATTCTTCCTCTGTGGATCGATCTACTTTACAGAGATATGTGGTGTCTTTTACCTTACCTGTTGTGTTTAATCATTTTGAAAATTAGCTTAATTTTCAAATCTAAAACACAAATAATACCTAGTTGTTTAACAATAGATGTGAAGAAAGAGGTTCTGTACTAGTGTGCTGTGTAATAATGTGTTTGTTTGTTTCTCAGTTCAGTTGCATTCTTTTCTCTTTCTTTTGTTTTTGGTTTTTTGATGATTTTCTTTTCTTTGGTTTTTATGAGCGTCTTGTCCACTGGAAGCCCATAGGCCCGTGGGCCATACACCCTATTTCTCTTGAGCGCCATCACATGTCACAAATGCCGTGATACATCTTCTTCGAATTTTTTTATTTAATATTTATTTTTAATCTTTTTTTCAAAACTAGTCGTTACGGTATCGAATTAACAAAAATAGATGCCTGTCGCCCATATATAGGACGATCGCCCCATATACGAGCGATAGCTCCCTAGCCTAGGTTACTCCCTGGCCTAACGGCTAGTAACAGCAAGTGACCACCTGTCGCCCGTACATGGGGCGATCGCCCGTGTATGGGGCGATAGGTGGGGTTTTTCAGCCCGGCTATGCTCCCGACGGTCATTCGGTCGAGCGAGCAAAAGAACCAAGCGAGCAGAAGAAGAGAAGAGAGGAGAAGAAGAGAAGAAGAGAGGGGAAGAAAAGGGGAAGAAAAATATCGATTCGTGATTTTTTTGGAGGTAAATTTAGGAATTTTTTTGGGATTCTTCAGTATTTAGAAATCTAATGTAGCATTTAATATTTAGAAATTTAATGTAGTATTTAGAAATTTTATGATTGTGTAGTGTATAGAAATTTTTTTAAGATTGTGTAGTATTTACAAATTTAATGTAGCATTTAATATTTAGAAATTTATTGTAGTATTTACAAATTTTAGGATTGTGTAGTGTTTAGAAATTTAATGTAGCAATTAATATTTAGAAATGTAATGTAGAATTTAGTATTTAGAAATTTCAGGTTTGTGTAGTATTTAGTATATACAAATTTAATGTACTATTTAGTATCTAGAAATTGAATACAGTATAAATATTAGGCAATATTTAGAAATTTAATTTAGTAGGGTTAATGTAATGTGGTAGAAATTTAATATTAGGCCGTATGGTAGGCAAGTCGAATTACTTATTTATAGTCGAATTTTTTAGTACGATCAATATACGTTTTGTATATTGTATTTTAGAGTAATATATTTCCGTCCGACGTTGCAGCATGTCAGAGAAATTGTATTTTCAAATATTTTATGGAGATGGGGAGATAGCACAGGAGGCGGATGGGGTGGATTTGTCATCATTTTCAAGAGTCGTACGGGGTATATCTAGACCGAGCGATAGGACATACAGGGGTTTGTTGGAGTGGATGTCTCAGAAGTTCAATTTGGATGCCCAGACTGTTCGGTTGTGGGTCAGGAGCAGTAGTAAGTCGTGCGCAACACTGTTTTTATGGAGAGTTGATTCCTATTAACGCGACATCAACATAGAGGAGTTATGTTGGTTTTGCCGTAGAGCGGGGTTAGCCGCTCATATTGTTGGTACAGTGCTACCCGGTAGCTCCATCGGTGTCGCAAGTTCGTGATGTCGGGGTGGATATTATGGGAGAGGGGACGTCAAATATAGAAGGATGCGAAGATGAAGGTGGCGAGGAGCCCGGAGACGAGGAGCACGAGACTGGCGGTGGCAAGGGGATGGGGGCCGAGGAGACAGTGGCGGAGGTGCGAGGGGTGGCCGACGAGGGGGAGGAGGTGGAGGGCATAGTTCACTTGATGGAGGAGGAGGACCGTGCGGATGAGGAAGTCCCTGATGGCGAACACTCCGACAAGGAGGACAATGCTCTTGAGGTGCCTATCCCTGGTGCGTGGACCAATTACAATTTCAAAGACCTAACAATGAATGAAGGGAACATTGATGCATGGGAGTATCATGAGAATGAGGTCACACAGGGGGCCATATATAAAGACAAGAAGGCTGTGATGGATGCGGTGAAGTACTGGGCAATGTCTCTTCGGCGGCAATTCAGGGTAGTGAAGTCCAGCAAAAAGGAATACGATGTAAAGTGCATAGTTGATTCGTGCCCATGGCGGGTGCATGCATACAAGGGAAAGTGGAAGGACTATTAGAAATGTTCCATAGTGATGGAGCATAACTGCGAACTGGAAGAAGCAGAGCAGGGACACCGCAATCCGTCGTCCACTTGGGTGGTAAATGTGTTTTATGGTCAGATCGTGGACAATCTGCACCTACAGCCTTGATCTATTATCACAGCCGTGGAGGAGAGGTTTCAGTACAAAATTAGCTACGGAAAAGCATAGAGAGCGAAAAGGACAGCTCTGCAAACACGGTTCGGGACGTACGAGGCTTCCTACGAGAATATTCTCCACTTGCTCAGGGTAATAGCACGTAGGAATCCCAGTACATCCATCGACCTTGCGAAGTTTCCTACGGGTGGTTTGTGCGCGGGCAAGTGGGTCTTACAGCGTGCCTTCTTCGCCCTCGGCGCATGCATAAATGCGTTCCAGCACTGTCGCCCGGTCATTTGCATGGACGGCACATTCCTCACAGGGAAGTACAAGGGCCAGATTTTAACTGCGACCGCGGTGGACGCCAACAACCAGGTCCTACCGGTTGCATTGGCCTTCGTGGAGGGGGAAAACACAGACAACTGGTACTGGTTCCTTGAAAGAGTCAAGCTGGCAGTTGTTCAGGACATGCCTGATGTTTGTGTCATCCATGACCGACATGCAGGACTGCTAAGGACGATCGTGGATATGCAACAAGGGTCCGACGTCGTGGGAGTAGCGAAGTGACCAGACCTGAAGAGCAGGTGGTGCATGAAGCGCATGGGTGCCATTTTTTTGTCAGTTCAGGAACAGGGAGCTTATGAACATGTTCAAGCGGCTGCGCAAACAGAACCAAAGGAGGAAGTTCGACGCGCTTTGGAGGACGTTGGACGAACTAAAGAAGAAGCAATCAATGAATCCAAGAGATAGTTCATCAAGGAACCCGATGGTCTACCACGAGCAAGGAGAGGAACCTGTAGCCTTCTGTGCGCTCCCGACCGACGCCCCAAACATTCGGCATAGGTTGGGGACAAGCATAAAGAGTTTCAACGACTGGATACGACACGAGCCTTTAGAGAAATGATCCCTTCTGCATGACGAGGGCGGTTCGCGTTATGGAATCATGACAATGAACCTGGTGGAGATTTACAACAGGGTAATGAAAGGCACTAGATGCCTTCCATTGATGGGTACAGTTGAAGGTGTTTTACTAGGGACACAAAGATATTTCATTAAGCGACACAAGGACTCCGCAGCATGTATGTCGGACAATCGACTGTTCTACTCAACGATTGTATCTACGTACATGTCCAACAAAACAAGAAAGGCACAAACACATCGGATGACACCGGAGAGTGGCGTGGAATGGAGATACCACGTACACTGCGGTGACCGAGGTCGCAGAGGTGCCCACCGGGAGAGGACTTCCCATATATGCATACTCCGAGCAGCTGACTGCGTGTGCTCCTGCTAGAAACCATGCCTGCTGCGCTTGCCGTGCTCGCACGTCATTGCCACAGCCGTCGAGACGCATCAATCATGTCGTCCGTACATCTCCCCCTGTTACTACAAGCAAAGTGTTCTCAACACGTGGCATCACGAGGTGTACGGATACCGAGTGGATGGATCATTCACAACAGCTCCTCCTCCGGACCATTGATGGGTGCCAGACATCCGAATATTGAAGCAGAAGGTCGGGCGTCGAAGGACACGGCGTATTCGGAACGATATGGACTAGTCTGCAGCGCGTCGCAATTGCGGACAATGTAATTTTTCATGTTGTTCCCATCATTTAATTTACGATGTACCACTGAACTGTTATTCCAATCATGTAATTTTTAATGTACCAGTTAGTTGTTGTTCGCATCATGTAATTTTTGATGTACCAGTTAATTGTTATGCGGATAATATAATTTTCGATGTATCAGTTAATTGCTATGAGGATAATATAATTTTCGACGCTATGTGCTTCATCGAACATATCTTCATCTTTAGTATGTTGGTAGCATGAGATTCTTTTAGCTTTTTGGACTTCCATTGTATTGTTTGTTAAATATGCTACATTTCGTTATTTTGCACTTAATTTTGTGTACACATTTAATCACTAACAAATTTGTTATATTTGCTTTGTAACAGGCGACGATGGCGCGACCTTGCCCTGAGCTGCTAGACGCGGTCGTGGATGCGACCCACCGGTTTAGGTACTCCGCAAAGGAGAACCGACAACTAGGGACACTCCGACCTCGGGTGCCCAACGAGCGGCTTCTATTGACCCACGCTGGGTACCACGGTAAGCTACCAACACTTGCACTCTTTTATGTACAGGTACTTACCTATGAATGCAATTCTAACGACGCAGTACACTATATGCAGGTTGCAAGCGGCTGGCTTACTTCCTCTCTGTAGGATGGTGGAGTGGTCACTGCCTCGTACGAGGGCAGGCAGGTCCCACGGTTCGGGTACGACCGGTCCCTGCTGGTCGCACTCGTAGACCGGTGGAGACCGGAGACGCACATGTTCCACCTTGCCTGCGGAGAGATGGCTCCGACGCTGCAGGACGTGTTGTACCTCCTAGGACTCCCCTGTGCGGGTCCTGTAGTTGTGCCGCACGACGCCTCCGTCACGTGGCACACGGAGTTGTCCGCGATTCGCCGAGTGCGGCACACCTGGCAGCCCCTACCACCCCTTAGACAGGTGGCGGCGCGCAGACATCGAAGGCGTGGTCGCCTGATTCCACTGTTAGTACCTCTTTCGTTGCAAATTAACAGAGAAGCGCTAAGTTGCTGATAATGTTTGTGCCAAATGCTGCAGACTGAGCTGCTCCACCCGCACACGGAGGAGGAGGAGGTGGCCTGCCATCTGGAGGCATACCTCCTGTTGCTGTTCGGTTGGGTGATGTTCCCGTCCTCCCACGAGAATACGGTGGACCGGCACCTGATCGAGTACGCCCAATACATCACCGACACCCCGGAGGATGAGGTAACACACTCAGTTGCAATCTATTCTGTGCGTGACACGTCTAACTTCCTCATTGTAAACAGATGATGCAGTGGTCGTGGGCCTCTGCTGCTTGCGCGAGACGATAGAGGTGCAGGCGACGCCGTGTCTCGAGCGCACCAGACGCGACGATATCGGGTTGTGTCCTACTCCTTCAGTTGTGGTCCTGGGAGCGCTTCTCCATCGGCAGGTCTGCTGTTGACACCGCGCCGTACCCGCAGGACCTGTACGGAGAGGACCCGATTGACTGGCCCACCATAGGCCACTACTGGGTCCGACGACAGGTATGCTCCCTCATATCTTTTTACCCACTTACGGACTTCCATGACATCCACCATTTTAATTTCCTCGCAGCGGGCGTACGCGCACCGACAAGTGAGGAGGTCCTACCCCGAGTTCGTTCGGGAGTTCGACCACCTCCACGACGAGGGCGTGCGGTGGACACCATACAGCGCGTACGACGTCCACGCCCGAGCACCTTACGGGGTCTCCGTGCGTTGCACGCGAGATGAGCCGTTCTGGCTCACCCGTAAGGTTCTCGTCTTTGACCTGTGTGTCGAGGAGTACTTGGCGCACCGAGTGCTGCAGCAGTTTGGCCTGTTGCAGTCTTTTCCCTTGCCGCCTCGTCACGTTGTCGCATGTGGCGCTCACAGGTACGTCTCCTAAGCTGAGTACTTCGCATTTCTCCAGAATGAATGTTGTATGTAGTTCATGTTTTTGCATTGCAGGATGACTCGGATGGGTGCTGCAGCGGGCACTCAGTTCGCACATTGCATGCAGCCATGGACGGTGCAGTGGGACGTAAGAGGGTCATCGAGACCCGGCCGTACGACCATGATATGTACGATGAGTACATTTAGTGGTTCGCCCCGCGGACTCACCTCAGGGTGGGGTACACACCAGCACCGTATGTCGCACGGCAAGCATCGATGACGGACATGTACCCTTCACAGATATCCCAGAGGGACAACTCCTCGGTAAGTGTCACAATCGAAGCTACATGGGTACGTCTTTTTCATGTAAATTACTTAATATCAATCCGGCTTTTCATGCAGGCACATCTCACAGGGGAGGTGGAGGCGGAGGCTACGTCCATGCTGGCGCCCATCCGGGCGGGCATACAGATGACCACCGCTGAGATCGAGGCATCTTACGAGTGGATCGTTGATAGGGCGAGGCGGTTGGTTCGCCTGGCCACCTGCAGGGGGTGCGGAGACGTTGTCGGACGCAGCGCACCATGTCCCCGCAGGCCAGCACCTGGCCCTACCCCAGTGGTTTCTCGTTACGCTCCCACGCAGCAGCAGTGGGGACAGTGGGCTGAGGAGGCTCCTTCGTCGTCTCGCCCTACCCCGGCGGTTCCTCGTTTCGCTCCCACGCAGCAGCAGTAGGGACAGTGGGTTGAGGAGGCTCCCTCGTCGTCTTGCGCCCCACCGGGACCCTAGGGTGGTTTCGACGACCCTACGGATGTAGAGTTCGACCTGGAGCAGTACCTGTCGACCGACTACCTCGCCCCCTCTCAGCTCTTGGGAGCACCGCCCCAGGACACGCCCGGGTCGCCGCCACACCACTCTACCCCTGCGCCGCAGGGCCGGCCTAGGAGGGAGGTTCGTCCGCCGTCGCCACTCACGTACCCCACGGGCCAGATCAGGAAGCGTAGACGTGATTGACTTGTTGTACAGATGTAATTTTGTAATGCCTTTACGTTCAGCATCATATTGTATAACTGTCTGAGTTAGTAACATGATTGCCTTATCACTTTAAATTGTGAGTATCCATGTATGTTTCATTAATTGTGCTGTCATCACTTTGACTTTCTCACACGACGTGACAACACACCACCGGCCATAACGGCTCGAGAGGTCGACATTAATGGCTGGGTGCACCTATCGCCCTACATAAGGGCGATCGCCTCTAATTAGGGTGATCGTCCTAATATGGGGCGATGGCTTCATATCCTGGCGATATGTACCATTTTTATCATTCGTTCTCGCTCGCGGTCTCGCAAAGGCAGCAGCAAAAAAGGAAGAAAGAAAAGAAGAGAGAAGGGAAGGAGAGGGAGAAAAAGAAAGTAGAGGATCAATCGAAAATGCCGAGGCGTGCAGGTGCAAAGGGAAAGGGGAAAGCAAAGGAAGAAGGAAGTGCATGCCCGCGTAATTTAGCATACCAAGATCTCTTCCTACCTCGTGGAGCTGTAGCACCGATGTGTATGTGCGGAGATCCTTACAGGCTTGTCCGCTCTTAGGAAATTCCAACTTGGAAGATAAGGTATTGGAAGTGTCGCAACTACGCCTTCGACCTGCCGGAGAAGAGCCTGAAGGATCGCCAGATGGTAACAATCTTACGTGTTACGTAATATTTGTACATGAAACTTTACTAATTTATGTTTCATGCAGTCACCTCCGCCACTGTGTGAATTTGAGCAGTGGTTTGATATGGAAATCAACCCCGAAGACCAAAGGCTCCTTGATCAAGCCAATCGGCAGGAGTAGTTCACGCGCTAGCTTCAAGAGCAGCGTGATGCCGCACGCGAGGAGGCACGTAGAAAGGAAGCAGAGGAGAAGGAGGCCGAGAGAGATAGGAAACGAGAGAGGGCGCGTCGTGCAAGAGAAGCCCCACCGGAGGCATGGGCGAATGGGAAGTGGCCTCGAAGCACTCAGTAGACGTCTAGTTTTAACTATTATTTTCCTTGTTTGTGGTACTCCTTTCAGTTTTAAGCCGTAATAAAGAGTGTGGCCTACCTTATTTTCCGCAGTAACTTCTGATTTGTGAATCGACCGCTGTCTAATCTCCCTCTCACCCTCGTTTTGCAATACTTAAGGTTATTGCACTAGTAGAATTAATATGCAAAGCAAGGTGTAAATAGAATATTTTCCCACCATATGGTGGTGCATATATCAAAGAGCAGATCTGGCCCATTCTCCCTAAAAATTACATTCAAACATGATATTTCATGGGCTGCCGAAAAGGCTTAAGCGTTTCATTGTTGCCTCGACCATAATACTTATTGTTATTGCACTGGTAGAATTAATATGCAAAGCAAGGTGTAAATAAAATATTTTTCCACCATATGGTGGTGCATATATCAAAGAGAAAATCTAGCCCGTTCTCCCTAAAAATTACATTTAAACATGATATTTCACGGGCTGCCGAAAAGGCTTAAGCGTTTCATTGTTGCCTCGACCATAATACTTAGGGTTATTGCACTGGTAGAATTAATATGCAAAGCAAGGTGTAAATAAAATATTTTCCTACCATATGATAGTGCATATATCAAAGAGCAAATCTGACCCGTTCTCCCTAAAAATTACATTTAAACATGATATTTCAGGGGCTACCGAAAAGGCTTAAGTGTTTCATGCAAGTGAGGTTACTTATAGTCATTTTGTTTATTCAACTGAGTTTATTCCTAAATGTTTTTGAAAAAATGGGACACCTAAAACCCTACAAACAAGTGATATTTATTTTAGGATTTTTTGAGCCATGGTTTGTATAGTTTCTTCATAATACACTAAATGGTCTTTAAGTAAAATTGATTTATACAATTTAAATTTGCATGGAACATAGTACTTTTCATAACATAATCTAAATCCTTATAAATTAATAAAATTTTAAAATTTATTTTGTTCTAATTGGACCTTCCTAGTAATGCGGCTGCCCCTAATCGCCTGTTTGTCGGTATCGATGACATTTAACGGTTGTTCCTGCTATTTTAATAGCACTCATATTAATCGCTTGTTAGCGCATGGGATTAGTGCGCGGCACACGTCGATGTAGTCGGGCGCAGCGGTAGCGTGTGTGTGACTGACGAGATAAATGCTCGCTTTTGACTTCCTACGAAAGCTACGACTTTTCTTCGAGTCACTTACATATAAAATATTACAGCAAATCAAGATTGAGAAGTATAAAAAATTTAAAGATTAGTGCTTTTAACTTATCGTATAGGGTACCGACTGCTCTATGGCTATTTTCTTTATTTTTTTTCCTATTGATTATTCTCGGGAAAAAATTTTGAAATTAACTTTACAAAAAAAAATTGCAATCGCCTCTGTATTGGGCGATTTTTTGCCCTACCGTGACGGCAGCTATTAGTCCAACGAGCTATCGCCCGTATATAGAGCGATCGCCCCATATACAGGCGACGGGCAGCTATTTTTGTTAATTCCATACCCTAACGACTAGTTTTGAAAAAATATTAAAAATAAATATTAAATAATAAAAAATTCCATCTTCTTGTTCTTGTTCCTCTTCTTCTTCTTAAATTTAGTATTTCCATACGATAACTACCTCTGCTTTAATGCCAAAGTCAAGTTGTTCTAGATAACTGCGCATTGCAAAATTTAGATTATTTGGTTCTATTTAGGATTAATTCATTATTTGTAACTGGAATATAAATAAATCCTTGAACGTGTCACTGATATATGTGGTCAAGGTCCACATGTTAGTGAGACAATGAGTGATATGAGACAAACTTCGAGTGACATAGCTGTTTTTGCATGTTACTGCTCCTTTGCATCTGTCAATATAGGAGATGCATCTTATTCTGTGAGTGTAATACATTGTAGATGTACGGCCTTACCATGACTGTTTCAGAATATTTTTTATTTGTTTTTGATGATCGACATCAACGTTCTTTTCCCTGCCATGTTTCGTTACTTTCGTAGAAGTATCATAGAAGCTATACTTCCAGGAGTATCAGCTGCACTTCAGGCTTGATAAACTTCTTTGCGCAAACGCATGTAGATTCTTTTTTTTTTACAAGTCACTACTTTTGTTCAGCTGACTAATTTCCTTTTGGATATTTTGATAAGCTCCATGTCAATCTACTCGCCTAAACAAAGATAAACATGCTTTCGTTATTCCAGGGTTGATGTTTGATGGATTGTAGTTAGCATCTATCTGCTCATGGTGACAAGTAACTGCCCTACATATATTCATGTGTATTGTGATGTCTATCCACTTAGTCTAGCAGATATGAGTCTTTCCTTAATTCTTATGTTCATTCATGTAATTTCATGATTATGTTTTTACACGTTGTCCACTAGATGCAACGAAGGAAGGCCAGAGCTCGCCACCTGGACGTCAGAGTGCAGATCACTCAAAAGCAGATCAAAATGAAACAGTTTGTCAACCGGATTAGTGCCAACGACGCATCCAGAGGATCGATACACCCGCACCATTTCCGAGCTACATGTTTTGGATATTTTATGCTGTGTAAATGTCGCTGACCTAGCTTTTGTCGCCATTAGAAGTTTCAATACTCTCTGGGAGGCGAATACGATATGTATCTCGGTTTCTTTTGGGCGGGTCAGCTTTTGCAATGAACCGCGCGCTTATAAGCTTCATGCTTATAAGCATGATGTACTGCTACTTTTGTATTATGCGCCGCACCTCGCCAGAAACGATTCACCCTGGAGCACCCTCTTGTATAAGCGTACTGAACCTTTGCGCTGTAGGAGAGATGTTAAGGCACTCAGTCGTGCAAATTATTATTTTTCTATGAATTTTGTGCTATGAAGTGAAAATCACCATGTCCCGGCAAGAACATTGACACAGCGAAGGCAGTTGGCATAACTGTAGCTTCAACGGAGAAGCTCCATGTTTTCCATAAAGCCTTTTGTCGCCCTTGTGGTAGTTGTAATTGCCTCTCTCATTGCAATGCAATTGCAATCTTTGAAATGGAAAGGAACTTCCATTAGGCTATTGGTCCGGCTAAATCGCCAGCCACCAAATTAGAGACAAAAGCCGGTGGATGGTCTAGCCAAAGCTTAGAGACCTGACCTGCATCATGAGTCCTGCACTAAAAGTAGCCGAATAGTCTGCTACTCTATTACAATCGTGCACGTAACAAACATCACAGAATTGAGAGAAAAAGACAGTAGCATACTGCGGCATTTCTTAATGAAAGCTCCTACGTCTGAGCGATTAAATTCTTAAGCCTTGACCAAATTCAATGCAATGCATTCAATAGTTAAATGTAGCCCTCAATAAATGCATGGTTGTATCGCTTTACGAAGGATCAAGGCACACCAAGAGGGGTGCCACTTAAACCTTTTTTTCTTATATTTTATTAATTATAGAAATTAACAAAATAATAATCAAATTGAAAGAATCAATCTAGAATAATTGATCTAAGACCATTGAAGAAAACTAGATTAAACAAGCAAACTAAAAAGCCCAATAACACATGGTCCATTCAAATACATGTATACACAAGGCCTAAACTCACACATGCATGAGCACAGCCCACTCGGCGCTCCAGCATGGATCCCTCGTCCGCACGACCCGCAGGCCGCTACACTGCGTTGTTCGTCCGCATAGACCTTTTCGTGTCCCATCTTACTGCACTCATGACCCTCGCGTGCTGCTCCTGGACTACGTGCCCCCTGCGCAGATTCTCCCCGACCTGTAGCATGCATCGTACTGCAACATGCGTTGCACATGCCTGCGCTGCATCTCCACACCTACGTTGTATCTCCTGTTACAAATAAAAAACAAACAAACATAATACTTTGATCTGCCATAAATAAATTATTCCATAACTAATATTGTTTTCCATCACAAATATTGTTGTCAAATTAATCATCATACATCATATATATCGGAAATAGAATTAACAATCTCTCCTTTGATGAGTGATTTGACAGCACACAAATAATTAACAATTTTTATCATTAAATAATTCTATCATTCAATAACTCCCCCTAGATATATGCAAATTGTATTATCTTAGTTTACCTTAATGACAATATTATCTCAGTTTAAGCACATTTTAGCATATTATTTCCCCCTTTGGCAAAACACACATCAAGATGAAACAAATTTCATATGAGTAATGGAATAGTAGAATATGGAATTATATTTATGCACTTAGAAGATATCTTGGACATTAAAGTTTAATAAAAAATAATAACACCGGTGCAATAACTAGTCCAATAATGAATAGTAGAAAAATAACTAAAGATACTTAGAAACCTTCCACTAGAGCACACCTCGTTTCAACTCACTTATCAAAGTAAGCATCCCATTCACACATGAGCAAGTGTTTGGACTGCACAATAAATCTTTATGTGGCATGAGCAAGATCCTTTCTTCAAGATCTTAGAAAGCTATAAAGATTTATAATACTCCATCCAATTAATCACTCCAGAGATATTTGTCTAGTATGCTTTAAACATTAAAAATGTATATTTGATATGTCATATATCATTGTTTTTTTGTTTTGTTTTCACATAGTAACATGTGACATCTATTTTTTAAGCACTTGAGTCAACCCCCGAAGTACATATCTTCATGTGCAATGATAATCAATCTCCAGAGAGTAGTCTGGTTTATTCAAACTGTCCTCAAGTTCATATCTTTGTATGCAATAATAAGCAATCTTATAGGAATAGTTTGAGAATAATTCAAATGACTTTCTTTTAGAATTAATTAAATTTCAGGCATACATCGACTCTTACCATACAAATAGATTTAAATGGAAATATTTTTCATTTAGCATAGCCCACTAAATCTCAAATACTAGTGAACACTCATGTTTTATTAGTTATGTAATTTTAGCAAGTCTCTAATATTACTCAGTAAAGAACAAGAATACTCAACAATAAATAGGTAATAAACTTTGTCATAAGGACAGTAGCAATGTTTGAATTTTAAAAAATTCCACGGACTTTAGAATAATCTAAAATTTTTATGGAAATATCATCAATGTGTCAGGACTCTACAAAAAAAATTAAAATTTTTTTGACATTGTTTGACCCACGTTTTTCGTTGCAAAAATACCAAAATTTCGGTATTTTTCGGCGAATTTTGTTTTTTCTCGGTACAAAACAAACCGGATTTGAATTTTTGTTTTTGAATTTCGAACGAGATTTATCCGAAATACCCGAATTTTGCCGAAATTTCGGAATCCAGTCAGGGGTGGTATTTTATCTGAAAACAAAATTTGAATCCTTGAGAGCAACAGGCCGTGGTATGAATAATGAATTCTTATTTTCACATTTTTAGTGCTAGCATTTTATTTTCTAGATCATTGTTATGCATGAAAACAAAATTTGAATCCTTGAGAGCAACAGGCCGTGGTATGAATAATGAATTCTTATTTTCACATTTTTAGTGCTAGCATTTTATTTTCTAGATCATTGTTATGCATATCATATCATATCATATCATATCATATCATATCATATCATATCATATCATATCATATCATATCATATCATATCATATCATATCATATCATATCATATCTCTACTACTTCTAATTAGGAGTTAGTGACGGTCGTCCGTTCTCCACTCTCATTACCCCAACCATACTACCCCTTACCTTTTTCCAGTCACATCAATGACAATATGATCCCACAAACTCTTTGTCCCTTTTGTCCCACCTGTTAGTTATAGAAGAGCACTGAATTCATCGCCACAGTCACCAGTAAACCACGAGTTGTCCTTCTCGTTGTGTTCTCTCTCCCCGGTTCCCCAAATCTGTCGCTCCCTCTTAGCTCTTCCTCTCTCGCCGCTGCACGAGCAGGGGCATGACCATGGCACGCATCGTGTCATGCGCCCTCCTGTTTGCCTCGAGCTCGCCCCTTTGCGGTGCAGCGTTGCTCCGCTTCAGTCCTCTCGCCTCTTCTGGTGGCGGTATCCACGGCCTCGCTGCTTTCCTGGCGTGGGTTCACGTTCACGCCTGAGCCCTCGCGCTTGGTGCCGACCCTGTCGCCGTCCGTGGGACTCCTTTCCAGTATATGCGGCTTCCGAAGGGGGTGGTGCGGGCAAGCAGTGGCAAGGCGGGTGCAGCCACAGGATCCATCAGCTCTGCTTCAGTCCTCGCGCCTCCTCATAGCGGCATCCACGACCTCACTGCTTTCCTGGGGCGGGTTCATGTTCACGCTTGAGCCCTTGCGCTCGGCGTCGGCCCTGTCGTTGTTCGCGGGGCTCCTCTCCAGTATCTACGGCTTTCGAAAGGGGCAATGGGGCAAGCGACGGCGAGGCGAGCGTAGCCGCAGGACCCCGCGCCCCGATCTAGATGGCCGTCGGGGTGCCTACCACCAACCGTGGCTGTAACACTCACCGTCCATCTCTCGGTTTGTTACAACTAAACTTATCAGATAATTGTAATTTTTGTTGGAAGATTGATTGGATAATTTTATTTTGTGAGGATAATGTATTTCTATTAGAAGCCAGTCTTTTGAACCAGAATCGCTCGCTATATAAGCCCTTCTTTTCAGTGCGTATAGCTTTCTTCAGTCATCATCTCCAAGTTGTGTTGAAATGTAATTTTATTTTCAAATTTTCCAAAATGTATATAAGAATATCATTTCTAACATGTTCTAATGTCATGAATGTCTTATGTACTATGTACAATAGATTTGATTTTTATTCATGTCGGAGGAGAAATCATAAAAACTTTTGTAATCGCGAGAAATGATGTTTGATCTTATAGCAATTTTTTTTTATTGTTTGACCTTTATGTTTTGTTACCAATTTTATTTTTCGTAGCAACACACGGACATCGAACTAGGAAAACTCTATATTGTCATGAAGGTACGGCCGAATCCGCCGTGTCCGGCCACGAGTCCGTTTGCTACAGTAAAATAGAATATCCTCGTATATTTATTACTCGCCTCATTTGGCAAATCCGTCTGTTGGTCAGTTGGTTAAGTCGTTGCGCTTGATAGTCACCGGTCGGGAGTTCAAAACCTATTGTAGTAGGGACTGTAGCTACGGGAGTACTGCACGAGGATAGAACTCTCACGGAATTTCGCGAGATTTTGCTGAGATCTCGGTTTCCAAACCATGGTGTTTCGTTTTGAGAAACAACATGGTCCATTGAAGGCCCATGTTGGCCTCTTAGCTAAAACCCTAGGCGACTACTATATAAGGAGGAGGGTCCCCCCATTATACAAGCAATCAGAAATTAATAAAGAATTTGGTCGCCGTTCTCTCTAACCTGTGTCTCTCTTTTTCCCTCTGTTCTCCAATTCAGATCTGTTCGGGAATCCCGGACTATTCGATAGCGAGGTTCCTTAATACGTTATCAGCACGAAGCTCTACCAGCGAACAGATTGAAAAGGTGAGAAAAGGTGAGTTTCAGTGATCGAATCTAATCGCTTTTTATATGCATGCATGTACCCTTCGCATCAGTACTTGTTCGTCACGTGGCACGAAGCTACAAATGGCTCGAAGCAACAGTACATGCGCGATTAATGTTCATCATCACAGAAAAAAATATTGACACGGCTTGCGCGGCGGCCGCCATCGCAATCGCCGACAAGGTCTGTCTTGCGCTGCCGCCGCCGGCCGTCGCCGCCGCACCATCGCCGAGACGCGACCAACACGCATGTGCACGGCGCCTCCGCGTGCCGCCGCCCGTATGCCATCGCTTGCCGGCTTCGCTTGCGCGCGCCTGGCACCACCGCACGGTTCCGCCATGCGCGCCGCCGCATCGCCGCGCCTCGGTTCTGCCGCCGTGTGCCGCCCGGCGAAGCTGCCGCCGCGCGCGTGAGCTGAGGTCGCGCCAGAGCACCAAGCGCCGTGCGACGCCGCCGGGGACAAGTGCTCGGCCAGCCCTCCCGCCGGCCGCTTGTAGCACCGCCACAGATCCAAACGCCGTCGGCCGGCCGACGCCTCACGACGCAGCGCCACCGCCGCTTCGGCCTCGCGAGTGCAACGACGCCGACGCTCGCTCCGTGCCGCAGCCGCCTCGCCACGCTACCGAGTCGCCCGGCGAGCCCCGCCGCATGCCGCGCTGCGCTACGCCAGCCGCCGCCGTCTGCGCGCTGCCGCCGACGTCGCCGCGCCCTCCGGTTAGTGCCGCCAAGTCGCACGGCACACGAGCGTTGTTCGAATCGCGACGGGCGCTGCGTCGCCTCGCTCCGCCGCCTCTGTCGGCGCGTGAGGGGAAGCCGGAAGGGGGCGGCAAGGCGGCGCGCGAGAGGAAGCTAGAAGGGAGGCAGCATGGCGGCACGTGGGAGGAACCGAAGAGCAAGGGGCAGCGCGGAGGCACTGACGGCTTGGGCTTGGGAACCCTAGCCGCCGGTTCTATATGGGCCAAAAGAAAAGGCCCACGCGTGAAAAGAAAGGGAAAAAAAGAAAGAAAAGAAAGGGAAAAATATAGCATAAAATTTTGAAAAATTGCCAAAAAATCTAGAAAATTATCTAGCTTTGTTTTTAATTTTTCTAGATTTATTCTCTATTTTATGAATATTCTTTATGAATTTTGGATTCATTGCTTTATTTGTATACTGCAATGCATGGCTATTTTTTTCTACACTTTATGTTTTTGCAACCATTTTCTATTAGATTACACGCAGTAATCTAATGTCAGAATTTTGAAATCATGCAGATGTCCGGCATCGTGAATTGTGAGTTTGAAGAACTGACCCTACACGGTCAGAACTACCTCACTTGGGCATCGGACGTGAAGATCGTTCTTGGTGGCAAGAAGCTCCGCGCCGCGATTGGTCTAGGGTCCTCGCAGGACGTGAAACCTACCGCCGAGCAGAACGACCAAGCCTTGCACTTTCTGAGACACCACCTCTCAGCCACTTTGAAGAATGAATGCATGGCTGAGGAGAGTGCACTTGAGCTTTGGACTGCACTTTAGAAGCGGTTCGAGAAGCTCAAGTACACCATCTTGCCCCAAGCACAGCAAGATTGGGTCCGCCTAAGGTTTACAGACTTCGAAACAGTGGCCGAGTACAATTCTGCCTTGCACAGAATTTGTACCAATCTCTCTATGTGGCAAGAAGATCACTGATGAGGAGAAGATTGAGAAAACTCTCTCTACCTTCCACCCAAATGCTATCCAGAGTGCACGCAGCTATCGTCAGGACGCATACAAGGAGTATAGCGAACTGATTGATGTAATGCAAGTTGCGGAATCTCAAGACGATGTTCTACGCAAGAACTATGTCTCGCAGCCACCTGGAAGGGGCACTGGCACAGAAGTCAATGCCAATAGCTATAAGGTGAGAAAGCCCATTCATAGAAAGAAGGGCAAGCAGGGTGGAAAAGAGAAGTCTCAGGCCAAAGGAAAGTCCAAAGCCCCAGTGAAGAAGGATGACAAGGAAAAGGCGCACGCCAAGCCGTATGGACAGTAGAACCAAACGTGCTTCAGGTGTGGCACTTAGGGACACTGGTCGAAGATATGTCGGGAATCCAAGGAAGTGATCAACGCATATCAGGCTAAGAGGAAGGCAAAAGAAAACGCTCCAGCAGAGACACACTTCGCCAAGATTGGTGATGATGATGCCATGGATGAGGATACCCCACTTGTCTCATCCTCACAGAATAGCCTGGACATCGATGCTGCAGCCAATCTTATGGCAAATGAAGAGAAAACTTCTGTCAATGGCATAGAAGAAAAAATTAATGCATATTTTACAGATTCTGTTTAATACATGTTTTTTTAGATTATGGTTGTTAGCAAATTCTTTTGAATAATGAATTGTAAGCTCTAGAAGAGCATACTTCTCTCATGAATAAATATGCAATTTATTCTTTACTCCAGTAATCTTTATTTTGCAATCAATGTTTGGATTATTTTGCCTCTATCTGATTAGTATTATATTTCTTTATCTAGAAATCGTGTAGCGCCCAAATGGAAGAGATATACATTGTTGATAGTGGCACAACAAATACCATCTTAAGAGAGTCCAAATACTTCCAGTCGATCATGAAGAACGCTGGAAAGATTACTACGAGCGCAGGAAGCGATTCACATGTAATTGGCTCAGGAAGAGCCACAATTATATTGACTATGGGTACAACTTTGGTAATTGAAGAAGCCCTCTTGTACCCTGAATCAACGCGCACTCTCTTAAGTTTCAAAGACATCCGCGCCAATGGCTTTCACGTAGAAACCAATGAAGAAAATGGCAAAGAATACTTGTGCATTGTGAAGCACGTGGTATGTGGAAAAATAGTATTAGAAAAATATCCCTCATATGAATCTGGGTTGTACTACACGAATATTCATGCACCCGAAGTGTATACTTTTTGAAGACTGTCTTTAGAAGCTCTGAGTTATTTTCTTTATGGCATGGTAGATTAGGTCATCCTGGTCTTAGAATGATGAGAAATATAGTAAACAACTCACAAGGTCATGGCATTAATGTTAAAAATTTCCCGAATCATGAAGATTTCGTGTGCCCTGCATATGCCACCGGGAAATTAATAACAAGACCCTCTGTCATGAAAGTGCAAAGTGAAATCCTGTATTCTGAACGCATCCAGGGGATATTTGCGTTCGATTCACCCTTGTCGTATTGTTCCGGTACTTTATAGTGCTCATCGATGCTTCCTCGAAATGGTCGCATGTATGCTTATTGTCAACAAGAAACCATGCTTTTGCAAAGCTGATCTCGCAGATCATAAGAATTAAGAATGCTTTCCCTGATCATCGCGTGAAGTCCATCAGAATGGACAATACCAGAGAATTTACTTCAAAGGCATTTGATGATTATTGCATCGCAATGAGGATAGCGCTTGAGCACTCTGTACCGCATGTCCATACGCAGAATGGATTAGCTGAAGCACTAATAAAGAGGATTAAATTCATTGCCAGACCGCTTTTGAGAAGTTGTAACTTGCCCAACACTTGTTGGGGACACGCAGTCCTGCACGTAGTAGCTCTCATCAATTTCAGACCTTCGGCTTACAACATCCATTCTCCTATGCAACTTGTGCACGGGATCATCCCGAAAATCTCCCATCTCAGGAAATTTGGGTGTATGGTATATGTTCCTATACCACCCCCTCAGCGGACTACAACGGGCCCTCTCCGCAAGTCTGTGATATACGTTGGTTATGAGAGTGTATCCATAATCAGGTATTTGGAACCCATGACTGGAGACTTGCATACAACCCGATTCGCTGATTGCATTTTTGACGAGGATCATTTCCCGTCATTAGGGGGAGGAAATCAACCTTTGGATGAAAAATGACGGGAAATCATATGGCATTCCACTGGGATCCCCGCGCATGACCCCCGCACTAATGAAGCAAATCAAGAAGTCCAGAAGATAATTGATTTGCAGAATTTAGCAAATGAACTGCCTGATCATTTTTGTGATCTGAAGGGCGTGGTTAAGTCGCATGTACCCGCAAGAAATGCACCAAAGAGGGTGGAAATACCAAAGAAAATAGAAGGTATCCCTCATCCTGTTCAGAGGCCTCAAAGAAAAAGAACAGGAAATCTGACTCCTCAAACCCAAAGTACATGGAGACGTCTAGAGAAAACTGGGCAAGAGGACTTACCACAACCAATCACGAAAATACCCCAAGGAAAGAAGGGGAGCCAGTTGAGACCTGGCACTGGAAAGAAGCCGACGAAAAAGGCAATTCCAGACTTGAACCTTCCACTGCAGGAAGTCGTCGGAAATAATGTGTGCGCACACATAGGCGATGAAAATCTAAAGGAACTTGCTCCTGCGATGGGAAATAGCAGCGAAGAGCAAGTAGAAGTGCATGAAGCACCCCATGATGAAATGACCATAAACTTTGTAATAACAGGAGAATCCCTGAATAGAGCAATATCCAATGTTGATGCATACTTTGCAAAGAAGATTGCCTCGATCATTGATCATGATCCCGAGCCTGCATCTCTAGCAGAGTGCAAGAAAAGGATAGATTGGGAAGAATGAAAGAAGGCAATCACTGCAGAGTTAGTCTCTCTGAACAAGAGAGGTGTTTGGGCCCGTATGCAGCACACCTCCCTATATAAACCCTGTAGGTCACAAATGGGTCTCTGTTCGGAAGAGGAATGAAAACAACGAAGTTGTAAGGTACAAGGCAAGGCTTGTAGCTCAAGGTTTCACTCAACGTCCTGCAGTTGATTATGAAGAAACCTATTCTCCGGTCATGGGAGGAATTACCTTTAGATATTTGATCTCAATGGCAGTCAACTTGAAGTTGAGAATGAAGCTAACGGATGTTGTTACAGCATATTTGTATGGAAACTTGGATTCGGAAATATACATGAAGGTACCGGAAGGTATTCCTATCCCGAACCAAGACGGAGCAAATAGAAACCTGTACAGTGTGAAATTGGAAAAATCACTGTATGGGCTAAAACAGTCAGGAAGAATATGGTACAATCGCTTGAGTGATTTTCTCTGCAAGAAAGGCTACACAAACAGCGAAGATTGTTCATGCGTATTTATACAGAGATCCCCGAATGGATTCTGTATAATCTCCGTCTATGTAGATGACTTGAACATCATTGGGACAGATGAAGAGATTAAAGAAGCTTGCTCATATTTGAAGTCTGAGTTTGAAATGAAGGATTTGGGTAAAACCAAGTTTTGTTTAGACTTGCAGCTTGAGCATGTCCAAGGAGGAATCTTGGTACATCAATCAACCTACACGCAGAAAGTGTTGGAAAGATTTGGCTTTGAGAAGGCATATCCTGCAAAGACTCCAATGGTCGGAAGGTCACTCCAAGCAGACCTAGACCCATACAGACCCAGAGAAGAGGGGGAGGAAGTCCTGGTAGTAGAATTCCCATATCTGAGTGCAGTCGGAGTGCTCATGTACCTTGCGAATAGCACTAGGCCGAACATTGCATTCGCTGTGAATTTGCTAGATCGGTACAGTGCAGAACCCACCAAAAGGCATTGGAAAGGGATCAAGGACATCTTCCGTTACCTCCAAGGAAGTAAAGATCTCGGTTTGTTCTTCAGAAGAAACAATGAACTGAATTTGGTTGGCTACGCCGATGCTGGGTATTTATCAGACCTGCATACTAGCAAGTCCCAAACTGGCTATATTTTCCTATGTGGAGGAACAACAGTTTCTTGGAAGTCGTCTAAGCAGACTCTTGTCTCGACGTCGACAAACCACTCGGAAATCATTGCTTTGTACGAAGCCTCTCGTGAATGTGCATGGCTCAGAAGAATGGTTCACCACATCCAGAAGTCATGTGGCTTGAAAATTGAGCAAACTCCCACAATCATCTATGAAGACAATGCATCTTGCGTTGCTCAAGCACAGATGGGTTATGTGAAGAGCAATCTCACGAAGCATATCAACCCCAAGTTCTTCTATGCTCACGAATTGCATAAGATGAACGAGATCAAAATACTGCATACTAAGTCATGTGAAAATCCTGCAGATTTGTTCACTAAATCACTCCCAGCATCTACCTTTGAAAGGTGCGTTAAAGGAATTGGAATGATGAGACTTAGAGAAGTGTAGATTTCAGGGGGAGATATTTCATATACTCCCACATAAATCTCGAACATGAATTTTGAGTACCCAACATGAATCTCGAAGATTAGCAGTTAAAGTTTGGGTGAATTGTACTCTTTTTCCTTAGTAAGTTTTTCATGAAGTTTTCTTGCATAAGGTTTTAATGAGGCAATTCGTGCAACACAGTAAGCGTATGCTATGTACTCTTTCTCCAAGTATTTTTCCCAATGGATTTTTCTGGAGTTTTAATGAGGCATATACATCTCGCGGCAAAGGGCCCAAGGGGGAGTGTTGGGAAACCACATGGCCCATTGAAGGCCCATGTTGACCCCTTAGCCGAAACCCTAGGCGACTACTATATAAGGAGGAGGGGGTCCCCCCCAATGTACAAGAAATCAGAATAGCAATAAAGAATTCTGTCGTCGCTCTCCCTAAACTTGTGTCTCTCTTTCTCTCTCTGTTCTCCATTTCAGATCTGTTCGGGAACCCCGGACTATTCGATAGCGAGGTTCCTTAACAGTCCGTAGGATTGCCGGCCGAATTTGAAAATTCAAAAAAAAATTTGATTTGCTACAGTAATCTTATTTTTCTTGGCGAGATCTCAGCCTTGTGGTTCGGTTTTTGCAATTTGAAACCTGGATTTGCCCAGAATCATGTCAAGAACCCTTAGAGAAGTGATCTTCTGTGATAATTTTGTCCAAAAGATATTTTTTTGAGTCCTTTTTAAATTTCGGTGGAAACACTATCGATTTTTATAAAATTGTAGAAGCCTTTTCATATTATGAAATTTTTATGGTACCATCTTAAGAACCTAGGATCATACACAAAATTTTATGAAATATTTTAACTTAAATTGTTATATGTAAAAAATAAAAAACAGAATGAGCATAAATGAGGTAGTAACAGTGTCGGTATTTTATAATTTTTGTCGAGTTTGATCATGATCTAAAATTTTAATGAGAACTTAATAAATACCTCATAACCCTTGTGTAAAAGATTTAAAAATTTTAAACCTGTTTTGTTACTCATTTAAAAATTGTAAACGATGCAAGCACGCGCTCTGAAGTTCGAAAACTATGAAGTACCGCCTTCAATTTTTTTGGGAATTCGTTAGGTTTCATCATGATGTAAAATTTTTATGAGAACACTACAAATTCTTCACGAGTATCAAAATTTTTTTCATAATTTTTGCAAGCTCAAAACTATGGAAAAAAAAAACTTGCAAACAAAGTGCCAAACTTGTGATTTGAACCTCAGACCTCCTGATGGAATGATTGAGACCTCACCACTGGGCTATAGCTTTTGTTGCGTAATACCATTGAGGAATTAATCCATTTATGTAAATTATTTGCACTGCCTTTAAGACATACTCAATCATTTGCTCTCTCACTCACTTTACTCTCACTCACTCAATCATCCAGAGCAACCCGAGAGTTCCCAAGTCTGTCCTCCCCGTCGCCGGCCATCTCCAGCAGTTTTGCAGCCATCTCCGGCAGGAGAAGGTTAAATATCGGCCAGAGGAACCGAGATCTCGATCATTTTTTCGAGATTTCGCCCAGACAGCGACAGATCGAGGTAAAAAATTTTGTTCTTTTTTTCCTTCTTGTGCAGTTCCTTGGTACTCTCGATAATACCATGAACAAGGATGCATTGTATAGTCTCTTCTGCATTGTACTCTTGATAATACCATGAACAAGGATATGACGTAGAATCTTGTCATTGTATAGTCTCTTTGTAACGACCCCTATTTTCACATAAATACAAAAATAGAAATCTACGTGCATTATGTACTAGTTCCATGATCAATAGCTAGTACACACATTTACAACAATTGGAATCACAATCATACATCATATTATTAAAGTGGAAGCTATGTATACAATATATTCTTACAATTCAGAGTTTATAGCAGTAAAGAAGCAAAGTTATATAGTGTGTCCATCCAACCATCAGGCAACTGACAAGGTATAATCCTTAGAAAACTCGTTAACAATATACTCGCAGCCTGCATCAAAATATATGTCACCTGAAGTTCGCTAACTTCACTTAAAAACAAAAAATAAGGAAGGGTGAGTACATTATGTACTCCGCAAGACTTTTGCAAAACCTATAATATATGCAGGACATTTCAAAGGAAAGACTTCTACGGTTATTTTGCATAAAGCTAATTTGAAAATGTAAATACCGAATAATAGATTGCAAATGTAATTTAAGTAAAAGCAGATTTAATAAACAAACTAACAGTATGTAAGTACGAATAAGTAAAATCACGAACCTAGGTGACATGACCACATCCACGAACCATTTCTCACCAACACATGGTAGAAATCGGAGTTTTATGAAAACAAAAACATCTAACTAGTGCTGGCGCACCAAGACTCCCATAACCGCAATGACGGCTTTTCGAAAAGTTTTATACTCTGCAGAGGTGTACTGCTTTACCCACAAGACATGACTAACTCTTTGTACAAGCTATTAGCACACTTCCTTTGGTGTGCCGCAGAGAATCATGACAAAATCGTTGCATTGCTTAACCCTGACTTTGCACCAGAACGGTGATGATAAACCCATACTATGGCAAAAGAACTCAGAGCATGAATATGATGGAACTCCCCATAGCATGGCATACATCGTTATATTGGTAAACGTTTACTCCATGATCACCTCGATGTGGACGTCCCTTTGAGCAATCCATTAAGAAATAGATTGTACTACTCCAGCCTTCCAATGTGCAAAGCCAGTTTTAAGTAACTTAATAAGTTAAGACTGTCTCATACAAGCACTTGTGGTTGTATGGTAATTCTTGGGTTTGACAAACACATAGTTCGGTCCTTAGTCCGATACGGGCAATAATCCCCCCTACACTATGTGCAAAACCTGCACTTCCGGCTATTGCCAATAATTGTCCGCATCAAAATTATAGTTTTATTTTCATTTTTAATCAAAATACCAACAACAATAAATAGTCATATCCACTCCTTTTTAATCATATCCAATATTTTTAGATTGTGAAGAACTGGTCTTTATGATGCATGGCTAAGCAAGATTGTTAAACACGAGTGATCCCGTGTTGACATTAAGTATTGTCTACCTTATTCTAGGATTATCAAGGTTCACAAATCCATACTTATCAAGGAAATTCCATGTGTTTAGAGGTACAGCTACCATTACCCATAATATAACAGAGTTTAATGAATATATGCATGCAAATAAAATATTTAATGAAAACATTTGCAAAACTGGGATCAACATGATCAAAGGGGGTGCTTGCCTTGCTTAATTGTCGTTTACGATGAAGTCGATGTTGTTGTCAATGGAATCAATGACGTCGGAATCTACACGTTGCGAACGAAGAACACAACAAATAGAAAATAACAAGTTTTCAATAAAGACAAATAGAGATTAGATGAAAAACCAAATAGAAAAATCTATTACATAAAATAGATATGATTTAAGGTTGAGTTCTTATGGTTTCTGCTAGTCGGATTCTAGTTGATCTTATATCGTTAGAGGCAATGATACAACTTCTTGTTTTATGAATTATTTTTCTTTATTGTATGAATTCAAGAGGCTAAAATTAGGTATTCTTGTATTTATAACTTCAAATTGAGGAGGCTAAAATTATTTGGATTAATGGAAGTAAGACATTAGTCACTTTGTTGTATGATACACATAAATAGAGCATATTCCTTAATTGATTTTGCATAAAAAGTAGTTTCGAATATGTTAGATCTGTTAAGTTAGGTTACTGGCCTTATTTTCAAGGTTTTTGAGAAGGTTATGATGATACAAATATCTTAACTACAGATTTCTTCACTATTATTGAGTTCGTTTATTCATATTATGAAGTTCAGAAATCATAATACTTAAGGTTATTTTGCTATCAAGATTTATATGCAAAGCATGATAAAATGAGATTATTTCTTCAGAATAGGGTAGCCTATACTTTGGGGAGCGATCCTAAGCTAATTTTATAAATTTTAGGATTTCGATGGAACATTATATTCATTGTTGAAATATCTTATATGGTATTAAGGTTTTCGATGACTATGACACTTAAGGGTATTGAGCTAGCAGGATTCAGATGCAAAGCAAGTAGTAAAAAGAATATTTTTCTGGATTATGGTAGTACATATCCTAAGAAGCATTTCTAGGCTAATCTTCATAATAATCGCATTTAGACGAGATATTTTACGGGCTGCCAAAAAGGCTTAAGTGTTTCTAAATTCTACGTGACAAAGGTTCAGCTTCCGATTTAAGTTTGTGACTACACCTTATCAGATTATTTAACCATTTTTCAAGAATTAGGAGGATACATTACTAAGAGTGTTTTAAAATTGGTTCCATGATATTTTGCTTTTATCCGAGATGTTTTTCATATAAGAGATCAGTAAGGCTTGATATGGACTTATTTTAACATTGCATCAATATAAAATATTTTTGCATATTTGGGATCCTTATAACATCAGGAGTGTAACAAAACTAGTTTTACCGGAATTTGAGTTCATTTGATCCATATTCTAACTATTTGACTTTCTATGCATATATACACATTTTTCATACTTGGGTCATATTCTATTTTTAAAGCTAATTCAAATCAAGTTCATTTCTTAATCATTTTGGTAAATTCAGATAGCCTACTGTCGTACTAGCATTTAGAAATGAATTTCATTTATTTGAGATTTCTCTTGTATAAATTATACCCCTTTGAATATTTAGTGCATTGATATTAACCTTTAATAGAAATGATTCAAACAAAGATGAAACTCAAATATTTTTATATATTTGGGTTTCTTTTGACCTAAGGATTCTAACAAAATTGGTTTCATTCCATTTTGAGTTTGTTTGCAAATATTGCATATACAACATATTTTAGATCTATACTTTAATTTTTAAATTTTAATTTTACACAATGCTCATTTTCCAAATATTTTTACATATTCTGAATATCCATGATTTTAGATGAATATATAAATTTATTTCATTTTATGTGGATTTGAAATGCAAAAGATATGCTCATTTAAACCTGCTAGGATTTTGAAAATTCTGAAAATTAGGAAATTTGCTATAAAAAGAAAGTACACTTTTGAAGTCAGAAAGCACCTTCTGTTTTTGGCTTGCGGCTGGTTGCACTGACTGGTGGGGCCCTGGGCGCAGCGACTCAACAGTGGGAGACAGCGGCTGACAGCCTGGTCCCGAATGGCAGTGAGTGGTCTCGGTTTGGCTTTAGAGACTGACCGGTCGGGTCCGCTGCGCAGTGACAGAGAACAGAGGGGCTCATTCTCTGGCTCGCCGATGGCGAAAGATGGCCGGAGAGGATGAATGGGTAGCATGGTTAGCTCGAGCTCGTGATTGCGCACACGGGGGTGGCACTTGCAGCCATCGGCGGCGACCGGGAATAGCTCGCCACCGCGAGGGGCGACGGTGGCCATGGCCAAGTGGCCACGCGATGGAAGAAGAGTGCGGTGAGCTCAGGCGAGAGCAGGGTGAGCTTCAAGACATCAAGATGAGTTCATTTTGCCACTTAATGAGGTTGGGGATGAGCTGTAGTGTCTTACCACCGTCGGCCAGCCGGGAAGAAGAAACAAAGTGCGTCGGCAGGGCTATAGGTGAGGACTTCTAAATTTAGTGGATAGGTTTGCTCTGTGAGTTAGAGAGGAGGCTTCGGGTGCGAGGAATTGAGCTATGGGGGTCTAGGGAGAAGGATGGACGAAAGCTTGGTCTGAGCAATGGAGTGATCGGAAATGGGGAAGACAGGTGCGGGGAAGATGAGGTTAAGGCAGAGTAGTATTGCTCTTGAATTTGAACGCTACTTAAGATGGCACGGTGGTGGTTTATATAGTCATATGAGTCGGTAAGCACAGTGTTTGAATGCGGCTTGGATTTGCGGTGGCAAATCAGGATTGCGGTAGAAGCTCTCGGTTGTTCCAGGGTATGGCTCAACAGCTGAGGAAATCTAGTATCAGAGGAGTGTCAGGTGATGTGGATGGCTTCGAGCGACGTGATTTGTGGCGCAAGTGAGACAAAGGATTGAGGCGGTGCTGCTCTTGCTGTCTCTACGCGCGAGAGAAGACAAAAAGGGAAGAAGAATAGAGAAGACTGGAGGAGGAGGATGACAGGTGGGGCAATGCTGGCTGCCTAATTAGGTCAAGATTTTGTGAAACTTTTTGTGTAGATCGGCAAGATAAGTTTTGTTATCCAGTAAAAATATCTGGTTAAAATTCTCTGCATAAAGATTTAAATAATTCTGACAATGCATGATATCAATTTCTGCATATTCTGATTTCCATTTAATTGAAGTTAAAAATGAGGTTCATATTTTATGCAAATTTTCTTGAAGGTATGGAATTATTTATCTTTTGTAAAATTTTCAGATTTATTTACTTTCTATTTTTTAATTTTTAAAGGATTGAAATGTAAGTTTTAATTTTTGATATTTTTACCAGAGATAGATAAGGATATGATGTCAGCATGGTAAAAATATTGGTTTCATATGAGCATTGGAGAATTCTACACTAATCTCACAAGATCTAGATCACATATCTTATCCCATGATTACAATATCTTTTCTTTTATTTTAATGGTTCAGATTATCTCAAACATCATGAGTAGGGTACCAAGGTATTCTGGAGTGCTCTAATATTTTATTACTATTTTGTATATTTTTTTGATATTTTGTTTTTACCTTTTTACTTTTACCATTTTCACTTTATTGAATTTCTTTTGAGAACAAAAAGGCAAAAAGGATTAAAATAATCCAAGAGATCCAGAAATTGCAGAGATAAATTCATTCAAAAGTTTGAATATTTTATTTTCATAGTTTGTTTATTTTAGAGAAAAGGTTTGATATTGCAACTTATTGTTTTCTTAAGATAAAAATGCAAGAAAATGAGGAAAAGATATTGTTTTAAATCAAAATATTGATTACAATTGAAATTTTAATTCAGTTCTATTTTTAAATTTTAAATTTTCATTTTTCCTATTTTTGAATTTTTCGGGATGTTACACTCTTCTTGTGTTGTAGATTAAAGTAAAGACATGCAACATATGATAGCAACTTAGCAAGTATATAGCAAGAAAGATTATATATGCACATTGCCTAATCATACCTTAAAGCAGTGCACTAGCACTTCATGCATCAGTAAATCTTTTTTGTTTCTTTGCAGTTTCTCGCGATGGCAGATCGTGCGGTGACCATATGGGAACACGGGGAGCGCATCGGGCCGGCTGGGTCAAAGTGCAACTACTACAAGCATGTCATGAAGGGTGGAGGGGTGACCCATCTGAAGGAACATCTGGCTGGCCGCGCCGGCGATGTGAAGGCCTACCCAAGCGTGGCTAAAGTGGTTAGGTAGGCCATGCTAGTGACCTCCATGGATGTCGGGAGAAGAAGGAGAAGGAGAAGGAGACGGTGCGCCTCTGTCAGGAGGAGGCTTGTGACGAGTAGGGCACCTTGGCCACAGAGTACAGTACTGAGCAGGAGCAGCTCAAGATATCCATCAGGGCCTGCAAAGAAGAGGCCAATCTCAGGAGCCAAGGTTTGACCCCAGGTTCGGGGTCTGGGAGTGGTGCAGCGAGGACCTCGGTCCAATATACTCTCAGTAGTATACTATGCGCCTACGTTCACGGCCATAATCGCCGCTAGGATCACAACAGGGGGTTAGCCGTAGTAAGAGGAAGGGCGCGTCGAGTTGTGGGGGTGGGCGACACGCAGCACAGCCACAGGATGACGCAGGCTCATGGTCTAGTAGCCAGTCTTCCAGCCATTTGGGTTTCCCAACTGAGCATAGTGGGTATAGTTCAATACCCTATGGAGGGGATCAGGGTGGGTACGGTTACAGATAGAGTTATGACGGATCGAGCATCTCTTGGCCATTTGACTACACTGATCCATACGCCGATCCGTATGTACGTCACTCATCTGTCAGTGTTAGGTACCTTTACCAGTCCGAGAATTATAGCGGGTGAATGGCTCACTACTAACATTGGAAGTTTGCCTAACTACCGCGGAACATGACATGGGAAGAATACAAGCAACAACATGAGAGGAGGCATCACGAGGTCATTGTCGACAACGTGGAGGTGGAGTTTGCACTATAGGTGTACTACTACTCGTAGGTACGTGATGCAAATAGATATTGATTTTATTGTGATGCAAAATGGGATAAATTGTCGTATGCATCGATTTTATTTTATGCCTATTAATTGTCATGCAAATATACATCGATTGTCTGCAATTGTGACTCTCCAAATCCAAATTTCAGTCGAAATACTATCGAAATTTCTAACTTGTATGGGCGCCTCATTCTGAGGGCGAGGTGCAGACCGTTGTATAGGAATTGATCCAGTTTGAGTTGTCATCTTTTGCTTTCCTTTATCTGGACATTGACTCTTGTAATGACCCTTTTGTCCGCACTCAAAACAATAGACATTGGACCTTGGGCAATCACGGGCCAAGTGATGTCCACTGCAATAATTGCATCGTAGTGGAGATCTTAGCTGTGTAACAGCCGGTCTGGGTGCTTGGTAAGAAGTGGGTTGGAATGACCCAGACACTGGGGCTCATGTTGGAATAGGAGGTCTATTGCCATTCCTCATGAAATTTCTAGGGTCCATTCTAGCCCTCTTTCTTCGATCTTCCTCTAGGGCAAACTGTTGGTGTTCAATGAGTATAATTCGGTCCACTAAGTCATGAAATTCAGGGACTTTAATGACAGCTAACTGGACTTGGATTGATGGTCTCAATCCTTTTGTAAACCGGTATATCTTTTTAGCTTCAGTATTTGTGTCTTCGGGAGCATACCGAGCTAAGTGGTTAAACTGGATTAGATACTCTGTAATAGTCCTTTGTTCCTGCTTGAGTGCCAGGAATTATTTTCTCTTTAACTCCATAATACTTTCAGGAATATGTGCTGCTCGGAATTTATTTTTAAATTCTTCCCATGTGATATTATAGCCTAATGAGTAGGTATTATGTAAGTTTCTCTACCATGCAGCTGCTTGCCCAATGAAATGGTGAGAGGCATATCGAACTTTTTGTTGGTCTGAGCAACCAACTGTTTCAATTTTTTGTTCGATGTCCCTCAGCCAATCATCTGCTTCCAAGGGTTCTGCAGCATGTGAGAAGGTTGGTGGCCTGGTTTTCTGAAATTCTCCAATACTAACTCCTTGATCTGGGGTCCTTGCCACTAAATTTGTGACAGTCCCAAACAGTTGTTCCATGAATTTATTTTGCTGTTCTTGAGCATCTCTCCGAGACTGTTCCATCCATAACATCATCTGACCCATATAATCAGTTCTAGATATAGGTGGAGTTGGTGGAAGTGTTTCTTTAGAGGGCAGATCCTCCATACTTCTTAAGGTCTCAGGCACTCCTTCAACTGGATTGTTGGTGCATTATGGGAACCACTACCAGATACCATGAGTTTGACTCTGAAGTTAAAGATAATGATAGGGTTTTAATGATCGATTTAGTTTGATTTGATATTAATTTGTTAAACTTTTATTTTAGTGTAGTTGTTATCAATTTATTGCATGCATACCTATTATGGTATTACTTATTAATTTACACACAACAACAAAGCAAAAACAACTAAACAAACACAAAAACAAAATAGCAAAAGAAGCACTGAAAGAAACAACAAAACTTATATGCATATATATCGGTAGCATAACATTTCCTTAGGGTCATCAGGTCACTACGTGTGACTATATGTGCACCTTGAACAAAAGTATACTTATCGGCCTATTTGACCGCCGAACTACCAACTACTCTGACTAACTAAACTGGCTGTGAGAAACTCTAGGAGTAGGAGTGCTTCCAAAGGAAGGAATTGAGATAGTGGGGTAAGCGGGAGGTGGTACAAAAGTCGAAGTGGGTGGAGATGTAGATAGATGTAGGTCTAAGTGGTAAGGGTGGAAGAAAGGTCGCAGTAGGTGGTAAGGCTGGTGGTGTGAAAGCTGGTATAGAGAAGGAACTCTGGGGTGGGGGTGCTGAAGAGCTCCCAGCCTCCTCCAGATGGTAGGGCCACTCATCCATACCCACCGGACTAACTGGGGTTGAAAAGCGTGAAAGAGCAAGAGGGCTGCATCTCGAGCTGCCCCCTGCAGTGCTGAAAGAAAGTCGAAACGTGCCACACTATAGATGGGCACTATCCCGAGACTCGCTGAGTCTGGGAGGTGAGCAGTAACAACGTAGCCTGTCCTTAGGGGGTCCTCGACTACAGTGTAAAAGGGTGTGGAGAGAGTGCCTAAAGCAGCAAGCAAAGTCAAAAGGAATAAAGCAAAGCCCCCATACTCTGAACCAGATCCGGGTATCCTAAGCTCTATTCTACATATTTTAAACAAGAATTTTAGTTAGCACATGTTTTAAAGTGGAAGGTACTGTAATCTACAGAAAGTAACTTTTATGCTTGTATTTAAGTCATTTGGTATTAAGTGACTTCTTTAATTTAGTCATTTTTGTCATGATTCTTTTTATGGTTATTTTATTTTGATGGAATGTCGTTATATTGATGTTTTAAGATTGCTTACAGTTTTCATTAATGTAAAAGAATAATATTTTAGCTGAGAAGCAGAAGAGTTTCAAGATGAGTAGATCATTTAGATAAGAAGAGAGAATGATTTTTTATGAGAGAAGGTATTTTTTATTGATAAAGATAAGGAAAGAAAGTCTAGCCTTCTTAAGGCAGTTTACAGTCTCTACCTAAGGTAAATGTTTGTTTCGTTAGCCTTGCTCTGATACCACCTTTATTCTGTGACGCCCCCACTTTGCCTGACCAGGCCAGAACCAGTGGAAGCACCACAGAGCAGAGTGCGCCAGGATTAGGCTAAGAAAAACAACACATGTACGAATAGAAACTTCCACCGAATAGTACTCGGGGATTTATTCTTAAAGTACATATAGTACTGTATTAGGTCCGGCTACGGTGATTTCTATACCACCCGCCTATTATTACAATATTATTCTAGATGCCTCCCTCCTGATGGTATATTTATGTCGTCTGCTTCCCCATATTCATATCCCTCCATAGCTACATCAGCATCATCATAATAATTCACATCATCATGAAATTCACCTTCTATCTCATATGGGTTGGTGGACTCAAGAGGTTCTGAAAACCAACATAGAAAGCAAGGCTGAGTACTCCCGTACTCAGCAAGCCACGAAAAATTTATGCATGTGTATATAATTATAATTTTTCGACCACCGAGCCGTTACACCAGAGTAGTACTTTTCCAAAGTACTCCTTTTCCCATTTGTTAGAAAGTGTCAAGTTTTAATTTCTAAATTTACTGACGGCAAAACAACGTAGGGTTACATCCTGTGTTAGAGGAAAACCCACACGACGCACTTTCAAACCCGGAAGCTAGGAGTGATATCACATTTAACTCTGATCAAAGGTGTACTGCTTTGCCCATAGCATCACTTGGCTTATTGTCACAGTGCGCTTCCTTAGGCACACTAATAAACTAAGGAAACAGAATGTTTGGCCAACCATACTCTGACCTCTGCCATACCGCCTCGCCTCACCAAAGGCACGCGGGTCGAGACTCCTGCCCCGACGTCTCGCCCTAGGGTGACTGCCCACCTGGCACAGTCGCCTTTCTCACCTTGGCAGAGTCAGCTACTTGTTGGTTACTTAGTTCAGCCTGTCCTATATCGGGTCTATGGTCAGCACGGTTTGCGCCGCTTTTGAAGTAAACAACAGTTTGGTTTTGTCCTTAAATAGTATCCTATGTGGAGGAGCCCTAACTTTCCATAGCAACCCAACCGGGGTTGTTCATACCTTGAACTCCTCCACCCACCATTTACTCCACAACCCCACCAGGGCTATGGTTCTAACACTGGATCTAGCCGATCCAATTAGTGTGATTTAATTTCTTTTAGAAATTAACTTTTGGGATGAATGCAAGAGTTTCAAACAACCCAAGCTACAAAACTAGTTCACAAGACATGGTCGAAGGGCGACTTGCCTGGATGCATGACCACAGAGTTGTCCATAGCAGGAAGTGGCTTTAGCTGCCTTTTATTGTTATCGAAAAGATTTCCTAATGAGAGAACCAAGGATTTTAATATTCAGAATTCTCAATTTGGGTTTAATTTACAACTTTTTCTATTGAGCGATTTGTAAAACAATTTTACTAATGTTTATAATTGAAATTTGTAATGTTTTTCATGCTCATCTATATTTGTTTGATTGGAAGTTGGATCATAAATTAATTTAGAGAAAAGAAAAGAAAAAAAACAAGAAATAAATTTTGGATTTGTTTCCTATTATTTTTCTTGATCTATTTTCTTATCCCGGTAAATTTGTTTAGGTAAGATATATATTATTTTATTTTATAAATTCATTTACCCAGTTATTCATGTATTTATTTATTTATCAATTCAGTTATTTACTTACCTATTTATAAATCTCTTTTTTCTTTTTTTATCAAACTGGCCCAAAATACTTGGCCGTCATACCCTAACCCTAATCTCTACCTCTGATTCTCTCTCCCCCCCTTATCCTCATTCGCTGCCACACCTGACCTCCCTCTCTCACGCGCCTCATCTCCTTCCTCTCCCCGAGTGCCGCCGCTCCCTCTTGCGATCGCCGCCCACCTCTCCACTGCCGTCCTCTACCGCGCCACCGACCCTCCCCGGTTTCCCTCTTTTCCCATGCCGCCGCGCTCACTCCTAGCCTCTGGCCTCTCCGGCCCCTCTCTCTCTCACTTGCTCCACTACCTCCCTCTCCTGCGCACTGAGCACCACCGCCTCTCCGATGCCACCGCTGCCTCCCGACTCTCCCTTCGCCAGATCCGGCGAATCCGCGCCGCACCTTGCAGCCCTTCTTCAAATCCGGTACTCCCCGTGGTAAGAGACCTCTCTACCCTCTTCTCCCTTATATTTCTACACTCTCTCTCTTACTCGTTCTTCTATTTACCCCTCTTCTCTGGTCACTCGCAACTGGCCACCGCCTTATTCGGCTTCTTCGCTGGATCCAGTGGTGAAAGAGAGCCCGAGCTCTCGGCTACAAGCACGAGGCACGGCGATCGCCTACGTCGGCTACCCCATTCCCCCAAATCGACCATGGCAGTCCCCGAAAGCTAAGTGCTACACCCCTTTCTCTCCCCTTCGGTCTAGCCGATTCTTAGACACCAATATGCCGAATCAACCATATTAAATGGTCATCTTATTTTTTATTATTAGAACTGGTACTTTAGTGAGTATAGTGCTATTAAGATTAGAAGTGTATGTGTGATTTCTTATGCTGGTTTGTGTCTTGATTTGTTGGTTAAAAGTTTTGAAGTAGCCTAAAACTTGTGGTGCTAGGCATGCTAGTTCTTGACAAAAGGGTATACACTAGGAATAATGCGTGCATGCCCACTGTGAACCTTTGTGTTAAGTAGTTCATATGTGATCTGTGACTTTTGATGCTGAAAGCACATTTTTACTCCATTACGTGAGATAGAAGGGAGAAGAAAGAAATTTCTAGAATGAAAGTTCAAATTGAGAGGTTTTAAATATGTTTAACCTAACCTGTGTGCATGATTGAGTTGTGGAATTGTGTTCCTAAGGGCTTGCTTAGCTCATTGCTTGACTCCTCACTGATGTGTTAGGGTTTTGAGTGCAAACTTTAATGCATTTCTATGTTTTGCGTTCATTTATATACATGCTTGTGTTGTTATCATGGTGAAAACATTTATACTAATCATCTAAATTTACAGTTCCTTGTGCTTGCTTGCAAACACTATAATTTTAGAAGTTGTAGTGTACTTCTGCTTAGGCCTCAGATTGGTTTGATTTGAGTGTGATTACTCTTGTTAGTTGATAAAAGAAGGCATAAATTTGGATCTGCTTGGATTGTCAGATTGAGATGCATAGGTTTCCAAGAACCTAATATGGTTCAACTAAAAAGTGACTATTCTACATGACAAAGTAACTATGACCTGATTCTTATTCATATCTTGCAACTACCTTTATGCATGCATGCCTTTTTAACAAAGACTAGCCATAACTACCAATGAATGTTTGCAGGAAAAGATGGTACTCAAACTAATGTTGTGCACATGATCTTCTTCTTTTTTGCAGTGAAAGGAACTGATGATGGGGCAAAAGGAGAGGGAGACAGGTGGTCGTCTCCTTCCTCCTGCAGTGCTGGGCGGTTGACTTCTATTGGCACTATTGACACTAGGTGAGTAAATGTGATAGCAGTAAAGACTTTGAGGTGAAACATTCTGACCCCTATTTATACTGCTAGCTTATTACCTCTTTGAAGTAGCTAAACCAGACTCTAGTGCAGAAAACTATGGGCTAGAGTTATGTGGTGTCGGGGATCGGTACCCTCGCCACGTGTAAGCATCCCCCTCGGGCCTCGCGGTAGCCTCCCGCAGACCGAGGGGCTCATTCCCGACCTAGGCAATGCCCCCTCGATGGTCGGGCTCGGGGCCAACAAGCTCGAGCTCGGACACCGCCACAGGGGCAGGCACTCTCGACCTCGACGCCTCATCCTCGACCTCAACACCCCTGCGAGCACCAAGGGAACAAACATCTGTAACATTTCTATTTTTACCTTGTGTAAAATTCTCCCCCGCGTGGGAATCACCACTCTACCTACCCCTGCGTGGGAACTAGGGTTCAACAGCTCCCGTCAAGGTCTCAAAAGCTCCCGTCAGACCCTCAACGACTGGTGGCGACTTCTGAGCCCCCGTCAAATCACCACGGGCTCCTGACGACGACCTCGGGACCAAGCAGCAAAGGTTTCCCGAGGGCTACAAAAACAGCAGGTCACACCGAGAACGGAGGAGGAACAACAGAGCAACCACAAGGAAAAAGGGAAAAAGCACATAGAGACAACACCCGACACATAGCATCCACCGAGAAGAACGGCACGGCCCCCTTGCCCCTCGGGCTCAGGTCCTGTCCTTGTACTCCCCCGCAGCCGTCTATACACTTTCCGCCTCGGAGCGAGACTAGAGTAGAGCTGTTACCCGACCTTGGGGGCTTGAACCAGTATAAACCCTGTGTCCCGTGTCTCTTCTCCGACCTGAGTGCCACGACGCCTGGCGCCTCCGAACGAGCACGACTTCGGGCCTCGCCCCAAACTATTTGATCGCATCCCCCTTTCTTGCGGTCGACGGTCCGATCGTGACATGTGGCATGATGCAGCCAATACTCTGCCATTTGGCAAACAAAATGGGCAAGAGAGTAGCTGGCTTCAACTGGCAGAATGGGCAGGAAGAGAGATGGCTACGAGCTTGCTGGTAGAGTGTAGGTCGGCTCAGAACATAACTTCCTGAGTTTCTCTTGTGACAAGAAGTGTTAACCTGTGCTTAAAAGAATGTAATCTATTGCATAGAGATGTGACCTTGGTGTGATTGTGATCCGAACCTGGTTACTCATTTTGATGATTTGAATGAGTAGGTATGAGGTTGAATATGTGTATATTGGCCGATCTAATGTAAGTGTTGCACTTTGTGGATATGACATGAATATTAAGTTACATTGTTGAGAACCTGTGTAAAAAAAATATGAATGTATAGATGGGTATATTACTTAGCAATTTGAGTGATTGAAAGAAAAATAATTAAGTGCATTGCTAAATCTGATGATGATTGAGTTGTATTAGAATGCAAAAGTTATAGTGTGAATAATTAAACATGAGTTTATTTTCAAGCTTATACTTTTGAGGTGTGGTTAGATTCTTGAATAGCATTGCACTGAACACTCCTGATGAATCCTAATTATGAGATGATAAACTGTCGAGCACGCATTCATTAAATTAAATAACTAGGATCAAACGAAATTTAATGGTAGAAGAAAAGGATTTAGAATAGCTGATCAAGTTTTAGGAGAAAGGCTTTTGGGTAGGTTTTCACATAGATCTCGGTTGTCCCGGCTGCTACAAAACTAGAATTCAAATGAGGTTTTTGCATTTCGGCCGAAATTTGTTTGAATTGCCGAGATCTCACCGAAATTTTGTTCTCCGGCCACGGACGGTATTTCGAGCGAAATCGAGATTTCAATCATTGGTACTGCATCTATTCAATGATTTTTATGTGTATATTAGGATGAGGACGGGCACGCGGCGACGTCAACGTCGACAGCTGTGGTGTCGCCCATGGTTCTCGCTCGGCTTGCTCTGTTTCTTGCACGCACGAGGCGAGGCGGGGTGGGGCAGATGGCTACGATTGCATGCTTATAAGACCACGGCACGTACGTACATTTCCTTGATTTGCACGCTGTGATGGCGCCATCACAGATTCACGGCTCAAGGCAAACAAAGTAAAATTTTCTTTTTCTTCTATCCAAATTTTACATAATCTTCTACAGAGATATCAATTTGCAATCAATTATCAAATTGTGGTATGATACACTACTACATTCCTTTTCTTCTGTCCAAATTTTACGTAATCTTCTATAGAGTTATCAATTTCCAATCAATTATCAAATCGTGATATGATACGCTACTACTTTCCTTTTCTTCAATAGAGATATCAATTTCCAATTAATTATCAAATCGTGATATGATACACTACTACTTTCCTTTCAAATTTTACATAATCTTCTATAGAGATATCAATTTCCATTCAATTATCAAATCATGATATGATACACTACTACTTTCCTTTCAAATTGTGGAGAACGGACCATCGCTACCAACTGGTAATTAGAAGTAGTAGAGATATATAATACACACACACTAGTCATGTGACCGTGCGTTGCAACAGAAACTTAATTTATGACGAAAGAAATTATTTGCAAAGATCACTAACTTTAGTTATATTTCAATTGTAGGGAATGCTTATTCCTCTGAAGAGATTTGAGAGGGAGAGCTGAGCGCGCCGGATCGAGAGAGAGAGAGGTGTTACGGGGTCAAAATGGTTTGAGATGAAATACATTATGACCGGAGTGGTTCGGGTTGCGTGAGCGTGTGAGAAGATCAGAGGAAGGGGTGGGACTATCGGATTAAATCCTCTTCTATCTCAGCGTTCACGTCAGATCCAACGAGTCGTATACTCAAAGAGAACGGACCGCCACAACTCATAATTAGAAGTAGTAGAGATTATTGTCGTCGGGCACTTTTCGGGTCACAGGTCGAAATTATGGGCCCGAGACCAGAATTATCGACCATGCCACTCACGAACAAGTCTAGTCCTAAGCGAGCACAGAGAGATGCCCCCATCTGTTTTTCGATTAGGCCTGCTAAAATTTTGTGTTTCTGAAGCGTACGACTTCCAACCGCTTCGATATTTGTAAAACATAAAACACCACTACGCCGAAAGGAATGCCCAGTTGCTACTTTTAGAGGCGGTATGAACTATGGACGAGACCAGGCTTTTGAAAAATCGATGAAAATTGCGATTTTCTAGGCTAGATAAAATTCATCTGGGATTGTTACTCCAGCAAGCTTTGACATGACTTCCAGGCACGCAGACGAAGTAGTCAGGAGAATTCATGTGAGTTTCTCTTATTAAGATCCAAGTTGGCAAGGAACGTTACCGGAGAAATACGATATTTACGCTGATTCTTTCGGAATTGCACCTACCTGTTGGTGCGTGTCTTAAATCTTTTCATCAATTTCATTATATCCGTAAAGAAACTTTATCTAGCCACATCATTTAGGCTACCTATCTTAACTGATAAAAGGAGTTTAGGCTATCTATCTTTACTAATAATAGGAGTTTATCCTCACACCTAGAACAATTCCCACCCCACGCACCCATACGTGCTCTATCGCAAAATCGGTCGTGGTAGCGGTCGCTGCCAAGGGAGAATTGGATTAAAAAAAAAGGGATGGCGTCGAGAACCTACAATAAAGACCCATAATTATTAAAATCAGCAAGCAAAAAGTTTTTATTAATAATCCAAGCGGATATTTTATTAAATAGTCAGTGAGCATGTGGAATCCACGTCATATCAGTATTAAATCATGCAAATACATTACTTTTTAGTGTCAAATTTATGTTAAAACAATAATACTTTTCAGGTTAATTCCAAAATTACAGAAAAAAAGAACATGTAAAGAATGAACTAGCCTAGCCCCCAAACTAGAGAAGCTATCACAATAATTAATACGAAGAATTACATGGCAGCATTCATATTTAATTAGTTACCTAAAATAAATGACACATCATCGATCACATATACAAAGGCAAAGTTCACAAACAAGATCAAGTATTGTTAAATTTGTCCATCAAAAGATGAGAAATTATATTCTTTACATGTAGGAGCCTCCCCTACGGTTTTCAGTAAAAAAAATCGTGATTGTTGGTTCAGAGCATACTACATAAAAATGCCACAAACTAAACTGATGCAATGAAATAAGATCCAATGTAGTGAGACAGGGTTGATTTTATTTTATTAGTTATTGTGCTTAATTATCATTATTACATATTTAAGGCGACTAAGGACTGAAGTGAAATCAATATAGGAGACTAATGAGGACCGAATGATCAAACAATCGGGTGAATGAGATGAAATGTGTCATATTTATGTGTAAATAAGTGTGAATACAAGCTTTTCAAGGCAATTGTGTTTTCCATATTAGTATAGATAAGATGATATTGTGTCCATACTGTTAAGGAACCTCGCTATCGAATAGTCCAGGGTTCCCGAACAGATCTGAATTGGAGAACAGAGAGAGAAAGAGAGACACAAGTTTAGGGAGAGCGACGACAGAATTCTTTATTGCTATTCTGATTTCTTGTACATTGGGGGGGACCCTGGCCCCCTCCTCCTTATATAGTAGTCGCCTAGGGTTTCGGCTAAGGGACCATCGTGGGCTTTCATTGGGCCACGTGGTTTTCCAACACTCCCCCTTGGGCGCATTCATATTTAATTGGTTACCTAAAATAAATGACACATCATCGATCACATATACAAAGGCAAAGTTCACAAACAAGATCAAGTATTGTTAAATTTGTCCATCAAAAGATGAGAAATTATATTCTTTACATGTAGGAACCTCCCCTACGGTTTTCAGTAAAAAAAAATCGTGATTGTTGGTTCAGAGCATACTACATAAAAATGCCACTAACTAAACTGATGCAATGAAATAAGATCCAATGTAATGAGACAGGGTTGATTTTATTTTATGAGTTATTGTGCTTAATTATCATTATTACATATTTAAGGCGACTAAGGACTGAAGTGAAATCAATATAGGAGACTAATGAGGACCGAATGATCAAACAATCGGGTGAATGAGATGAAATGTGTCATATTTATGTGTAAATAAGTGTGAACACAAGCTTTTCAAGGCAATTGTGTTTTCCATATTAGTATAGATAAGATGATATTGTGTCCATACTGTTAAGGAACCTCGCTATCGAATAGTCCAGGGTTCCCGAACAGATCTGAATTGGAGAACAGAGAGAGAAAGAGAGACACAAGTTTAGGGAGAGCGACGACAGAATTCTTTATTGCTATTCTGATTTCTTGTACATTGGGGGGGACCCCGGCCCCCCTCCTCCTTATATAGTAGTCGCCTAGGGTTTCGGCTAAGGGACCATCGTGGGCTTTCATTGGGCCACGTGGTTTTCCAACACTCCCCCTTGGGCCCTTTGCCGCGAGATGCATATGCCTCATTAAAACTCCAGAAAAACCCAGTGGGAAAAATACTTGGAGAAAGAGTACATAGCATACGCTTACTATGTTGCACGAATTGCCTCGTTAAAACCTTATGCAAGAAAACTTCATGAAAAACTTGCTAAGGAAAAAGAGTACAATTCACCCAAACTTCAACCACTAATCTTCGAGATTCATGTTGGGTATTCAAAATTCATATTCGAGATTTATGTGGGAGTATGTGAAATATCTCCCCCTGAAATCTGCACTTCTCTAAGTCTCATCATCCCAATCCCTTTTACGCACCTTTCAAAGGTAGATGCTGGGAGTGATTTAGTGAACAAATCTGCAAGATTTTCACATGACTTAGTATGCAATATCTTGATCTCGTTCATCTTATGCAATTCGTGAGCATAGAAGAACTTGGGGTTGATGTGCTTCGTGAGATTGCTTTTCACATAACCCATATGTGCTTGGGCAACACAAGCTGCATTATCTTCATAAATGATCGTGGGAATTTGCTCAATGTTCAAGCCACATGACTTCTGGATGTGGTGAACCATTCTTCGGAGCCATGCACATTCACGAGATGCTTCATACAAAGCGATGATTTCCGAGTGGTTTGTCGACGTCGAGACGAGACGAGAGTCTGCTTAGACGACTTCTAGGAAACTGTTGTTCCTCCACATAGGAAAACATAGCCAGTTTGGGACTTGCCAGTATGCGGGTCTGATAAGTACCCAGCATCGGCGTAACCAACCAAATTCAGTTCATTGTTTCTTCTAAAGAACAAACTGAGATCTTTGCTTCCTTGGAGGTAACAGAAGATGTCCTTGATCCCTTTCCAATGCCTTTTGGTGGGTTATGCACTGTACCGAGCTAGCAAATTCACGGCGAATGCAATGTCCGGCCTAGTGCTATTCGCAATGTACATGAGCGCTCCAACTGCACTCAGATATGGGAATTCTACTCCCAGGACTTCCTCCCCCTCTTCTCTAGGTCTGTATGGGTCTAGGTCTGCTTGGAGTGACCTTCCGACCATTGGAGTCTTTGCAGAATATGCCTTTTCAAAGCCAAATCTTTCCAACACTTTCTGCGTGTAGGTTGATTGATGTACCAAGATTCCTCCTTGGACATGCTCAAGCTGCAAGCCTAAACAAAACTTGGTTTTACCCAAATCCTTCATTTCAAACTCAGACTTCAAGTATGAGCATGCTTCTTCAATTTCTTCATCCGTCCCAACGATGTTTAAGTCATCTACATAGACGGAGATTATACAGAATCCATTCGGGGATCGCTGTATAAATACGCATGGACAATCTTCGCTGTTTGTGTAGCCTTTCTTGCAGAGAAAGTCACTCAGCGATTATACCACATTCTTCCCGATGTTTCAAATTATACAGTTGATTTCTCCAATTTCACACTCAGCATGGTTTCTATTTGCTCCGTCTTGGTTGGGATAGGAATACCTTCAGTACTTTCATGTATATCTTGAATCCAAGTTTCTATACAAATATGTCAGTAACAACATCCATTAGCTTCATTCTCAACTTCAAGTTGACTGCCATTGAGATCAAATATCTAAAGGTAATTCCTCCCATGACCGGAGAATAGGTTTCTTCATAATCAACTCCAGGACGTTGAGTGAAACCCTGAGCTACGAGCCTTGCCTTGTACCCTACAACTTCGTTGTTTTCATTCCTCTTCCGAACAAAGACCCATTTGTGACCTACAGGATTTATATGGGGAGGTGTGCGGCATACGGGCCCAAACACCTCTCTCTTGTTCAGAGAGACTAATTCTGCAGTGATTGCCTTCTTCCATTCTCTCCAATCTAGCCTTTTCTTGCACTCTGCTAGAGATGCAGGCTCGGGATCATGATCAATGATCGAGGCAATCTTCTTTGCGAAGTATGCATCAACGTTGGCTGTTGCTCTATTCAGGGATTCTCCTGTTATTACAAAGTTTATGGCCATTTCTTCATGGGGTGCTTCATGCACTTCTACTTGCTCTTCGCTGCTATTCCCTATCGCAGGAGCAAGTTCCTTTAGCTTTTCATCGCATATGTGTGCGCACACATTATTTTTGGCGGCTTCCTGCAGTGAAAGATTCAAGTCTGGAATTGCCTTTTCCGTTGGCTTCTTTCCAGTGCTAGGTCTCAACTGGCTCCCCTTCTTTCCTTAGGGTATTTTCGTGATTGGTTGTGGTAAGTCCTCTCGCCCAGTTTTCTCCAGACGTCTCCGGGTACTTTGGGTTTGAGGAGCCAGATTTCCTATTCTTTTTCTTTGAGGTCTCTGAACAGGATGAGGGATACCTTCTATTTTCTTTGGTATTTCCACCCTCTCTAGTGCATTTCTTGCGGGTACATGCGACTTAACCACGCCCTTCAGATCACAAGAATGATCAGGCAGTTCATTTGCTAAATTCTGCAAATCAATTATCTTCTGGACTTCTTGATTTGCTTCATTAAGGGTCATGCGCGGGGATCCCAGTGGAATGCCATATGATTTCCCGACATTTTTCATCCAAAGGTTGATTTCCTCCCCCTAATGACGGGAAACGATCCTCGTCAAATATGCAATCAGCAAATCGGGTTGTATGCAAGTCTCCAGTCATGGGTTTCAAATACCTGATTATGGATGCACTTTCATAACCAACGTATATCACAGACTTGCGGAGAGGGCCCATTGCAGTCCGCTGAGGGGATGGTATAGGAACATATACCATACACCCAAATTTCCTGAGATGGGAGATTTTCGGGATGATCCCGTGCACAAGCTGCAAAGGAGAATGGATGTTGTAGGCCGAAGGTCTGAAATTGATGAGAGCTGCTGCGTGCAAGATTGCGTGTCCCCAACAAGTGTTGGGTAGGTTACAACTCTGCAAAAGCGGTCTGGCAATGAATTTAATTTTCTTTATGAGTGCTTCAACTAGTCCATTTTGCATATGGACGTGCGGTACAGAGTGCTCAACTGCTATCCCTGTTGCAGTGCAATAATCATGAAATGCTTTTGAAGTAAATTCACCTGCATTGTCCATTCTGATGGACTTCACACGATGATCAGGGAAAGCATTCTTAATTCTTATGATCTGCGAGATCAGCTTTGCAAAAGCATGGTTTCTTGTTGACAACAAGCATATATGCGACCATTTCGAGGAAGCATCGATGAGCACCATAAAATATCGAAACGACCCCGACAAGGGCTGAATCAGGCCACAAATATCCCCCTGGATGCGTTCAGAATGCAGGATTTCGGTTGCAATTTCATGACAGAGGGTCTAGTTATTAATTTCCGGTGGCACATGCAGGCACACAAAATCTTCATGATTCGGAAATTCTTAACATTGATGCCATGACCTTGTGAGTTATTCACTATATTTCTCATCATTCTAAGACCAGATAACCTAATCGCCATGCCATAAAGAAAATAACTCGAGCTTCTAAAGATAGTCTTCAAGGAAGTATACACTTGGTGCATGAATATTCGTGTAGTACAACCCGATTCATATGAGGGACATTTTTCTAATACATTTTTCCACATACCGCGTGCTTCACAATGCACAAGTATTCTTTGCCATTTTCTTCATTGGTTTCTACGTGAAAACCATTGGCGCGGATGTCTTTGAAACTTAAGAGAGTGCGCGTTGATTCAGGGTACAAAAGGGCTTCTTCAATTACCAGAATTGTACCCATTGGCAATATAATTGTGGCTTTTCGGGAGCCTATTATATAGGAATCGCTTCCTGCGATCGTAGTAATCTTTCCAGCGTTCTTTGTGATCGACTGGAAGTATTTAGACTCTCTTAAGATGGTATTTGTTGTGCCACTATCAACAATGCATATCTCTTCCATTTGGGCGCTACACGATTTCTAAAGAAAAGGAAAATAATCCCAATCAAACAGCGGCAAAATAATTCAAACATTGCTTGCAAATTAAAGAATATTGGAATAAAGAATAAATTGCATATTTATTCATGAGAGAAATATGCTCTTCTAGAGCTTACAATTCATTATTCAAAAGAAAATGCTAACAACCATAATCTAAAAGAAAATGCAATTCATGCATTTAAATGGAAGTGCAAGGCTTGATCGTTCTGCTCGGTGGTAGGTTTTGCATCCTGCGAGGACCCTACGATCTTCACGTCCGATGCCCAAGTGAGGTAGTTCTGACCGTGCGGGGCCAGTTCTTCAAACTCACGATTCACGATGCCGGACATTTGCATGATTTCAAAATTCTGACATTAGATTACTGCGTGTAATCTAATAGAAAATGGTTGCAAAAAAGCATAAAGTGCAGAAAATAAATTGCCAGTATTCTAAATAAAGCAATGAATCCAAAATTCATAACGAATATTCATAAATGCAGAGAATAAAGCTAGAAAAATTAAAACAGATCCAAATAATTTCGGATTTTCTAGCAATTTCCCTTAATTTTTCTCATTTTCTCTTCTTCTTTTCTTTTCTTTTCTTTTTTTCTTTCCTTTTTCTCTTTCTCGAATCGAATCATCATCGCCACGCCCTTCGGCCCATATCCAGCCAATGCTAGGGTTTCGTGCAGGGGCAAAGGGAAGGCAAGCGGACGCCGCGACGCCGGGCGGCAACACATGCGCCGTCTTTGGAGGAAAACCGAGGCGCACCGCGGCGGCGTTTCGGGCGGCGGTGCGACTTCATGCGCAGCCGGCGGGGCTCGAACGGCGGTGTGCGACTTTGTCGCGGCCGACGACCGTCTCGGCGCGCGCGCGACGCGGAGCGGCTTGGCGGGCGGCGGTGGCCGCCTCGGGCGCACAATGAGCGGCCGGCCGAGGCGGCTATGGCTGCAAGTCGGGCCGGGCTATGGCGGCGCACCGCGCGCGCACCACAAGGCGACGGAGGCGGCGCTACGCACAAAGCCAGGCCGGCGAGGGTGGTGGCGCGGCGACAACAATCGGCGGCGGTGCGTGGAGACCGTGTCTTCGAGCACGGCGCCGTCAGGCGCGTCCGAAGTCATCGGCCGGCCGGCGAAAAGCGCGAACCGAGGCACGGCGGTGACTCCAAGGCACGGCGCGGCGCTTAAGCGCAGCCGAAGTCGTCGGCCGTGCGAGCACGGGTGGCGATCGCGCGCTCTGGCGGCGAGGCCGACGGTGTCGGCGGCGCCGATCGGGCGACGGCGAGGCGCGGTGGCTACGAGCCGAGGCGGCGACACGGCGGCGGTCCTAGGCGGCGACGCCGGCCGGCAGAGGCGAGCCGACGCCGACGGCGACGCGGGGCGACAAGACGGCGGCGGGCGAGGGCTTCGTGCGATCGACCGAGGCGCGCGGCGGGGCGGCAACGCGGCGTCGTTGAGTGGCTGAAGCGCGGCCGGCACTACGGTGCAGCGGCCGGAGGGCACGGCCGGGCGGGCGCTCAGGCGCAGAGGCGCTGCGTGTGCGGAGCCGGAGCGCGGGCGCGGGCTTTGCGGTTGCGGGCGCAGGTCGAGGCGACGGCGGGGCGGCGCAACAGACGGCGGCGAAGTCGAGGTAGCGCACGCGGCGCAACGGTGGTCGCAAGCCGGGCCGGATGCGGTATGACGGCCAACCCGCGCCCACGACGGCAGCCAGCAGAAGGCCGCGAGCGCGGTGCCGACCGAGGCAAAGAATGGCGAGGCCGAGGCGCCTGGCGGTGGCGCGCGCGCGTCAGGCCGACGGCGACGCGACGGCGACGCCGGGGCCGCGGGCGACGACGCAGCGGCCGCGCGCGTCGGCGCGGTTCGTGCGCTGCCAGTGAGGCGGTGCTAGGGCCGAGGCGACAAGAAGACTTTTGGCGCGCATGCCGTGATGGCGCAGCTATGCGGGCGCAAGCCAAGGGGACGGCTTTCTTCTTCTTTCTTTTTTTTCGTACAGAATCTGCAGTCTTGTAGCGCTTCTTGCGCCGCAAGCCGAGGATGGCTTTCTTCTTCTTCTTTTTCGTACAAGAATCACGCGTGTCTCAGTAGCGATGTATCATCTTTAGCTTCATGCCGTGCGACAAACGAAATATTGATGCGTAGTTTAGATGCATGCATAGAGACCAACAGCGATTAGATTCAATCGTTGAATTCCCACCATTTCTCACCTTTTCAATCTGTTCGCCGGTAGAGCTTCGTGCTGATAACGTGTTAACGGTGCCGGCTATCGAATAGTCCAGGGTTCCCGAACAGATCTGAATTGGAGAACGGAGAGAGAAAGAGAGACACAAGTTTAGGGAGAGCGATGACAGAATTCTTTATTGCTATTCTGATTTCTTGTACATTGGGGGGACCCCCTCCTCCTTATATAGTAGTCGCCTAGGGTTTCGACTAAGGGATCATCGTGGGCTTTCATTGGGCTACGTGATTTCCCAACACATACATATGGTGGCAGAACTTGGACCGGTGCCTGTACATCCCTCTTGGCTCCATGTAGTGGATATTAGCACAGGCTGCATTACGGTAAACATATAGTTAGTACTATTTAAAAGGAATTCGCTAATTGGTACTTGGTACTAATTTAATTGCAAGTACTCGATTTTTGTTGTTGTTGATGTAGAATGAGATTCTTTTGAGGCCGTTCGATACAGCATGAGATTTGAGCGTGTCACACTACGCAACATGAATTTTTTTTTTTTTTGGCTTGTGAAAAGCGAGGAACCAAAAAAGTTATGCTCTAGCTATAGATTTACTGTACAACTAAAAATTTAGGTTCCCAGTAAGAAAATAATACTTGAAGGTTTATAGCCTCCAATTCTACATTCCTATTTCTATTTTATATGGATACTTACAATGACCAAAATGTTGCTGCCCCATCAGATTGGTGGGAGACCAGGAGAAGTGAAAAAAAGCCCCTCTTAACTTGGTTATAATAATTCATAACCCTCTGAGCTGACGAATGAGTAAAAAATTGAATATAAAGGGCAAACACAGAGACTTCCATTTTGAGACATTGAACCTGCAAATGATAGAAACACATGTATAACAATGGTCCAGAAAATAAAATGCTAGCACTAAAAATGTGAAAAGAAGATTTCATTATTTATACCGCGGCCTGTTGTTCTACCATTCTTTGAACAACGGCGCAAGACATAGCCCGATCTAGATCAATCAAGCAACTTGGAAGAATCGTCACCAACGTCTTCATATCTGTGCCGTTTGACCAAGCCAAGGACTGCCATTTCATAGGAAATGTATGTTTGAGAAGATAATCCAATTACAATTTGCTGACGAGTATGATGTGCTTTTAATCCTTTTAATGCACCTGCTGATGTACCCTGTTCGGCACCCTCCTTGGCCATTGTGTCCACTCCATCGCTCTCAAATGGGTGAAGCCGCTCTCCTCTGAGTAAAATAAAAATAAGAGTAAATTTCATAAAACCATTGTAACGGGTCTAATTGGTGAAAATCAGCATTAAAAATAAATAAATAAATAAAAATTCCGGTCCTTCTCCGATACTCCGTGATACTCCCTGGTCCTTCTAAACCCATAACACAAAGCCCAAACAAAGGAAAAGCCCATTCCAGGCCATCAAAGTGTGAAGAAGATGGAGAAACTTCTGAAGAGATTGAGCAATCATATTTCGTTGATTCACAGGTTTAGCGCATGTAGAGCAATTATATTTGGTCTTGTGCCTTGTGTCCCATTATCCTATTCTGTTATGTAATTTGTAATGCACTAGGACTAAGGATGTAATACCTTGTATCCTATTTTATGTAATGTTCCCGCTGGACAAGACTATCTTTATATCTCATTTATTAGTGCTGCTCAGGTGCTTTACACTTTGTTGGTAATTGCCTATTTGGTTATCATGTTGCATTAAAGGTTACTACCTCAAGTATTGATCATGGATTGAAGGATTTGGTCAAATTTTGTTGCTCTGACCAACCTAGCATTCTCTCTCTCTCTCTTTTTTGTTGCAATGTCTATAGGACTGATGTAAATCCTCTATAGAATGTCTATAGAAAAAATAATTTACATGAATGTGACAATAGCAAAGAAATTTTAGAAAATTATGCACAAATAGAAAAGGATTCAAGGGTTAAAATGTACTACAGCCTTTTTACCACCAAACCTCTCTTTCAAGGTTTTGAGAGTCAACCTCATACCAAACATTTTCCTCAACAGCTCCAGATTCTTAGCAGAGTAAGAATCTAGAGATCTCTAGAGCTCTACCAAACAGGTAAATGCTCGAAAATATTCTTTGATCCAAGACAACATTCGTTGGCAATCCAAGATTACTCGTCTGAGATCGCTACTGTCAATGCCATGGCTAAATAGCATAACATAATGCAAGCACGAGCTCCTCTACTCGGATATATTTCTTCAGAAAGTAAATATACACACGAGCAAAATTTATCTGTTGAATAGGAAAGATAAAATCCTGCAAATTCAGCGAATGCTCTGTCTCAAATTGCCAACAAAAAGGCCCGCGAAATAATGAAGAAATGAAACCCATTTGACACGCAAAATCTATAAACATATACCTTTTCCTGCTCAAATTCAATAAACTGACGATGGACGTCTATCTCACAGAGAGAGGTTCAGCAAAACCCAAGAAAAATCTAGCTGAATCTGAACATGAGCCAAGAATGCTTGACTTGTTGAATGGAACCCACTAAACCAACTTCCCTCCTAATATATACACATAAAAGGACCTGTTTGGTAGAGCTCTAGATCCCAGCTTCACTTGAGATCTGAAACTTGTAAGCTAAAATAAAGTGAATTAAGTTTATATTTTTTGTCTAAAATTTAAAAAGATGATCATCTAAACACTCTTAGGGTGTGTTTGGTAGAGCTCTAGATTCTGGCTCCACGTCAGATCTGAATCTTGTAGGCTAAAATAAATAAAATTAAGTTTATATTTTTAGTCTAAAATTAAATAATGTGACCTATCTAAACACTCTTAATATACCCACAGATCCAGCTTCACGGATCTGTGGAGTTACAAATACCCAGCTCCACCAGATCCATGAATCTGATGGAGCTGAAGCTGGAGCCGTACCAAACAGGGCCTTAATATACTCACAGATCTAGCTTCACCAGATCTGGTGAAGCTAGGATTACCCGGCTCCATCAGATCCACAAATTTAGTGGAACTGAAGCCCTACCAAACACACCCAAAATCATCGAATTGAAACCAGCTAGGCAACAACAACCAAAACTAACCTAGCGCATGACAATTTGCTACAGATTTTCTACAAACAGAAGAGATAATACGCTGAGTCCAAGAGAAAACAAGATGAGGCCATTACCTGGAAACCACACCCAACCCAAGAACGCTCCCAAGTTGGCTCTGATAGCCCCAAGAATGTCAAGAAGCCAAGAACAGGACTCTCTTCCCAATGCAGGGCAAGCGAATCAAGAAAAGCGGAGGGGCCGGCGAAGGGGGAGGCCGGGGCGGGGAAGGCGGCGTACCTGGCGGAGGGGGTGGCCGCCGCCGTGCGCCCAGCCGGCTCGTTCGAGGTCGCCCGCTCGCCGCGCACCCTCGGGGGAGGCGGCTGGAGGCGGAGGTGAAGGTGTCAGGACCCTCCAGAAATCCGCAATGAAACAGGAACCCAAATCGCAGAACCACCAAACAGAAACACCAAGAAACACAGAAAATACAAATAAAACTAGAGCAATGCTTCAATGCTTTCTCTCTTAATACAGGTTACACAAATCTTAAAGCAAACGAAGGAGTAAGTAATCATCATCTACCTTTCATTCATGCTTTAATATTTGTGCAACTGTCAAAAAGAAAAAGCATTGAAGCACCTCTCATAAAACTAAGGTTCTACAAAAACTACAGAAAGATACTAGAGTATGCGGAAGAACAACCTGCCTTCCATTTCTCACATTACATGGGTTTTATACTCCGAAGTCTTATATTGTTTTACCGTAACAGAATTCGGTTTCAATAAATCAGCTTTTACAGAGATTAAACCAGCAAAACGATAACAGTTTTATCAGTAATTACTGTTTACAATTACTGGACTACTAGATAACCGTTGCTCTGCTCAGATGAGATCGTGGCCATCCGTGGTTCATTAAGCGAAGTCGACGAATCGTTAACTTCATCCCCGACTACTCCTGTTCTTCTTCTTCCTCAGCCATACCCTGACAATTGCCCCCCGATTGAAGCCAGAACTTGTCCTCAAGTCTGAAATTCTGGAAAGGTTCTTTGTATGAAGCTTGCGTCTTCCCAGGTTGCATCATCCTCCGACAGATTTAACCAATGAACAAGCGGCACCATTCTTCGGTCCAAGATTGCAATAGGCTCGGTCTTGATTTTACCATTGGCATCAACTAACGGTAGGCCTGGAAGTGGAACAGCATTCTTACCCACATGCTTCTTAAGCTGGCTGACATGAAACATAGGGTGTATGGTGGCATCTAGAGGCAATTGTAACTTGTATGCCACGGTTCCAATCTTGCTCATCACACGAAATGGTCCATAATATTTAGAGCGCAACTTCAATGACCCTCTCAAACCGGATTCAACTCTGTATTTGCTATTCGGATCCACTTCAGTTTGAATGTCTCTAAGAAGTTTTATTGCCAAAAGATCTTCATAACTTGCTTTAATATCTAACACCCAATCTGGAATCACATAAGTGAGGGCAGCACAAGCTTCTGAATTACCAGACTGATGTTCAACTCTGGATAGTGCGTCAGCTACCAAATTCACTTTTCCTCTCTTATTGCCCAGCAAGTAATGTCTCCATTTTTTAAGGGCTTCAAGAATTGCTAAAGCCTCTTTATCATAAATGGATTTAGCTGCAGCTTTACTTCCCAAGGTTTTGCTGAAACAAGCAATAGGCTGTCCAGATTGCATAAGCACCACCCCAATTCCTGTCCCGCTCACGTCAGTTTCTAGTTGGATTGGTTTTGAGAAGTCCAGCAAAGCTAGTACAGGACATGAGGTCATAAGTTTCTTGAGATGTTCAAACGCTAAAGTCTGCTCTGGCCCCCATTTGAAGTTTTCTTTTTTCAGCAAATCGAACAACGGCCGGCAAACTTGGCCATATCCTTTAACAAAGCACCTGTAGTATCCGGTTAAGCCCAAGAATCCCCTCAGCTTGGTGATCGTATCCGGTTGAGGCCAATTGAGCGCATCAGCCACTTTCTTGGGGTCTGTTGCTAGTCCTTCCGAGCCGATCACGTGGCCCAAATATTCAATCGAAGTTACAACAAAAACACATTTGCTCTTTCTTGCTACCAACCGATTATCCCTTAATGCTTGCAGCGCAGTCCTCAAATGCACAATGTGATCACAGAAGCTCTTGCTGTAAATTAGAATGTCATCGAAAAAGACCAATATAAATTTTCTCAGAAACTCGGCAAATACATTGTTCATCAATGCTTGAAATGTTGGTGGAGCATTTGTGAGACCAAAGGGCATAACAGTATATTCATAATGGCCAAGATGAGTTTTAAATGCTGTTTTTGGAATATCAACTTCATTCATACGTATTTGATGATAACCCGATCTAAGGTCGAGTTTGGAAAAAACAGTAGATCCATGAAGGTCATCCAATAAATCCTCCAGAGCTGTTCTTTGATGGTGTGGAATCCTGTAGGGCCTCAAATTGGGCGGCTCAGCACCAGCTTTAAGGTGGATCACATGATCACAATCCCGTTTTGGAGGTAAGCCGTCAATTTCAGTGAATACATCAACATAATCGTTAAGGATAGCTTCTATCTCAGGACTTAATTGCTTCACTGTAGCTTGCACTCCTGGCTCTATCAAGTTCAACTGAATCAGTAAACCATCCACCTTTTTCCTTGCCATTCTTTCCAATTGTCCAGCATTGAGAACACTCTTGCTAGTTGGTTGAGTATAATCAGAAATTTGAATAAACTGGCCTTCCTTGCAAATGGTTAACAACTTCTCTCTAAGGTTCAATTCCATAGGACTGTACTCATAAATCCAATCGGCCCCCAAGATTATCTCATAATTTCGCAACTTCAGTAGTTTAAAAGTAGAGACAAATTCTGTATTCTGATTTATGTAATGTAGCCTCTCAACTGTAGCATCTGATGATAACTCCCCACCACCAGCTACTGTTACTTTGCAGCAAGGCATTGAACTCAGCTGATACCCTTTTTTTCAGCAAAACTGTAATCCATAAAAGAATGAGTGCTACCACTATCAACCAGAGCAATGGCCTGCTTGTTCCCAATACACATCATCAAAGCGAATGTCATTAGTCCATTTATGCCATGGGCTGCATATGCAGATATTTGCATTATCTGTTCTTGAGTATCAATTGTATCCACTTGCTCAGGACTATCTGGTGCAGTTGCATAGTCAGTAACTGGTTCTACTGAGGTTTCCTCTTCATCTGCTATTACATTCCGCTCTTCACCTTGTAACAACAATGTATGTAAAGCAGTCCTAACTCGACATTGCTGGTTATGACCAGGTGACCAGGGTTCATTGCAATGCCAGCAAACTCTTCCAAGTTTCCCAGTCATGTTAGTTTTTGGTTTTTCTTGTTTATCCACCTTAGGAAGACTTGTGTTTGCAGGGTTTTGTGCAGCTGGTAATTTAAACCTGGACCCCCCACTGTTCTGGCTAGCTCTTTTTGCCCCGGCTGCTTTTTCTTCCAATTTAGCGTACCAATAAGCTTCAAGTAATCCTTTTGGCTGATGGCTGCTGACATTGTACTTAATTTCTGTGGCGACCCGTATAATTAACCCCCGGTAACGACTGTCACCTAGGGTTAACTGTACGGACCTCAGCACAGTAACTAGCAAAACATCAGGCCTTCTGACGTTTTATTAGCTACTATATCGTATGCAGTATTGCAAGAGAACAATAATTAGAGACACCAAATGGAATTCATTATTACATTCCATCAGCCACGCAGGGCTATTGTTCCTTACATTACCTTAATTTACATAGACTGGGATTACAGCAAAAGATCTAGATATCTATTATAACCTCCTATCTCCCGGGGGCCTGCTAGCGCGGGGATATGGCCTACTACTACCCCTACTACTCCTGATAGTAGTAGTAGTAGTAGTCACCCTCCGATAGGTCCCGGTCTGCAAGATCCTCACCCCGTCCTCGGAAGGTTGTCCATATGACTCACCTTCTAAGCAAGGGGAGGATTAAACAAGGGTGAGTACAAAGTACTCAGCAAGCAATAATATATGAATGCAATAAATGATTTTCCCCTTCTCCTAATAATTACACCTAATCTAACTTCACCCAAGACCACTTCTCCCAACATATCCTTTCTATAGCAAATAAGTTTTTGATAAAGGGTTGGTTGATTTTATATTTAGAAATTTCTACTAACACTGTATATGAATAGCCGAAGCTGACCATAGTCTCTAATCCAAGAGACTGGCTTGAATTCAAGATTTTACCTCAAGAGTTTGTACCACTTTACCCATAGTGACACCCACAAGAGATGCCCCCGAACGTTTATCACTACTCTAGTATTAGTTCTCCACCCTGCACTTCGAGTTTGTGACACCTATCCCAGGCTGCCACACAACTCCAAGGTACAGTTGTACTCCCTCTCAACCAGGGGTACACCTCTGGGCTTCAAATATACCGCCCCCAATGGCATCACCTTCTGGGCCTACCGGCCTTGCCCAGAAGCACCATACTATCCTTACCCGTTGTGGAGAGCTCTAATACTATTGTAGGACAACCTTTTCTGGCCGATTTCACACACCATGGTTGATACTGATTTTATGGCTCATTGCCCAAGTGTTAGTTAGTTGAAACTTATATTTTAGCCCATGTAGAGGACCCCTCCGGCCTACATCCTTCTCATCGGCATCCTCTACCAGCCATATTAACACACTCCAACCCAACCATTAACTAGACACAATACTCCCATTCCCACTTCCAATTTCTAATCATCACAACCATTTCAACCCAACAACTCATTCTTTTAACCCATTCACCCAACATACATCCATTTTAATACTTTTATTGAAATTAAGCTTTCCATGCAATGAGATAATACATTGATAAAACAATGAAATCATTTTCAATAAAACATGATCAAGGGTGGGTTTTGCTTGCCTGGAATAAACTCGGAAAGTTCTACCTCGCTCAAAATGTGTCAGTTGTCAAGCGAGTTACTGCTCAGTCCCGAAAATTATAATCTATTAACTACTGCATTTTTATTATGCATGAGTCAATTGTCCAACAGTCCAATATTCTATTTTTGATATATATACTTCTACTGATGTCCATTTTAATGCCATGCATGCTTCATATTTTTATTTAGCCAATTAATTGCTTAATGACAAGAGTGCTGCTATTTCCATTTCCTTGCACATGCATACATAACTAATCTCCTGATTAACTAACTAATCACATAATGCAACAGATGCAAAGTTTTAACAGATCTACATGTAGCTGATCTAATCATTTTTCCACTTTTCTCATTTTTTTCTCTCTTCTTTTCTTTTCTTTCCTTCTTCTTTCTCTTTTTCTTCCCTTCTCTGTTTTTCTCTCTATTCTCTTCTACTCCCAGCCGAACCCATCTCCTGGCTGGGCTCTCTTTTCTTCCAGTGCTGCTCTCCTCTTCTTTTCTCCAGCCGACGACAACTCCAGCCGACGACTCCACCTCCAGCGCCAGCTGCTCTCTCTTCTCCCCTCGAGTTCTCCTCCCAGCCGGCGCCAAGCTACAACTCATCCCCTCCAGAAGCTAAGTTTTCTCTCCTACTCTATCTACTCTCTAGCTACTGATCTCTAATCTCTTGCTATTCTAAAGGATCTAAGCAATTGCAACTAGAAATGGGTAGCTCTTACTTGTTTTCTGGCGATTTGGTTGGTTGATTTACGCTAGGGTTTGGGTTTGGTGAAGTGATGATCTTGGAGAGGTTGGTGGAGAAGTAGCCGAGCTCCTCCTCTTGCTTCACTTCTTGGCCTCCTCCTCCTCCTCTTGCTTCACTCCTTGGTGGCTCCTCCTCTTGCTTCACTTTGGTTGCAAAGCGTGATAGAAAGATTGGTCGCTAGTTGTGCTCACCGGTCCTTGATGGTCGACTCTTCTTGGTTGCGAAATGAGACAATGGGGCTGCTCTTGTCGCTATCTGAAAGGAAGGATGGTGAGAGAGTGGATCTAGCAAGGGCTTCTTCCTTCCCGGCTTTTGGTTTGGGAGAGGTAAGAAAAGGGAAATCACTTGTCGTTCTTGGTTCGATTGCTATGAGAAGGAAGAAAGGAAATGGTCGCTAGTTGCTCTTGGATTCGGTTTGGGAAAGCAAGAGAGAGGCAAGGATGGTGGCTCTTGGATTCTGCGAAATGGTCAAGAGGAAGACCTCTCTCTTGGTGGCATCCTTATCCCTTCTCTACCACCAAAAATACCCTTTTGCCCTTGCTATTTACTTTTCGCCTCCTCTTTTACTCTTCACTGCCAACACAACATGCATGCGGACTCATGGCTTTTTCATTCAATTGCTAATGCACACACATGAATGCATGGATGTTCATGCTTAGAACTACTAAATCATCGATAATCTTGATTAGAGAGATTATTCATTATTCATTAGCTTGATTATTACTCCTGCTCAATTAGTAATTCTTGATGCAAGCTTAATACTAATGATGATGCTTATGATACATTTATGCTTAAGGATGGAATGATTAAGGGGAGGGTCCTCACATCCTACCCCCCTTAAAAGGGATTTCGTCCCGAAATCCGACTCACCTAAACAGGTGGGGGTAAGATTCCCTCAAATCCTCCTCTTTTTCCCACGTGGCCTCTTTTTCTGAGTGGTGTTTCCATTGCACCTTGCAGAACTTCGTAGTGGCTCTTCTGAATTGACGTTCTTCTGTAGCTAAGATCTTTAGAGGACGTTCTTCATAGGTTAGATCTGGCTGCAAAGGAATATCTAGATTGGATACCACTTGAGAAGGCTCTCTAAGACAAGCTCTAAGTTGAGAGACATGGAAAACATTATGGATTCGAGATAAATGAGGAGGCAATTCTAAGCGATAAGCGAAGCTCCTCTTTGTTCAAGAATCTTGAGCGGTCCAACATCTGAGGATCGAGCTTTCCTTTTACTCCAAACCGGTGTACTCCTTTCATTGGGGACACCTTTAAATACACATACTCTTAGGTTGGAATTTCAACTCCGTCTCGCTTATCAGTGTAGCTCTTTTGCCTACTTTGGCGGTTTTGAGTCTCTCTTGAATGATTCTAATCTTCTCATCATTTTGACGGATCAACTCGGACCCATTAGAGATTTCTCTCCACTTCATACCAACAAATTGGTGATCTACACGTCTACCATATAGAGCTTCATATGGGGCCATCCGAATCTTTGGATTGATAACTATTGTTGTAAGCAAACTCAAGAAGATGAAGGTATTTGTCCCAACTTTCTTTAAAATTCAGCACACATGCTCTTAACATATCCTCTAAAATTTGATTCACCCTTCGGTTTGTCCATCGACCGAGGGTGATAAGCGATCTTGAATTTTAATTTGGTCCCTAAAGCGGTTTAGACTTCCCGAAACTAGAGGTGAAGATGGAACCTCTATCGATGTAATTGTTTTAGGAACTCCATGAAGTGTGACTATTCTTTCAATGTATATCTCAGCCAACCTATCGCATGAATACTTTTGATTAGTAGCAATGAAGTGAGCGGACTTGGTAAGTCATCCACTATAACCCATATAGCATCCTTTTTGGCTTGGGTTCTAGGTAGGCTGTAATAAAGTCCATCTGAGACATCCTCCCATTTCCATTCGAGGATTTGGAGAGGTTGCAACAAGCTGCAGGACGTTGATGTTCACCTTTACCTTCGGCAGGTGTCACACTTGCTCACATACTCTATCTCCTTTACCATTCCACCAAAATTTTCTTTGGATCTGATACATTTTTGTGCTACGGGATGGATAGAATATAATGTGTCATGGGCTTCCTTAAGGATGATTAGCTTGATTTCGGGTCATTTGGAACACAAATGCGACTATGCAATTCGAGCTTCCATCCTTGTCCAGATTAAACTCTGAGGACTGACCAGACTTAATCCTTTGAGTCTCTTCAAGAATGAAATTATCTGCAGATTGCTTTTCTTTGATTTGATCTAAGAGGGTTGATTGGATAGATAGAGCAGATAACATAGCAGAGGATGAAGATATGCCAAAGCTAATTTCCATTTTAGCCAGATCCTTAATTAGCTCAGGCATGAAGCTTTGAATAGATAGATTATTGCATTGAGTTCTTCTACTCAATGCATCAGCTACCACATTAGCTTTTCCTGGATGGTAGTTGATTGAGAGGTCATAATCTTTAATGAGCTCTAACCATCTCCTCTGTCTCATGTTTAGTTCTTTCTGGGTAAAGATATATTTGAGGCTTTTATGGTCACTATACAGGATGCACTTGGCTCCATACAGGTAGTGTCTCCAGATTTTTAAAGCAAACACTACAGCTCCTAATTCTAAATCATGAGTTGGGTAATTGACTTCATGAGGGCGTAATTGTCTAGAAGCATAGCGATTACCTTATCACTCTGCATGAGGACACTTCCTAGGCCTGATTTAGAGGCATCACAGTACACCACATATTCAACTCCTTCCTCAGGTAATGCTAGAATAGGAGTGGAGGTTAAAGATTGTTTGAGTTTTTGAAAGCTCTCTTCACACTTTTCATTCCAATCATACTTGCTATCTTTCTTTAAAAGCTTTGTGAGAGGGGCTGATATTTGAGAGAATCCTTTTATGAACTTACGGTAGTACCCAGCTAGTCCAAGGAAACTTCTGATCTCTGTTTGAGTTGAGGGTGTTTTCCAAGATTTAATAGCTTCTATCTTGCTTGGGTCTACCTCGATACCTTTTCGGATATGACGTGTCCAAGGAAAGACACTTGATCCAGCCAAAATTCACACTTGTTGAATTTGGCATATAGCTGGTTCTCTCTCAAGCTTTGAAGAGTGGTTCTTAGATGTTCCTTGTGTTCCTCTTTACTTTTAGAGTATATCAGGATGTCATCTATGAATACCACTATGAATTTATCCAGATACTTCATGAAAACTTTGTTCATTAAGTTCATGAACACTCCTGGGGCATTTGTTAATCCAAATGGTACTACTGTATACTCATAATGCCCGTATCTAGAGACAAAGGCAGTTTTCTCTATATCTTCTGCTCTTACTTTAATTTGGTGATATCCTGACCGTAGGTCAATTTTTGAGAAGATACAAGCACCTCTAAGTTGATCAAATAGGTCATCTATTCTTGGAAGAGGGTACTTGTTCTTAATTGTAACACTATTGAGCTCTCTGTAATCCGTACAGAGTCTGATCCCACCATCCTTTTTGCCCACAAACAAGATGGGGGCTCCCCATGGAGAAACACTCTCTCTAATGAACCCTTTTTCCTCTAATTCCTTCAATTGCTTCTTAAGTTCATCCAACTCTGGTGGATTCATTCTGTAAGGTCTCTTTGCTATGGGGGTGGCTCCTGGAATGAGATCTACAAAGAACTCTAACCCTCTGTCAGGTGGCATACCAGCGGCTCTTGAGAATACATCAGGAAAATCCTGAACTACAGGAATGAGGGACAACTCTGAAGATGACATTTGATTGAGCTTGGAATCTGATGAGGGTTGCTTAGCTCTATGTCCCCTATACAAGATTCGCTTCCCATTTGGTGTTCTAATAGATGCAGTTTTACACTCACAATCTATATTAACACCATTGGTGGCTAACCAATCCATCCCTAGGATGACATCTAACTTTGATAGATTGATGACATGCAGGTTAGCAAAGAATGCAGTGCCTTGTATGTCAATCATTTGATTCTTTCTCATGGATGCAACTGAAATTATTCCAGCAGGGGTGTGTACTCCTAAAGGATTTTCCAATGACACACACTCTAATTTATTTTTATTCACGTACTCTTGTGCAATGAATGAATGAGTTGCACCAGGATCAAATAATATGATGCCAACAGATGGAGGAATAGGGAGCATACCAGTAACTACATCTGTGGCTCCTTCTACCTGCTCCACTGAAACATTGTTTAAACGGGCTGACCCTGCAGTTGGGACTCCTCGACTGGATCCTTGGGAAGATGAAGCAATGGGATTGCCATAGATACGTCCCACTACTTTGGAGGGCGATTTTGAGGTCTTCTAGGGTTGTTTTGGACAGCTTGGGCAACAAGAGTTGGACAATTAATCTTTTTGTGACCTTCTTGACCACATTGATAGCACTTGATGGCTACATGGTTACAGTTGTTGGCAAGGTGGGGACCTCCACATTTGAAACACTTGAGGGGAGGTCTAGGCTGGAAGGCATTAGGACGCTGAACTGGAGCACCCATATATGGTCTAGATGCTGGATATCTGATCAACATAGGAGGTCTGAATGGCCTTGATTGATTTTGCATGGGTGGCCTAGGATCAAACCTAGCCTTCTTCCTCCTCTCTTCATTCAATAAAGCTTGCTCACTTTCTATGATTATGGCTCTGTCAGCTAGGTCCTGAAACTCTGTGATCTTAAGAGGGGCTAATTGGACTCTCAAATGTGGGTTCATACCCTTCTTGAACCTATAGATTTTCTTGGCTTCAGTGTCTACTTCTTCTGGAGCATATCTGGACAGCTCATTGAATTTGTTTAGGTACTCAGACACTTTCCTACCCCCTTGGGTTAAGTCCCAAAATTCCCTCTTTTTATTGTCCATTTCTCCTAATGGAACATGGGTAATGCGAAATTGGGATGTGAATTCTGCCCAAGTGACAGGTTGTTCACCTGCACGGGTGCGGCAATAATTATTCCACCATGTTGCCGCTGGCCCTGATAACTGGTAGGTTGCGAACTGGACTTTTTCTTCCTCAATGCAACCTATGGTAGTGAGCTTCTTTTCAATTTCTTGAAGCCAATCATCGGCCTCAAGTGGCTCTGTGGCTCTAGCAAAAGTGGGTGGACGAGTCTGAAGAAACTCTCCCAAGGTGACTCGGTGTCTACCTGTGGGTTGGGCTCCAGGTACAACATTGGTGAGCAGAGTTTCTAGAAACTGATTCTGATTTGTCATGAACTGATTTTGGGTGACCTGAGCCTCCCTTCTAGAGTTCTCTAGAAACATTAGGACTCTCTCTAATGGATTTTGATGCTCTGGAGTCCTGGCGGTACTGCCATTTCCTCCTGGGGGTGTAGGCTGTCTGGACTCTGGTGGATTTGGTTGGTTGAGGTCATGAATAGGAACAACAGGTGGTTCTGGCATTTGGGGCTGATCTGGATGAGATCCTAACCTCAGGATAAGGTCCTGCTCAACCACTTCTCTGTCAAAAGAGAACATGATGGATGCATGACTTAACTAATGCTTCATCTTTTTCACATTTTTAAATTTAATTTTTTTTATTAGCCCTTCCTATACATAGCTAACAGGATTACATAAGGAAGGTTGGACATCTACTCATACCAAGATTTCATTAATAGGACAAGAGGTCTGATTTGTGAGAAGAACATGGTACTCAAATTTTAGTTATTAACAGCACTTGAATATAAGGTGAGAAGTGTTCTTGTGATTAGAGGCTATTAAGGGTTTTGTTTTTAAGAAAAGAGAGGAAAGAACAGAGCTCACCACTCTCATTCGCCACTCCATTGCAGGACTCTTGACTCAACCTAGCTATCATCTCAGTTAAGAAGCATGAAGAACAATTGAAATAAACAACAACAAACTGATGTTAGAGCACCAGAACTCCCGAGATTAACGCACTTCGGGCCGCCCTATCTACAAAAGATCCATAAGAACATAAGAAGCAAATAAATAAACGACAACAAGATTGGTTTTGGAGCACCAAAACTCATCTATATCTATTGAATACAACGAAAATAAACTTGGTTTGGGTGAGCACCAAGAGCCCTCGAGACTATGCGCCGAGCACACCATGGATCCATGCGCCAGCACACCGCGGACAAAACGGGTCCGGTCCGTTCCTTAGTCCTTAGCTCCTAATTGCTGTCATCGCCTAACTAAATATATACATAGCCATATACACACAAATCTGGTCTCTACCACAGTAAAGCAAGCATTATCAACTACATGAGCCTATCTAACCTAGGTTGAATGCATCAAGCTACTCTTGTCGACATGGGAGTGCATCATATGTATATAAACCATAGTTGCCATTTATACCAAAATGTTTATAACATGCTGATGCTTATTTTTAAGCAAGAGGGCAGCAGCTATTTCATGGAAAATACCATTCAAAAATGAATATAACAGCAAGTTAAGAATTGATTTAATTGCTACTAACATCCATTGAAATATAATGACACATATGTGAACATGCATGCAGATTTTTAATACTACCACCTACTAGAACAGGCAGCAACAATCTATTAAAGAAAAGCATGCATGAACTAGCCATTTCTATCTACAATTGCATAATGATACCAAAACATTACTTCATTGCATTGAATATGTGATGAACCAACAGAAAATGAAGACAAGATATATGCAATGAAGAATAATGAGACTAAATATGAAGACAGAGATAATTAAAATGCATTACCATACATAAAGAGAGATACATTAGTCTGCCATTACATTACAATAATACATCTATCCATGCATAGAACTTACTAAGACTACCTATTACATTACTAAGCATAAGGGATACTACTAACCCAACACCTACTCATCAGCTACCTCCTCAGGGTCCTCCTCTGGATCCTCCTCTCCCCCCTGACTCTGGACTCCACTAGTACCCTGACCCAAGTGGCCTAAATAGGTGCCAAGAAATGCATCATCAATACTGGGGCCTGGGTGAACACTCATGCGGCTGGTGCGACGCGAGGATCGACTACGCGGCAGCACAGGACGAGTGGCAGTGGGTCGAATCAGGAACTGTGGGATAGGGATACCTATCTCTGGCGGAGCAGGGTATGGGTAGGGAAGATGTCCAGTGGTGGGAAGGCCATAATCTGGGAAGGGGACATACTGATGGGGTGGTGCAGCTGTAGTGGGAGGTGGTGCTGGGGCAGCAGTAGCAGCAGGGGTAGCTGGCGAGGTATGGTGCTCGGTATCTGGAGTATCAAAAGGGGCACCCTGCGGATGCATCATCTGGTATAGTGTAGTCTCTAGGATCACTCGCTCAGTCTCAGAAGCTCCATACTGATGACGCCAATACGTGGCCCTATCCTCAGCGACGGCTGACACCTCATTCACCCTCGCGATACATAGCATCTCGATGCTATCATATGGTGGCTAGTGACCCATCGGCCGAAGGTCCCAAGTCCCACTAGAGCTAGGTGGACGGGTGCGAAGCGGCGGGTGACGAGACGCCTGAGTGCACAAGGGAAAGTGGCTAAAGAGGAGTCTCTCGGTGTCTAAATGGCGAGCCACGAGAGCATGCTGCGCCCTCCTTGCGGCGTCTGCAGAGGTAGAGAAGGATCTGCATGACGACACAAGGCGTTGAACTCCTCGAGTAGCCGGGTTGGACCACCAACTCAGATACTACAATTCCCACTCTAGGGGTAGTCTCGATCATCAAATGTCTCCTCAAAGTAATCTATCCACCCTCCTAGTTCTAATACTATCTGTGACAACGTGATGACATGCGGACCTGCACTGCGGCGGGAAGCCTAGAACGAGTCATCCCGCAAAAGGAGGCTTGTTAATTAGAGGTACCTATATTTGCAAATTACTTAAATAGATTAGCATTTGATAAATGACAGACGAGAGATAATAAATAGTTTAAGCCATATAGCTAAGAACACCTAACTTTATCTAAACCTTCTATCAAGACTCTAATTATTTAAGCGTGGTTGTCGCAACCATTGCTCGATACCAGTATGGCGACCAGATAATTAACCCCGTAACGATCGTCACCTAGGGTTAATCAGATGCGGACCTCAAAGACAAGAATTAGCAAAACATCGTGCCTTCGACGTTTTATTAGCTACTATACTATGTACAGAGTATTGCGTGAACAATAATTAGAGACACCAAATGGAATTCATTATTACATTCCATCACCACGCAGGCTATTGTTCCTTACATTACCTTAATTTACATAGATCGGGATTACAAAGAAAAGATCTAGATATCTATTATAACCTCCTATCTCCCGGGGCTCGCTAGCGCGGGATATGGCCTACTACTACCCCTACTACTCCCGAGTAGTAGTAGTAGTAGTCACCTCCGATAGGTCCCGGTCTCAAGATCCTCACCCCGTCCTCGGAAGGTTGTCCATATGACTCACCTTCTAAGCAAGGGGAGGATTAAACAAGGGTGAGTACAAAGTACTCAAAGAAGCAATAATATATGAATGCAATAAATGATTTTCCCTTCTCCTAATAATTACACCTAATCTAACTTCACCCAAGACCACTTCTCCCAACATATCCTTTCTATAGCAAATAAGTTTTTGATAAAGGGTTGGTTGATTTTATATTTAGAAATTTCTACTAACACTCAGATATGAATAGCCGAAGTGACCATAGTCTCTAATCCAAGAGACGGCTTGAATTCAAGATTTTACCTGCTTGCAGTTTGTACCACTTTACCCATAGTGACACCCACAAGAGATGCCCCGAACGCTTATCACTACTCTAGTATTAGTTCTCCACCCTGCACTTCGAGTTTGTGACACCTATCCCAGGCTGCCACACAACTCCAAGGTACAGTTGTACTCCCTCTCAACCAGGGGTACACCTCTGGGCTTCAAATATACCGCCCCAATGGCATCACCTTCAGGCCTACGGCCTTGCCTGAAGCACCATACTATCCTTACCCGTTGTGGAGAGCTCTAATACTATTGTAGGACAACCTTTTCTGGCCGATTTCACACACCATGGTTGATACTGATTTTATGGCTCATTGCCCAAGTGTTAGTTGGTTGAAACTTATATTTTAGCCCATGTAGAGGACCCCTCCGGCCTACATCCTTCTCATCGGCATCCTCTACCAGCCATATTAACACACTCCAACCCAACCATTAACTAGACACAATACTCCCATTCCCACTTCCAATTTCTAATCATCACAACCATTTCAACCCAACAACTCATTCTTTTAACCCATTCACCCAACATACATCCATTTTAATACTTTTATTGAAATTAAGCTTTCCATGCAATGAGATAATACATTGATAAAACAATGAAATCATTTTCAATAAAACATGATCAAGGGTGGGTTTTGCTTGCTCGAATAAACTCGGAAAGTTCTACCTCGCCAAAATAGGGTCCGTTGTCGGGTGTTCTGCTCAGTCCCAAAATTATAATCTATTAACTACTGCATTTTTATTATGCATGAGTCAATTGTCCAACAGTCCAATATTCTATTTTTGATATATATACTTCTACTGATGTCCATTTTAATGCCATGCATGCTTCATATTTTTATTTAGCCAATTAATTGCTTAATGACAAGAGTGCTGCTATTTCCATTTCCTTGCACATGCATACATAACTAATCTCCTGATTAACTAACTAATCACATAATGCAACAGATGCAAAGTTTTAACAGATCTACATGTAGCTGATCTAATCATTTTTCCACTTTTCTCATTTTTTTCTCTCTTCTTTTCTTTTCTTTCCTTCTTCTTTCTCTTTTTCTTCCCTTCTCTGTTTTTCTCTCTATTCTCTTCTACTCCCAGCCGAACCCATCTCCTGGCTGGGCTCTCTTTTCTTCCAGTGCTGCTCTCCTCTTCTTTTCTCCAAATAGACGACAACTCCAAATAGACGACTCCACCTCCAAATGGCCACCGCCTCTCTCTCTCCCTCGAGTTCTCCTCCCACCGCGCCAAGCTACAACTCATCCTCCGAAGCTAAGTTTTCTCTCCTACTCTATCTACTCTCTAGCTACTGATCTCTAATCTCTTGCTATTCTAAAGGATCTAAGCAATTGCAACTAGAAATGGGTAGCTCTTACTTGTTTTCCTGGCGATTTGGTTCAGTTGATTTCTGCTAGGGTTTGGGTTTGGTGAAGTGATGATGCTTTGGAGAGGTTGGTGGAGAAGTAGCCGAGCTCCCCTCCTCTTGCTTCACTTCTTGGCCGGCTCCTCCTCCTCCTCTTGCTTCACTCCTTGGCTGGCTCCTCCTCTTGCTTCACTTTGGTTGCAAAGCAGGATAGAAAGATTGGTCGCTAGTCGTGCTCATCGGTCCTTGATGGTCGACTCTTCTTGGTTGCGAAATGAGACAATGGGGCTGCTCTTGTTTGCTATGCGAAAGGGAAGGATGGTCGAGAGTGAGTGGATCTAGCAAGGGCTTGCCGCCTTCCCGGCTTTTGGTTTGGGAGAGGTAAGAAAAGGGAAATCACTTGTCGTTCTTGGTTCTGATTGCTATGAGAAGGAAGAAAGGAAATGGCTGCTAGCTGCTCTTGGATTCGGTTTGGGGAAAGCAAGAGAGAGGCAAGGATGGCTGGCTCTTGGATTCTGGCGAAATGGCTGAAGAGGAAGACCTCTCTCTCTTGGCTGGCATCCTTATCCCTTCTCTACCACCTGAAAATACCCTTTTGCCCTTGCTATTTACTTTTACTGCCTCCTCTTTTACTCTTCACTGCCAACACAACATGCATGCAGACTCATCGGCTTTTTCATTCAATTGCTAATGCACACACATGAATGCATGGATGTTCATGCTTAGAACTACTAAATACTGATAATGCTGATTAGAGAGATTATTCATTATTCATTAGCTTGATTATTACTCCTGCTCAATTAGTAATTCTTGATGCAAGCTTAATACTAATGATGATGCTTATGATACATTTATGCTTAAGGATGGAATGATTAAGGGGAGGGTCCTCACAATTTCTTCCTTGAGACCCCCAATGAAGCAACTCAACAAGTATGTCTCTTGTAAATAAGCATGGTCTCTTTTAACCAGCTCTACGCATTTTTCAAAATAATCAATGTATTTTCCAACAGTGCTTACATGTTTAATTCCCTGTAGTTTCTCAATCGCTTCATGTGCACTTGCTTCCGAGAACCGATCACAAAGAATAGCACTAAATTGTTGCCAATTTAATGATTGCCAAGGTATTCCTATGCCTTTATACCAAGTGTTGGCTCTGCCCACTAAGTGACCAACTGCCAAATTGACCCACTGCTCAATGGGAGTACCAGCCATTTCAAAGAACTTTTTGCATTGATCAATCCATCCAATCGGATTATCACCCGAAAATACAGACAACTCAAGCTTCGAACCCTTTATCACTGCTTCAGCATATTGGTGATTAGTATTGTTTTCTCCACAATATAAGTTCCTCTGGGTATCAAATACTTGAACACCAAGGTAATGCTGATTGGGTGCCAAGTTTCCACCGCAACCCACATTTCCTGATTGATAATTCTGTGGCAACACTGGATGACAGTACTCAAGAGTCGGTTGACTTCTAGAACTATAAGACATACTAGGATGCATTAGATGTGATGATGGTGCTGGTAAGAAAATCCCATTGCCAATTGCTCCAACACCACTCAAACCTCTCATAAATGGATAAGAAGAAGTTCGAACAGCCGGAGTAAATATGGGTGGGAGACTATTACTCACCATGTGATTTTCTGCTAAAATAGATGCATCCGCAGGACTGGCCAAAACAGACACCCCAATCCGATTAAACTCAAAAGTGTTTGACAGCAAGTTTCCATCCACCACTACTGATGGACTCTGTTGTTCTATTGAACTCACCGTGGTAGATGATCTTCTCATAAGAATGCTTTTGATCTCAGCTACATCTGTTTTGAGAACTTCTAAATCTGCAAGTCGAGCATGTATCTTCTCAATTGCCTCCTGAACCTCCATTACTCACCTTGATACTTCACCACCAACTGAGTTAAACAACTATTACAGAGACACTCACTTGATCGGGGGATTTTACAGTTTCCCAACCTCGTTCCACACTGGATTGGGCCAGAGATTCAGAAGCACTTACTTGATCGGGATTTTACGGTTTCCCAACCCCGCTCCACAAAGCCAACTCAGATTCAAACGCCAAGGAAAGAGTTGCTCGATACCAATTTGTCGAGACCCTCCGAAATCCACAATGAAACAGGAACCCAAATCGCAGAACCACCAAATAGAAACACCAAGAAACGCAGAAGATACAAATGAAACTAGGGTTCTACAAAACTACAGAAAGATACTAGAGTATGCGGAAGAACAACCTGCCTTCTATTTCTCACATTACGTGGGTTTTATACCCCGAAGTCTTACATTGTTTTACCGTAACAGAATTCGGTTTCAGTAAATCAGCTTTTACAAAGATTAAACCAGCAAAACGACAACAGTTTTGTCAGTAACTACTGTTTACAATTACTGGACTACTAGATAACCGTTGCTCTGCTCAAATGAGATCGTGGCCATCCGTGGTTCATTAAGCGAAGTCGACGAATCGTTAACTTCATCACCGACTACTCCTATTCTTCTTCTTCCTCAGGCATACCCTGACACAAGGCCCGGGGCGGGGCGGTGCGGGAGGGGAGCTGCGGCCACGCAGGGGAGAAGAAAAGGAAGAATAGAAATGGAAGGATGAAAAGAAAAGAAAAGAAAAGAAAGAAAGAAAGAAAGAAGGAAAGAAAAAGGAAGAAAAGAAGGAGAAAAAAGAAAATAAAATAAAGAAGAAAAAAAAGAAAAGAGAGGAGGGAGTCAAGGCATGGGGCGAGAGGCAGCGACGGTGAAGGATGAGCCGGAGGGAGGTGGAGAGGCGGAGGGGAGAAGAAAAGAAAGAATAGAAATGGAAGGAATAAAAGAAAAGAAAGAAAGAAATGAAAGAAAAAGGAAAAAAGAAAAAGAAGAAAAAAGAAAAGAAAATAAAGAAAAAAAGAAAGAAAAAGAGAGGAGGGAGTCGGGCATGGGGGGAGGGGCGGCGACGGTGAAGGATGAGCTAGAGGGAGGTGGAGAGGCGGAGGGGGGCGAGGAGGCAAGAATGTCAAGGGGACAAGGCGGAGAGGGGAGCTAGGTAGGGAGGGGCGAGCTGCGAGGGAGAGAGGCGGAGTGGGTGAGGTGGAGAGGCGAAGGGGGCAAGGTCCCTCGGGAGGAGAAGAAAAGTAAAGGGAGAAAAAGGGAAAAAAAGAAATTGAGAGAGGAGGAGAAAATGGGTGGAAACAGTGATGATAACACAATCATATCACGAACCAAATAATATTAATGAACCTAACTAAAACTAGAAATCTTTGGTTTGATGAATAATTTTGTCAAAGTAAATCCTTTCATTCATAGGAAATTCAAATTAAGCTTTGATTAATTCAAGTAAAATGCAAATGGTTCATTTTCAAATTCAAACATTCAAAAACTCAAATTTTGGGATGTTACAAACCTCCCCTCCTTAAAAGAAACCTCGACCCCGAGATTTGGATGGCTAAGGACAAAGGTTGGGATACTCTGCTCTAAGATCATCTTCACGCTCCCAGGTTGCTTCCTTATCTGAATGGTTGCTCCACTGAACTTTGCAAAACTTTATCGTCTTGTTTCTTGTCCTGCGCTCTGCTTCATCTAGAATTCTGATCGGATACTCTGGGTAGGTGAGATCATCCTGTAGCTCAACATCCTCAATCTACATCTGTTCTTCCGGTACCCTAAGACACTTTTTCAACTGCGACACATGGAACACATTGTGCACATTTGATAACTGCGGTGGCAGCTCCAACTGATAAGCCACTTGTCCACTTCTAGCCAGGATTGGGAACGATCCAATAAATCTTGGTGCTAACTTTCCACGAACTTGAAATCGACGCATTCCTTTGAGCGGTGAGACTTTCAAGTACACATAGTCACCAGGAACAAAGGTTAACTTTCTCCGACGGTTGTCAGCGTAGCTCTTCTACCTAGATTGTGTGTTCCTTGAATCATTTTTACTTGTTCTTTAGCCTTGTGCAACATATCAGGACCGAAGACTTGACGATCTCCTGTTTCATTCCAACAGAGAGGTGTTCTGCACTTTCTTCCATATAAGGCTTCAAATGGCGACATCTGCAAGCTTGTTTGATAACTATTATTATATGAGAATTCTGCATAGGTAAACTTTGATCCCAACTTGTCGTACTGGATAACGCACAAGATCTTAACATGTCTTCAAGGATCAGATTTACTCGTTCAATCTATCCATCAGTCTGAGGGTGATAAGCTGTGCTGAAATTCAGGTTGGTACCCAATGCTTCTTGTAACTTTTGCCAGAATCTTGAAGTGAATTGAGTGCTTCGATCTGAAACAATCCTCTTTGGCACACCATGCAAACACACGATTCTTGACATATACAACTCTGCGAGTTGATCTCCATGGTAGGTTGTTCTCACAGTAATAAAATGTGCAACTTTTGTCAATCGATCCACTACAACCCATATTGAGTCATAACATGATCTGGTTCTCGGAAGTCCTGTAATAAAATCCATTCCAATTTCTTCCCACTTCCATTCAGGTACCCTTAACGGTTGTAGCAATCCTGCGGGTCTTTGATGTTCAGATCAATTTTTTTAAAAAATAATATTTTAGCAAAGGAAAGGAGTAAGAACCTAAGAATGAGATGAGATGAGATACTCTATTTCACAGCAATTCGTTGGTTTGATTTAGAAAATAGTTTTGAAGTTCTTGCTAAGAAGACCAGACTAACTAGGGATGCGACCTATAGTCAATATGGCTCTGATACCACCTCTGTCGGGACCGAATTTCTAAATCCGAACCATCTGTGTGTAACCTATGCTAGTCCAGAAAAAGCTAGCGCACACACAGTGAAAACAGTGATGATAACACAATCATATCACGAACCAAATAATATTAATTAAGCAAAAAGGTATTAGCCTTCAGGCCAATTATTTCAAATAAGCAGCCTTATGGCTTGAGTTCAATAAAAAGCAGCGAAAACGAAATAACAGCAGCAGGATAAGCCCATCCATTTGCAAAACAGCAATCGACTGGGGTATGCGTCCTAGCATTCCGGATCACCTTCATCGTAACCACAAGCATAGAACTCGTAGTCACCTTCAGCTTCTGCGAACTCCTGTGGAAAATTGGGGATGTTGCAAGGGTGAGTACAAAAATATCCTCCGCAAGTCTTGGAAACATAATACATGATAACTATATGTAAGGCTAAACAATTGAAGGCATAATATGGCTCTTTTAACATAAAGCAAAGTTTAACTGTAAATACCAATAGTAATTTCATAAAGCATCATTTGATCAAAATGTAATTGAATAGTAATTGAATTCTGATATACCAACTAAAGCAGGTTCTAGCTACCTGACTGGCTCCATCTGCCAAACCATAACCCGAGAGTTTCATCTGCTCATGGATTCCCAAACCATCATTTTCCTCTAAAACAAAACCATGAAATCTACAATATTCAAGCGTACCTCGCTTGCCCTTGATCGTGGGCACGGCTACTTAAATAGTTTTAACTTTGCAGAGTGTGTACAGCTTTACCCACAAGACATGATCGTCTCTTGTTGCCATGCAATTAACACACTTCCTTTGGTGTGTCAGCAGAGAGATCATGACAAGGCCTTTACAATGTACAACCCCACTATTAACTTCGTCCGCTAAGGTTTCACCGCTGTTAGAGTTCTAGCTGCCTAATACAGAAGCCCCCTCTTACGCCTGCCATCATCTGGCACTCACCAACTGACGAAGCTAATAACGAGATGCATAAATTATTTAACCAGGTCGTACCCATATAGACTTGTGGTTGTACGGTAGTGCTCGGTCCATGATAACACACGCTTCGGTCCTTAATTGACTAGGGTGGAACATTCACATACCAAGGTCTCGTGCTTCTGCACCTGCCAAACATCCATCCGCCCTGGTCTAAACCATAATTTCCACTTTATTTTATTTAAATAACAACAGCAACACCAATTACCGTGATTTCACAAATAAGTTTCAACAATGATTGAAATGATTCCCATAATGGCATAATACCGAAACGTTTAAGCTGGACTAAGCAATTCTATTGTCCCATGCTAATCTACTGGTTATCACCAAATAAAATAGCTACTATTAACTAGGGTGATAAAGGTTTGACATGATCAATAGCAATGAGGGTATAACAAATTCTGGTATTTAACTATACTATAAAAATATATTTAAAGTACATTGCATAAAGTAAGCATAAATAATTTAAAAGAATATAAGCTTTTCATAAAATTTGGGATCAATATGTTCAAGGAAGACTTGCCTTAGATGCCTCCTGCTAGTTCTACCTCTGACCGCTGATTCGCTTGAGCTTCGACTGCGTCGTCTACACGCGAAACGAGAAAAAATAAATAAAAAATGAAAAAATAAGATGAAAAATGAAAAAATGGTACTGAAAGATAGATCATGAATTTAGATGAATTTAGAAATTTTAATCACTGGAATCGAAGCTCGAACGAAGGAGAACGGGCTCCTGGAAGTTCCTCGGATCAGAAAAACAGAGAAAATAAAGAGACTAACACGTGGCAAGATCTGATTGGTTGGACTTTTTTGGAGTTTCTGGAAAATAGAAAAAGAAAAAGAAATATCGGCTGACACGTGGGACCCACGCGTCAGCCACACAGCTCACGGTGGACTGAGTTCACTGAGAGGACTCGCGATGATGCGGTAGACTTTGCTGACAAGGATGCCACGTGGTGGCGCTAGGGCTGACGATGCAGACACGCGACGCTGACACGGCGGTGCACACGGGGGTGCTGATGCAGGAGGCCACGTGGACGACCATGCGTCGCGCATCCAACGACGCGACCATATCGGACGGCGGAGAAGCAAACAAGCGGGCGATGGAGGCGTGGCAAGATCCAGAGCGCACGGGCGGATCGGATGGCCACGGTTAGGCGAAGAGGTTCAACGGCGAGGCGGCGGCGCTACTTACCGGACGCGGGGAAGAAGACACGGTGAGCGGCGGAGAATGACCGGATCGGGCTCGAGTTTTGGCGGATCGGGGAGAGGGCGTCGCAGGCAACGTGAAGAAACAAACGACGATGGCGAAGACGCACTGGCGGCGAAGATCCACGCGGAGGAAGAGCTCGGCAAGGGTGGCGAACTTCAGCGAGCTCGCGAGAGAAGACGGCGGCGTCTCGGGCAGCAAGGGCTAGGGAAAAAGAAGCGGCACAACAAGGCGAACCTCGGGCTGGGTGCAACGACGGCTTAAATAGCCTGGGGAGGCGTGCTGTAACATCCCAAAATTTGGGTTTTCAAAAATCTTTTGTTTAGTTCATCTTTCCAAAAATCCCCGTTGATTTTCTCGCTTTAATAAAGTTTAATCTGGATTTTCTAATGCTAAAACAATTTAATTTGACTAATATAAAATTTAATTAAAATAAATTTAGTTTTATTTGCATTCATTATGCTTCAAGGAATTTTCTGTAATTTTTTGAGATTTTTTGGAGTTCATTTGCTATTCATTTGGATTTATTTGGAATTAATTTAAATTAAGCCTTTTGTTAAATTTAATTAAATACTGCAAAAGTTTAAATAAAGTTTGGCTAAAAATATTTTATTTGAGCTCCAAATGTCTTAAACTATTTTCTAGAATTTGTGTAGAATTTTCAAGTATTTTATTGCTCTAAATGAATTATTTTAATTTGGAAAGTGGATTAAATTCGGAATTTCTAACTCAATTTTTACACCGCCACGTGTCAGCTTTTGAGCCGGCCACGTCGCCGCCCAGCTGCAGCCCTCCGATCCCCATCCGAAGCACCACAATGCGCCACGTCATCAGTTACTGTTCATTGCGCGCCAGGTGTTTGATCTGATCCGTTTTCAATCCAAATCCGGTTTTTCTTCGTGCTTCCTTGCATGGCATGACTCCCAGGCCTATATAAGTGTTCTAAGACCCCTCCCACGCACCCCTAATCCCCAAAGCACCTCCCAAACCCGAAAAGTCGCAGCCGTTCCTCTTCCGGTGCGCCGCCCTCGTCGGCCGAAATTGGCATCACGTTCCCCGTCGTTCCTGTGAGTTGTTCTGAAATCCTCTCATGTCATCTCGTGCCTTATGGTGTAATCTACCTCTCCACCAAATTTGGTGCAGTTTCATCCACAAAATCAAAAGTTACGGCCATTCCAATCTCTAATCTTGTCGTCGCCCGTTCTCCTTCGTTTCTGCGAATTTGATCGTGCCCTTTTTTCTGTAGACTCATCTTGATATCCTCTACATGGTGCTCACCCTAACGCAAGGTTTGGTCCATGGGATTTCTGCAGAAAATTCAATCTTGCAAATAGCCAAAGAGGAAGGGTTTACAAGGAAAAGAGAGTGAAACGTCATATCAAAATTGTAGAATAATATGTATTTAGAAATAAAATTTGAAAGCTAGAATATCATGAATTTAGAGATATGAGGGAATATACTATAGAAGTCAAGGTACTATGTGCACGCGTGGATTACCATTTAGTTTTGCGGAATTGAGTATATTATTATACTATACAACACTCAGCTAAAAAGCAAGACCTCATCTTCATAAAATTCGTCGTACTTAGTATTATTAATTATGGATGCATGGCTCCGAAGGGAACCAGATAGAGCAGCTAGCAAGGTAATTAATATTCTAAATTGACATTTCCCTTTTATTTAGTTCAAGCCATTCCCTCGGACAAATGCAATGCAGCTCAAGCACAAGGATGGTTGTCTGTTGTAAAGGAAGGCAACGAACACCATGTGTTAATGGTGGGGAAACGTTCAGTGCAGTCCTGTAGGACCGTCCGATCAAAAAAGCAACGATCAGTTTTGCGGGAAAACACTATAGCAAAATTACTATACCGATTTTTTTTCACTGCAACAAGTTGTTGTAGCAATTTTTTTCAAACCAATCCGTCCATTGCCTCAATTAGTTAGCCCGCATTTACGAAACCGTTTAAGTTACCGTCTACATAAGAACTACACCCGAACCATTTCCCAATGACTGGCCAGAATTTAACCCCACGATGCTGCCATATAAGTACATTTAAAGATAGTCTTTGCCAGGGATGGGGACTGCCAATTTTTTCCATGGCTTGGTGTGCTGAAATAAAAGTTCCAGCCAGAGATTTACATTGACATTTGCATATATCTACATTGAGATTTGTAAACATTCGGTACACACATCAGTGTTGCTGGTATAAACCTATAGACAGAAACAGAGGCTCAGAAAAGCAGGACGAGGGGAAAAGGGATTCAGAAAGATCTATTCAGAGGCTCAGAAAAAGAGGGATGAGAGGAAAACGGACTCAGAAAAGCTATTTTCCGGTATACTAAATTCAATAGAAATTATTCGATTTTTTCGATCTAATAGATCATATTAGCTAGTATTTACTTACACTTCCTTTTGTAGTAGAATAGTAAAAACACTCTTAACAAATCAATAACTAGATCTAATTTCTATTGCCCACCATATACTACCAGTATACCAGTATAATGCCATGTAAAATCTTTCTATAGAATGTTGGAAAAACACCGGTATTCGCACACTGTTGAACTACGAGAACACATGCACGCGACAAGAGAAATTTTATGTTGCTCAACTGCTACAACTTTTCTCATTCTTCTCTTCTCTATTTAAAAAGGCAAACATATTGCAAACTTGGGAAAAAAACAAGAAAAGAAACTCAAATTCTAAGAAAAAAAACAGACGCTATCCCAAAGATCCTAAGTTTCCTAATAAATATAGACCTTTATATCTATAAACACCTAAGTTTCCTAACAAATCACTCCCTAAACTTAGTGCTTCTTGACTTCAACTAAGCCAATCTTCATGCGCAACTCCTGAAATTTGACACACTCAAGTATTTTCGTCGGGATGTCCGCGAGTTGCCCATCAGTGCCGATGTACTCGACATCAACCTTCCCTTCTTCGATGCACTCTCGAATAAAGTGATGCCTTGTGTCAATGTGCTTGCTTCGATCATGAAAGACAGGTTTCTTGCTGAAGGAGATTACCAATTTGTTGTCTACCTTGAGCATTATTGGACCGACCTCCTCTTTTTTCAAGTTGGCAAGAAGTTGTCCAAGCCATATGCCTTGTCATGATGTCATCATTGCATCGATGTACTCGGTTTCGCACGAAGATAAGGCCACCACCTTTTAATTCTACGAGTGCCAACTGACGAGCCTTTGCCCAAGAAAAAACAACACCCTTGTAGTGCTTTTACATGTCTCAATGTTGTCGGCCATGTCATTGTCACGGTAGCTGATCAGCCAGGACTTGCCCGTCTGTCGGGTGTAGTGGCACCCGAACCACCGTGTGGCTGCAATGTACCGCAGTATATGCTTGACCGCCACAAGGTGTTCGGTTGTCCATTTCTCCATAAACCGACTCACATATCCCACCGAGTATGCGATGTCTAGATGTGTCTGCACCAAGTACCTTAGACTTTTGTCAATGCTCCGGAACGTCGTTGCATCAGTTGACAGAGCCATGCTTGCCTTACTTAAGTTGAACCTCGGTTGCATGGAGATTGGACACAAATTGTAGTCCACCATGCCGTTCTTCTCCAATACGTGTTGTGCGTATACCTCTTGGTTGAGGGTGATGAAGACGTCGCCTTGATGAACTTCGATGCCAAGGTAGAAGCTAAGTAACCCAAGGTCACTCATCTTGAAGAGAGACTTCATCTCCTCTTTGAACTTAGTGATTTCTTGTGGGTCTGAACCGGTGATGATGAGGTTGTCAATCTAGATCCCCACAAGCAGCCATGATATGCCGCTACCGCGTGCATACACAACATGCTCCGGCCGAACCCAAGGGACGCCAAGCAAGTGTCCAACTTTGAGTACCATGCCTTAGGTGCTTGCCGAAGCCCATAGAGTGCATTCAATAGCTTGTACACTTTTCTTCTCTTGCCCTTTGGTGACAAAGCCGGGAGGTTGCTCAAGTACACCTTCTCCTTGAGATCACTATTGAGGAAAGTGGATTTTACGTCCATGTGGTGCACCATCCACCCCTCATGTGCAACGAGAGCGATTACAAGGCAAACGGATTTGAGGCACGCAACCAATGTGAATTCCTCCTTGAAATCCACTCCCTCACATTGGGCATACCCCTTTTCCATGAGCCACGCCTTGTGCTTGAGGATGGCCACTAGAGCGTTATTTTTTATCTTAAACACCCACTTCAACCCGATCGGTTGACTACCGAATGGAAGATCAACAAGAAACAATGTTCGATTCTCGTTGATCGAGTTTATTTCCTCGAGCATTGTGCACCAATTCTTATCTTCCTTAGCCTCCATGAAAGCGCCCTACTCTTCTCCGAACAAAAGATATAACTCATCGATGTCAAGTTCTTACACGACGATTATGTCGTAGATGTTTGCCATGGTCTGGAACCTCCACGGACCATCAGTGTCGGCGTCGAGCAACATTGAGGTGTTGGATGGAGGTGAGGTGAACTCGACGCATGCCCCGATGTCAGGCATGGAATCATCGGTATTGGGCACCACGGTGCGCATGTTGGGCGTTTGTGGGCGCAAAGGCCCGTGTGCTTCCAAGCTAGCTGTCGAACCGGGTGAGCCATGGTCTCCTACCACATGCGTCGAGCTGGCTACCGAAACGGGTGAAGTCGATGGCGAGGTTGCACTCTCCAAGTCTAACATCAAGTCATCTTTTGAGATAGAGTTGATGATAAGTTGCTCACCAGTGCTCAGCGTGCAGCCATGATCATCCTCACTCCAACTCCACTTGGTTCCTTTGTCGAATACGATGTAACGTGTCACATGCACGCGTTTGCCAATGGGATCGTATGCATGGTATGCCTTGGAGCCTTGCTCATAGCCGATGAAGACCATCGACTTGCTTATGTCGTTGAGATTCTTCAAGTTCAGCTTGACTACCTTGATATGCACGATGCAACTGAAAGTGCAAAGAAAATACATATTTGGCTTGCATCCGTGCCATACCTCATACGAGCATCTTGCCATCGATGCTCTTTGTCAGTGAACAGTTGAGGATGTAGACGATGGTCATGACCACTTCGCCCGAAAATTCTCTAGGCATATCCTTTGCTTTGACCATGCTTCGCGCCATCTCAAAGATCATTTGATTCCAACGTTCAACAACACCATTTGTTGCAGGGAATAGGGCGTCGAGAGGTACTCTTGATGCTGTGATCCATGCAATACTCATTGAATGCCGCATATGTGAATTCACCACCTTGGTTTGTGTGAAGGGTGTGAAGCTTGCACCTAGCTTTGAGCTTAGTTTTAGATTGAAACCGAATTATGGCCTCTGGCGCTTCATTCTCCGACGCAAGAAGCTTCACCCACATGCGCCGGCTCCAGTCATTGATGAGGAGGAGGAAGTAGAGCTTCCCTCCAGGTGTTGTCAGCATGATCGGACTGCAAAGGTCTCCATGCACTAGCTCCAGAAGCTCCTTGGCGCGGTACTTTGCCTTTGTGGGAAGGAGTTGCGGTGTTGTTTTCTGGCCAAACAACTACCACATATTTGATTCGACTAATCAATATGTGGTAGTTCGTGTACCATGCCACGACACGCTAATCCCCATAGCTTGTCAAAGTTGAGGTGGACGAACCGCGTGTGCCACTACCATACTTCGTCATTGAGCCGTGCTGATAGACACACAGGTTGTGTGATGTCCAAGGCAAGGACATACAACCGATTTCGGGCACGCTCAACCTTGGCAAGGAGTCACTGCTATTGATCATGGAACCAAAGTATGCCCTCATCGATTAAGATCTGGCATCCATTCTCATCAAGTTAACTGAGGCAAATGATGTTGTTCTAGAGCTACAAGATGTAGTAGATGTCGGTGATGGCACGATGCTCATCGCTCTGACAAGTGAACAGCACGGTACCTCATCCTCGAATGTGTACCATCGACGCATCACCGAACTTTATGGATCTGGTGACTCCCATGCTTAGCTCGACAAAAATCTTCTTGCAACCCGTCATATGGTTGTGTTTGCACCAAAAATTGGCAGATAGGGTCAAAATCGGTAGTCCAAGATCAACAAGATACGATTGAGATAACGGATCAGGATATTTGGAAACAAAACAGGTTGTTAAGGAAAGCACCATCCAAATAGAGGCCGATAAGGATTCTACCTGTCGGCGTTTCGAGCACCGGCAAGTAAATTTGTAAGTTTAAGGGGTCGCGCGTTCCACTCCCTGAATGGTTAGACTCGTGAGTCCAAGATGTATACTGGTTCGGGCTGAAAGTCCCTACTCCAGTTCGGTATGGCGGTAAGGTCTCTTTCTCTCTCGCTCTCTCGTATGTTCGTATCTCTCTCTCTCTCTCTCTCGCCCGCGTTCGCGTGTCTAGAATCGTTAGTCCTGCCTCCTTTTATACAGAAGGAAGGGGCAGGTTACATCGAGAGTCGGGGGAAGGGTGAGGCGACCTATGCTAGGAGCTCCGGTCCTTCGTCCTGTGGACTGGTCGTCACACGTCTTGCCCATGCTGGGTCGGTAGCCTTGGTGGTCAGGGAGGTTAGGTATTCCCTGGGAAATAGCGTACTTGCCCCCTGTGATCCTTACGAATGCTGACGTTGCGGTGCGTGACGTTGGCGCTGCCTCGGGAGGGAGCGTGCGTTCGTACCGTACGTGACTGGTTGATGGGGCTGGAAGCTTTGACTTTAGCAGCCACCAAACCTTCTTGGGAAGGAGCCACCTGCTCTTGTGTAGTCACTCCGATTGACCTCGCTTGTGGGGTACGTGGCGGTAGGCTGATGAGGGCCTCGACACGCGGCCCTCTGCATCCGTCACCTTGGTTCGGTCGGAGTCGGGAGATCCCGCCCCGCCAAGGAGTCAGAAGCGCGGCCCGGTCGGGGTCGGGAGATCCTGCCCGCCAAGGGGGTCGGGAGCGCTGCCCAGTCGGAGTCGCTTCCCCCGGCCGGTCGGGAGCGGATGTCTTGTGTGGTCTCGCAGGTGATTCGGTCGGTGGCGGGCCGGGCGCGGCCTGTTGGGCTGGAGATGTGCTTGAGGCCGCTGGCTCGTCGCTTCGGGCCGTTGGGGTACCCCAGTTATTAGTATTCGTCACTACCCCTAACGTGTTGTACCAGGACTCTATCGGCCAATGGGTATAAAAGGGGTCCAGAGGTGATCAGAAAAGCTGCCCAGAGCCAATCAACCAATTCGCATCTACTTTTCATCTACTTTTCCGTCGACTAGGAGTAGTTTCCGTAATTTAGATTCTTGTAACTCAGTTTCGATCAATAAAGTTGCGCATCGCCGATTGTTGATCATCCTCAGTTACGCCCCAGGTTTGATTTATTCTGATCTTGTTGCGCATCGCCTTCTTCAAAATCGATCTGCCTTTATCCTCTGATTAGCCTTAATCGGCTAATTAGACTTACCCTGTTACTCTGATCTTGATCGGCTTCAAGCTGATTGAGTCTAAGCCGATTGATCTTCACGATCGGCTTCGTGTGGATTTAATATTTTCTACCTTGTCGGTTTCAGGTCAAATCGACTGGCACGCTCTGAACCCGGTGTTCGTCTAGTGTGCTGCTGTCAGAAACCCTACATCAAGTTTTTGACGCCAACACACTCTTGGCACACCCGGTGGGACCAGATGGCAGCATCAAGCAAATCAATTCCGCCGCAGATCTCAACACTGAGGCAATAATCGTCCCCATGTTGGACGATTTAACTCCAGAGCAACGTAAAGAAATCGAAGATCGGAAAGCTACTCTAGAAGAGATGATGCTGAATTGCTATCAGAAAACTTGGTGCGGCATCACGCAGAAGACCGCTTTGCCGACGCTCAATCCACTCGGCGATGCAGGTGTCACCGACGGTCCGGTAAGTCAATACCTGCCCGCTCAAGCTGAATTATCGGCTATGATAAATCAATCTGTGCACCATGCTCTGATAAATCAATCATCGGCTCTCGTCGCGACACTTAAGCCGATGATCGCGAATAGCGTGAAAACTATAGCTTAGGAGTTGGCATCATCTGGAGGTCTACTTGACCCAATGCAAGCTCTACCAAGTTACCCTGTTTTTTCAATAGCACAAAATACACAGAGTGCCTCAGCCGATCCTAAACCATCGGCTACAACTCCATCCCCACTATGATGCCGACTAAACCTGTAGTTATATTACCGAGGGATCCTAGGATGAGCAGAGTAACACATTACCAAGCGTATACAGATGCTGCTAAGATAAACGTGTCGGCTACTTTACTGTCGTCAACTCCGTTTAATATTTTCCCACAATCAGTCTCACAGCCGATTGAACAAATTAGGCACGTCCAGTACCAAGAGCCGATTCTGCCCAGGAATCCGATCCGGCCCCTCGTAAGGTGATAACCTACGCAGAGCCCTTTGTCCCTGTACGAGAACCACCGGTTAGGAGGTACGATGGGTATGATCAAAACCAACAAAATTCGCTTGGTTCGGTCTAACGGAAATGCGAGTTTACACTCGGGGGGCAGAATACTAGTCATGATCATTGGCAGAGCCCCGATATCTTGTCGACTAACAACATTAATTGGGTTGACCAGATTTCTGCCGTGTTGATAGATCAATTCGGCTTACAGCCAAAGGGTAGAGTTATCGGTTATAGAAAGCCATATCCGGATTATATAGATCGCATGCAATATCCACATAATTTTAAAGTTCCTGATTTTGCCAGATTTTCTGGGAATGATTCGATCACGACCTTAGAGCACGCGTCGGCGCTTTATCGCTCGATGTGGCGAGGCGGCTTTCGATCCGACGGTGAAAATTAGATTATTCCCTTGTCTTTATCGGAGTCGCTTTCACTTGGTTTACTAGTTTACCTCCAAATTCGGTTCATTTTTGGAACGATTTGGAAAGCCGATTCCATGAGTATTTTTTCGCCAGCAGTCTGGAACTCAGGATTTCAGATCTAAGTTCTGTCCAACAGAAAACCGGGGAATCGGTAAATAATTATGTTAAGAGATTCAGGGAAGTGAGAAATAGGTGTTTCAGTGTTACCCTGCCTAATAATCAGTTGACCGATTTAGCTTTCCAGGGGTTGATACCCCCATTACAAGAAAAATTCGGCGAGCAGGAATTCACTAATTTGAGTCATCTCCTACAACAAGTATCAGTTCAAGAAAGCCGTTTCTTCAATGAAAAGGGCTTCAAAGATGAATTCAAAAATTACAAAGACAAGATACAATCGGCTATAGAGGATGACCAACTAAAATTTTCAGAAGAGCCGACGATGCAGCTGGACGCTGATCCTTTTCCAATTAACATGGTTCATTGCTCTAAAAAGAAGGAAAAGCCGACACAAGATGCAGATCCTAAGGATCAAATTCATATATCATCGGCTATAAAAATGACGCGTCAAGCCGATGTACAATCAAATTCTGATGGCAATAAGATACTCATGATTACTGTTGGCTCTATACAAATAAAAGCCGACAATGAAGGAATTTTTTTAAAACAATCACACCAAAGGGTTATCAGGCTGAGAGAGCATTACCACTATGTAAGCCGATACAGAAGTCGAAGCCCACTTTTTCCCAACTACTAGCAAAATATGAAAGGAGGAATGAAAAGCCACGACGAAGTCCTCCACATCGGCCGGTTAATGAATATCGGCCAAGCGGCCCTGAAAGAGCTCACCAGCGGTGTCCTTTTTGGCAATTTTGCTGGGAGAGGGGATTAGCTTTGCCATCACCAAACACATGTCCGATGCAGTATTACCCATGTCAAGGTGATAGGCAGCGATGGTCAGCTAAAAATAGAATTTCCAAGCCGACCATAAGTTAGAAACAAGACCAAGATGAAGGGTCTAGCACTGCGGCTAGTATGGATCTGGTAGGAAAAATATGTAAGTCGATCGAACCAAAGCCGAGATGGTGTCCTCCAGGTTTAAGCCAATCACAAAGAAGAAGGCTTGAGCGGCTAAGGACTCAAGAGATGAGGGAAGCTGAACAAGAAAAATGAAGGGATAAAACTTTTAATGAACTTCATCCGATTAAGATTGCGAGAAAAGAGTGAAGGAAGAAAAAACCGGATTCGGCTGATGATTTTTGGTTCGACGAAGCCGATCTAGTCTGGAAAATCATACCACCCGTCAGCTCGAGAGATAGCCGATTTGGTAAGGGATCAACGTGGGATCGTGTAGTGTGCATTGGTTTGTCCAAGGTACTGGTTAGATCTTGATTGGCTAAAACTCAAATACGAATATACGAATTGGACGATTACCGACCAGAGAGCCAAATTAACTCGATGCAGTTAAAAATTTGGCTATGATATGTTCAAGACGATGATGAAAATTTTTGGAAGATAATATGTTATCTCCAAAAAATGGGGGGCATATGTTTGCACCAAAAATTGGCAGATAGGGTCGAAATCAGCAGTCCAAGATCAACAAGATACGATTGAGATAACGGATCAGGATATTTGGAAACAAAACAGGTTGTTAAGGAAAGCACCATCCAAATAGAGGCCGATACAGATTCTACCCCTAACGTGTTGTACCAGGACTCTATCGGCCAATGGGTATAAAAGGGGTCCAGAGGTGATCAGAAAAGCTGCCCAGAGCCAATCAACCAATTCGCATCTACTTTTCATCTACTTTTCCGTCGACTAGAGTAGTTTCGTAATTTAGATTCTTGTAACTCGCCGATCAATAAAGTTGCGATCGCCGATTGTTGATCATCCTCGCCATTCGCCCGTGTTTGATTTATTACGATCTTGTTGCGCATCGCCTTCTTCGTAATCAATCGCTTATCCTCGATTAGCCTTAATCGCTAATTAGACTTACCCTGTTACTCTGATCTTGATCGGCTTCAAGCTGATTGAGTCTAAGCCGATTGATCTTCACGATCGGCTTCGTGTGGATTTTATATTTTCTACCTTGTCGGTTTCAGGTCAAATCGACCGCACGCTCAACCCGTGTTAAATGCGGTGTCTTTGCGATCGAAATCCTACATCAAGTTTTTGACGCAAACAGGTTGCTAGCCCTTGAGTTGAGATACCAAGTGTTGTCGTGCTTGTCGTCGGCCGGCTGAGATGCACTTGCGCTCGCTCCTCATTGAGGAGAACTCTTCGTTCTCATCCGTGTTGGCATCGGTGACCAATCCAATGTGCGCCATGAGCAACGCTGGTTGATCGTCATCTGCTTGCGCGAGGTTGGCTTGCTCGTAGTGCTTTGTCTTATGAAGATCTCTGACCCAATGACCGAGCTTGTTGCTGTAGCGACATTCATCATAGGAGATATCCCAACTGCTATTTGAAGGTGATCCAGAGCTGCTGTTGGTGCTGGCATCCTTGCCTCCTCTGTTGCCCTTACTTTTATGATGCCAGCCCGCCACCACCACGACCGCCGCTGCTCTGCCCGCCGCCGTTACCACTGGTGCCGCAGCCACCGACGTGGTTACCACTACCTCAACCATCGCCGTTGCCGCGAACTCCGTCAGCCGAGGTCTGCCCACTTTGCGCCAATGTTTGGGAAAAACTCGGGTAGTTGATATTGTTGCGAAGTGTGATACATAACAGTGGCAAGCACTGTTCAATAAATAAAATATAACATCATCACGTACAGGGCAATGATTTTTATAAAAGAACGGAAATAACATGCTAGGAAAGTGACCCTATCCGATTGTTCGAGATCGTCCATATCCATTCGGAATTCATATTCAGAATTATGATATATATCATGGCTGTCAGTTGATTAACAAGTGCTCAACTCTGTTTAAATCAATCATCCAAAGAAGTTAAGAGATCAAGGGAAAAAGAACCAGGCTTCAGTTCATTAATCCACAGCAATTTTCTGTAGTCTGAATCCCAATCCAAACAACAGACTTGCAATTCTGCTACACTAACAAGTTGAGCCTGAACCCTAGGCCAAACACAAATGCTCCTTACAATATATGACGCAATATGCCAAATTCATAGGCTACAAAACTTGCCAGGTGCAGCTGTTCTCATTCTTACTTTCCATGCATTTCCAAAAGACTCTGCATAGAGAGTTCAGCTCCACGCAATATGGAATAGGTCAGTTCGAATTCGTGCATTGCAGGCGCCACCTTCATCACGAGGATCCAACAGGGATCAGTTTAACGGCGACGGCAATGGGCATCCCGACGAGGCCGAGGAGCACGCTGGCGAGCCACTGGAGCTTGGTGAGAGGCGTCGTGTTGGCAAACTGGCCGAGGAACTGGACCATGATGAACTGGAAGATGACTGTGCTGGTGAGGACGCCCATGAAGACGTAGTTCTTCAGCATACCCTTGAGCACATTGATCTTCTCCATCTCCCTGGAGCTTATCTCATTGAACACCTGCAGTGCCATACAAAACAGATCAGTAATAGTTCAAGCTGGCAGCTATAAGTAAAATCTTATCTTGGACCTATGACAAAAAAAGGTCTGCATGTTGGACTAGGCCCCTTACTTCCACCACATTCATAGTACCCCTCTTCCACTTCTGTTTATTTATACTGCACTCTACTCTTTAAAGTTCGCTCATGTTTTTCAAAATCATGACAAATGGTAAGAGAAAAGAATGAAGCTGTCCTGGTGCAAAAGAGTGAGAAAAATAGTCTCGACTCTTCAACCAAGAGCAAAATCGTGACATCATTATCCCCACCTTTGGAGAGAAAATTGAGCCTATCTGCCTATGGACTTAACAAATAATCTCCTATTGTAACTTCATCCTTTACTGTTTTTTCACCTCCTTTACGTGCTATGCTACATGAAAGAAAATGACTTGCTCCAATGCTTTTTGTTCTATCAGGTTATCCCCTAGCAAACAAAATCACTAGCGAAAAAAGAGAGGACATTCAGCAGTAGATATACCTGGCAGAAGACGAATGAGTTGAAAATAATTGTATTTAGCACAATATCAGCATCATCTGAGCCTCCAAGCCCAAACAAGTTTTTCCCTTGTGTCTGGAGATACCACATAACAATAAATTGGTATAAAGACTGCCCCGCAATGTTCCTCCACATTACATTTGTAATGAATTTCCCTGTTCTTCCTACTGGCTCTCTCTTCATCAAGTCATCATTAGGTGGTTCGGTGGCTAATGCAAGCGCGCCAAGGGTGTCCATGATCATGTTGACCCAAAGAAGCTGAACAGCTGTCAGTGGTGCATTTCCTGGCAATGCAAGTGTAAAGAATCAGACGGGGATATCTGAAGCTAACAGAATCATCAAGGTTAGGAGGCATACCTGTAAAGCAAGCTGAGGAGAAGTTAACTAGTAACGCCACAACATTAACAGTGAGCTGAAACTGCACAAACTTTTGAATGTTGATGTAAACAGATCGTCCCCATTTGGCAACAGTAACAATTGTAGAGAAGTTGTCGTCCAGAATGATGACATCAGCACTCTCTTTGGCCACCTGAATATCTTCGCATTAGGTCTACTGGATGTTATGAATAAGAATAGCAGGATGTAATATCAAATTAGCAATATTCAGGTCCAGTAAGGCTCAATAAATTGTGTGATTGCATGTATTACATAACACGATACGTCATAATATATTTGCTAGCTAATTAATAGCACATATTGGTTTGGCCCCTTTAATGATTAATCATCCTCACCTCAGTCCCGGCAATGCCCATTGCAAGTCCAATATCTGCTTCATGCAGCGCAGGAGCGTCATTTGTGCCGTCACCAGTAACAGCAACAACTTCATTGCATGTTGTGCGCAAATGCTTCACAAGTGTATGCTTGTCAAGTGGTGATGATCGGGCCATTACCTTTAATACACAGAATTGCCAGGACATCAGACTTGTAGATCGATGGTAAACTTCTAAAAGTCAATAAGATATATACACACAAACCTGGATTTTTGGAATTAGCTCAAGGAGTTCTCCAAGACTTTTCTCTCTGAACTCCGGTCCCTCAATAGCCAAACCATCTTGGGTGAGTATACCACATTCACGAGCAATTGCCTTTGCCGTGTTTATGTTGTCACCTGTGACCATTCTCACCATAATTCCAGCAGACCGGCAAGTTGCAACAGATTCCCTCACACCTGGTCGAACAGGATCTTTAATACCAACAATGCCAATGCATGTGTACCCTTGCAGCGGTATTTGCTCTTCAATGGAAAAGCCTTCTTCCATTTCCCTATAAGCAAGGCACAATGTCCTAAGAGCTTCACTAGCAAAACTTTCAATAATACCACTGAGCTTGTCGGCAGTTGTTTTATCAAGAGAAGCAACGCCACCAGTCTCATCTATGAACTTATCACAGGCAGCCAAGACTATTTCTGAAGCACCTTTACAATGTGCACGGCACCCTCCTCCAGGAAGCTCAAGAATTACACTCATCCTCTTTTTTGTGGAATTAAAAGGTTCCATCTTCACAATCTTCGTTTCATCACGCTTTGCCTTAAAATCACCACCCAGTGACAATGCAAACTCCAATAAAGCTGTCTCTGTTGGCGTACCCAGGATCTGATATTTTCCATCTTGGTTAATCACAACCTCACCGCCTGTATTGTTAAATATAGACTCCAGAAGAGTTTTGACAACAATTTCAGGAAGTTCAGAACACAACTTAGATGCATTCTGAGGATTGTTAACTTCCTTGATGTTTCCAGAAATGCAGGCCTTCACAACAGTCATATGGTTGGTTGTCAGTGTTCCTGTCTTGTCGCTGCAGATGGTAGTAGCTGAGCCCATAGTTTCGCATGCAGCTAAGTGGCGAACCAGTGCCTTGTCATTCATCATTTTCTTCATTGCAAATGCAAGGCTCAATGTAACTGCTAAGGGCAATCCCTCAGGAACAGCAACAACAACAATAGTAACTGCAATAGCAAAATGCTCTAACATTTCCAGTGCATCATCTCCGGACCAGCTTAAAAGAAATCCCTCATAGTACTTCTTGCTGATTAACCCTTGAGACAGGACAATGAAAGTTATGACCGCGAAAAATAGACCAATCTTGCCTATAATAGTTGCAACTCCATTAAGTTTGACCTGCAGCGGGGTTTCATCATCCCCGCCTTCGCTGAGAGTATCCATAAGTTTCCCCCATTGGGTTCGCATTCCAACTGTTGTAACCAGCATCTTGCATGATCCATCTTGAACTTTTGTCCCCGACAAAAGAAAAGGGTTATCTTCATTTACAACAACAGGTTCACTCTCGCCAGTAAGGCTGGATTCATTAATCAATAGAGAGAACCCAGAAATGAAGAGCCCGTCTGCAGGAACCTGATCTCCAATTGCTAGATGGACAACATCTCCAGGAAGAAGATCATATATCGATAGTCTTTGTCTAAAACCATTCCTTATAACTTGTACTTGAATTTTCTTTTTCTCCTTGTCCAGGTCCTTGAATTGCAACGACTGCCGATAGTCACTTGTAGCAGTAACAAACACAACCAACAGGATACTTGCAACAATTCCGAGACCGTCATGAGCACCTTTTGGCCATCCTTCCATCGCAATGCCAACAACCAACGATACAAAGGCACAGACAGCAAGAATTATAAGAGTTGTATCTTGAAGTGCTTCCCACACAAACACCCAGAAACTGCGGACCTCGCTTTCTGTGAATTTGTTTATTCCATATATGTCTTGCCTACGCTTAATGTTGTCCTCAGCTGTACTTAGCCCATCCGTCCGCGATGTTGCAAGCTTGTCTGCTATTCCAGCAACCCCACCATGGGTGATCAACTTTTTACAATCATGGCCCTCAACAATGGAGCCCAGTTCATCAGCGCAAATCTGAAACCCCGCAGCCTTGACTTCTTCAGGGACAACATACTCACTTCGAAGTGTAAGACCTGAGTATATGTGTTTGTCAGCAGTATGCTGAGATACTAGAAATGCTCAAAACTACAGAGAAAACATGAAGTTGTAACAAGAAAGAATCGATTATTACCATGTATAAACTGAAGTGCAGCTTTCGACACCAGCACAGCCACCCGCAGCTTCTCCTGTCACACATCCATAGTATAAACTTCAGTAACCTCTTAAATTAAGCGTAGAAAAGAGTAGCATGAGGGAAGCAACACTAGCACCCCAAATTTCCAAGTATAACCACTTCATGGTCCATTTGGTAATGCGAAACTACGTGACTGTGCGGTGGGATTAGGAAAGCTATGGAAGGTTTATGACTTGTCAAGTAAGATGGAGTGCTATTGTAATGCTCCTACAAAGGATTTGAAAGTGGCCACTCCCAATATGGAAAATGCTTGCTAAACCAAAGGTTACCAGTAACTCACCATGTCGAAAAATGGGCTTGCTAAACAAAGGTTAGTGCCACTAACACACAGTGCAAAGATGGCATGTTGTAGCAAGGGGGTGTCAAACTAGGTAAGTATCAAAGATATCTCCTAGCTCAACAACAATCAACCATACACACTCAATTGGTACTATGCTCCCCTCCACTGATACCACAAATTCTAACTGTAATTAACACCCCCCAAATGCTCCAACTAAACACCCAAAAAAAAAGTTTGCCAATTCACTTGAAAACCCAGTCTCGGTCTCCACATTGCGCGGCTCCACGCCAACCCCGCGCCCCCTTGAGCTCAGCTGAATCTAGCGCGCTGATGTGATCCCACTCGGAATAAACCCTACACACTCCGGACGCGCTAGCTATACCCGGCTCCAGATCCCACAACCGCCGCAGATCCCAGCGCCTCGCGGATCCACCCCCTCCCTCCCTCCCTCTCTCTCGCACACACCCGCAGAACGGAACTGAGCATCGGAAGCAGCGGCGGCAGAGGAGGAGGAGGAGGAGAGAAGAGAGAGGGAAAGGAAGAGGCGCGCGCGTACGTGGTTGGCGTGCTTGATGGCCTGCGCCTCTTCGCGCTTGTCGAGGTTGGCGGTGAAGCGGAACCGCCTCTTGGGGTTCTTGACGACGCCGCAGAGCTTGCGCCACCGCCGCAGCGCCTCCTCCGACGAGTTCTTGGCCTTGACTCCCCCGAAGTTCTCCTCCAGGTAGCTCTCCATCCCTCCCGCCCCCCTCACTCCTCCGCCGCCGCCGCTGCTCCGATCCCTTCCTCAGCTCAAATCAAATCCCAGTCCCAAACCGCGGAGCGAGCGACTCCTTGGGGTGGGGATGGGTGGGTGGGTGGGAATCTGGTTCCCGATTGGTGCGGTGGCGACTGGCGACTGGCGACTGGCGAGCGGTGCCCGTCGTGAATGACGCGTTTTTGCGTTGGATTCTGCGAGAGGAAGGAGCGAGGAAACGAGGGAGGAGGGAGGGTGACGGCGACACGACGACCAATCAGATCGCGCCTTCACATTCACGGGGCCCTCTAGCCTTCGGACAAGCACGTTTCTTCGCACGCTTTTCCGTGCTCACGGTCACGGAGGGAGGAGACCACGGCTTAATTATTGAGGGGATGGTTGCATAGAAAACCACTTTACAAAAGCGAATCGCTAAAAATCTGCTTTCTTTTTCTTTGATTTCAGTAGTTTTTTTTTCCATCCAATCTCCATCTAGAGACGTGATTTGGATCATTTATTTTCTATTATGGTTCACTAATCCTATTTTTCTTTATCTAGGTTAGAAAAATTATTTTTATTTTTCTCTGTGGTACATTTATTTTCTATTAGGGTTCACCAATCCTACTTCTCTTTTCTAGTTTAGAAAAATTATTTTTTATTTTTCTCTACATAAAAGTGGCATGTATTGAGAGAGAAAAATTTAACTGATTTGACAAAAAAAATCAGTCGAACGTTAACTAGACATTCCCTTTACAAAAAGGTCAGTAATTACTCCTTCTAGTCATGAATTGCTGTCAGTTTTGGACATAACTTTGATCACTAATTTCTATTATAATATATTTATAAAAATCAATAAAATTATAATATTGTGAAAGTACATTTCGAGGCAAATCTACATATATGATTTTCATGTATCTAATTTAAATATTTAAAATGATATTGATAGTCAAAATTTCAAAAGTTTGACTGTACTTATGCCCAAAACGATAACTATTTGTAACCGAAGGAAGTAGCATTTATCATTTATTTATGTGGTATTGAAATAGTGATGTATAAAAGTATCTCCTAATAAAGAATTCGAAAAAATATGGATTTTTTTTCCAAGTATCCATTTGTATGAGGTTGTCTTGATCCTATGTGCAGGATGAGAAAAAATGATGTTACTGTAAATGTTTGATTCTTGTACAATTAGTATGAAATTAGTATATCGGTCGTGCTTTGCTGCGTTGAATGGGGTCCGATTATATATTAAGACTGTCGTAGAAATGTGTTTTCCCATGAAGAAGTTTCTTTTTCACGAAACAATGCATGAGGGTTCACAAAACTTCTACCGTCTCATCAACAAGAAGATGTCTAACCAAAGCATCTCTTCGGTATCTAAGATTTAGTGGCTGATATTTCCATTGCTTTGGATCTTATGGCTACCGTTTTAAAGGTGATGTGGCGTAATGAGGATGCTGCGTTAGGAGTCAATTTTAGAATAAAGCAGGATCAATTAAAAGAGATTGATATCCTACATTTTCACTACAGTTATTTATGTGTTCTAAAAGGCTGGTATATTACAATTTTATATTGATGTGGAAATCCTATATTTTTCTTCCAATGAAATTTCTTTGAATCAAGTGGACCCTTAAACTGGAGATGGAATCGTCGGTCATTTATTGCCAATCTATGTCTTGTATTGTTAGTACAAATCTGTTAGCGTCCAAAACATTTCTGACTCTAATGTATATCATGCCTTTCACAGGTTTTATGTGTCTCCTCTCCGATACATGTTACTAAAACATCCCACGGTAGAAAAATGACACTTTGGACATTGATGCCTCTCTAAGACACAACTCTAATCGTCAACTCATGCTGTCATAAGTTTGTCCAATCTAATAAAGTTATAAAATTATTTTTCATGTCACTGTACTATTGATATAAATATTAATGAAGATATTGTTGGCCAAAGTTGTGTAGTTTGCTGCACACGATGGTGTCGACAATCTCTTTTTGACCACTATAAATAAGCACATGTTTTCTCAGGACAAAAACAAAGGAAAAAAACAAGCAACTCTTACCCAACCACAGTCCACCGATTATGAAAAGCCAAAAGGCAAAAGGAAGCAGAAGATTCTTTTGTTTCAGAACTAAAATGCATAGACTCTTCCTTCAGTTTTTTTTTAAAAAGAACATGAACAAAAATAAGGCATAAAAGTTGTGGAACACGAGCACTCAAGCTTGTTTAGCTAGGACATAATCTCAATCCATCTATGTGGATTAGTCGAAATTTTGGATTAGTCGCTAATTATATATGCCCTCTTTTCCGTCGTCTCCTCTCTCTCTCCCTCGACCGAATTAATCCATGTCTCGCTCGTGTAAGTTTCTTTCTTTGTCTACTTTCTGATCTGATCTGCAGCCGGTCGTGTCTTTCTTTCTTTCTTTTGTTTTTTTACGTCAGTCTACCCCACGCGTTGTTGCACATGCCGCCCATGAGAACAACCTCGCCACCAATCGTTGATGTTGCTATAGGCAGGCAAAGACAGATCAAGTAGTTTTAACCATATTATAATTAACTTTCTGGTTGTCTATCATCCCCAACGACCAAGGAAATGAGACTAATTGGCAAAGATAAAGATACGGTGGTGAAAGCAAAATCCATGGAGAAAGAAAAGAAAAGAAATGTCTCACAAAAGCACAAAAACAAAGGGAGGAGAAGACAGATGGACAGGTCCCAACAAAGCGGAACTCCTTTTCGTCAATACTTAGAAACTTGGTAGTTGGTAGCAGTAGAGTGTAGTTTGATTGCACCAAACTTTTCAGCGCACCAAGAGCTTAACGACTGCCGTACAAGCAAGAAACGCAGACCACGACTGCACAAAGTCAGGTCAGGTCTCGATCGACCATCGGCTTGCTGTTTCCTGAAGCTGATCCAATGACTCAAGTACCTAATAAAAGTACCATTTCTTTGTTCGAGAGAACGCGAAAGCAAACCAATTCTCTGCAAGTGCGATGTGAAAGCCACGTTAACACCTGACCTGAATCGCTGGGACTAACAGTGTACTACAGATTACGCACAGGCTACGCTAGTATGCAGTGACGAGACATTTTTTTTTTCTGCACAAGATCAGCGTGTGTAGGACGTCCGTGTGTCGGACAGAATCAGACAAGTAGATAGATGGCTGAAGTCTGCTTCAAGGTGAAGCAAGGACCTCTGCAACGGCAGTTCAGAGCTGCTGAGATTTGTAGGTGCAGCACTGTCCTTGCGTGTTGCATGAGATGAAGGAAATTTGAGCCGGGGATTTCAATAACCAAAAAAGAAAAAGAAAGAAAAATGGGAATCTGATCGATCTGGATCTAACCTGAAACATCGCAGATTGCCACAACAGCTGCATGTGGCATGATGCAATGCCTGCATACACGATACACCTGTGCTCAAATGAACGCACATGCGCACAGGAGCGCGCACACGCTAGAGCACCAACATCCATGGAGGCTTGCATGGCATATTCTCAGATCGCATCTTTAGTTTCAGACCTACATCCACATCCATTGTACACAGATCACAAGAGTTCAACCCAACGAACACATCCTATAACAGTTCTACCACAGGTTCCATAGAACAAAACTGAGCTGACACTCGCGATAAACTCGCAAGATGGTCCGTCTAGTCGGAATCCGATGTTAGCTCGGTGTCGGGATAGAACGCGCGGAGCATCTTTGACAGGTGCTCTCCCATGTCTTCCACCTCCTCCTTCCCAAAGCCCCAGTCGCGGAGGACCTGAGACCCGACTGCGCCCCTGGCCACGCCATGCTTTTGAAGGCTGAGCGACCGTCTCTCTATGAAAGGCAGGATGGAATTGCTCGATCTTAGGCGTGCCGCCATCGGTATCGATTCGATGTCGAGTGAACCCTTTGGCCGGGTTCCTTCTGAATGATTGCTGAGGATCTCGCCGTGCCGGCCTATGTTGCTCCTGAAGATCGATGGAAACGGGAGGGGTATAGGGAGGGGGCAGAGTGATACTGAGAGATGAGAGAACTTTGGTTTTGTGACTCTGCCTTCATAAGCTGAACACACACAGTCCTTCACTTGTGATATTGAAGCCCTTTGTCCGCCTGTATCAACAAATTTACATTAAGTATCTGTACTTCTAGATGTAAATGTTCAAGCAAGCTAGATGTAAATGCCTTCAATACTGCGAAATGTTAGCTGATAAGTACCACTAGAAAAAAAAAAGGAACTCCAGTAGCACAACAGACAATAAGAATAAAATGGATCCCAAGGCACAAGATAGGCAAACCTGCATCCAAAGCTCCATGAACCACCAATGATTCAACAGAATAAGGATCTTCATCTTCATCACCGATTTCGGGTGTCAAAGAGTGCAGGTTCTTCTGTAAGTTCCCCAGATCATTTCTAGCTGGAAAATTAGGAGTATGCATTTAGCAAGCAAGATTAAATTTTTCATTCAAGTCAGATCAAACAGGGAACGTATTGTGTACCTGTCAAAGAAGGGGCAGGCATTGCTACATCCAGAGCAGTAACCATGTTCTGCCTACCTTGATCAGATATTATGTGCACAAGTTCACCAATATTGATATTTCCAGATGAATGTGCTAAGTTTGAAGCCGGGCCGATGTTTTGTAGTCTAAATGGAATAGTCACCGAATGTATTGCTGAAGCACAAATGGCACCAGAGTGGAATGGTTTCTCATCTTGTATAAAAAGCAACGGTGACAGATAACCTGATGAAATGAAATTAAATGAAAATTATTAGCTGAACAATTTAGAATAAGCTTTTGTATGCACATGCAAATAATTTTGTATGAAATGCTAGTAAAGCTGCTTTACACTAGGAGAGCAATTGGGAATAAGCTTTTGTATGCCTATGAAAAAAATTTCGTATGGATAATGCGAGAAAAAGAAAATAGACATATGCTAGTAAAGCTGCTTTATACTACGATGAGTGCTACTAAAGCGCACGCACACGCGCATGCACACAAATACACACACAAGATCAGTTTAGGGAATGCATGAGAATTCACACATCATCTTAACATGCTAGAATGGAAAATTTTCAGAAAAACACAAAATTGAATGTGGTAATCTGGTCAATAAAAGCGTACTTAGAGAAGGCAGTCCTATCGGAACCATCAGATTGCAAAAGGATGAAAGTTTTGAAAATGAAACGGCATCATGCAAAGATCTTGTAATGGATTCCCTTTGATTCCTGGATGAAACATGCGTGACTGGATTCCTCACACAATAAAGCAATACAGGTGTGTTTGTGTAATCATCAGCAATGTTCTCCAAATACTGTGCAGCCACACTGGAAAAACCTCCTGAATCATCCACAAAAAACTGGATGCCCTGTAGTAAATTATGAATTAATTAATTTCAAATTTTAAGACGTCAACAAAATGCATAGTGGGAAAAGTCCTAAGAAATCACTGGTTGCATAAGTGAACATAACCCCTACTATAACTGTAAATAGATTGCTCATTGACAGTTTATTGGGGAAAGGATATGACCTGAATATGATCGCATTCTTCAACAAAGAATCTTAGCCTCTCATTCATCTCCTCTATGTGAGACCATTCTGAAACTACCTCCCTTGCAGCCCCATAGTTATCAAACTTGTCAAAGTCTGTCCACGATCCATGCAACTCATACAAGCTCTGAGGGTGATACTCAACCTTCGAATAATCAGTCCAAAAGTTGACACCGTTCTCGAGGCATTCGACCAGGTCCTTATCTTCAACACTTTTCTGTGAGTTGTTCCCACCACTGCTAGTGCTTGGGTTCTGCTCTTCTTCAGCTAAGCTTTGCAGAAACAAGTTCCGCCCATGAGGTTTTGCTACCGATCTTGTTACATTTCCAGACCTAAATTAATCGGAATTGATTCATCAAAGTTCTCTATGAGCCTGACACATTATTTCAAAGATAGGTGCTCTCTAGCTGGAGTTCACTCGTCAGTAATATTAGCATATAATTACTAATTCATAGCATGATTTGTACAGAAGCACAGCTATAAATAACAAGCATGACATGCCCAAAGCTGAATGGTACTTCACGAAAAGAGTAAGCAGATGCCATGCAGCAACTTTCAGAGCAGGTGGATCCATGTATGCATCATTAAAATCTCAAAAACAATCATATTAGAGGGTAATTAGCAGTTCATTGCTCCTACAGGCTGCAGCAATTTCCTACAATTTAATCAAAAGCAAACATCTATACAGTGAAGCTGCTATATTCCGATATGTGCTTGCTTTGGCAATGCAAATACGTTTTCCCCTCCCTTTTCAGAGTTACAACAAGCTATAGATATCCAAAGTCATTAATGCATCTGGGATTGAAGAAACAAATGCATTTTGAAGCATAAAATTTTCTTTTGGATTCTCATGCAAGGAAAACTAAATACCAGAGCAATGCTAAGGAAAATGCAGTATTTTTGTTGAATCTGATTTATGTGCTCTTTGTGATCAAAGGTGCCAGGAAGATCGGTTTCATTTGTTTTTCACTTGCAATTTTAGTAAGGATTGCTGGTCTTTGATAAACATTGTTTGGGATACCTCCTTGGGAATTATACGTATGTGGCAACAAGCAAAATCATTATAAGGGAGAAGAAGCAGCTTTTTCAAGGAACTAATCACTCTTGGATGCTGGCATATTTGGCTGCAGAGGAATCGATATATCTTCGATGAGGTGCCCCCGAATAAGTTTAGTTGGAGGTCTATTCTTACTGATATAGATTTGTTGAGAGTTAGAGTTTCTAAGTTAGTTTCGATATCTCCCAGTGGCTGGGATAGTTTGATTTCTTTTTCCTAGTGTATATTTCTGTACATTGTCCTAATTAATATATTTTGCAGTAAAGCTCTCCCCTAATGTTTTCCCTAAAAAAAGACATTAATCCACAGCAAGTGCATTTCTAGCCCAACTGCACAAGCAATCCAAAACCACATTGAAACAACCACCTACTTCTCTTTAGCTCATAACAATGACCAATTATGCATGATGGACATAGTAAGCAAATAAAACATGGAGATAAATTCTAGGGAAGTTTGAACACGACTTGCCATGTAACAACATTGAGCTGATCCGCAGAAGCGCTACTCAAACCCAGAGTACCTGAGGAACTTAAAGAGCCAAGAGACCCTGCAAATTATATCACCATGTAATGTATACTGTCACTGACAAAATAGCAGGTAAGTTACACTTCTCCACAAAGGAGGATTGCTACCGAGCAGTAATAAAGATACTTGAGTACATTGCTATACTAGGGGTGAATTCAGTATTGCAGCACATAAAGAAATCAAGAAAGGAAGTAAATTACCTCGAGGACCAACAGATACCAGACGGGGGCAGTAGGTGGAGACGCCCTGACGAAATTGAGCAGCGTAACTCAAAAGGATCCGAGATAACCAACCAATAGTGGAAAAGATGCATATTTTGGGACAAGCGGCCAGCGCCATCTACCTGGTGCGTCTCGCCGGCGCGGTACAGGACGTCCATGTCTAGCGCCGCGCACTTGAAGGTGGAGTCGGCGCCGGGGTCGTCGGCGAGCCCGAGCAGCTCATCCTAAGGAGCAGCGAAGCGGAGTCAAGTTCTTGAGCCACAAGGTTGTACAGACAGGGTAGTAGAACTCAATTTTGTGGGATCTTGCGGGGACCTGGAAGTTCCAGAAGTGGGCGCCGACGAAGTTGGCGAAGCCTCCGATCTGCACCGTCACGACCTCCCTCATCTTTCCCCCTCGTTCCTCCCGGTGGACTCTACACGGTTCGCGGAGTTACAGAGATCGCGCGGTGGAGCAACCAGTAGCCGCCGCCGGAGAAGAACGAGAAGAAGCGGCGGCTCCCCGAGTGCTCGAGCGAAAGGAGAGGGGCACGCAGAGGGCAGCGCGCGCGTGCCTCTGACATCTGGGCCCCACTCGATGATGGGCTGACCGGCTGAGTGGGCTAGTCAGCATTCGATACGTGGGCCGGTCGGCTATAGTCATGCACAGAGAAGGCCAAACGGGTGGCCCGGCCCGGCCCGGCCCGTTTAACCGGCGGCACGGCCTGTTTAGGCACGGCTACTAAACGGGTCATATCGTGCCGGTCTACGTGCCGGGGTGACGGCCCAGGCATGGCCCGTTAGCTTTTCGGGCCGTGTCGGTCCGGTCCTTCACGGGCCTAACGGGGCGGGTCGATCTGGTAGCCCGTTAGCGCTAATTTTAAAAAAAAATCATAAAAAATTAGAAAAAATAGGGAAAGTATGAAAAAATACATAAAAATAGGAAAAATTTAGAATAATTAGAAACACTCGAAGTATGTTGAATTTTTTTAAAAAAAAATTGAATTTTTTAATCCTCCAACGACTATAAAACAGATATTTTTTAAACTAAACGGACCGTGTCGGCCCGCCGTGCCGGGTGTCAGCCCAAGCACGGCACGGGCTCGCAGGCCTTACCGGCACGACCCGTTTACGATCGAGTCGGACCGGGCCTACAGTGACGTGCCTCGGGCTGGCCCATTTGGCCATCTCTAGTCATGCATGCTTCTCTCTCTAATCTCTCAGCATTAGCATTAAAAAAACATCACCATCATCGATCAAATTCACACGTAGCATGGATTTTTGATATAATAGGCTACTAGCACGTCAAACATTCTGTTTTGGCATCATCTTTGTGTCACGACTGACTGGAATACTACACACATGTGCAGCTACCTTGATATGTGGGCAAGGACGAAAATCAACCGTTCAAGAAAAGACGATAGAAGTTTAACTTGAACTAGCCAGTTTAGATTGTTCTAACTTTCAACCAAATTAGGCTCTATTTGAATCGCGTGAATTTTAATAGCCTATATACGAAAAATAAACTGTTTCAGGTAAGCTTTTTTAGCCTGAGGGGGGGTCTAATGGAGGCACTCTTAGGGCCTGTTTGTTTCAGCTTTGGATTCTCTAAAAGCTGATTCTGGATTGTGGTTTTTGAGAAGCTGATTCTCCAAAAGCTAGAATCCAAAAGTACATATGAAATGGATTGTGGATTCTAGTGTATATGAGTGGGGTAGATTGTCAGAATCGGATTCTAGAATCAAGCTGTTTATTTCTGATTCTGCTTTTGGGACCAGAATCCAGAATCAAAAGCTAAAACAAACAGGCCCTTAGATGCTCGGTTAGAGAAGTGATACAAGTGACCAATCCTAAAGAAACAACCGATGTCTACACCTTATATATATATATATATATATATATATATATATATATATATATATATATATATATATATATATATATATATATATATATATATATATATATATATATATAGCAAATCTAGCTCCCGGACGAATAAATTTACAAAACTAGCCATGTCCATGATTGCAGAAACAGCGACAGATGATACGTGCTACCAGCCGCGCTCCTACACAGCAGCACCTCATCAGGGCCACGGCAGATGAGCTGCTGCAGGGAGCTCAGCATGTATTTGCCAGCTACCATGCCTCCATAGGCTAGCACACTGGTCAATTAGGTGAGTGTATACCACTGGAATGTTCCTAACGTTATAATTGAGTTTCACTAAGTTTCATCAAAGTTCCACAATTTTTATAAGTTTCAACCAGGTTTCGTCTATATTTCACAAGTTTTGTTCATGTTTTAGAAAGTTTCAAACAAACTACATTCATGTTTTGGCACAAACTACATTCATGTTTTGGCAACTTTCAAAGAAGTTTTAGCAAGTTTCATGCATGTTTCGCCAAAGATTTGAAAGAAGTTTCAGCAAGTTTCATGCATGTATGGTAAGTTTTAGCAAGAGTTATGTGTGTTTCGGCAAGTTTCAAAAGAAGTTTTCAGCCAATTTTAGGGCAATTCAAGAATTTTCATAAACAATTTCAAGCAAGTTTCATCACATTTCAAGAAGTTTTGAATATGTTTCAACAAGTTGCATACGAGTTTCACATCAAAACATCAAGTTTCGAGTGGATTTCAAACATAAAAGTCACAAAACATAAGATTCAGATTAGAGTTTCATACTAAATTTCATGTTTCGTACTATTTTAGCAGTGAAACGTCAAAAGTCAAGCTAATTTCAAACACAAAAGTCACAAAATTAGAGTTTTAGTGGGCATCTACACTAGATTTGAAGGCGAGGTGGTCGAACAGTGTTGTGCGCACCTACGCTCGCCTTGTGGCCATCATGAGAATCCATTGCTGCTTGCAGTCGCACAGGGCGAGCCCACAACCGTCTGCCGCCACTGATTGCCGCCACACTAGGGCAAAGCCCACGGGCGTCCGTTATTTGGAGCCGCGTGGGGGCAAGCCCACAATAGTCTACTGCTGCCAATGGGGCTGCTCATGTACTACAACTGGCAAGGAATAGACTAGAAGAGAGAGATATAGAGTTTTTACAATTCTTAAGAGGTATCGTGAGGTACTACCAAATTACACTTAAACTCTTGTATATCTTGGTGTCTCCATCCTTTAAACTTTTGGTACCCTTGAAACCAGCTCAATATATATTTAGGTACCTCTCAAGGATGGTAAAATGTCTCGAGAGAGATATGTGCAAAGGAGTCTCATGTCGTTGAGAGTATGCGCATGAGGAGCAAGCAATGTGTGGGTGCGTAAAAGCATATATGCATCATCTGTTGGCTTGATTGCTATCATATAGAGGCAAGGGACAGTGGATTATTGTACCGTTGATTTGGGTTCGCACGTCATACCATGCGTTAGTTTTTCTATAATTAAATATGTGATTAATTAAATAAATGATAAATTAATCAAGTGGTTGATTAATTAAATTAAAATGATTAGTTAATAAAGTGATTAATGAAGTGATGTGGTGATATCAAGCAATAGTAGCTCGGTTGGCCATTCAATGCACTGCCTAGCAAGGGGAGCTTTGCAGGCCAGTGGGAGTTCACTGCCATGCTGCCAACGCCTTACCGCGGTAAGGTATGGGACTAGATTTGAAAAACAAATGGATGGAGAGCAAAAAAAAGCTTTGTCTTTGAAACAACCGTCCAAGTGTTGAATCCTCCTTGGCTCCACAGTCCACACACCGACTGTGGGTTGATCCATTTTCCAGCCCCCAAAATATTATTTTTTGATAAATATAGCCCTCTTTCATTTGAAATTACAAAAATGTCCCCCTTGGTAAGCTTGGAAGGTGCGGCAGGTGATATCTGCCCCTTGTCGCGCCAGGGGAGCTCAGAAGGTGGGTGGTGCCATGGCAAGTTTAGCAAGCGCGGAAGGAAGTGCAGCAACAGGCAAAATCAAGGCCAATTCAATGAGGCGATATACCAATAAAAAAACTATGTGTCTATCGGTCTAAACCATCTTCACAGCAAGATTACCAAAGTAATTACAACTTTAAAATTTTGGATCAGCTCTCACATCAGCAATAAATGTCTCAAGTTGGTCCTTAAGTAATACACAATCATATTGGAACAAGTCGGCGGCATAAATATTAGCAAGTTTTATTAGTTTATCTTCATCAATGTTGGCAAAAGAATTCTTTGAATCAAGACAAGCAATGCATCTCAATAGCTGAGTAGATCTTTTAGTAAAGCGATTGTTTAACTCAACAATAATTCGGCCATACACCACATTAAATCTTTTATGATTAAAATGATGGTAGTAAGTTACCAATTGGCCGTCACGACCCCTCGAGCGGCCCTAAACTATTATTGTATCCGACATATTTGGCACAATGACGTTATGTTGGAGACAAAAGGTCTTTACCTCTTCGAAGAGCTCATCCTAACCATGCTGCCTTACATTATTAATTTTTTGCAATGTGGTCCCAACCAATTCTATAGCATGAATAATGTTCTGATCTTTTTTTTGCAAGCACTTCGACAGATCATTAGTTTTGCCCAGTATTCTGATCATAAGATGCAATATAACACAAATTCAAAGTTGTCCATTTGTCGCAGCATACCTGAAGCTGTGGTTTTTTTGTGTCGTATTAGGGCCGTATGCCCTGTAGCACTGGCCCCGAGACGAGCGCAAAAACATCCTTCTTTGGATTTTTCGCACCGGCCAGAGGGGCGGTGCTACCGCTCGGCCGGTAGCACCGGGCTACCATGGCCGGTAGCACTGGCCTCGAGTCGATCGCAAAAACACCTCCTCTGGATTTTCCATACTAGCCAGAGGAGCGGTAGCACCGGAGGTCCGGTGTTACCGGGCTACCATGGGCAGTAGCACCGGACTCCCAATCCGCCCAAAAAAAGCTTCTCTGGAATTTTCACACCGGCCTTCCAAAACAGAATCAGATTTTTCACAAAAATCTTTTCTTTTCGAATCAAACACCAATAAGGATGTATTCTTTGAGCCATGTAATCATCAACACATGATCAAGCAATTTGCAAAACACATTTACAAACCCAATTCACATTCTCCAAAGAATTGCATTAAGCACAACTTATTTGCAAAACACATTCGCAAATAAACCACGAACTTATGAGATCAATCCTCTTAGCCATGTAAGGATCAACACATGATCCCGACACTTTGCAAAACACATTTGCAAATACCAACACATGCTTTAGAATCAGAACCCATAACTTCCAACTCATTTGCAAAACATATTTGCAAATAACAAATCCACTCAATATTTTGCAAAAACACATTTTGCAAACTCAAAGCACAAACCAATCTTAGCCTTGTGATGATCAACACATGATCCAATCACAAGCTAAAACACCAAAACATGAGCTCTCTATTTGCAACACATGCAAATCTCTAGCACCATGCAAAACAACCACTATTCAAATCAAGTTGCATGAGCTCTCTCCTTTTGCAACACATGCAAAACTAAGCTCAATGCAACAACCAAAACAATCTCAAGTGCGTGAGCTCTCTATTTGCAACACATGCAAATATTTAGCTCCATGCAACCACTTTAAACCAAATTGCTTGAGCTCTCTCCTTTTGCAACACATGCAAAACTTAGCTCCAAGCAATAACCACATAAACAACATTGCATAAGCGATCTTCCTTTTTACAACACATGCAAAGCCATAGCTTTATGCAAAAATCAAATCAATTAAGATTCAATAAAAAGCAAGCATGAGCTCCCTTATTTGCGACACATGCAAATACTTAGCTCATGCAAAATCCAATGCACGACCTTCACCCATTCGCAACACATGCCAAATGGTTAGCTCTATGCAAAAACCAATTAAGGGAGTGAGCTAGAGTGAACCAGATTGAGTTCATCTACACATGATGAAGCTCAAGCAAAATGACTCAACCCCTCTTAATAGTACAGCACCTAACTAGCAACTCAGTCTCCTATCCAAACACCGACACCGGTAAAAGACTAAGAACACATCCTTAGCCCTATCTAGTTTTACCTTTGCCTCTAGCGATCCACTTGGAGCTTTTATGATATCCAATCATCTTCTCTGCAGGATCGAATCTTCTTCTTGTTCATCAACACATGATGAACCTTCTCTAGCCCTTCTCTTCACTTCGGGATCACCTCTTGAAGCTCATCAATACACGATGACTTCTCGTTTCTAATTCTTTATCTTCTTGAACTCAACCTACTTCACAACTCATTGAAGATCGTTAGTCCAACAAACACGGTTGTCTCAATCATCACCGCACTCCATTAACACATAATGGATGCCTTCAAGATCGATTGAGCACAATCCAAATCAATTTGAATGATAATTGTATCTGGAGTACTTTGATGCAATTAATGCTTCATTATACTGAAGAACTTTCCGCTTGTCTTTAATCAATAAAGAGACACCATCAACACATGATGAAGCGTTCTTTGATTTGATTAAAAGACAACCGAACTCTATTTAAATTTTATTTAAATTGACATGAGTATATATAACTACACAAGTTTCATATACTCAATTTGATGGTCAGTAATGATCCATATATGTTTGAGTGATGGAAATGTGATCAATACATTTAGACCATCAATTATAGAACAAACTCCATTAAGTATGTTCACATAACTAATTAAACATGGAATCAATATGCACATAATCAATCTTATATTGCATATGAGTTTATTCTATATTAACATGAGTATATACTACAACTACACAAGTTATATATACTCAAAAGATTGTTTCAAAATCTTGATTCTTTATATTATATGGCAAGAGGACATGGATCAATACTATTGAAACATCAAGTAAAATTATAAACTCCCCCTAGATGTGTACATTCATATAATATATGGAATTGAAAACATAATGCACATCTTTAATATATAAGCAACGGAAGAGTTCATCCTTTAACTTGATTCCTAAGTATGCATTAAACTAATAGAGTGAATACGAGTACATACCTTGGGTTTTCCATTTTTTATCCAAATTTGAGACTAATAAGAATGTAGCTCAGTTAAACATGTTAGTCTCATAATGATTAGATTTGTCATTAAACAATGATTAAACATTAATCTAAAACCAATCACCAAAACCAATGGAGCTTGAACTTACAACAGAGCACAGCCAGCTACCTAGCTTGGAGTGTGTAGTTGACTTGGAGGGCGTAGGGCTCACTGCTTCGCTTGCGTTGTTACTAGAGAAAGAGGAGGCCGGAAGCATCGCCACTATCGTGTGAGGAGATGGAGTGGTGCAAACAGCATGGTCTACCTTCTTGCTTAAGGGATCGGCCTCGGCCCCTTGGTATATTGACAGCTTAGGGAAGTGGTAGGCTGAGCAATGGTGTGGTCAAGTGAGAAAGTGAGGGTGGCGCAGTCGAGTGAGCCCTAGAAGCAATATGGTTCGCTACTTACTACGTGGGATGAGATGTTGTGCTGCACTACTGCTGGCTTGGTGGACTAGGGAGGGATGGGAGGATGGGGAGGTCTGATGGGTGTTAACCTTAGAATGGACTGTTGTGGGCTCAAAATTAAGATGCATATATAGTGGGGGCTTGCACTACTGGTAGGCTCACGCCTTGGGCTATAGCCCCGACAAACCAATGACCAACTCCGCCCCTGCCGCTAGCCGTGTTGATTTTGCGCTATCACTATGGTCCTTAACTGCCCTTCTCAAAGATTTGACCGCCAAGGCGTTAACCAGGCGGGTGGGTGCTCGTTGGTAAAGCTCATCGCAAACCGAGCGAGTGAGGTGTGGCGAGACAGAGGCCCAGTGTAACATCCCAAATTTTTGGCTCATAATAATTAATATTATCATTTGTGCATTTTGAGAATTTTTGGAATTTTTTGGAATTTATTTGTATTTTTAAATTATGGCCAATATATAAATTATTTAAATCTTTGAAAAGTTTAAATAAACTTTTGTCAAAAATATTTTATTTGAGTTGTAAATGTTTCGAGGTATTTTTAGAATTTTTTTGGCATTTTTCGATGTTATTATTATGATAATTGAATTATTTCATTTATTGGAATTATTTTAAATCGAATAGGATTTGGAAATCCATTTGAATAGTTTTCGACTGAAACTCTATTTGGGCCTAGCCCAATCTCTTGCGTCAGCCCAATCTAGTGTGCCTCGACCCGAACTATGGGAAAACTTAGAATCTCGGCCATCCATTTGGATTGATGATCAAATTGGGGCCGTGGAAACTATGGAATTGCGTGACCATTAGATTTTGTTCATGTGGTGGAGATAAATCGGGGACAATATTAACCCTAATCGATCACTGTCGTTGACCTCATAACCGATCTGGATTGGATTGGATTCGAGCACATCGTGGCCGATCATGTTGAGACGTGTACAGCTCGGGTTCGTCATTGTTACGCCGCCGTCTTCCTCCTGGAGTTCAAGTCGCCACTATCTCGGTCAAGGTCTCCGGTCCAAGTGCGCTTCCCCAAGGCCTTTATAAGCTGAGAGAACCCTGTCCTGAGGATCATTGAGCACCGCGCAGTTTGATCTAAGCTTTGGAGCAAGAGTCACCGAGGTCATCGCATACGCCATCGTCGGGGTTTTTCGTCACGCCACCAGGAGTTTTCTGTCGAGATTTTCGTCATCAAGGAGTTTTCGGGGAAGACGAGCATAAATCTAATATCAGAGCACCTAGGGCTTCCAGATCTAGGGGTTAACGTCACCAGGAAGTCATCGCATCGCCGTGACCAGGGTTGTCTTCTCCAAGTGTGGTGAGTGCGCTGCCCTTGCCTCGTCGGAAACCAGAGCCTTGGTGTCGTCTGATGTGGCTGCCATGCAGTCGCCACGTGTGTGCCTTGTCAGCTTCAGTGATTGTGTGTCATGCTGGTCAGCGCCGTGTCGGCATGCCACGTTACTCTGTGGGGTCCATGCGGCAGTGGGTACTGTTGCTATATGCCAAGTTCGTCGTGGACCAAGGAGGTTTGACCAGTGCCACGTGTCGATCTAGGGTTTTTTAGTTTTAATTAATCTGATGCTGACATCAGTGATGACGTCATAAATAGCTCTTTCAATATAAAAATAATTCAAGAAATTCCATATTTATTATTTTTCTGATTTTTTTCTTTTATTCAAATCTTTCGAGAGCCAGTTGTTCTTCATACGAGCTTCGATTGAGGCGATTCAAATTTCTAAAAATTTATAAAATCAAGATCTATTTAATAGTGAATTTTATTTGATTTCTGGTATTTTTTCTCTCTCTATTTTGGTATTTATTTTGTGTTTTCTCTCTATTCGCGTAGACATCGAAGTGCCTAGATCGTACGAGAGTGAAGAGTTGACTCAAGAGCAAGGTCCAGAGCAAGAACAAGAATTTTTTCAAGGCAAGTTGTGCTTTGATCATGTTGAATCCAGTTTTACTAATTGCTATGTTGTTTTAAATTACTACATGATATTTTATGTGCGGAACTTTTTTAAAATAGTTTGGGATCTAGTTATTCAATCCAATTGGATTAAATCTCCCTTGTCATTTGTATGCCATGATTATTTGTCACCCTAGGATGGTTCATTATTAGTTGGTTGCTAATATATGCCAACGTGGGTTGGTTAGATCGCGCTTAATTGTTTAGCCATGCCACGATAACTCATATCTTTTGAATGATAAAAAATCAATCTTGACTAATGGAATATAGAACATATTTATAAAAGGTGTGTTAGGTGTTGTGTTGTCACACGATGATGTTGAGTTGTGGTGACACATGTTATCTCGCAACGATATTGATTTGTTGATGGCATGTGTGCACGATAATTAACTAGTGTGGTAAATAATTTAGATTGGGGCAAGTGGCAAGGGGCCGTATGCCAAGGTGGACCTATATGGCGGTTGGGTTATGAAAATCTTGCCTCGGTCAATTAAGGACTTAACTTTACAAGTCTTTAACTAAGTCTATCATGCAACCACATGCCTGGAATAGGACGGACCTAACTAAGTAAGTTACCAATGTCTTAACATGTGATGCCTTAGGTGGGTAATCACATGGTGGGTGTGGTTATAAGGAGGATGCGGTGTGCTGTGGCCTCACATCGGTCCAACGATAAGTCTCTCCTATTCTTTTGCTCAGTGGAGGAAAGAGATAGTGAGTCAAGCTTGTCGGGAGGGTTAGTGTTCGGATAAAAGTTTCTGAAAGGTTTTGTCATAATCTCTTAGCCGCACACCTAAGAAAGTGTGATATCGCGTGGCACTATGAGATGATCATGTCATGTGGGTAAAGTGCATAACTTCTGCAGAGTGTAAATCTATTCGAAGAGCTGTGTTCGCGGTTATGGACAATGCTCGAAAATTACAGTTAAGGGTTAGATTTTGTAAAATAAAACTTTGGAAGGGAGGCAGTGTGCCACTGAAGGTTTGGAATATGATTTAAGGTTATGAGCCAGTTTACTCTTAAGAAATACTTGAAAGTTATTTATTACTGTTATTTATTTTAATGTTATTTCAATCTAATTATTGTACTCATTTGTAAATGTTGCTTTACTGCAAAATAACTATATCAGTCATTCATTGGAATAAGCTTTGCATATAGTTATGGTAGAATTGCATTCTGTGCACAACTTGTTGAGTACTTCAAATACTCACCCATGCCAACAACAAAATCATCAGTTGAAGAGGACTTTACACCAACTTTGGAGGAGTACCAGGAGGAGACAAACGTCTAGGATATGAGCCTTGTTAGTTGCCTATGACATGCTGAGGGGTTATCTATGTTTTCTTTTCACTGTAGTTTACTTTAATGTCTATAGTTTAGCCCTACGTGGCAAAGTCATGTAAAATCGACCATAAGGTCAGTCAACAGGTTTATATTTAACATATGAAGTCTTTTATTATGTTTCCAATGTGCATGATTGTGATATTCATCTATATTGAACCTGTGTGCACTAGCGTGATCCTAGACTATTGCGATATATACAGAGGGTCTAGATTTGCATATTCGGGCCCTAACACCCAGCATGGGAATGGCTCAGTGGCGTGGCCGTGGGGTAGTGCGAGGTGGTGGTTGCAAGATTGGTGGCAGCACACGACCGTAGCGACTACTAGACGCGGACTCGTGGAGCACAAAGGTGGACATCATCGACAATACCCGGCGATGAGCAGGATTGTGTGGTTGCACCTCTCGAGGAGAAGAGAAGAGAGAGGAAATGGGAAGAGACATTGAGTCAAGGCCACGTCGCATCGTACATTCATTGTAATCTTGAACGTTGTACATGACACACTTCTCTTAATCTTTGACACAATTCACCCTGTTGCAGTAATTACGCATTGATGTGTGTAAACTATACTAGTAATCGACTCGACATTGTCGTCGGCATATGCTAGCGCCATTTCTCTCTGGCTAGGGTGTTGTAATAAGTCAATTTGAATTTCTTCAGAGGGATTCTCCGTAAAGAGAGATTCCAAATGGTGGCATAAGCAATTTCACAGAAGAAGCCCTCCTTTAACATTACTCCTCAAAATATACCACTAACGATTAAGGGTTAAAATGGGGCAGATAATTCCTGTCCGATTCGACACCATGTCTAAAAAAAATTCTTACGGAATTCCATTTTTTTAATCTTGATCTGTATTCATAGCCGAAAAATATTGGTTAGAGTATGGGAAGAGCAATATCTGCTTTGTATCTGCATATGGTAGGATATCCGAAAGATATCTGATAAATCAACAAAATAGCTATCCGATAAAACATCAACATCCTTTAATATCCTCTATGGTTTTCTAGTTATTGACTAATTTATAATATGAATTTATAATAGTTATGTTTATGTTCTTAAGTAGGATAAATAATTCTTTATTAAGTATTATAATTTGACACTTTCATTCCTAAAGCTATATATTTTCTTTATGTGCTTAGTATCTGTTAATTATCTGTGATCGATTCTAACTCGATCTGTATTTGCCCCGTGCCCGTATCCCAAAAAATCCATATCTGTATCCGATTCTAAATTCAGTGTAAAAATATGTGTTAGAATAAAAAAAGAACAAGAGCAGTATCTGCCTGTACCTGACCCATTTTCACTCTATTAACCTTACAGTTCACTGCCGCGAGCCAAAAAGCCATTAACTAGGGGACCTGAGAAACTTGGATCATCATAGCTCTCACTAAACCTAGGCAATGGATCATGCCTTTTTGGGCCAATCTTTCGGCATGGCTAGCCCAGCACAACACTGCACGGATGTCTTCGGGTCAAGCTGGCATGGCACAAATTATGGGCCTAACTAGGCCTGAAAACTTAGGGGGTGTTTGGCACAGCTCCAACTCCACCAAAATCTGTAGAGTTGGTGGAGCAGGGTATTTCTAGCTCCAGAAGTTTATGGAGCTGGAGCTGTAGATACATTAAGAGTTTTTAGGCGGGTCATCTTATTTACATTTTAGACTAAAAATATAAACTTAATTCACTTTATTTTAGCTTACAAGCTCCAGATCTGAGGCGGAGCTGGAATATAAAGCTTTACCAAACAGGACCTTAGCACGATAGGTGGCCTAGCACGGCACGACCTATTGGGTCGTGCTTGGGCCAGCATGGCACAAATGCATCCCTTTTGTAAAAAAAATCATATCTACTGCCTAGCCTATCACCAACTACCTTAACCCAGTAGCCCAGCCTATCATCAAATATCATCTCTCCTCTTCACCTCCTCCTATGACCCATCTAGAGCAGTCGTCGTATCCCCGTGCCTTTGTCATCTCCTCTTTCTCTCTCCTCACCCTCTTCCACCCTGATTCCTCCCCACGCTGCCTCGATGCTAGATCCAGCAGTCTTCGGTCACGTCGTCGCCAGATACGACCTCGAGGCACCGCGTTACTAGCTTCATCGGCCGTCCCAAGGAAGAAGATGGCAGCGACCGGAGAGGAAGAAGACGGAATGGAGCCAAACCTCGACAATCCTCACCACCACGATGCCGCCAAATCCGGCCTTCCCACGCTGTGTCACCACTGGCTATTGTGTGCTTATTCCCCAACATTAGCGTCTTCCTCGCCTTTGGCCAAACTACACTCCATCGGCGTGACCATGCCAGTAGATGCCCCGCTCGTCCCCGGCTCACCCAATGCCGAGGTCAAGCTCTCACTGATTTGATTCCCACCCAAAATAAATAAAATCTGTATGGTTTGACATGCAGACATTGTTCATATCTATTACCCTAGACATCGTTTTTTTGCAAATATAGTCCCTCAACATATTTTTTTGCAAAAAATGGCCACCTCCCCTACCACGGAAGGCGTGATAGGCGACACGTTTCCCCTATCGCGATCGGGGAGAACGCAGGCAAGCATAGGTGGGCACCGGTGAGTGCACGACTAGGAGCACGCATGGGTGAGCGCCGTTGCCACGACCGGGCAACACGAAAACTCTTGCTCCTACGCTCGAGTGAGCTGCCACGGCGACGTCGAGCATCTACTGTAGGATCAAGGATAACTAACTAGAGGGGGTGAATAGGAGTTTTTTAAAAAAATTCTTTATGCGCTAAAACAATAAATGAGCAATAATGACAACAATTGTAATTTTGAACAATTAAAACCTAAGTTGTTTAGGTTTTGCTAATGACACCGATAAGCTAATTCCAATGAGGTATAGCAACCCTATGGAGATAATCATCCACAAAGATCACTAGGAATGTAAATTGTATAAATAAAAGGAGACAATAATCAAACCACAGTTGTGACACATGAATTTTTTCCATGGCCTCAGAGACTTGCCGATATTCCATAATCCACATTAAGGAAGCTTGAATGAATCAAGCTTGGTCCTTGCACAATAGAGCCTCCCTCAATCACTAGTGGTAACTCTTCCCCGTTCCGGGTAAGTGAACTCCGACCTTCACACCAATATTGGGTCTCTTCACAATCTTCTTCAAAGAGATCACCGGTTCTAACTCCTCCAAGCCGTTTAGGAGGTGACAACCTCCAAGAGAATAAAATGAAGACGCTTGCTTGAGGATGATCAAGTGTCTAAATGGCTCAAATTTGAAATTCACACTTGAATGCTATTATCTCCCTCTAGATGAGAATTAAATGCTCAAGAGATAAATAGAAACTTGCTAGGGCTCAACAAATATGCAATGAATGTCTAAGAGTTGCCCTTGCTACAGGTGTTGGGGTATTTATAGCCTCCATCAACCAATCTAGCCGTTGGAGAGGAAATCCCTAAAAAAAATCAGCATTTCTAGCACTACCGGCATATAAATCGCGGTAGTTCCCGCCCCTGTTTAACAGTCGAAACAATGCATTAAATGCAAAGGTATTAGCCGTTGCTACAATATCCTGGCACTACCAACATGTAAAATGTGGTAGTACCGACATTTGGATCTCAAATATGCTCAAAAATGCTCTCTCTGTTAAATAACTACCGGCACATATCTGGCGGTACTACCGGGAGTCAGTAGTACTGGATTTTGAATTGTGGTAGTGCCGACGTTCAAATTCCAAAGAAAAACACTCAAGGAGCACTTTTTTAAAATAAGTTCCGAAGCTAAATTTCGGTACTGCCAATGTCCAGTAGTATTGACTTTTACATGTCAGTAGCTTCGGACTCACAGATTTTATCAAAAAACATGCACTTCCGTGAAATAACTACCGGGCATCAACTCGGTACTACCATACTTTCAGTAGTACCACCCGTAGCATAGCGGTACTGCCGGTCTAGAGAATTGAGAATGCACACAGGAAAAAACACTCTCTGGAATAAACCTACTGCCAACTAACTGTGGGTACTACCGCCCTTGCTTTAGTATCGGCCACACAATGGCAGTAGTGCCGACATTACTAAATTTGCACAGAAAGTGTCCAGAGATGCATTCTATTTTGCAAGACTTGTCTATACAAATTCAAATATGAGCCAAATAACCTTTAGCATACTCAAGCTATTCAACACCAATCCCCCTTAATAATATGACACCTATTCTAGCAACCTGATCTTATCACCAAACTTTGAGATTGGTAAAAACTAAAAAAAAGGTCCTTAAATATTATACCTTTGCCTTTAGCTTGATTTGTCCAATCTTTTGCTTTTATCTCCATGAGTTCCTTAAATCGACGAGGATAAACCTTTTCTCATACACTTAGACCAACATGTTAGTCTTTTAACCTTGATTGTCATTAATTACCAAAACTCACGTGAATTTTGGGGGCCTAAATGCTTCATCTGCACTCGCTGGACGCGATAGGGGACGGTGAGGGACCAAATTTGTAAATACATGTGCGATAGAGTTGAGTTGAAAAAAATAAAGCTCATAGAGCTAGATAAGCGCTGAGTTCCGACACGGCAAATCATGATGACCCACAAAGTAACCACCATCAGGTACCACCTATCTGCAATCGATCAGCGCAAAATACACTACTTGCCCGCGAATCACCGCGGAGTCGACGCCTCCAAGAAATTTAATCCAGATTAATTGGCATTAGCACCACAAGAACATGTATCTCCAAGAATCCAATTGCAGCATCTGCTGCAAGCAACAGCACATCACTCAGGAACCATCACTATGCCAAGTTACCAAAGTCCAGTCTCCATTTTACACCACAAATCACAGCAAGAAGTGCGTGCATGGGTGCGCGAGCTAGTTAGTTAACCAACGAACAGGGACAGATCAAGCCAGGCTGCATCTGATGGCAAGAACAGGAGAGATGAGAGGTGAAGAAATGGCAAACCAGCGAGCAATCCTCCTCGGTCACATACGTAAATTAACCGCGACAGCAGAGATTTAACCTGAAGATTATATAATGTAATATAACACCTCTCACCACTCATATCTCCCTACAAGAACAGCTCAAATGCTCAATTACTCACATCAGTTCAGTCACCTCGGTACAAAAAGCACCTCTCAATGGCTGTACAGAGAGAAAAAAGCCTCAATCCTCAGTGTGTTCCTGTGCTGCATTCTGCATATGTTCTTTCAAGACGATGACGACGCTTTTCCTCCGTTCTGCATCTCCCAGCTGTAGCTCTCCGACCTGCCGTCCTGCTCCTCCTCCGCCCCGCCCTCGCAGCTGTCTCCGGCAGTCACAGACACCGCGCCGCGGCTCGACCCGGTCAGCTGCAGGGGCCCCTGGGGCGAGCCGGACTGCGACGTGCTGTGCTGCGACGTGGTGTACTGCTCCGGCATCGGCCACAGGCCCGCCGCCTGCTGGTCGCCGTCGGATGCCCGCCGCGTGTGCAGCCTGTATTTCTGCACGAGTGTGATCGAACATTTTTTGGTCACATTCCAATGCTGAACCCTGACTGATTTGTGTAGCAGGAGTCTATGGTGCATGGATTGCAATAACTGGATCAGACGATGGCTGGTAACAGCAGAAGTTGAGAACAAACCTGCAGGTGGCTCTTGACCTCATCATTCGTCAGCCCATCCACCTTCATCAGATCCCTGATCTGCTTAGGAGTGGCAGCTGCATCGACATCAACCGGAGCAAGCAAGATTCAGCACACCAATCAAGAACAAAATTAAATGTCGATTGTTCAGACCAACCAACCAACAATGCGGTAGCATTATGAATCGAGAAATCCCCACCTTGCGGGCCGCCGAGGCGCTGGAGCGCGGCGACGAACCGGCGGTGCAGCTCCGGCGACCAGCACCTCCTGGCCTTCCGCTGCACCGGCAGCTGCCGTTGCGCTTCGGCATCCGTGATGGCGCTGCTGTTGGCGCTCGGGGCAGCGGTCGGGCAGGGGGCGTCGATCGCCGGAGATGAGAGGGACAGGTCTGGGACAGGTAGCATGGCGGCCGTCTCCGGTTTCTCGGGTGATTTTGCAAATGTGGGCAAGCCGTTCAGTGGCATGAATGCATTGCACACCTGACCAATTGAAATTGACAGCACGAGTTAGAAAAAACAAGCAAATATATATCTGAGTTGGCATAAATGAAATTGACAGCACAAAGTTAGCTAATCTGATTCACATACATGAGCAAAAGAGATTAGGCTTTTTTCTTGGGATGGGAGCAAAAAATTTATAAGCTTGAACAAATATTTGACATCTTCTACAAACGACGAGCTAAAAGATCGTAAGGCAACCCCATTTTTGGGTTTATGATGTAAATTTTCCAAAAAAAACAAATCACACAGGTGAGCTGAAAAAAAAAACTACTCTCCTTTCTCTAGCTGCTACCATAAAATCGGCCGCTTTTTAATGACCATACGAATTGTTAAGTTTCCTTGTTTTTCAGCGTCGAGCAAATTTGACATCATTCTTCAACAAATAAGCTCAAATGTATGTGTTATTTTAAGTTACTAAACATTTCTTTCTTCCTTTCCAAAACAATCTTTCTCTTCTTCATTTTTTAAACCAAAAACAATCTTTGTTGAACTAGTTGCATGATTTAAGCACAAATTATGAAACGCCCAAAAAAAACCTTTGTTCAACAAAATTTCACCCCCCAAAAAACCCATCTTTTCCTTTGTGCTACTTCATGTCCTCCCCTACCTTGTGTGCCTGTTTCTTGACGCTGCCGCCATTACTGTTGCTCGTGCTGTTGTGGCTCCCGCAGCTCCAGAGCTGCGCCGAGCTCATCCAGCTCCTCTTGTCGTTCGCGTCCACCTCCACCTTGACGCCCGCCACCTTCTCCTCCCCCTTCCTCTTCGCCGCCGGCGCCGGCGCCAGGGCGAACATCTCCGGCGCCGGCCGCCGGTGCTGCTCCAGCTCATCTTTCAGCCACTCAATCACTGAAACCAAGCAAGAAAGGCTCGATAAAACCATCCAAGAATCTAAAAGCCACGATTTTTTTTTTGCGAGAAATCATGGGCTGATCGACGAGCAAGCGAGCGCACGCAGCCACGCACCGTCGGCGATGAGGTGGACGCTGATGGGGAGCTCGCGGCTGAACACCTCCATCTTGGCCTTCTCGGCCTCGAGGCTCCGGATGCACTCCTCGAACCGCGCCGCCTTCTCCCCCGCGCTCGATCTGGACACGGCCGCCCTCAGCGAGTCCGTCAACGTCCTCGCCGCCAGCAGCCGCAGGTCCACGCCGCCGACGGCCTCCTTCTGCACCGACGACCCCATCGCCGCCGCCGATCCAGAGCCGCGCGATTCCTCGCCCGAATTTGGAAGGAGTTGAAAGGAAGAGGTGACGGAAATGGCAGCGTGCCAGTTTGCGTGATGTCCTTGCGTTTATACTGCAGGGGAGGGGAGAGAGAGGTTCTGTTCTGCGTGGCCGGTTCAGGTGGACCGGAGGGCAAAGCGGTCATTTCCGAAGGAACAGCGTAGAACCGGCCATGGATGGAAGATACTACTAGCTTCTTATACCAGCTGTGTACCAGTTTTCCTCTGTTCCTTGCTTCCTTATGCTTGGAGGTAAAATGTTTTCTTCTTTTCCAACTTACTTTTTGCCAGGTTATTAAGCTAAATGGACACATCAGTATATAATTTTGTACTAGTTTCTCTTCTGTGTTTTACTTTCCTATGCTCGGGGGTAAAAAAAAACTTAATTTCCTACTTAGCTATTGGCTAAACACGTCGATGAAAACTAATTCGGACGTGTGTATATTTAACCGCAGATTAGCAGCTTGATCTGGACGGCAGGGGCAGGATGGTAAATTGGCATAGGGAGGAGTTGGGAGTCGGAGCTGGGGGCAGGCAGAGGCGTTTCGTCGCGTAACAGCGAAGAGGCGTCCAGATACCGCCTCCCACGCGCCCGCGGTGCCCCGACTCCGGAATCTTTCCTCTTCATATCTTTCCCCACTTTTATATCCCACCCCCTCACAGTTTCTATAATTCGACTGACCCATTGTTGTAGTATCACAAATTTGCTTCTTCTTTTTTAACCCAGGGTCTATCCGTCGGTCGGATCGTGCAAATTGTCTCCCGCTCGCGTATGTTATTTTCTTAGGTACAAGATTGATATATAATCCACTCACCTCACGCTCGCGTACAATATGTACATACGTATAATTTTATTTTGTGTACATGCTAAGAAATACGGGAACACGTGTATACTCGTTTTTTTTTCTGAGCGCGTGTGTTTACTCGAAGTCGAACACCTGTGAGCTAGGTGCACGACGACGCCTCTGACAAGTGGGCAACGCTCAATTCTCCTTGCGGATGTTATTTGGTCACTTGATTTGACGAAACAAAGGCCGGTGTCTTCCGTTTAGGAAGATACACACGCATGGCACGATTATACTTTTGGTGTTGTTTTTGGTTTTGTGAATTTCTGTCAGTACCATCGCATCTCTATAGAGGGTGTAACGATCGAGCACAGGGTAGACTAAGATGTACCAGCCAATTTGACTGAAATTAGCAAGGAGATGTGTACCAGCGATGAACGCCCATAACAGGATAAATTGGTCGAAAGTCAATTCTAAATGACACGTCGATGTGAAACAATATCAATCAACATTGAATTATATACGGTAGATTGGATTTACTGGCTAAAACTGGAGACTACATGTAACATAGAAGTTGAGACAATTGTTGACGATCTTTGAGGGAGCTTCTTAGGTTCTATTTTATACCAGACTTGTTAATACCATACCAAAGGCTATACCAGTTTGACTTTTGAAATGATGTATTTTGGTACCGATCCGTACCGGTGTAGCATTTCAGGTTTAGTGTAATAATATATATTTATAAGTATACACATATTTAATTATATGTACACCAAAGTTTACTTATAAGATTACTCTAAATATATAGTAGTATTATGAAATATAACATATAGTTTAATAGATCATATTATCAATTATATGGTATGACTGGTATTGATCGGTATCGAAGCCGGTATTGTTGATCGGTATCGGGCCGGTATGACTGGTATCGAGACCGGTACGGTATATAGGCTACTTTATGTCGGTTTAGGTGCCGAAATGGTACATATCGGCAATACCAACCGGTATTGATAACTATGATTTATATTGCTTTGGTTCGCATAAAGGGCGGCAACGTACTGTTGTCTATAAATCATCTAAAGACTGTTTCTACAATAAATGATATCTTAGTTTGTCTTTACTTGATTATATAATCTTTTAATTATAGTAAAAAAATATTTATTATAGGAAATAACTCACGTAATAGTATTTTATACTGTCAATATAATTAAAAAGACGCGAATACTCTCTCTCCTCTATGTCACGTAAAAATATATTACATGATAAAACATCTAGACAAACTCACGTCACAACATTGTACTTACGCTTGGAGATGAAAAAGTGTCGGTGTCGGCCTCCACATGCAGCTTCCTTGTCTCTAGAGTCTAGATACAGCAGGCAACGAATTAGCCTTGCCATCAATGCATACCCATGAACTTGATTTTCGATTTCCTCCTTGACGTGGACCTTATGTGGTAACAAACTAACAATTATGGTTGATCTCCTGTCACCCTAAAATCGCCAAATTTTTAGGTGGCAACAAGTTCACTTCTCGCTAAACAGTGGGGAAAGTTTGAAGAAGAATGATAGATCGTGGCGAGTGTTTGTCAACGCTGGTGACCGCCATGCAATATTGTGAAAGGTCAAGGGGGCCGAGGTGGGTTCATGGCTGGAAGATTCCCTTCCCTTTGTTAATTGTCGTTAGCCATGAGGTTTGTGCCTTTCTCCTCCATGGGCCATGGCCTATCCTATCCTACCAAAGGAATCGTCGTGTCCCGGGCCCCGCCTTCTTTTGCTCGCTGTGTCAAGATCCGGGGGAGTTGGTGAAGGGTAGGTATCAAGGATAAAGAGGGAACATTAATTATATGGTTATTTCTTGAGTAAATTTAATAAAACGATAGATTTCTTTATCAACTATAAAAAAAACTACATATTTTAATTTTTATTTTACAAAACTATAGATTTTACGAGAACTTGTGTCACAAAAACTACAAGATAGAATTGAGCGTTTATTGTAACGGGTCTGACAGTCTGAGTCTACATGGCAGCCTCACGCGCACTCATGTCCCGTTTCACTTACACGTGAGGCTGTCATGTGAGCCCAGACTATAGATCCGTCACAAGAAATGTTAAATTCTAAAACCATATAGTTTTGCGATACAAGTTCTCCTAAAATATGTTGTTTTGTTAAATAGAAACTAAAATATGTAGTTTTCTGATAGTTTGAAAATAAAATCGTAGTTTTGTGAAATCTACTCTTATTTGTTTCTTCTAATGCCCATTATTCCTCCTATGTAGAGCAGCCTTTCTCTTGGGTTGAAATATCGAATGAACCCACAAAACCTCCCTTTACCATCATTTAAATTAAGCTTCTCTTCAGAGTCAAGGTTTAGTTTGGAACACAGATGTTTTTTTTCTTTTTCGGTTTCTACGGAAATTTCCTCATTCCAAAATGGCATATAGTTGTGTTGACTTCTAACAACCAAAATGTGGAAAGTATGGTAAGTGCGTAGAATATCTTAGTGTTAATCTTCGAACCTTGAGTGTGATCTGTCACACTTGGGCCATGGAAGGCCAACGTTCTTTAACCTAGCAAATATTCCACCTAATATTAAGTTTAGCTAACGCATTGCGGCACTGCCTCCGTTTATATAACCATTTTATTAGTTACATTTATGCAACTTGTTTTTTTTTTAAAGAAGCATAGTAGTTTAGCAATCCTAGTTCAGTCTTAGTACTCCATGGTGTTAAATTATGTAATATAAACGATCTCACGAACTTTCCATGAGTCCATGACCATCCAAGCGTGTTGAGACTTTTGTTGCTACCTCACACATCACGTCTAGAATGTTGTTAAACTATGCCGAATGCTTATCAAGAGGAGAGCATGTCAACAAGATATTAATTAAACGCATCAGCATGCACCTATCCACGAGCTTGAGAATTGTCATCAAATATGAGAACGAAACATCCTAGCTAATTTAGCACGAGATGATATATGTTGATAGCTATCACTATTTCATTTTCCCTTCTCTCTAATTCGGTACAACAATCTTGAATTACATATATGGAGCAAGTTCCTTTCTGAAAATTCTTCAATTTCTAAACTCAAACCGGCTATAGACGTTGAGCGGTCTTCATTAATTGCTAAGATATGGTACAAATTATCCATTTTCTTTGGGACAAAGATGGATGTGCTACTATTTTTTCCCCTATGTGCAAGTAAATATCAAAGTAGTACAAGATAGATTAAGGATAATCTTGATTTCATCATCTCATGAAAGTGAGAGGTTTCCTTTTCCACTCTCTTCAATAAGCTAATGCAATTCAAGAACCAGACTCTGTCAAATCTAGTAAGAGCTGTACCTTGACACCAGGGTTTCAAATATCAATGATTGTATTGAGCCGATTCGATAAACTATACCGGTTGATAAATCGGTCAAATTCAAAAAAAAATTGAAAAAAAAATTATGCGACATAAACTGCTCGATTATCGATGAAAATCGCTCAAAAATCGCCGTCGAAAAATTTTGCTTGAATAGTCGATTATCGGTGAAAACCGGTTGGTTTTCGATTTTTTTAATTTTTTCGAAAAGTTCAATTTCAAAACCCTTCGGTTTTTGACGATTTTCGACCTCGATTCAATTTTGTAAACCGTGCTTAACACCAAAGTTATAACGCGCATAGTACAGTTAGTACACAAAGCTCATCAAGAGTAACAACTAACAATCTAATTACTCTCCCTGGATATGGAATCTCCAGTACAGTCATCATACCTGATAACCAGAGTCATTTTCCTCACTGCCATCATGGAGAAGAGTCGGTGTACAGGATAGATCCATGGCATGCAGTACCATCCTCCGAGATTTAACAGTTAACACAAGATCGTTCCTCCTCTCAACCAAAGCATTCCTCCACGTGGCAGGGGGTTTTGTTATCTGGAGTGTGACACACCCAAATTAAGATTTCCCTCTGAGGAAAGAGCTGTGAGAGGAATTATTGGCCAGGGACAAGATTCCATGTATGAGTGGGTCAGAGAGGAGAGGAGAGGGAGGGATGAGATCTGAAGGGATTGTGTTGCCATTGCTGAGAGGACAGGGCAAGGGAGATTCAGGGACAACGAGACAAGCCAGCGCCACATTTGACATCCTACAAAGATTCTCCCTTTTTTAGGGTTGGAAGAAGAGGGTGAACCACCTAAAAGATTCTTATACTACCAAATGTGTGCACATTTGGTGCAGAAGATAATCCCTTTTTATTCATTGTGTTTAGCTGTTGAATGTGAAGACGCATGGGGTTTTAAGTTTAATCTCAAATTGGTTAGGATCAGATCTGGGCAAATAAGCTCTAGCAAGCATTAGGTTAGAGGGTTTGATAGAGCCAGAGACGTGACAAAAATCCATTTGCTGGTGTCAGGAAGCTCCAAGCATTAGCTAGGATGGCATGGTGTCTGGAATCCGTGCCATGATTCTCCTAGCTAGGGCCGCAGATGGAAGATTTAAATCTTCCTTAATCACAAAAGAGGTGAAAACGGATCAAATATTTCCCATCCGATTCAGGACCAGATCCGATCAAGACCGGATTTGACTATATGACTGGATCCGGATACTTGAATCCGAATTCGAGATCGGATTCGGAGTAACTAATATCCGGTAAATATAGGACCGGATCCGGATATCCGGATTTTTCCTATTCGGATATCTTTCCTATTCGGATATCAGCAAGATCCACCTATTTTCATCATATTTTTTTCATGACAGCTCATTTATATTGATAATTAGTTGGTTCTATAGATCTTCAAGTAGAATATTTTATCTACGACGTCTATCGGGTTTGATTGATATATATTTTTAGATAATGGAAGAATATATTAACCTTCCGGTCTCTGCATCTTGAGATGCACACAGCCTAAAATTTATTACAAAGTTACAGCCAAAAATGCTGTCAGGACGGAATTCATAAAAAGAAAGGGGGTTACAACAAGCAACAAAAATATTAAACAAAAACATTCAAGCCATGCACAGTCTTGTTTGATATCTCCATCCATGTCCGATGAAGAAGTCCCTAACCACGGCATGTAGACAACTGCATACCATTGACAACATCTCTCGAGCCTCCTGACGCTGCAGCACAGACTATGAACGCAACCAATTGATGCACATATAAATAACTACAAAGGATTAGACATTTGTTTTTTATCAAATACAACATCATTTCAACAAAGCCAAAGAGACTAACATAAAGCGGCAGCCCCAACTAAATATTGAGCCTTTATCTCTTTTCTCAATCCCATTAGCCAAGTTCCAAACATATAGGCTATACTATTAGGAGGGGTCAGATTAGAAGCCACTTGTATAACACGTCAAGCTAAGCGAGCAAACTGACAATAAAAAGAAAGATGCTGGATCATTTCCTCCTTATGACAAAAACATCATTTTTTGTTGCCAGTTCAATTTCTTTTACTTAGATTATCTTTCGTCAAAATCACCCCTCGACGTAAGTACCATAGAAAGAATTTAATTTTAAAGGTACTATAATCTTCTACAATTGTCTATTTTTAACTGAGATATTTTGATGCAATAAAACTGCATACATCGAGTGAACAGAAAACTGTCAATTTTGATAGAGATTCCATCGAAAAGTATCCCTTTCAGATGATAATTGTATACTAGCAATCCAGTCATGTACTCGTATGGTTTTAATTCAACATATATTACTCCATATGTACGTGTATTATCCGTTTCTAATCTAAATCCGTCACATATTCGTCTCGTATCCGTATCTTGAATAACCCGGATTCATATCCGTATCCGGATAGTCCATACCCGGTTTTGAATCCGAAAAAAATATATGGATTAAGATACGAGAAAAACAGTATTCACTCGTATTCGACGCGTTTTCGCCCGTGATCACACATCTTCCACGTTGGAAAGATCTTATACCATTCGACGGTAACACCTGTATGGATGGAACACAGGAATGAGTCCTATAGTATTCCCAAGCTTCAAATCAGGCCAAGTGGCGATTTCACATGCTCTAGGGCCACTAGCATGCAATCTAAGCGCCTAGATCTCTTTCTTACGGTGTTTGATTAAAAAAGAGGGTGGAAGTTGCCAGAAAATTTCACACTCCCTAATTTAACAAGCGAGTAGTAAATTTACTGGTGTAAGTTGCCATGCAATTTGAGCAAGCTTTACTCCTTTAGCTACAAGGGATTCGATCACAATCGATCGATCTGACCAAATTAAATCCTTTGCAATGAACTTTTGGTCATGCGAAAGGGCGGATCAAAGGTCAGACACAACCCCAAAAAGCAGAGTAAAACGCACGCGGCCGTTTCTGCACGGCATGATTGGCTCTGGATCTGTGGAGATTCTGATGCATGCCTTTGGACGCAAGGATGGGAATGGGATATCGGAGATGGGCCCTCCAAAGTCAAGGCCGTGAATAATACCATCGTGTTCATAGCTTCATATGCATTTACACCTTTTGAATGGATGGATCAGATTCTTTTCTTTTCTTATAACGGTGTTGGAAGATAAGATATAGTACATGGATAATAAATAAATATATATGATCGAGAGAGACTAAATAATGATATAGTAGAAAGTTTCTTTAAATCTACGTACAATCTTTATATTTCAAATCAAGACTATTCAAACTATAGCCCGTAAACGAAAAAGGGAGGTCCATCGTGTACGTAGAGTCGTTTGCATTTGCACCTTTTGAATCGATCCATCGATGGGTCGGATTCTCCTCTCCCTTACATTGGATTCTTTGCTGCGACTTTGAGGTGTACAACTCATCTTGCTGAGAGATTATCGTACCGACGAATCTGGATAATATACTTCCGATGCATGCATCCGTAGTGTTTCTTCTTCCCCTTGGAGGGCACTTGGTAATGGTTTCTCTGGAGAGGGTCAAGGTTATGATTATTTCTTTTGGTTCATCGTATAATGCACGGTTTAGATGTTTGTGATAGCGAGACACGAGAAAATTGGCTGATTAGCCGTCCTGTAAGTTGATCTAGAGCGTTGGTTTCTCATCTAAAGGTGGTGCGATATGCGGTGGCCGTTGACACCAATGGGATTTGAATTGTTATTTGGCTAAATATACTTTAAGCCCATGCTATACTCTAATGAGCTTTTTAGTTGGAGGTCATAGCTCTAAATCTAGCTCACTTGTTTGGTTTGAGAAATGAAATGGATTTATATATTACCATCTCATCCCTTATAAGCACAAAGTTAGTATAAAATATGACACGATGCAATCCCACCAAATTGTACGGAATGATCCCACGACGGACCAACTCATCATTGAATGAGGTGATCCTTCAAACTAAATAGATCGTAAGTGATCATCCTAAGTGCTGGTTCATTCCTATTAGGGCTTCTCCATTACTCAAAACTGTAGAGAAATTTTACAGTGGATTACATTGGTATAGTAAGTAGTGGTAGTAGGAATCAAATCTAACTATCCATTCTCAAGGGTATTTTAGACTTTTTCTATCCATTCATCAGGGGTATTTTAGTTTTTTCCTAATTCGTTTACAGTTTTGGATTCACCGAATACCTGTTGATCTTCAAAGACTTCTTATCCATCCATCCGTCATTCATCAGGATCACATGACGTATTTTACCGTAGAGAACAGATAGTATGACGGAATTTTTTACCCTTTTACCCCTCTTTCAATTTTACTACCAATACTACATGTGGTAGTATAACTAGATCTAAATTGATCTCAACCATTAGATTCAAAGGAATGGACGGCTTATATTAATTTTAATCCACTGTAAAAGAGCTCAAACTGTAAAGTCATGTTTGGATGAGTGGTTATTTCTCTGGAAGGTTTTAATATTTTGTTTAAACTTGATCTAGATCTTAAAACATGACAATAAAATAACACGCCTTGCTAAAAAAATGTATAGGGATAAAATGGAAATTTTTAAACAAGATTGACTTGGGCAGTTGCAGTCTATTCAACAACTATGATATTGCTCAGACATCTTTGCAGGCCAATTAGAAAGCCTACCCACGCTTCGTTAACACGAGTCACGACGATGTGCCGTCCCGTCCAAACTGATTTTCTAATCTCAATAAATCACTTATTAGTCCAACAATAATGTGCTGAATGACGCGATTTCAAACATCACCGAGAGGGCACGCCATTCTTCACATATTTTTAGATAATAGAAGATTATATTTCCTGACCTCTATATCATAAGATACACGTTACAACAAAAAAAGCTGTTAACAAGAGACAACTAAATATTGAAAGAAAGTTACAACAAGCCATAATAAACTTGAAAAAAAAGTCTCAATCTACTCATAGCATGTTACTGAATTGCCACCCATGGCTGATGAAAAGATTCCTGACCATAATTCCCAGCGATCTACATGGCGATAACACCACCTCTCGGGCCTCCTGGCGCTGTAGCACAGACCACGATCGCAACCAGTTGGTGCAAATATAGACAATCTGTATGGATTAGAGAATTTTTCTATTAAAAACCACATCATTTCGACGTAACCAAATTGACCAACACAAAGCGGTAGCCCCAGCCAAAATATGAGTCCTTAATTCTTTTTCCATACCTAATAACCAATTCCCAAACATATTGGTCACGCTACTAGAAGGTGACATGTTAGAAGCCGCTTGTGTAATGCGCCATGCAAAACGAGCAAAATGGTAGTCGAAAAAGAGGTGTTATATAGTTTCCTCATTGTTACAAAAACAATATTTTTTGCTATCATTCTAATTTTTTTAGAAATGTTATCTTTTGTCAATATCACCCTCGACGTAAAGGCTAGAGAAAGATTTTTATTTTCAATGGCACCTTAAGTTTTTTTAATTGTCGGTTTGTAACTGAGAAATTTTGATGCACTAAGAATGTATACATCAACTGAACAGGAAACTGTCCATTCTGATGGAGGTGCCATCGAAAAATATCCTGTTCTGATGATAAGTGCAAACCAGCAATCTTTGCAACAAGCTTATGCTAGGCCAATAAATTATGTCCCGTAATGACCCTATGAAAGGACACGTCGAGAGGGACAAAGCACATTACTTCAGCCACCGTGGCATGTTTTTTCTGAACAATGTTATAAAGTCGAGGGTATTGTGCACTGAGGGGTTGTTCCCAAGCCATACATCCTGCTAAAATCGTATTCGAGTTCCATCATGAAGTTGAAAAGACTCAAATCTAAAAAAATGATATTTGACTTTCATTAGGCTAGCCTGGAAATGAGAGTCCTCTGGCTTTCTTTCTGCATGAGAAATAGGATTATTCCCTAGATACTTTCTTCTTAGAAGAGTTTGCTAGACACCATCATCATTTAGCAGTTTGGAAAGCTATTTGCTAATTAAAGCCCTGTTTGGTAGAGCTCTAGATCCCAGCTTCACATTAGGTCTAGAACTTGTAGGCTAAAATAAAGTGAATTAAGTTTATATTTTTAGTCTAAAATGTAAACAAGATGACCCACTTAAACACTCTTAACGTACTCATAGCTCCAGCTCCATAAATTTTTGGAGCTAGGAATACCCTGCTCTACCAACTCCATAGATTTTAGTGGAGATCCAAACACCCCCTAGGCAGATATTTTTAACACCAAGATCTTGAATGCCCATGCCACCTTGATCCTTGGGTCGGCATAATATATCCCACTTAGCTAGCCTGTACTTTTTTTTATGGTTGTCACTTTGCCAAAAAAATCTGAATCTGTAATAATCCAACCGTTTAAGCACCCCATGTGGTATCTCAAAAAAGGATAGCATAAACATGGGTAAGCTACGAATCACAGAATTTAGAAGTACTAATCGACCTCTTGCGGAAAAATGTTTACCCTTCTAACTGCTCAATCACCTTTCAAATCTTTTCCACCCCCTTCCACTCAGTGATCTTCAACTTTCTATAATGAATTGGTATGCCAAGATATCTAAAGGAAAAACTGCCAACCCACAACCAAATAAATGGGTATATTGAACCTCGAAATTCTTAACAGCACCAAAACAGAATATTTCACTTTTGTAAAAATTGATTTTAATACCAGAAAGTTATTCAAATGCACATAGCAATAACTTTATATTTTCGACCTATTCAAGATATGCTCCATAAATAAAATGGTATCATCTACATACTATAGGATGGATAACCCATCATCCACCAGATGAGGTACCACACCACTTATCAGCCCACCCTTCTTGGCATGTTATAAGATAACTGCCAACATATCCACGATAATGTTAAATAATATGGGGGATAATGGATCACCCTAGCGGAGTCTTTCTTTTCAGGTCTGAAAGTACGGGCCAATGTTACACTTCCCTCGATAACAAAGTTCTCAACCCACGAACACCCATATAGTGAGAAGCCTTTCATCCTCAAATTTTGTTGAAGAAAAGACCATATGATTTTATCATATGCTTTTTTCATAGTCCACCTTAAAAATCACCCCTTCCAATGTTTTCCTGTACATCTTGTGAATTGTTTCATGAAGAATAATCATGTTATCCATTATGTTCCTTCCTAGAATGAAAGCTATTTGCGTAGGACTTACAACATTTTTAGCAACATTTGTGATCCTATTAGTGCCAACTTTAGTAAACATTTTAAAGCTGACATTCATAAAACAGATTGATCGGTAATGTTGTATTTTCTTTGCATCTTTATTCTTTGGCAAAAGCATGATTATTCTAAAATATAGCCTGAATAGAGGCAAGACGCCATTGTGTAAATCTTGGAATATGGCCAATAAATCATTCTTAATGACCTTCCAGAACACTTGGTAAAATTCGGCTGGAATTCCGTCCTATCCAGGTGGTTTGTTATGTTCCATTTGGAAAATTGCCTCCCGCACCTCTTTCTCAGTGAACGCCTGCGTGAGGAGGTCATTCTCTAGTGCAGAAACTTGAGAGATATCGTCCTAGCGAGATCCAATCATTGAAAAATGATTGTTATCCGCGGTCCAAAAAGATCTTTGTAATGTTTAGTTATGTATTTCTTAAGCTGTACATCCCCAACTATTATCCCCTCATCTTGCTTGAGTTGGAAAATTCGTTGTTTCCTATGCTTACCATTTGCTATCAAATAGAAGATTTAGTGTTATTATCTCCCTCGAGGATATGTTTCACTTTCGCTCTTTTTCCTCCTCCCGTAACAACTGGGCAAGCCTCTCAGCAGACCGTTGTTTAAGGTTAATATCCTCTTTAGAAAGCCCAGTAAATTCTGATTTCGTATCAATTTTCACACATGAGCTATATCTCCTTATACATAAAAGTGGGAGAATTTTACGTAGCATTATACTAGTAGTATATTGTGCATAGTAGAAATCAGATTTAGCCATCGATTTTTAATTCTTACAATTTTAACACTAGAGAAAGTATAAATAAACACTAACTAATCTGGTCCATTGGATAAAAAAAAAAAGAAAAATCCATATTAAATTTAGTGCACTGGAAGAGAGCTCAAAAGTATATGGCAGAGAACTAGAGATCAACACATGATATATCTTCTTTGAAGTGGCAACACGCAATCGAGGTCTTCGATTCACATGAAGAGTATATGTCCGATATAAAATTAGACGATAGGCACATGATCATGGGGAGATTTCCTGTGACCCTACCCTAATGCTTTTGTGTTAAACCCCTTGCCAAACACATTTTCTCGTACATCATTCCAAACAACATTGGTTTTCAATCGCAGTGACATACACAAGAAGGGGCTAGGAAGGAGCTAAAGCATCGGCTCAAATTATCATGCTCCCGGTACCCTCTTTAATCCCACATTCTTTTTTCAATGTCTTGAAGGCGCCGCACCGACCGCTCATGGTGAACACAAGCAAATGCTGCAAACAACTGAGCACCTCTTTTATTTTTCTACTGTCACACCACTACCCAATCAGACGAGTTGGATCGAAAGGCAGAGACGAGTCTCCTCATCCCTCGCGCGCTCTCTCTCTCTCATTCCATGGTCCCTGTGGATGGATGGATCATGGAAAGGATAAGTGGTGGTGGTGGAGGCCATCGGTCATGGACCGCTGCAACTACACGCTGCCTCCCTTTCCATGAGCCGTAGCTTTTGGTGGAAAGGGTGATTGGCATGCGTGGATTGCGCACTTGCACAGTGAAAAAACATGACTTCCTGCCTGTTGTTGCTGCTGATAAGGGCAGAGATTCCTCCTTCCCTCGGGGACCAGACCAGCAGCAAGAGGAGATGATCACCACTTTGCTAGATTAGAATGGTTGCCTGCCTGTTTTGTGTGAGGAAAAGAAAACCCTTGCATTCTTGTCAACGCACAAAAGATGCCATGGAAAACTCCTTGCCTACCCTCTGAAAACTAGGTAGAATTTTGACATGGAAAGAAGTCTAGAACTAACCGGCTGACGGCCACATTGACATTGTTACCAAACGCATGCCAAATTCGGCCGACGCAGGCAAAGTTTGGCGGACCGAATCAGCGAAAATGGGGGGTTACCAACCAATTAACGGCATATGCAACCTGATGATACGCAAGAAAGCAGTGTACTCCACTGTAACCGGGTCGAAACTGTACTGTGCCTAGAAAAAGAGAGAATATTGTACTAGGTTATCACCTATCGAGATCCTTATCGTATCTCCAAGCCAATTGTGGGTCGCAAGCACAGGCCACTAGCTAGATCGGTTAACTTTGTGATGGCGTTTGCCAATGCTCTGCTAACTGTGAAATGCACTTCAAACCAGATGTGGCCACTTTCGATGTCCCCTCGAAGCCTGGCCGTCTTATCCAGCACTCACAGGGCTTGGTAGGAAAAACAAGAGGAATTGGAATTGCTCAGCTGCTTTGTGGGTAGGTAAGGTTACGCACTCCTTTTGTTTTTAAATACATATCATTCTAACATTCAAATTTTATTACTAAATATATGTTATTTAATAATTTTGAGACAACTTTTAATTATTTTTTCCTTTGTATGCTCATACCGTTCATTATTTCCTATACTATTTATTACTATAGATTAGAGCAACACACATCATCCAAAAGGAATAAGTGAGCTAATGAAGAAAGCTGATTTTGTCATTCCTACACGTACCTTGGTTGAAGTGCAAAATGCTAAAACGTCGTATATTCAAGATCGGAGGGAGTATATTGTACGCTATGACATCTCTCAGGGGTACATATGTAAAAAAAAGTTCTCTCCAAGACTTGCTCTTGTAAGCTCTAAAAGATAAACTTAATTACATAAACTTAATGCATGACCTTTTTATTACTAGTAGTACACTAGTACTAGTATTCAAGTTTATGCCAATGACCAGGGTCCAAAGAGAAGCATTCAAAGTCCAGATGGCACATTTGTAAGCTGAAAATGTGGACCAGCAATTGATTGGCTAATTGGCCCTCCCAGGTTCCAAGAGCCACAATTTGACTTGGCTGAAATCCTCACATGTACAACATCAACAAGACAGACATTAAACAAACAAAAAACCGAGACCAATTTGAAGGGCAGAAGAATCTGTCAGATCCCCGGAGATTACTCCAAAGACTTGTACTACTGTACGTCTTTGACCTCTTTCTTCTCTCTCCATTCTCTCCCACTTGTACTAGATTATGCAAGAGATTATTCCCTCCATTCGAAGACACGTCATACTTAGCTTTCAAAGTTTATTCTAAATACATGTTATTCTACAACTTTTCTCATGTACCTCTTCCATTTAGCTATTTTTAATGTTATTTACTATCATTAATTAAAGTAAGACACACCATTCAAAGATTTAATAAAAGGGATAATGCAGCCTTTTATAGATGTACCTAGGTGGTAGTAAAAAAACCTAGAATAACATTTATTCAGGAATGAAGGGAGTACTATCTTATCTTATCATATCTTAACCCTAATTTATTAATGGAGGTGAGGTAAGATCAAATCCTAATCCCTTTCTTTTGGTTGGGCCATAAAAGCTTGGAGATGCCATCCAAATTCTCCTTGTGTGAAGGTGTTGCCATGGGGCACTTACTCAAGATTATCACTAGAATGTGAGAGGGCGCCAGCTAATTCATTACTAATTTAGTGAAGAGATTGTGGCTAACTCCATCATCTTCTTTTTGTTAATTGGCATGCAGATTCTTAAAGAAATAGGATCAAAGAATGCCAACACACTGCACAAAAACAAAGTTGTAGTAGCTGCACCAGACCAAATGTCTGCAAATCAAGGTAGAAATGACTCTAGTAGGTACGCGGTTCGGCCAACAGTTTGGGTCACAGCTCTACATACATATGAGCAAATTTTATGCATATGTGAAATTGCGATTTGTGAGTTTAGTAGTCACTGACAAATAGGTCTGCCGAATTTCACCTTATACGCTAATGTTTATAAAATTTTCGCATCATCCGTTTAGAAAAAATTGCATGAGTCAGGTCAAAACTAACTAAACAGGTATCTGTACTTTTCCAAATATTTTACCAGGCAGGTAGAGTGGTCGACTGCACTTAACCAAAATGGAGTATTGTCGGCGTTTTCGGGAGCGCCGGCAAGTAAATTTGTAAGTTTAGGGGGTCGCGCGTTCCACTCCCTGAATGGTTAGACTCGTGAGTCCAAGATGTATACTGGTTCGGGCTGAAGGTCCCTACTCCAGTTCGTGTGGTGGTGTTGTATTACTCTTGGTACAGATGACTGCACAAAGTTTTACAAGCGAGAATGCCAATGGCTTAGCGAGATGGGTTTGATAGCGCTCTCTCCCTTTCTCGTTCTAGCTTGTTGCTTGCCCCCTTGAATCGTTTAGCCCTGCCTCCTTTTATACAGAAGGAAGAGGCAGGTTACATCGAGAGTTAGGAGGAAAAGCGAGGTGACCTATGCTAGGAGCTCCGGTCCTTCGTCCTGTGGACCGGTCGCCACCCGTCTTGCCCATGCTGGGTTGGTAGCCTTGGTGGTCAGGGAGGTTAGGTATTTCCAGAAATAGCGTACTTGCCCTCTGTGATCCTTGCGAATGCTGACGTCGAGGTGCGTGACATTGGTGCTGCCTCGGGAGGGAGCGCGCGCTCGTCTTTATCGTGGTAGTTGATGGGGCCGAAGATTTGTCTTCTACAGTCACCGATCTTCTTGGAAGGAGCCACCGCCTTGTATAGTCGCTCGATTGACCTTATTCGGGGTACGTGGCGGTAGGCCGATGAGGACGACACGCGGCACTCGGCGTTCGTCACCTTGGTTTGGTTGAGTCGGAGATCCCGCCCGCCAAGAGGGGTCGGGAGCGCCGTCTCAGTCGGATTCGCTTCCCCGGCGGTCGGGAGCGGATGCCTTTGCGCGATCTCGCAGCGATTCGGTCGGCGGCGGTAGGCGCGCTGTTGGTGGAGATATGCTTGAGGTCACCGCTCGCCGCCGGGCCGTTGGGGTATCATTTTATTAGTATTCGCCAAGAGCCCCGAACTCCCAAGCGATTTGGCATTCGGTTGGGGTTGAACTTGACGAAAGTGGTGGCCGGCTCGGTAGGTCGGTCCACCGATCCGTTAGCGATTTCCGTCGGTGTGCTTCGTTGGATCCGACGGCTGTCCCGAGTTTGGCCGGGGCTTTGAACTCGCCTTTTACTCGCCTCGTTGCGCATCGATACCGAGCATAGTTTGGCGCGCGCGCCTACCGCGTCTTCTTGATCGCCTCGGGTTTACGTGAAGGATGCTTCGCTTTCCAAGACCGCATTTACTCGAGACGCTTAGCCTCCCTTCGTCCGGATATATATATATCTGCATGCTGTAGCTTGCTTGAAGGGGACGAGCTTTTCTTTTGTTCTTTCAAATGGCTTCAGACACCCTCTAGTCTTTAGCTTCGGCGATGGCGTCGCGTGGAAGAAGAAGATCCTCTGCCGAAGCTTTGGGTGAGTTCGACCAGCGATGGCCGAGCTTAGGAGGAAGAAGCCGCACCGCGACGCCGCTTCGTTGACGCCACGCCGAGGCCGCCCGAGGCTCGAGGTGGTAAGGGGCCCTTCGAGGCGATGGCGCAAGGCGCCGACCGTGGTCGGTCGCGCCGCGTCGATGTCGCCGAACGCAGCGGAGGCATCGGCGTGTTGCCAGCGGCCGTGGCGGTATCCCGTCGACCGAGCAAGGGCCTACCAAGATGCCGGTGCCACCGATGCCGCACGGATGTTTGATAGGTTCTAGGCGTGGGTAGAGTCTGTCGTGGTGCGGCGTGGCCACTCTTGTATCCGTCGGCATCGTGTGTAAAGTTGTGTAAAGTTTGAGCCTGTTGGCCTATAATGAAATTTTCTTTTTCTTTATGAAGATGTCTTTGCGATGAGTTTGCTTTAATTTTAACCGTTGTGGACGGCGCCTTGGTCGGCAGGGCGACCGGATGCCTCTGTGAGGTTCGGGTGTCCGAGTGCTCGTTTAACGTCGTAGCTAGACAGTGCCTTGGTCGGCAGGACGACCGGATGCCTCTGTGAGGTTCGGATGTCCGAGTGCCTTGGCAGGACGACCGGATGCCTCTGTGAGGTTCTGGTGTCCGAGTGCCTTGGTCGGCAGGACGACCGGATGCCTCTGTGAGGTTCGGGTGTCCGAGTGCCTTGGTCGGCAGGACGACCGGATGCCTCTGTGAGGTTCGGGTGTCCGAGTGCTCGTTTAACGTCGTAGCTAGACAGTGCCTTGGTCGGCAGGACGACCGGATGCCTCTGTGAGGTTCGGTGTCCGAGTGCCTTGGCAGACGACCGGTTCTCGTGTCCGAGTGCCTTGGTGGCAGGAGGCCTCTGTGAGGTTCGTGTCCGAGTGCCTTGGTTAACGTCCGGATTCCTCTGTGCTTCGAGTGTCAGAGTGCTCGTTTAACGTCGTAGCTAGACGGTGCCTTGGTCTGCAGGACGACCGGATGCCTCTGTGAGGTTCGGTGTCCGAGTGCCTTGGTGGCAGGGCGACCGGATGCCTCTGTGAGGTTCGGTGTCCGAGTGCCTTGGTCGGCGGGACGACCGGATGCCTCTGTGAGGTTCTCGTGTCCGATCGCCTTGGTCGGCGGGACGACCGGATGCCTCTGTGAGGTTCGGGTGTCCGAAGTGCCTTGGTCGGCGGGACGACCGGATGCCTCTGTGAGGTTCGGATGTTCGAGTGCCTTGGTCGGCAGGACGACCGGATGCCTCTGTGAGGTTCGGTGTCCGAGTGCTCGCTTAACGTCGTAGCTAGACGTGAGTGCTCGCTACCGTCGTAGCTGGACGTGAGTGCTCGCTACCGTCGTGGCGGGCAAAGGCCTTGGTCGGCGGGACGACCGGATGCCTCGTGAGGTTCGGTGTCCGAGTGCCTTGGTCGGCAGGACGACCGGATGCCTCTATGAGGTTCGGTGTCCGAGTGCCTTGGTCGGCGGGACGACCGGATGCCTCTGTGAGGTTACGTGTCCGATCGCTTTGGTCGGCCGGACGACCGGATGCCTCTGTGAGGTTCGGTGTCCGATCGCCTTGGTCGGCGGGACGATCGGATGCCTCTGTGAGGTTCGGTGTCCGAGTGCCTTGGTCGGCGGGACGGCCGGATGCCTCTGTGAGGTTCGGATGTCCGAGTGCCTTGGTGGCGGGACGACCGGATGCCTCTGTGAGGTTTGGGTGTCCGAGTGCTCGCTTAACGTCGTAGCTAGACGTGAGTGCTCGCCACCGTCGTAGCCGGACGTGAGTGCTCGCCACCGTCGTAGCCGGGCGTGAGTGCTCGCTCCGTCGTAGCCGGACGTGAGTGCTCGCTACCGTCGTGGCGGACGTGGGGCATCCTTCTCGAGTCCTCGCTCGCGCGAGGGTAGCTGCGAGAGGAATGGCCGCCTATCCCACATGTATACCCCATCCGCAGTGTGGGACACGAGGGATGAGCGACGCGCGTTTACTGCGTTGGTTTGAACGCCGTGCTCGTGGAGCTAATAGCGGGTAGTCCGAGTGGGTCTGGAGGTCCCGCCAAGGGGGACCCTTCCGAGCGACGGTCCCGAGTAGGGTGTCCTGCCCTGTGTGGGGCGCCCCATAAAAACCTTTCTCTACTCAATCCAGATGGACTCTAGGTCGTCCGCCGACCCGAGCATAGTTGGTCGCCGCTCATTGATGAGCTCCCGGAGAGTGTGAAGTATGGTCTCGGACGCGAGTAGAGGTGATTAGGCCGTCACCGACCTAACCGAGGGCCCACCGTGGGGCTCACCTCATACCGCCCCTTGCTCAAGTTTTGTTGGGCGCTTTATACCCATCTCGGTGGGGTAGGCCTTTTGAACCCACACCCTCGCTGGGCCCTCGCGCAAGCCACAAAGCTTTTGCCATCTTGGGGCGCAGCCCAGTGGGCTTCGCGCGCGCCGGAGCAACTGCTCGGCCTAAAGGCGAGACCGAGAGGTTACGGACACGTTGTTGGGCGGCGTCTTTATGGCCCTTGACGCCGACAAGACAGGATTAAAAGCGGAGTGGTATTAGAAACCGAGTTACGGTGGTCGACGCGACGAGGGTGGTCACGACGCTTACCGCTTGACGGGCGCTGCTGGCGGCGTTCGTTCGTCCTCTATAAATACGCCCGTTGGGTGCTTTCGAGTGGTCACGCTTTCTTGCCTCTCTGTCTCGCCTCAAACAAGAAGAGCACCAGAGCTAAGGAAAGAAAATCCCACCTTTCTTTCTCACCTTCCACTCGTCTCCCTGTGAAGATGTCGTGGCGGAGTGCTCGCGCAAGACAACCGTGCTTCGGCTTGGTGAAGAAGGGCTTCCTCATGCCGCAGACCTTCCTACCGAGGGTGCCGACCGGGTCGCCACCCGCCGCCGCGGGCGACGAGATCGTGGTGCCCGCCTCGTTCTTCGAGCGAGGCTTTGGCTCGCCACCGCACCCGCTCGTCCGGGCCGTTGTTTCATTACAAGGTGGAGGTGCACCATCTCAACCCCAATGGGGTCCTCCACATCGCCATCTTCATCACGCCGTCGAAGCCTTCTTGGGGATCGAGCCGCGACTGGCGTTGTGGAGGCACTTCTTCCGGCGAGGCTCGGAAGGATAGGCCGTCGAGCGCCGCGGCGCCTCGGGTGGCTCGCCCTCGGCCGCCCGGTCGAGCACGGAGTACCGGAGGTAAAGCCGCTCGTCCAACAAGGGTGGCGTTCAATGGCTCTACGCTCAAACGTCGGTGATGGCGCCCTCGTTTCACCGAGAGCTTCCCATGGCGGAGGAGCGGTGGAACCGGGCGCCAAAAGAGGAGAAGAACAAGCCGCCCCGATCGTGGAGCGGTCGGGGCTCAAAGGAGGCGGGGCTCACCGGGACGTGGTTGTGCGCGCTTCATGGGGATGCGCGTGCAACCACTTGTGCACAGCCGCACTTCGCTTCCGTATCTTGGGCCGTCCGACCGGGCGAGGATGGCCGAACCCGAGCTGGCCGCGTCGAGGTGGAGGCTCGGGTGGCGGCCGTTCTGGCGAAGCGCCACGGTGGCGCGGATGGCCACCCGAGCCATTCTCGCGCTTTTCCGCCAACTGTAAGCCGGTGAAATTCCTTTCGCTTCTCTTTTCTTTGTCCTTAGCACTTGACCGACATTCCCGCATCCTCTCGGGGCTCATGGGGATGTCTTCCCAGCGCCACTCCCGGGATAAGGAAGCGCGAGCGGCGCCGGCGGCGAGGACGACAGGTCGACTCTCCGCAAGAAGCGGAAGGAGGAAAGGAGGAGGAAGAAAGTAAGAACGCAGGCGGCAGCGCGCGCGAGGATGTGTCGGAGACCACCGCCGTGGGGACAACCTCCATCGACAACAAGCGGAGTGCCTCCGCCACCCCTATGGTGGGTTTTTCCCGACTGCCGATCGGCGCGCCCGAAGCGTGGACTCGGCGAGGCGGCATCACGGGCCCGTGGCCACGGATCCCAGTGGGGGTGATCTTGCGCTTGCGATCGCCGCAGCGTCTACCGAGGTGGCTTCAGGGAAGCGACCGGCCGACTTGCCCCTTGGCGGGGGGCCGGCAAAGAGGGCGCGCGTGCCACGCACCCGCTCGGCCTTGTAAGTGTATTATTATTTTATTTTTATTGGAGCATTTTTCTTTTTGGCAAAGCCGCCCGAGCGACTCTTGAATCTTTGCAACGTGCAGCGCCTATACTGGGGTGACCGTGGGGCGTGCCACATCGGCCCCGCAAGTAACGGCGCCGGTGATTTCGGTGACCCCGGTTGGGTCGGCGAAGGTCGCGGCGTCGGCGTCCGAGGGCGCGGTCGCCTTCGAGGGGACGGAGCCCCACCCGGAGGTCGTGCCCGAAGAAGAACTTCCGCCGCCTCCGGCGGGGACCCCTCCGGACGACGTGATCGTCGTTTCGGAGGATGAGACAATGGCGCCGCCGGTGATCGCGCCAGTCGTGGCGGAGCCGGCGACGGAGGTGCCCGACCCCTCGTCCCAGGGGGAGGTGCCGACCGATGCCCTCGGCGCAGTCGCCGAGGGTTTCGAAGGTTGACCTTGTCACCCTTGCCCATGGTGCTTTGGACGGGCGACGTCCCGCCCGAACGGGCGAGCGGAGGCGCGCCGCCGGGTGTAATTCCCGGGTCGGGCATCATGGGTGAGGCGGAGGAGAGCGAGTGGGCCGCCCTTCGGCAAGGCGCGCTGGACGCTGAAGCCGAGATAGGGCAGATCCGTGAAGGTCTGGCCCTTGCTCTGAAGTCTTCCACCAGGGCGCTGGATATGATGGTCGGGAGTCCACCATCGCCTGTAGGTCAGCCGAAAAAGTTCTGATTCGTTTGCACATTTTTGATAGTTCTTCCGTGCGACTAACGGAGTGTCCACATTTTTGCAGCACTTGCGGGCTCGCTTCGTGCGTCAGGTTGAGCTCCTGCAGCGCTCCGATAGTCGTGATCGGTGCAGCGAGGAGTGCAATCAGTGCGCGCTTGAGTGCGCCTAGCCCAGAGGCCCCAGGCATTAGGCGGCCGGGGCGGTCGATCCGCCAAGGATTTGAAGAGGCCACAAAGGCCCTTCATGATGAGCGCCTAGGGCCGAGGCTTTGAGGCGAAAGTGGCGAATCGAGTCCTCACGACGGAGGTCACCGAGGCCAAGGATGCCGCCGTTGCCGCGGAGGGGATCGCGCAGACGCAGGTAACACGTCTGCGGACCGAACGGAACAAGGCTCAGGGGGACGCTGCCCGAGTTCGCTCGAGCGGCGATCGCCGTAAGGAGCCGGCCGAGCCAAGACTTCATCGAGGCGCGAAGTCGGAAGCCGCAATCCACCAACTCCGCGGCCGGTAAGTGTCTCAATTCTTCAATTAAGTTTGGGGGGTGCGACCCACAGGGCGAACTTATCCAAAATCTCCGCAATCTGCAGAGGCGCAGAAAAATCGGCGTCGCCGTGGAGGCGCAGAACGGCCGACGCCGCGACGTGGCGATCGTGGCGGGGCGAGGCCCGGCGGCGTTGAAGGTTCTTGAGGACGGTCGGGCCGAGATGAGCGCCGAGTGGAGGCCCTCCGCAAGGCCGGTCGGAGGTCTGCGATCGCATCCTGGGCCGGGCAGCCCGAGTGCCCTTGCCCCCGTGCCGCCCGAGTGCGGACCGTAGAAGAGGCGGTGGTCACCGGTGGCGCGCTTGAGCTTCATCGGCGCCGTCAACACCATCTCGTACTACGACGGCATTGACCTCGCGGTGGTGGGGCGGGCGTGGCCGGAACCGGATCGACGAGGAGATCGACCGGTTCGAGCTCTGGTCGAGCCGCGCGCCCGAGATCGCCAACCGCATCCGCCCGCAGCCGCCTCGAAGCCGCGGCGCGCCAACTCTCCGCCTCGCCACGGCCGCCCGCCAAGAAGAATAGAAAAGTTAGCTTTATCCTTCTTAGATTGTAAAGACCGTTATTTAAACAATCTTGAAATTATCAAGTCCCGAATCGTCCCTCGCCCTTTTTCGTATTTAGGATGAGCGTTTGGCCGACCATAGCCCTAAGGACCGCAGGGCCACTTATCGTAGGTCGGGTTGTTTTGGGAGGAGCGAGGTGGATTGGAGACTTGGCTATGCAAATGTTAGGTGCACTTGTGAGGATAGGAGTGTTCTAGACCGCCAGTGGATCTTTCCACTTGGGCACTTCCTTCTTCCGCAAAGTGCTACTTAGCAACCATAGCCGCATGGGCGAGGCCGTAACACTTGGGTTGAGAGGGTTACCGCCGGGATGGACCTCATGACCGGTCGGTCACGTGCCCTCATAAGCGCGTGGGATAGCCGAGTTCGTGCGGGGAGGAGTGTTCCTGCCGACCCAAAGGTCACTCCACTCGGTACTTCCTTTTCCGCGAAGTGTTAGCAACCATAGCCGGGCGAGGTCAGTAGCACTTGGGTCAAAGGAGTTACCGCCGGGAAGGACCTTGTGGTCGGTTGGGTCATCAACCCGCGCAAGCATCGACCGAGTAGCGCTGAACGGGCGCCGAAGGCACCCAGTCGTCGTCATCGACAGTGCTGTGCTCGGAAGAAAGTAAAGAGCATGCTAGGAAGAGGAAAAGAGTTTAGGGATAGAATCGCCTTAACTTTTCTATATTCCATGCATTTGGAAGGACGCGGCCGTCGGTGTCCTTGAGCCGAAAGGTGCCAGGCCGAAGGATCTGCACGACGGTGAAGGGGCCTTCCTGAGGCGGCGGCTTGTGCTTATCCTTGCCGGTCCGGACCCGACGCAGACCGTGTCGCCAAGATCAGTAGACCGCCCTCGAACCTGGCGGCTGTGGTAACGTCGCAGAGCTTGTTGATATCTGCCGATCGCAGGACGGCCACGTCATGCGCCTCGTCGATCTGGTCGACGGAGTCTTGTTGTGCGGCGAGCCCCCGAGCCTCCTCGAAGGCTTGCAGTCTTGGGGCGCCATACTCCGTGCGCTTAAGACGGCCTCAAGACCGTATACCATAAAGAACGGTGTGAACCCGCCGCCGGGTCGGCGTGGTCCGCAGACTCGGAGGACGGAGGGTAGCTCGGTCCGCCAGCGCCTGCGAAGTGCTTGAGCCGATCAAGATCCGCGCTTGAGCCCTTGAAGGATCATGCCATTTGCGCGCCGACTGCCGTTGGTCCGCGGATGGGCCACGGTACCCAATCGACGCGGATGTTGAAGTTATCGCAGAACTCGAGGAATTCCTTCCCCGTGAACTGCGTTCCGTTGTCGGTGATGATGGAGTTTGGGACTCCGAATCGAAAGACTATGTCGCGGAAGAAGATGGCCGCTTGTGCCGACGTGACGCTTACGACCGGCTTGGCCTCTATCCACTTGGTGAACTTGTCCACCGCGACGAGCAAATGGGTAAAGCCCCCGGGCGCTTTCTTGAAAGGCCCGACCAGATCGAGCCCCCAAACTGCAAAAGGCCACGTGATGGGGATTGTCTGCAAGGCCTGAGCTGGCAGATGTGTCTGCCTGGCAAAGAATTGGCATCCTTCGCAGGTGCGTGCGATGCGCTCTGCGTCGGACACGGCGGTCGGCCAATAGAAACCTTGCCGAAAGGCCTTTCCCACCGCAGATCGGGCGCGAGATGGTGACCGCAAATTCCGCTGTGTATGTCGTCCAGTAGTTGTTTTCCTTGGTCGGCCAGAATGCACTTTTGGAGGACCCCGGAGGGGCTCCTTTTGTAAAGGTCTGGACCGATCAGGACGAAAGACTTTGCTCGCCGGGCGAGGCGCCGGGCTTCGGTCGGGTCGGGAGGAAGCGACCCGTCCGTCAAACGATCTATGAATGGCTTTCTCCAGTCGGATTCGGTTGCTAGCACGCCGTGGCTCGACCCGGCCAAGTCTACGCCCGACCGCGCGGCGGTCGGGGCGACCGTGCTAGGTAGGTCGGGGGACCGTTCGGCCACCGGGCCCAGCTGGATGGAAGGCCGTAGGAGGTCGCAGACGAAGATTCCGGGCGGGACCGGCTCTCTGCTGGAGGCCAGATTGGCCAGGTAGTCGGCGTCGCTATTGTAGCGTCGGTAGCTATGGTGAAGCTCGAAGCCCTTGAACCGCACTTCGAGCCCGCGCACTTCTCGACAGTACGCGGCCATACGGGCGTCTCGGGGCTCCGCGGCCTTCATGACTTGGTCGACGACAAGCTTGGAGTCCCCGTGGACGTAGAGTCGGCGAGCACCGAGGTCGGCAGCGATCCGGAGACCGTTGACGAGGGCTCGTGCTCGGCAACGCGTTGTTGGTGGCGTCAGCGGCGATGGCGTCATCGAGCTTGTTCCCAAGTGGGAGATGATGATAACCCAGCGCCGCGCCATTCTTGTTGTAAGACCCATCGAAGTACATTGTCCAAGACGGGGTCTTCGATCACCGGTGGTGCACAGGTTTCGTCCACTCGGCACGAAGTCGGCTAGGGCTCGCGACTTGATCGCCGTCCGAGGGACGTATGTGATGTCGTGGCACGAGCTTGAGTGCCCACTTGGCTATCCTTCCCGAGTCGCGGTTATGGACGATCTCGCCTAACGGGACGTGGTCACCACGGTGATGTTGTCCGATCGAAGTAATGGACGAGCTTCCTCTTCGCAATGAGCACCGCAGTGAGTAGCTTCGCACTGCTGGTACCGAGTCTTGGACTCGGAAAGGACCTCGCTAATGAAGTAAAGCGCCGTTGTACCTTAAGCTCGCGGCCTTCTTCCGCTCGCTTCCACCACGAGGGCCGCGGACGACTTGGGTAGTGGCGGCGACGAGAGGAACAGCTGCTCCGTGCCGGGCGACCAGGGCGAGGCGAGGATGAAGGCCTTCAGGCGTGAGGGCCTCTGAGCTTCGGGGTCCAACTAAAGCGGTCGGATCTCTTGAGTAGCTCAGAGTGGCATTCGCGCCGCCGAGGCGAGACACGAAACGGCTCAAAGCTGCTAGGCATCCGGTTAGCCTCTGGACCCCCTTGAGGTTGCTGATTGGGCCCATCCTTGCGATTGCTAATATCTTCTCTAGTTGGCCTCGATGCCTCGCCGAGACAATGAAGCCAAGGAGCTTCCTTTGGGAACCCCAAAACGCATTTCGTGATTGAGCTTTATGCGGAATCGTCGAAGGTTCGCAAAGGTCTCTTCTAGGTCGGGGACGAGGTCGTCGGCCTTCTTGGTTTTTACGACAATATCGTCGACGTACACCTCAACGTTACGGCCGATCTGGTTATTGAAGCACGTTTGCATACATCGCTGGTATGTAGCGCCCGCGTTCTTCAGGCCGAACGGCATCGTAACGTAGCAGAATGAGCCGAACGGGGTGATGAAGGAAGTCGCGAGCTGGTCGGACTCCCTTAGCGCAATCTGGTGGTAGCCCGAGTAGGCATCCAGAAAGAGAGGACTCGCACCGCGCGGAGTCGATGACTTGGTCGATCGCGGGCAAAGGAACGGATCTTTGGGACATGCTTTGTTGAGACTCGTATAGTCAATGCACATCCTCCATTGCCCATTTTTCTTTTCACAAGTACAGGGTTGGCTAGCCACTCGGGTGGCGCACCTCTTTACGAACCCCGCAACCGAAGTTTGGCGATCTCCTCCCTATGATCTGCGCTTCTCCTCGTCGAGCGGCGCGGGCGTTAGGCGGCCGGCTTTGAGCCCGGTCGGATGCTCAAGGAGTGCTCGCGACTTCCTTGGATTCTGGCATGTCGGAGGACCTCCATGCGAAGACGTCTTTGTTGGTGCGGAGGAGTCGACGAGCCGCTTTCCTATTTGGCGGGGCGTGGCTCGATCCGCACGGTCTTGGTCGGATCACAAGGATCGACCGCGACCTCCTTCGTGTCCTCGGCGGATTTGAAGGATCCCGCCGACTTGCCGGACTCGGCGGATTCGAGGCTTCCTCCCGAGGTTGTCGAGCTCGGAGACGCGATGATCGCCGAGGCAAGCTCACAACCACGCGCTCGCGATTGTAGGCAAGCCGAAAGACGATGCCACGGTGATGACTCCGTGGCCCCGCATCTTCACTTTGAGGTAGGCGTGGCCGGGACCGCCATGAACTTGACGTAACATGGCCGCCCCAGATGGCATGGTAAGAACCGGAAGTCCACGACTTCAAAGCGAGGGTTTCGGTCGCGGAAGTTTCCGGTTCTCGAAGGTAACGGCGGTCGATCTGCCCGAGTGGATGGGCTCTTGGCCGTGAATGACGCCATGGAAGGGCGCCTTGCTAGGTCGGAGGGTGGAGCGCGGATCCCCATAGCGCCGAGCGCCTCGACGAGGATGTTGAGGCCGCGCCTCGCCCATGAGCACCTTTGAAAGGCGCTTCTTCCCACGACGGCCGACCACCGGGGTATCTCCCTACCGCGAACGTGGTCGGGTGGTCGGTCCGATCAAAGGTGATCGGAACTCCGACCACCGAGGTATTGGGGACACATGGCGCGACGGTATGGACCTCGCGATAAGCGAGCTTGAGCCGGCGCTTGCCGGCATAGCAGCCGGTCCTCCAAAGATCATGAGGCGGCCGTCGGGTTCGTGGAACTCGTCGTCGCGCTTTTCTCTGCGACCATGGGGCCGCAGCAGCTTCTTCCCTTGCCACGCGGCGTTGGGGACGCCGAGAGGTAACGCCTCGGAGACCTCGCGATCCGGTGATTTGTGCTGACGGAGAACCCGTGGTTTGGGCACGGCCGCCCATCAATTTCTCGGTGGTCGGGCGCGACGGTCGGTCGCACCGCCGCTGGCGAGGCGGTCGGCGGTGGCGACCACTGGGGCTCGCGGATCGCTTCCGTCGCCGCCTGCTTGTCGGAGCGGTCGGCGGGACCCGGCGCGACGCCGGGTTCGGCTGGGCCTTTCCTCCCTCGAAGATGGCCCCACAGCCTCCTCGCCGGAGGCGTGGTTGGTGGCGATATCGAGGAGCTCCTTGGTAGTTCTGGGCTTGAGACAACCTAGTTTGTGTACCAAGGCCTTGCGGAGGTGTCAGATGAATGCTCCCACGACATCGGCGTCGGAGATGTCGGGAGCTCGTTAGATCGGCGGAAAACCGCCGGATGTAGTCCCGAGGGTTTCCACAGTTGCTTGCTTGCAGCCCTTCAGTCCCGGAGTTTCGTGGCGCTTAAGTGCCTCGGAAGTTGCCGACGAAGAGGGCCTTCAAGTCGGTCCATCCACGATGGTTTTGGCGGCAGTACTCGAGCCGTGCTCGGCCGAGTCTGCGAGGTAGATGGGAAGGTATTGATGATGAAGAGGTCATCCGTTGCTCCTCCGCCCGCATGCGAGCCGGTAATCTTGAGCCGACACACGGGTTTGTGGCCCGGTGTATTTGGCGATGTTGGTAGGCGCTTCGAATCTGGCAGGAAGTCCGCTGGCGGATCCTCGCGAAACGCCCGCGTCCAGACCGCTCGGGGCTCGGCCGCGATGGTGGTGCCCGCGCCCGCAACCCGTGGTGGGCGGCCTCTTCCGCCATCTTTCTCCGCGCCTCAAGGGTAGCGCAAATGTCGTAGGCATCACCGAGGCGTTAGCGCCGGGGGCGCGCGGTCTGCAGGCTCGCGCGCGGCGGCGCTGTGCCGGACCCATCCGGCCAGACAGCGGTACGGGCCCGGTGGCGAGGTGGCTCGGCGATAGGAGCCGAGGCGCATGTGCCTTTGCGCGGCGCGTGCTCTACCACCCGGAGGTTTTGGTAGGTGGCCTGGCCTCCGGGTCGGTCGGCCCGGAGGCCTCGGCGGCATTGCGCCGCGCGCCACGCTTTGACCGGCGTGGGGAAGAAGTGAGGACCGTCGGACCCTTCCGCTTTCTTTGGGGTGTGCTCGACGCCAGCGTCGCTGCAGATCGTCAGCACATGCGGGCCTCGAGCCCTCCTCGCTCCAGTTGGCTTGGAGCCGGCCGAGCTCGATCCTTCGCTCCTCCAACTCTTTGCGCTGTTGTTGGAGCTCGCGCGGCGGTCCGAGCGCATTCAAGACGGTCGCTGCTGCACTCCTCCTCCCGCGTCTCGAGTCGTCGGACAGAGGTCCCGCGCCACGAGGGCCACGGGCCGTCGACGGTGCCGCCATGTTGCACTCGTGAGAGTGCCGCCGCGCGGCGGTACTCCGTGTCGGGCCGAGTCGCGTCCCGAAGAGTCTTCCAAAGAGCTTCGTGGATGGAGGCGGCGGTAGCCACCATCGCCACTAGTCGCGAGCCTACGGGGTGACATGGTCACCCGCCTGCCTGAGGAGTTTTCGCCGACCGCGCGGAGCACTCCTCGGGTTCCGCCGGGGCTGCAGGCGCCTAAGCCGGAGCTTAGCGGTCGCCGAGAGGACGCCAAGCTCTCGGTGGGCGCTATCTTCCGAGACGGCGGACGAAGCGTGAGCCCTCCCGCCGGGTGACGGCGGTCGAGGAGCCGCGGATCCGGTTCCCGCCGCATCATGCCGCCGCAGCGGTGGATGCCATCGAGAGATAAACGGAATCCGAGATGGTGATGAAGACGCCGAAGCCCCTACCGGGCGCGCCAACCGCCGGCGCTTTGGAGCGCCGCAAGTAAATTTGTAAGTCTAGGGGTCGCGTTCCACTCCACTGAATGGTTAGACTCGTGAGTCCAAGATGTATACCGTTCGGCCAAGGTCCCTACCCAGATTCGTGTGGTGGTGTTGTATTACTCTTGGTACGTATGATCGCACAAAGTTTTACAAGCGAGAATGCCAATGGCTTAGCGAGATGGGTTTGATAGCGCTCTCTCCTTTCGTTCTAGCTTGTTGCTTGCCCTTGAATCGCTTTAGCCCCGCCTCCTTTTATACGAAGGAAGGCGTGTTACATCGAGAGTTAGGAGGAAAAGCGAGGTGACCTATGCTAGGAGCTCCGGTCCTTCGTCCGTGGACCGGCCGCCACCCGCCTTGCCCATACCGGGTTGGTAGCCTTGGTGGTCGTGAGGTTAGGTATTTCCCGGAAATAGCGTGCTTGCCTCTGTGATCCTTGCGAATCCGACGCCGAGGTGCGTGGCGTTGGTGCCGCCGAGGAGCGCGTGCGCTCGTCTTTATCGTGGTCGGTTGATGGGCCGAAGCTTTGTCTTCTACAATCACCGATCTTCTTGGGAAGGAGCCACCGCCTTGTATAGTCGCCCGATTGACCTTATTCGGGGTGCGTGGCGGTAGGCGATGAGGACGACACGCGGTACTCGGCGTTCGTCACCTTGGTTTGGTTGAGTCGGAGATCCCGCCCGCCAAGAGGGGGTCGGAGCGCCGTCTGTCGGATTCGCTTCCGCCGGTCGGGAGCGGATGCCTTGCGCGTCTCGCAGCGATTCGATTCGGTCGGCGGCGGGCGCGCGCTGTTGGGCTGGAGATATGCTTGAGGCCGCTGGCTCGTCGCTTCGGGCTGTTGGGGTATCCTTTTTATTAGTATTCTTCAAGTATAAACTAAACACAAAATTAGGAGTGCTAGCTAAGATGCTTATCTAAGAATTTGTTCGATTGGTTGTATCATGTGATGTGTTTGGTTGCGTTTGCACCGAAAATTTGACGAAGGATTTGATCGGCTCAAACACACGCAAACATCGGATTTAATCTTGGTCTGTAGTGTGCTAACTGATTTGACTATGCAATTGGCAAGGAAATTATAATCTAAATAGCTACATAAGCTGATTAGGTTTTCAATATAGATCTGATCTAAACAACTATTTAACCTATTAAATCGTGCGTAACGGTAGATCTAAATAGCTTGTTACGGCCGATTTGACGGTTTGGTAAAGACAAATTTTCTCGAAAAAGCGATACACAACAAGATCGGAGAAAAGCAAACCTGTATAAATTAGTGTAATAAAAATGATCAATAATCGGCGATGCGTAACTTTATTGATCAAGAACGAATAATAGAGTTTAAATTACAAGAGCTACTCCTAGTCGACGGAAAGTAAATAAAAGTAGATGCGAGTTGTTTAATTGATTGTTGTATATCTTTCCAGCTCGCCTCTGACTTCTTTTATAGCGTATAGGCCGATCGTAGGCTTCTCCAATCCATCATATGAACCGTATCGGCCTCCACCTCTTGAAATGTAAAATTCCTTGTCAAAATCGATGTCGATTAGATATCTAAATTTAACTCAAACATGACAAATCGGTCTAAAACCTCGCCGAATTTTGGTGCTAACAGGTTGCTTGAACCAACCATCCTATGGATACAAATTTAAGGAAATTCTCTCTAGATACTGAACCATACTATTCACCGAACACAATATAATCAATGTTATAAGACTATTCCACCACATCCAACTGTATCCTATCAACCAAGCACACTTTATATTATTGTTGAAAAGTGCTTCTACGTATCACCTTTCTAATACAGATTCCACAAATTTTAAAGCAACAAAAAAGATATATAATCGTTATGTAACCTTCGTTTGTTCTTTAATATTGTGTAGGTTAGTGATGCATTTCTCCCGAGACAACGAGAACAAGAGATTCTTTCTACGAGAAAAAAAGAGAGAATCAACGAGGTGGGCTCGCACGTTGCTTGTGTGATTGTGTCGGCCTCTCTCTAGCATGCTGATGTGGCCGGCTGTCAGTGAGACAAGGGCATCGAATCACCGCATAGAGAGGGGCCACCACTTTGGGAAAGAGGAATATTTAGAACTGTTCATTGTTCTAATCCTCTATATTTTTTTAGAACTAGCTGCTCGGAATTTTTTTGGTAGGAATAACTCTACTCCGCGCAGTGGAGTATGGAATTTGCAACACCACGGTAATTCCAATTTCCACACCTCTTTACTGTAGAAAATCCAAATCGTGCGCTCTTATCCCGTGGAAATTGGATTTCCGCACCCCATTTCGCGGAAATTATTTTTCTGTGCCCCTTCTACGGCAATTGCACTAAATCCCGCAGCCATCGGTGGATTCTACGCCCCCATTCCGTAGCAATTCAAATTCCCACGCCACCCCACCGTGGAAAAACAAAATTCTATGATACAGTGCCATGATAGCAGGATTACCCCCTCACGGTACTATAGCGCGAAGAGAGGCTATTTTTGTAATTTTTTAAAAAAAGCTATTTCTTGTAAAAAAATGACAATAAGGGGCAAATATGCTAGCAGTTCGAATATTTACACGCTAGTGGCTCAGGAAATGGCCAGAAAAAAAAACTACAATGAGATTTCCTGAAAGTAAAAGGAGACATATATGTATAACTGAAACTTGATTGTAAGTTACCCGATGGAATTTCTCCCCATATATAGTTTACCACCATTTGAAATGTGGAAAATTTTCTCGACAACTATAAAAGCTGAACTGTTTCATATAAAATTTCTGTATTAGAAATGGAACCTTAGGTAGCGACATATGCGCAACAAAACTCATTTGTCAGAAAAAAAGGAAAATCCTGCGACTTGTTGCTTTACAATCTTGTGTAGTTGTGTGTGGTTGTAGAGAACACTAGAAATTTATGCACGGCGTGCCACGCCGCGGGCGCCGCTCTCCACGCGAGAAAATCGACAAAACGCGCGAATAACGCTCCATACACGAGTAAATCGAGAAAACTCGTGAAAAGAATCTAAAAATAAGCTTGTGTTTTTCGCAAAAGGGTTTAAACGTAGTGCTAGAAAAGCGGAAAAAGGACATAAATGCAATGCATATTTTTTTTAAAAAAAAGGACATGTTTTTTTATTACAAAAAGGACCTAAACGTAATTTCAATTTTCTTTAAAAGGACCTGAGCGCTACTCCTAAAAACGATAAAAGGCATGGACGTAATATGTAATCTTTTTTTCGGAAAAAGGACCCAATCGTAATATTTTTTTCCTAAAAGAATTATCTGTAATTTTTTTTCTAGAAAAGAATCCGAATGTAAAAAAAATTTGGCCGGCTCACGGCTCGAGCTGAGCTCCCTCACGGCTCAAAAGGCCTGCGCGGCGTTTCTTCTAAGTATAACGAAGGTATGATTCGAGATGGTGGTGCGCACAGTGAGGTGATGGACATGGACCACACTTTTTTTCCTATGCATCTTTTTCTCGTATCTCGACTTTAGGAATATTGTTGTGTTGGCTTTTACGCGCAGAATCAGAATATATAATGCCCCGTTCTCCAAGTCTCACATTCTTTGTGGACTTTTTGGACCTACTATTGCAGTTCTGGATAAGAATCTCTTGCCATTACCAAACAGAAACACACGATATAAACAAAGGCACTAAGTTTGTGTTTGATTGTTTATACCAAATGGTACATGTATAAGATGGTTTAAAAAAAAAGTCATCTATGTGTTTGGTTGCTCGAATGAAACCATCCTATTCTGGATGGTATGATACAAATTTGAGGAATATTTTCTATAGACGCTGAACCATTTTATTCACCAAAACAATGAAAACAAATGGTACAGAACCATCCCATCCCATTTAACCTCATATCACCAACCAAACACACCCTAAAGGACAGTGTTCTATCCGGAGCCAAATCAACGAACAAACCAGCATCGTCTTCTCTCTCTCCCTCACCTGCACTACCTCCTTTCTCCTCCTCCTCCATGCCGATCGTAGCTCTCCACGCTTTCTCCACCATCCCCACCCCCGCATCCACTTGCGGCCGGTAGCGAGCTCACAGCCTCACCATACCACTGGCTCTCCCTCTCCTATCGACCACCCCATCCAATCGAACATTTTCTCGATCCTTACCTCGCTATCCCTTCTTTCGCCACCACCCATCATCTCCCACCGCTGCCCTGGTCTCCCTCTACAACGCCGGTATGGTGGCCTCGCCGCTCTCCTCACCGGACCTCGTCGTGCCTCTCCATCCTTCCTCATCATGAGAGTTGTGGTCCGCGAGTGAGAAAGAAGGAGAGAGATGGTGAGGGAGAAAAACTAGCAATGTTATACGTTTCCGAGATAAAAAGAAAGAAGTAAAGTAGCTTTGCCTTGAGAAAGAATAGCAAACGTTTGCTCCCTGATAAAACTTTGCACAGATACGGATTCTCTCTCTTTCTCCCGTTTTTTTTTATTCCAGAACAACATTTCAGTTTATAAGAGCACAAGAGTAACTACTGCCTAGCTACTAGTATGATCGTTTGGATGCCAGTACATTCTCTTTGCTTTGTCGAACATGGAAGGATCCTTTCTACTTTCATTCCTCTTTGCTTTCAGAGGAAAATGACCGAAAGATGCATGGAAAAGAAGAAGACGAGGAAAACGATGGATATGATCAGATCCGGTGAGATCTCCACTGGACGGCACTCGTGCTGCGCCCATCCTTATCCACACACAATGAGCCATATTATGTGATTCCAATTCCTTTGCTTTCTTCAACTTATGTAGTTCTGTTTATATTAATCTTATGTGATCGTACTACGAGTAGGTTGCACTGTTGAGTTGTACTGCATTTTGTTGCACTCGTGTGTTTCTTTTGTAGTTTTACTAGAACAAAAGAAAGGATTTGGCACATTAGTACTCTCAGAGTAGAGTAAATTGCATCGTGGGTCATTAAAATTAGTGTGTGTGGTTCATTCAGATCATTGTTCTCCTAATTTAAACATCTGGGTCACTAAACCGGATTAAGTAGGTCATCAATATCACTGACCATGTCACCATGGAACCGATCATGACATGGATAGCCAGCGTGGACTTCCCTTGCGAGTGGAATTTGCACCGAAACCACAAGGAATTTCTCTCTATTCTCGTTCCCAGCTAGTCCTCCATCCCTAATCCTATCTCCGCACGGTCCGTCTCCTTCCCACGATTTTCTTCCCTATCCACCGGCGGCCAAGGCGACGAGCAACAGGGAGAAGCCAGGGTGGCTAAGCGCAGGAGGCCGAGGAGGTGCTGCTCCCGGCGCCTATCCCGCCCACCAAGATGCCACAACTGTGCTGCTCCCTCGGTCGACCTGTAGCTTCGGTCACTTGCCGTGCTCCCTGAAGTGGCAGGTGATATGTGTCGCTTGCCGCGCTTTCTACGGTGGAGGAGGTGGTAAAATTTGCAAATGCATATGTGTAGGGTACAGGGCACATAAACGAAGGTTTCTCACAAGGTACATAGTGATAAATGATAGTGTGTTATTGTTTGCATTGTTGTATCTCTAAGCTCAAATCTATTTTTATTAAATATGATATCTATCGTTTGCATATGAACATTTCATTTCACCCGCTGCCCATCTAAGACGCCAAATGGAGCCCAGGAGGCTACCGGCTGTCCACTACTCTCGCGCAGGCAGTGCGGCTTCAATCCCTTGCTTCGCCCAGTTGCTAGCAGGGTTTAAAATCTCGGTAGGATAATTTTTTTTTGAAAATTTTTAAATTGCTATAGTAATTTTGGGATTTTTTTTGGCGAGATATCGGTTTTTGTTTTACCGAGATGATTATAAATTTGATCGGTTTTATATTTGTAGGATCAGATTTAGCACCAAATTTTTTGTAGCGAATTGTAATGCCTTTTCTGAGGAATACATATGAAAATTTTGCAAAAAAATATATATACAAATTATGTAACCGATACTCTAACGTGAACTTAACCATAAATCATAACTTAAATTATACAAACATGTTAACTACAATTTTTAGGATGGATTGGATAGGTCAAAATTTTTGGAATTTCATATTTTTTTAGCGAGATTTCGGGTTTTGTTTGACCGAGATGATCACAAATTCGACCAGTTTTTATATTTTTAGGACTAGATTTAGCATCATTTTTTTGTGGCGAATTGTAATTCCTTTTCTAAGGAATACATGTGAAAATTACTGAACTACTGAAAGGTTAAAAAACTACAAGCTGTGCATTACAAGGTGAGTATGCTTTATGAGGAAAAAGGAACCAAAGAAATATATACTAGATAGAGAGGGCGCGCTACGCTGCGCCCCGTGCAGTGCTTTGTGAAGTAAAGAAGTCTACAAAAATGTTGGCGTGAGGCGATCGTTAGTTTGGCGAGGCACCGTTCTAACTGCAACGTCACAGTTGTATCACATTCATGCTCCGTCATTACATTGGCATAAAGACATAGAATGTAGAGTTCAAAAATTGTAGGTGGACAGAGATTTCTTAAATAAAAGTATGAAAAAAGCGGCATATTATAGACCAACAAACGCCTATTGCTATGCTAGGGACATATCAGTATTTTTTCCCCTAAGCATTCAGCACACTAAGCTAAAAAAAGGGGGAAAAGAAGTACAAATTGACATCAAAGCAAGCCAGAAAGGCATGAGATTTCTTTGGTTTTCAACAAAAAAGAAATAACAACCCTAGTGATCACAGTGATAGAAATTAACAAACAGAAATTAGTGGCAAAGAAACCCTAGAGACGTAACTAGCCTATACTGAAATAGGCACGGTAAGCCATAATTCCAATCCCTTGAACACCCAAATTAAGCTCATCAAGTTCATTACCATGCTACCTGAAGGAAAATTCAGTACATGTATCAAATCAATGCAGAATAATGTCAACCCCACATAGCTACCACAGATATCTTCGTATATACTCTAGAAATATTTGACCAGCAATCTGAAGACGAAGCCATTAAGGCTGTAAAGAACAATCTAAGTCACAACAAATAATCTGAAAAGTTTAAGCCCATTTACCTGATAAGAACAACCTAGACTGGGATCCTGACACATTTGTGTGCCTACCTCAGGTAGGAGACCCACCAAACACTTTTACATGCATTGCATTCCTAAAAAAATCGTAATGGTAATCTAAATTAATAAGTTAGTTTTGCGTTGACCATGTAAGAATATCGCATTTAGCATTACCTTCATGAACCATATAGCATCAGTAGGTGAGCTCTTGGTGGATCGTCAATTCGATCTGAGGGGAAAACCAAACTGAAGCACTACTCTATTAACTGAGTATAAATACCTATGTACTGAGCTTCAAAATAGAGAATCTTCTAGTGGATTGCTACACATGACTGGCCTTGACACCTCAGTGCATATATCCATCATAAACATCGGCATAATAATTTCACTGCAAGAGGGAATTGGCAGGTACCCTAAAAAAGTAAGCGTTAGAATAAACAGCTTGAACTATTGTGCTAGATAACCACAAGTAACAGCAAAGGTAACATAATAACAATGGCAAACATAGCAACCGACATGCTTCGACTAGCAAAAAAAACTAAAATATAGACCTTTCGTATAGCAAAATCAATGTTAGCAGCGTGTTTGTATCATCAATTGTATGTTCTAATACTTCATTTCCCTAATACATTTACAAAACTAAAACCATCTCTTCATCTCTAACTCAAGCAATGACAATGCTTAGCCAAAGGGCCGAATCATGATACATGAAGCACCAAAGAGACCGTGGAGGACACAATGCCATGGAGGGTGATGGTGAGGCACCAAGCAATGGTCCAAACCCTAAGAGAGGATGAGGAAATTAAACCCCAAACTTACAAAAAAAACAATAACAAAAATATAACCATCATCTAACCGGCCTCTAACTAACGGCAAGCAAAGGAACCATCAACTAATCGGCCACTAACTGATAGCAAGCAAAGAAGAAAATAAAACACAAACCCATGGTGGTAAAACGAAAGTATGCAGTGAACCGAAACTAACAAATCTAACACTAAAAGAGGTAGTGCTAGATTTTCAGCTTTTCACTATACCTTGCTGAATTGCAGAATGTGAAATCGAAGTCATCGACAAATCAGTCCAAAATCGCCCCCAAACGGTGGTGGCCTTAGTGCTTACAATCGTCGAGATTGAGTTGTTTTCTAAAAACAAGTCAGCTCACAGTTTTTACTCCACACATGCAAGAACAGCTAGAGAGAATAATATAGATGGTTTTAATAAAAGCAACTCGCTAGCAAATGCAGAGTTTTCACTCTTTATGCTCAACTCGTACAAATTTTAGGAGTTTCTCACATTTAAATGTGATACTTCTGAACATTCTTTGAAAAAATATCGAAACAGAAAGTGAGGATTTCAAAATTCCCAAGGTTACTAACTTTGTCCAGGTACATATGAATAGCTGACTGGCAACACTCCTGTCCACTAAATCACTACTTCAAATCAGCACTTAATTAGTCATTCTCCTTATTGGTTACCATCCAAGAACTATCATATCAGGAACTTACAAAGATCACAATTCATGTTGCTATCCTTTTAGATATCTAAAACCGCTAGAATGATCGTACTAAGTTCAAACATGATTATGTACTATAAGATCACTTCCAGCCATCATGGCAAAATGCACATTGTGCTACACCATGGAACTCTGGATTCTTGTGGGAAGGGCAATGTTAGTTCACACTATCTCTTCACATGAGACTAAACTGAACTGAAGTACAGGAATTAGAAAATAAGAATACGAAAAATCTTTATGTAGCACTGTGGCTTCTCTCTCAAAGTAAAATAGAAAATGAGCAATAAAGAAAATTACCTCAGCATTTTTAATATTTGGAAGTAGACGGCTGTTGATCAATATAATACCATAGAGAGTCTCCAGCGCGGGGAAGTACATAAAGAGCTAGTTCAGCTCTTCGAATTTTCTTTTCCAAAAGAATCGAAAGACCAAACATTAAACCAACAAACCAATACATAAGTTTGTGATCTCTATTTGCAACTTTATGGTGCAACCAAATGACAGCCTACCGATGATACAAGAAAGCTATTAAAATCATGAAACAGTTATGCATGAAGGAATACACTATTGTTATAGATAATTACCTGGAAGAGAGTGACAAAAAGACGGTAGAGCGAACTGCATCGACAAGAGCACGCCAACAAGCTGTAGCTGTAGATTCGAAGAGTGATGATGAAATTTAATGTATTAGATTGACATAGAAGATGGATATGCATGAATAGATAAGTCATACTACAGAATAATAGATAACAAGAGGCTACAATATGCTAAATTTAATGGCAAGATCTTTAAATATACAAAGGAAACAAAGTGGCTGGTAAGCTACCTTCTGAAGACGTAGAACAACAAAGGGGACAAATGTCGATGATAAGTACAGAGGGAATGTTTCCTTGAATGTTAACGAAGCAACAATAACATTATGAGCCAAGCACAATGCTCCGTTAGGATGAACATGGAATAATGGATGGACCTTTTTTTAAACCTATCATATTCGAATTTTACTTGTCTACTAAATAGATTGAGAGGCCAATGAGATTCACAGCACCACCTCTGTAGCAATCTCTAACAAACTTGCAAACAGGCTCTGCAATTGGTCCTGTCTTTTGGATGAAGTCTTGGCACGATTTAGGTAAGCTTTCAGGCCTCATAACAAGAGCATACATAACCTGAAAAGATAACCCAGGTGATTACACACATTTTCCACTCCATAACTGGAATACTTGAGAGTAAAGCAAGCCAGCCAACTTTATTTTGTTACTTGGGCAGACACGACAGGAAAAATAATGCATCTCCATGTCTCCAGTGGCCTCCCCAAAAGTGAAATCTATTCTTAGAGCATGCAGAGTTGCATACTGCAAGGATGAAGCAGTAATACATGAGGATAAGGGACCTTATACTCAACTTCGCTACAAAAAAAGTCAACGGTTCAGTTGTTGCTGACATGAGCAAGCCTTGCTAGAAGATATAGAGAAATGGTGCTCCTCCTATTTGAATCATCTAGCCTTAGTATCGCTAAGTCTACCACCGAACCTACTAATATCATGCTCCATCACCCCCTTCAATGGAGTTAGGAATATGATTTGAGGAGGAAAATCTTATAAAAGAAATTAGCCTATTTCGAACCTATTTAGGGACCCTCCCAGGTCCAAGCACTTAAATGTGCACTTGCATTTAAATTGTGCCCTAACAAATCAAATAAGATGAGTAACCATGTTACTGCTAAGCACCGCGAGCTCATGCGCTTGCATATTTTCTGCCTATTGTGCCTCACGAAATATTGCAAAACAAGATAACAGTGCAAAGAAATCAAATTCCTATTGACCCAATAATTGCATCGACAGGGGAGTGGGGTAGGGCGGTTGGTTACCTCGCTAAGTCTAAATTTTAATAAATTTATTGAAGCACATATACATTTCTAGGATTTTCATAAATTTTTAGAATTTATTTTTCATTTCTTTTTTCTTCTGAAAAACTGTTAGGTCGTACGGCCTCTGGGCCGCATGGCCCATCAAGGCCCACATCAGTCCTTGAAGCTAGGCGACTAGGGTTTATAACCTTAGCCGCCAGTGCCCTCATGCCGCATTCCAGGCGCTGTACACGGAGGTGGGATCATGGTGATTAGCCCAGCTGCGACTTGCGGCGAGCGGCGCGTGGCCAGATCCAAAGATGGCTACGGCTGGGACTACTTCCGGGTACGGCGCTCGACGGCGCGAGCCACAGGCATAACGATGACATAGAGCAGTGCGTTGGCCAAGGCCGAGCGGCGCAGCTAGCGAGACAGCCAAGTGGCTGCACAGCGAGCGCGATGGCATCAGCCCAGCGGCGCAACTGGTGCTTCGGTCGGGCGACTTCGGGGGCGGCACGGTCGAGCTTCGGGCAGGGCAAAAACGACAGCGTAAATACAGCGACGCCGGCAAGACGACCGGGTGCGGCGTCGCCTGCGAGGTGGCCACACGAGGAGCCACAGAGGGGCCGATGTAGGTCAGAAACAAGGATGACCGATGCAGGGAATCATGGCGAGAACAACTAAGGTGCGGGGCATCGGGCCGTATTGCCGACGCTGCTGGAGCCAAGGGATGCGCTCGACGTCCGGCCACGGTGCCAGCGTGAGCGGCGGTGGGCCGCAGTGCCAGGCGAGCGCGGCCGATGCCATCTGGATGCGCAGCGTCAGGCAGCAAGGCCCGTCCGGTGCGTACCAGTGAGCGCTGATAGCACTACTTCGTGTCAGCGGGGTGCGCAGGGCGACCATCGTGCACAAGCATGACACGACAGCCAGCGCATGAAAGGCTCAGCGGCCAGGTGCGGGGCGGCCCGGCTTCGGGCGAGGGCCTCAACGCCGCACGGCGGCGAGCACACGGACTGACAGAGGTGGCGCTGGCCTCGATGCCGTGACTTCGGACACGGGCCTCGGAGGAGCTACTTCAAGCGCGGGTCTCGGCGACACATAGCGGCAGTGTGGATGATGAGGTCAAGTGCGGTGGAGCGACGCAAGTGGGGTATGGAGGCCGACGCGGTGTTGGGCCAGTCGAGTGGCGCCAGCGTGGTGCATAGACTGGCGCAATGGTGACGGTGTCGGGCCGGCCAATCGGCGTTGGTTCCATCTTCCCCGTACAAGTTCCTCAGAAGTTACCTTTTGATTGATTGATTGATTGATGAACAGCATAATCACATGACCCTTAATTTTAGTTTTAGATTAAATAAGTAATCTAGATAATTAAGGGAAAACTAATCTGTAGGATTAGGAAGTTGTTTATGTGCGATTAACTAACGTAGGGCTTGTTGTAGTTTTAGTCGCGCAATGCTGGTCGAATTCAATGCAGTATAGATTGACACAGGCAGACGATCACAATCGGTGACCTTGGTAGAGCTTCGTACTGATAACGTGTTGTAAAATGACATCATCCATCGTCGATTAATCACGATGCACTAAAGAACAACTAGCACAAAACAGGGAGCACACACGATATAGGGTGGCAAATCAGCTATCTCTTTTTTAGATTGGTTCTCTTATACATAGGGGGTGTCAAATATATAGTAGAAGGTAGCAAGAGATAAATTCAGATTCGCCCACATAGAAATAGAGTTTAACCATATTAAGACTTTAAGTCATCTATATCTCAACATTAGTAACGAGGTATGTGCAAATTTTCCTGTACACACGTGCTTCTAATGCCTTGGGCAGTCCATGTAGACACGCTGATTGGTCTATGTCACGGTTTGGTTCATAGGTGGCATGGTATAAAATCGAGGATGCCGACTAGAGGAGGTGAATAGGCGGTTTTAAAATTTTCTTCTACGATTAATTAAAATCTCGTCTAAGTACCCTTATGTCAAAACCTAAATGTTAAAAGATGAGGAATCGATAAACTACGATTTTGACAATTAAAGCCTAAGTCAACTAGGCTCACTAAGTGTACTAGCTAATTATGCCTCTACAAAAGAATATACAATCCTAAAGACAATCAAGCACTTTAATTCTAGGAATGTAAATTTCAACAATGTAAATTGAGAATTGCAAGCAAAACACAAGGAGACACAATACTTTTTATTGTGGTGTTCAGAGACTTACCGGTCTCCCCTAATCCACGTTGAGGCTAGCCCAAATCACTTTGGACCGGCTCCACGAATTGAGCACCCACCTCGATTCCACTAGTGGTAGCTCTTTCCCCCTCCGGGTAGGTGAGCTCCGACCTTCACAACTTTACCGGACTTTCTCACAATCTCCTTGAGAAGGTCATCGCGCACGACGTCTGAACACGCCGTTTAGGTGTCGGCAAACACCAAGAGTAACAAGTCAAGCCCTCTAGCTTGAGCTCCACCAAGTACAACACATGTACAATAGTGATCAGCGAGTGCAACACATACACAAGGCTCCCTTAAGTGCAACATATGCACAAGAGGCTTTCAATCCTCTCATAATTGCAACACATGCAATTAGAGCTCACTCTTAACTCAAAAATCAAATTAGAGAGTGCAACACATGCACAATTCAACCATAAAGAGCAATGAACTCTTCAAAATCATAACCACACCCAAATGCCAGCCCACAAAACTTCTTATATAGCCTCCACAAGAAAAGCTAGCCGTTGGGGACCAAAATAGGCAAAAATACCCAGAAAACCAGGTCATACCGCTCTAGGGCCGGTATGACTGCTCATCAGAGGCCAACGGCTAAAAAACTAGCTGTTAGTCAAAAAATCCGGTCATATCGGAGGTGGTCCGGTCATACCGGACCCCAAAAAAGTGCATACCCCTTCTCTAGAAAAAAAGCACCGAAATGACCCCGGTCATACCGGAGGCCGGTATGACCGGAGAGGGTCTGGTCATACCGGAATTGGTTATACCGGAGGTGGTCCGGTCATACCACTTCTACAACCACTAAAACGCCCATAACTTTTTACTCCGAACTCCGATTTAAGTGATCTTGAACTCTATGCGAAGCTTATCACGTGGGCTACAATCTCCACCCATTTTCAAGATTTAAGCAATCATATATATTTTTAAATATCATAAAAACAAAACTCTAATGTAGTCATTCAAGTCTAAAATCTGATTTTTCGAAATCCCTCACATAGACTTGATCAAGGGCATGACTACAAGCTAGCAAGAGTCAATAAGATAAAATATTAAGCTATGTGATGATCAACTCATGATCAAAACAATTTTGCAAAATCTAATCACATGCTCCAATATCAAATGCATAACACCAATATTTTGCAAAACACATTTGCAAATATAAATCTTGTAAACAAGAGCAATCAAGATCATATCTTTGAGCCATGTGATAACCAATATATGATCAAACTAATTTGCAAACACATTTGCAAATTCTATTCACATGTTCCAAGATAATATTTAACCGATTATTTTGGTTTTTTCGGTTCAATTTTTATTCCAGTGTTATTCGGTTTTCAGATTTCGGTTCGATTTTTGACTCTCAAAAACCGAACCAACTGATATACTCGACTAAGACACATTCCCCATTCCCCATCAGTGACTTTGGTTCTTCCCCATTCGGTGTTCCCCATTCCCCATTGCCATCGGCTCCCATCCCGGTCATTCCCCCGTGCAACACCCACATGTCCCGGCCTCCATCCGCAGCTCCACGCCGTGCAACGCCTTCCTTGCCGCGCCGGCCTTGCAGACTCCGCCAACTCTGGGTCTAGGGCACCACCAAGCGGACTTCACTCCTCGCCAGCTCGCCTCCTCGACCTCGCGGTCACTCCACACCACCCGTGACCAGATCTGGCTGGATCTGATATGCAGAGGTGGCGTGGAGGAGCTCAACGACCAGATCCTTTCGAGACGGGGCAGATACGTGGAGGCGGCAGATCCGGCATAGAGGCACCACGCGGTCCCGAGCCATCGTCGCCAGCAGTCGGCATCTACAAACTCCCGAGCGGCCACCGGTCAAGCCGTCGCCGTCCTCTCCCCCGAGGCCTGAGCTATAAGTAGGTTATCCCAGATGACTAGATCTCATTATGCTTTTTCACTTCATTACTTGTTGTGATTTGTGATGTGTGCTTGTTGTTGCTTAGCGAATTTTATATTGGTGTAGCTTTTGAATTCCAGTTTATTTGTGTGTGAGATTGATTGTTCATTTGTGTGTGAGATTGATTGCTAGTGTTTTGCTAGCTACTAGTTAGTGGAAGAAAACCTAGCATCCAAGAAATCTTCCAAGTTTAGTTAGTTCATCCAAGAACTCTTCCAGATTTATCTACTGGTTAGTCAAACAATTAATTTAGCTACTGTCTGAAATTCAGTTTACCTAAAAACCGAATTAACCGAACTAAATTTATTCGGTTAATTCGGTTCGGTTTGGTTTACAATTCTCAAAAACCAAAAAATTTTAAATCGAATAAACCGAACCGATAAAACCAAATTAACCGAATGCCCACCCCTAGTGACATTGATAACTCACTCAATCTGGTTTAGTGACCTAGAAAGGATGATGTTTTAGTTGAGATTGGAGGATCAAAATGAGAAGGGTTATAGGGTTTAGCAGTGGTGGAACTAGAAAATTTCATTAGGGGGTGTACACTTCACACGTGCAACTCTATAGTCTTGTACAAAGGTTTCATGAGATCATAAATCCAATGCATATATTTAAAATTTACTATAAGTACAATACAAATAGTTCAAAGGTCTTAAAAATCCAAAACTATTAAAATTAGAACCAATTCAATCAACAAATTTGATCTATTGAAGAAGTAATCTTATAGCACTTTTTTAATTTTTGGAGGTATCAAGGCATACCAAGCCCACCTTAGTACCGCCCCTAGGGTTAGGGTTTGGGCTTGGGTTAGGCAAAGAGGGATAAGGTGTGGGGTGGGGATGGGGATTTGGGTTGGCATTGGGGAATAGCGACCATACCGGGGGGGGGGGGGGGAACGATCCGGATTGGAGGAAATAGGGCACTACTAGATGAGTCACGCGGCGTGTCACGTCGCGATCGCCGTTCCCCACGTGAGCAAATCGAGAAAACCCGTGACCTCCGCTCCCACGAGAGCAAATCGAGAAAACGCTCAAAACAGTTGAAAGGATATAAACGTAATTACGTTTTTGTCGTATTTATTCGGCGAAATGGTTGAAAGGATATAAACGTAATTGCGTTTTTTTCATATTTATTCAAGGTCCTCTCACGAAGGATCCACGATTTCGCTGAAACGAAAGGTCTTTTTTGCAAAAACAGTAAAAAATGATCTAAACGTAATTACATTATTTTTTGGTATTTATTTAGGGTCCTACTTTTCATAAAAAATGATCAAAAAGATCTAAATGTAATTATTATTTTTTCTGCGGAGTTTTGGCGAAGTGGCTCGGCTCGAGCCGGCTCAAACCGCTCCCAAGCCGGGATTTCTTCCAACAATAGTAGAGGTATGATGCGCGAATGGGGATTAGGGTGAGGACAGAGATAGAGCCATAATCATAATGTAGGGTACGGATTACTTGACCGACCTGATTACTTGACCCGAAGGCTAGGCTGGTTATTTATTCATCGTAGTATGACATGACACACTTTTTGCCCCTTTTTTCTAAGAAAATGAGATAATCTTCTGCGATCGTACTAGTTTTGTTTTGGTAGGTGCGTTGTTGAGTCGTAATGCATCCTGTTTCATTTGTGTGCTTCTTTTGTAGTTCTATTAGTAGAATGGAAAAGGCTATGACACATTACTATTGCCAGATTATTTCACTGTTTCCCAAAAAAGATTACCATTCTTCGGTCCATTTGCGACAAATGCTAATTGAGGTGCAAACATTGGCCTGGCCCAAATCATTTCGACCTTTTTGTGGCCCATGTTCCGGCATATAGTTTGCTCATATCATATGGGCCTGAAATTGGGTCGAGCAAACCTGCAAACACCGACCTGATTATGTACAACAGTAGAGAACTGTCACTGTATTCTTCGTGACATCTAAAGATAATAAAAATAGATTTTATAATTGATGATATCTTAATTCTTAAGAATTCTACAATTTTTTTTAGCAATGGTATGAAAAATTATTTATTATATGAAATTACTCATATAATAGTGTTTTATATTGTTTATATGACCATCTATTCACGGAGAGACAGCTATACTATCTCTCCTCATTCTCTCTCTTCCACGTAAAGTATATAAACAAATTACATCACACTATTATTAATACCCGTATACAATAGTTCTCCATGAAATTAAGGAGAACATGAAGACTTTTGATGTTGCCATGTTCGGGCACTAAGGGCATGTTTGTTTTAGCTTTTGATTCTAAATTTTGGCTCCCAAAAAGCAGAATAAAAAACAAACAGTCCAATTCTAAAATCTGATCCTTATAATCCAGCCCACTCATATACACTAGAATCCACAATCTACTTCACATGTGCTTTTGAATTCCAACTTTTAAAAATCAGCTTCTCTACAACTACAATCTAGAATCAGCTTTTAAAGAATCCAAAACAAAATCAAACAGGCCATAAGGTAGAGATTCGAATAGATAAAGCACGTAACCTTTTGAAACTTTCATGTGAACTTGAATGTTCCTGATCAATATAATAATCCCTACTTTTCTCTTAAAAAAACCTAACCCCAACTAGAAATGACCAAAATACGCTCACTAACGTAGCTCCATCAACTGTCTACGCCAGCCGCCAAGCTGATCCTAGCCGTCCAACACGACATCAATACCCTCTCCACCACAGGTCAACTCTTCTGCACCGTCTGATCCCCATCCGACGATTCACGGTCACCAAGTGTACGACGGTAATTTGACACCCACTACGCTTTTGGCCCCACCCCCAGATATTTGCGCGTCTTTTCCCCACCGTCCTTATCTGCGTCCCGCCCTAGACCATACACCGACATGCGGGTCCCGCCCTGGCATCCCACATCCGGGCCCACACTCCAGTTGCTTTATGCCTCGAACCTGCGCGCGGCATAAGCATCCAGTTCTCCGGACGCCTTTTTCACGAAATACTTTCTACTGTATTTCAATGACATGCGGGCCCGGTTAAAGTAGGTCCATTTGTCTGTATTAGAGTAGCGAGAGATCAAGTGAGTGTAGGGATAAGCATGTGGATAACGTCCTTTCCTCTTCTTCCCCACTGGATAGTTGCGGCAATAGAAAGCGCGCAATTAAAAAAGAAAAAAGCACAAGGAAAAAAGGTCAGGGGAGAGAGAGAGATCACGAATTCACGAGCTCGGTAGTCCCTTCCGCGCGATCGGAGGAGGAGGCGTGCTTCGGATTGCAGGGGAGAAGGAGATTTCTGTTTCTTGGTCGCCGCCGCCGGCGGCCTTGGGAAGAGGGGGATGGAGAGGGCGGCGGCGGTGGGGCCACTGGGGATGGAGATGCCGATAATGCACGACGGCGACCGGTACGAGCTGGTGCGCGACATCGGGTCCGGCAACTTCGGCGTCGCCCGCCTCATGCGCAACCGCGCCTCCGGCGAGCTCGTCGCCGTCAAGTACATCGACCGTGGCGAGAAGGTACAGCAACTACACGTCACCATCGCTGTACTCCACTAATTCCACACGCATAGACAGCACCACCCCAATGACATGCCCTTTTTTGTATCGTGTTGCTCTGCGAACTTAGCATAGTTGGGTTCGATTTGTGTGTGCGCGCGCGCAGATTGATGAGAACGTGCAGAGAGAAATCATCAACCACAGGTCGCTGCGGCACCCGAACATCATCCGGTTCAAGGAGGTGATATGATGCGACTGCCTTGCTCGCAGGCTTGGTTCTTCGAAGGTCATGTCTAATGATGTAAAGAAACTGTCTTTTTTGTTTGTTTGTTTGCGGTTCTTCAGGTTATTCTGACGCCGACGCATCTTGCAATCGTGATGGAGTACGCGTCCGGCGGGGAGCTCTTCGAGCGCATCTGCAATGCTGGTCGATTCAGCGAGGACGAGGTCTTTCTTGCTTGATAGTCTGATCATATCTTTTATATCAATAGCTGTATGCTACTATTGTATTGCCTAACTCGAAGTTCTTGTGCATTTTCAGGCTCGGTTCTTTTTTCAGCAGCTGATATCTGGAGTTAGCTACTGCCATTCCATGGTATCCTTTTGTTTCCCGAATTATTGTTTGATTCTCCCTTTTTAAGTAGTTTCCCGTGTACTAAAATTATTCTGTTTCATGCTTTGTGTTGTCGCCATTTGTCAAGCAAGTATGCCACCGTGACTTAAAACTCGAGAACACTCTGCTGGATGGAAGTACCGCTCCTCGCCTGAAGATATGTGACTTTGGTTATTCAAAGGTATTAATGTTCCCTATCCTATGCTGTTAATGTGGTGCCTGATTGCTTGATCATGTGATCGATGGTCTGGATGTAGAATTGTAGGTCATGTCTAGAATCTCAACAAACACAATACAACTTGCCTTACTGTAGTAGCGCGGTAACTAAAAACCAAAAGAACTTGTGCTGGATGCTGGATTGTTACCTGATTTCCAGTGCTGTTTTTTATTCTTAAATTTTATTTTACAGTCTTCAGTTCTTCATTCACAACCAAAATCAACTGTTGGAACTCCGGCATATATTGCTCCAGAAGTTTTGCTGAAGAAAGAATATGATGGCAAGGTATTATCCATACCCTATGTGCTTTAAGCTGTTTCCTGCGTACTTTGCTACCATCTGCTGCCTAACTTCATGCCTTTTGCTCGACAATAGAAGCTGTGTTTTTGTTGTAAAGTTGTCATCCATCTTTCGATGGCATGAGTGCTGTATGGTCTTTTGGAGTAACCCTTTATATAATGTATGCATTAGCTCAATCACTAATAAGTTGTCCTTGGATGGAGATTGCTGATGTGTGGTCATGTGGTGTAACCCTTTACGTGATGTTGGTTGGTGCCTACCCTTTTGAGGATCCAGAAGATCCTAAGAATTTCAGAACGACAATTCAGGTATCTTGCCAACCATTCAGCTTTGCAGTTCCACAAGTTGTTGTTATAGCCAATCAGCTAAATAATGAGCTCAATTTGCAGAAAATATTGGGTGTTCAGTACTCAATTCCGGACTATGTTCACACATCTCTAGAGTGCCGAGACCTTATCTCAAGGATTTTCGTTGCTAACCCAGCTACAGTGAGTATTTATTTTATTGTCACAAAGTGTCACTTGTTCAGCAGTGAGATAACATCTGCTATTTGGATTTGCAGAGGATCACAATGCCTGAGATAAAGAACCACCCATGGTTCTTGAAGAACCTCCCAGCTGACCTCATGGATGATGGCACAATGAGCAACCAGTATGAGGAGCCTGACCAGCCAATGCAGAACATGAACGAGATCATGCAGATACTGGCAGAGGCAACCATACCAGCAGCTGGCACTCACGGAATCAACCATTTCTTGACCGACAGCCTTGACCTTGATGATGATATGGAGGATCTGGACTCAGACATTGATATCGACATTGAGAGCAGCGGAGAGATAGTATACGCCATGTAATAACCATGTGAATATTTGCACTGAAACTGTCCACCTTGTGAATCAGTCTGTCAAGATGCAGATGGTCAAGAGCAGCTGGAGCCCCAGAAAAGATCTGTGCTCACGCTACGGCGCAGGTTCTGTTGCCAATACTGCTTGAGTCTGAACGTCTGATGAGCCCTATTGTAGTGTTTCTGCTTCTGCTGAGTGCGTAGTATGTGTGTTGTACAACAATTTATCGCCGGATGTAACCGTGTTCCTTTGAAGAACTACCGTTTAGTACCTTGGTGTCTGTTCTCTTAACCAGGGACCGAGAGACAGAAATGCTGTATGGCTGTATTACCTTTTGTATTGTATGTGTATCGTATGTTGTAAATGCGCTTTGCGCCATGATAAATTATCTATTAACTTTCTGATTCTATATTTTGTGTGCATTTCTAATTTGGAACCATGAGTTCACTTAACACGTCAAAATTGCACGGTGGATCGATTACCCAACCTGCATTATACAAGGGAAAAATATACACATCATTTGTACATGGTGAGTTTGGGGCCGAAACAACCGGGACATCAATCTACTAGCCAGTCCAGGCTATAACACTCTTCTGCTACCTGCACCCGGAGGTCTGGGATGACCTGCTCGGCTTCCCTCCATAACAATGCCGTCTCCTCATCGCACACGACGTGCCCGAGGGACTTCAGCGATGAGGACGACCTCGGGAGGCTCCTCAACCGCGAGCATTCCCGCATGTCGATCTTCTCCAGGCTTGTCAAGTGACCAAGCTCCTCCGGAAGATCTGTCAGGTTAATGCACTGAGATATGTCAAGGTATTTCAGTCTCTTCAGACTGCATACGGACGGTGGGAGCCTCCATAACGCCGGACAGGCATACACACGTAGGATGCTCAGGCAGTCCAGCTTGCCCAGCTCGTATGGCAGCTCTGTGAGGTCATGGCAGTTTGAAATAGAGATGCTTTCCAGGGAGCTGATTTCGCATATACTAGATGGCAACTCCTTGAGATCTATGCAATGGTCAATGGTGAGGTTGGATAGGCGTGGGAACGTCATCGAGAGGTCCATCTTTGATCCTCTTAGACTGGTGTTCAGCTCGCAAAGGACGAGGGAGATCTTGCGCAGGTTCTTCAGTGGGATTGTGGTTTTTGGCAGCGGTGGGAGTGTAATCTTCTCCAGCCAGAGGCTCCTCAGGTCATTTAGCGTGGTGAAGGCAGATAAATTGTCAAGGGTTGCGCTGGTGGTCCCATAGTTGATCAGCACCAGGGCTTTCAGGTTCTGCATAGTTGCGATGAATGGTGGGAGGTAGTATACACTTGAGGCGAAGTTGAGGATGAGCACTTCTGCCTTGGGGAAGCTCATCTGGAACCAGTCAGATTCCTTCATCTCACCTGAAGTTTGAAATCAGTTGGTCAGATCATTTTGTCCAAAGGAACAGATCACACAAGTACTTCTAGAACTTCAAGTCGGAAACATTTAACAAGAAGACTATAAGTGCACGTTCCTGTAATACTGATGTACAATGGAACTTTATGGATTATGCTAAGTTTGATGAAGAACTAAAAATCAGCTCAGTACAGTAGCAGGTGGTTTACATGAAATAAAGATTTCAAGATCAAGTCAAAACCTTGCAATGTCATGCAAGGAAATATCATTATGTTGCAATTGTTCCTACAATGGTCCTTCTATTACTTCTCAAATTTCAGTAAGAGCAACATTCGGAATGGGTGTACTAAAGATATTATATGACAAACTACAGGCAAGGAATAGTGAGTGATCATCACATCACCTGTATGAATGGAAACTATCTGAGCTTCAAATGGAATGTCCTTATTCCTCTGCCAATCCCTCGGAAGTGATTCTTCTCTTCTTGGCATCACTAACCGCCTCCGTTTAATCAGAGAATCACAGCTGCTCATGCGAAGTGCCAGATCCCTCAACACATCATGTTGTGTCACTGAGTAGTCATGGTAGCTACTGTACAAATCTCCAGTTTTGTTCCTGCATAAAGCGCACAAAAGAGTCAAAGCTGTTCTTGTAATATATGAATTCTAAAAAGATTTCAAGAACATATATGGTATACATACTGTGCATCATTAACTAGGCTAAGAAGGTTCTTGTTCGATAGCTCAACTAAGATGGCAAAAGCATCTGGCTCATCAAGATCATGTATCTCCATCCAAATGTTGATCAACACATCAAGAGGGATCTTCTTATCCTCTGGGAAGCAACCCAGATCAAGGAAACATTCCCTAACCTTGCCTGACAAGCACTCAATGCTTGCCGCCATTCTCTCCAGGAGTTTGGTCTCATGAGAATCAGATATAGACTCTCCTCGTGACAAGCGGTTCTTCGCGCTCAACCATATCTTAGGAGGTTGATCCCGCAAGGATGCGCCGATAACCTTCAGAGCTAGAGGAAGCCCTCTGCACTCTGCAGCAACCTGCTTAACCAATTTCTTGTCAGCAGTCCGAGGAACACAGTCCTCATTGAAGGCAGAACGGCAGAAGACAGATAAAGCCTCCTCTTCGCCGAGTAACTGCATTTCATAAGTCCGGGTGACTACCATGGGGAACTTGAACCTCGATACGACAAGAGTCTTGCACCCAGGGAACTTGAAGATGAGCTCCTCGAGCTGTGAGAGAGACCACACGTCATCAAGTATGACAAGGACTGGTCCTCGGTCCCTTGGTCCTAACTTGAGCTGCCACTCAGGGATCTGGTTGTATGCACCAAGCACCATGTTGCTGCTGATCTGCTCCCACAGCTTCATCTTGATGGTCTCCAAATTTGCGGATTGCGAGACCGTCTCAAAGAAGATCCTCTCGTTGAAGTAGGCTAAACAAAGAAGCAGTCATCATGTCAGCACTACAAAGACAAGAAATCTTGATAAATTCTGAGACCAATTAGGAAAGAAGCTAATCCGAAATCGATTTTGAGGATGCATTATCTTGAGAACAGATCTTGATGAAAAACAAACATACTAGCACAACATTCACAGAGTAGTTGCTGAAGCTGAGAGATCAATTAATATTCAAAACGCGTCTAACAAAGGAATAGGACAGCACACACTCAAATTCAGACAATATGTCTTCTTAATTCTCAAAGATCGTGATAACTGCATCAACTTTTACTGCGATCTTGATTAGAAACAAAGGTGTTGGTACTATGAACACATGTAGCTGGCTTAAGCAATATTAGCTTCACCACCATCACTAATTCCAATTCCCTTCGCACTTACAGATGGTAATATCATATTTGCATTAAACAATCACCAATTATGGATTGAAAAATGGTACTCTTGGTATGACAAAAAGTATGTTACTTGGATCTGAATTTAAAAGAGAACAATACTAGCATTCAGCTGCTAGGGGTTACCCTTTGTTAATATCTGGCTAGTCTCGTGAGCAGTTTATTAAGTGGCAGGCATATCTTCGTTTTTTTTCTTCCAAAAAATCTTGATTCAAGACAAAATGTTATCACCATGACAATAGTGAAGTTGCTCAATTTGAACCAAATTTTCACAGTATCTGCTAAAGTTAGGCCATTTGGGGTATTTGTGTGCTCCATCAGCAATCTAATCCCATTACAATCTTACACGTTGCACTAAGTTGGTCAAAGCGCCAATTTTGACCAAACAAGCGGTGAAGGCGTGAAGCACAAAACGTATGTACCAACCTCAACTTTACCAAATTATATGACGGCACGCAAATCAACCAGCCAAAGATGCCCCCAATAATCCAAGAAAGGATGAAATTTTTTGCACGAAAGAATCGAATAATTCTGCACAAAGATGCAATCTTTGCAGAAAAGATTTGGAAGCAATGAACAGAGAGATGCCAAAAAAGAATCGTATGAGACGACATGGTTAGGAGTTCATCCTTGTTCTCTCTTACCTCGGACCTTGTGATCCCTGAAGATCTCCATGGCGAGCGTGGTCTTGCCGCTGCCGCCCATGCCGCAGATGCCGACCACCTCCCACCCGCCGCAGCCGCTCATCACCATCTCCTTCACCTTCTCCTTGCCCACCTTGACGCCGCCGCCCACCACCCCGTCGTCCTCCTCCGCTGGGAGCTCCACATCCATCGGCATACCCATGGCCTTGGTCGGCACCTCCATCGCCATCGGCATGGCCTTGGGAGGCGGCGGCAGCGCGACGGGGACGGACATGGCGGGGGGCAAAGGGGCCGCCTGCGCCGCGGCGACCTCCTCGACGCGGCGCTCGAGTCTCCCGATCCGTGCGTCGGCCTCGTCGCGGAGCCGGCGCACGCCGTCGAGCACGTGCGCTGGCGCGTGGCGCGCCAGCCAGCGCGCGATGCCGCGGTCGGCCGCTTCCATCCGGCGCGCTAGCTGCGCGGTGCGGTACACGTTCCATCGCGGCGCGGCGGCGGCTCGGCGCGCGAGGTCGAGCGCCTCCCTTAGCTGCGCGGCGAGCTCCGCAAGCTCCCCCGCGCTCCGGTGCCCCCCCGCGTGGTGGTTCTGTACGAGCGGGAGCAGCGGCTCCACGTTCCGGCGCAGGCGCTCGGCGGTGGAGCGGCACAGGAAGGTGCCCCGCACCGCCCGCAGCAGCTCCCGCACCGCCTCTCCGGCGAGCTCGTCGAACAGGAGTCGCTCCATGTTCGTTGCTCACGCCACTTCTTAGATCTCGGCGGCCGCCTCCCCTTCTCTTTCTTTTCTTGCTGGGGCGGGTGGGTGCGTGCTTGCGTGAGCTTACTAGTGCTCTTGCTAGCGTTGTTCAGTCGGGCAAGTGAGAGGTCGCCATCGCCATGGAGGAGGAGGAAGAGAGGAGGCGGGCACCGCGTTTGGTCGCGGAGGCGGAGGAAGAGAACAAATATAGGAGGCGGGAGAGCACGGAGGGCCTGAGGGCTCGCCGATAGCCCCAATGGGTCGCTGCAGTCTGACACCGGCAGTTACCCAACTTGTCTACACTACGCTACACAACGAATAAGGATACTAGTAGTTTGGAACTCGGTTTCCTTTGTAGATTTTATTCTAGGTTTTTATACTTTTACTAAAAATATCTACGAAAAATTATCATATATCTTTTTATTATATCTTTAGATTATACATTAGAAATAACTAAAAGAGATGAGTATGGAAGGAAAAATGATAAAAAAAAATCACATCAAAATTGTAGAAAATACGTATATAGATATAAAATTTGAAATATAGAATAATATGTATCGAAGAATAGAGGAAGCAGTAGTTAGCCAGTAACTAAAGTAGACCAGAACGCTCACTTAACATGTAGACGCGACCTTGAGGATCAGAGTATGTGTTTGGTCTTAGGGGAAGAGCTTCAAGGAGACCAAAGCACCTCTGTTGATCGCATCCCTACATCCATAATTAAGAAGCTAGTAGTTTGTATTAGCTGGTAAGCCTGGTACATGTTATTACATGCGTGCCCGTGTCTGAGCTAGGGTCGATCGGTCTACTCTTAACCATGTGTATTGTTTCGAGTTATAGGGTTGCTTGATTGTGTAACATGGATGCGTAAGTCTTAGGGCCTGTCTACGGGAGACATAGCTTAAAAAAAAAAAGCTGCTTTTTAGTGTTCTAGGTTGAAAAATAGCTATATTTTTTTTATAAAAGATTGTTTGAAAAACAACTAATTTCTCTCAACAATAAACTCTAAAAGCAAGCTCTACCTAACTTTCAGCTTTTAGTTTTTGATAGTTATGTTTAGCTTCTAGCTTATGTCAAAAATACTACTTAAAAACTGAGTTCTTTAAAGGGTTTATTGGTTTTTTCTGAAAACTGAAGCTGGCTTTAAATCCCAAACAGAACGTAAGGGAAGAGATTCAAGGAGACCAAATCGTAGTGCCTTCTCTCTTGCCAGTATCTCTAGGTGCGTTGTTAAAAACAAGTCCGGTAGCTTATATTAGTTGGTATCATGGTTGGTATGTTCCATGTATGCTCGTGTCTGAGCCAGGCTAGCTAGGTGGGAAGCTCAAAATGAGCGTGCTGATCAGGTGATCGATTAGATGATTTATTAATATATAGTAAGCGTTTTAAGTATGGACTAAGGGTTATGAAAGTAGAATAATGATTACTAAAATGGGATAGATATATAGTAGATTTCTTTTTTTAAAAAAAAAATCAGCTCTACATTTTCTCCTTGCACATCACTACTCTTGTCATAAGTACTGACCAAGTAAAAAATCTGCCCCATTGACCTAGGCTAGACTCATAAAGACAACCAAACATCCCTAAATTTGCCAAGTCTCGTATCATGAACTAGGCTCGGCTATATTGTCCTGTTGGAAAACCACGTGGCCCAATGAAAGTCCACGATGATCCTTTAGCCAAAACCCTAGGCGATTACTATATAAGGAGGAGGGGGATCCCCCGATGTACAAGCAATCAGAATAGCAATAAAGAATTCAGTCGCCGTTCTCCCTAAACTTGTGTCTCTCTTTCTCTCTCTGTTCTCCAATTCAAATCTGTTCGGGAACCCCGGACTATTCGATAGCGAGGTTCCTTAACACATTATCAGCACGAATCTCTACTAGCGAATAGATTGAAAAGTGAGAAAAGGTGAGAATCGGCGATTGAATCTAATCGTTGTTGATCCTATGCATGCATCTACCCTACACATCTGTTTTGTGTTTCGTCGCGTGGCAAGAAGCTACAACGATATGGATCTACAGTTTTACTGTTCATCATTCACAGAAAAAAAAACATGCGCTTCGGCTTCCGATCTCGCAGCGCGCCGTCATTGCTGCCTCGGTTCGCGTGCACGACACGAAGTCACCGAAGCACCGCGCGCAACCTCGGTTCCAGCTCGCGGCCGGAAGCTTTGCCACCGTCGCCGACCGCCCATCGCGTCTTGCCAGCGCAAAGCCCTAAGATAGCCCGCTGCGCCGCCATCGCATCCGCCATCGGCCCGTCGGCGCGCGCGTCGCGGCATCGTAGCCGCCGCCGCCGGCCGGCCGTCACCACCGCACTGCCGCCGAGGCCACATCCGTGGCGCCAAGCGCGTCGCACGGTTGCCGCTTAGGGATCCGTGCTCGAAGCCGCTTCTTCACCGATCGCGCTCGTAGTGCCGCCACGCATCAAAACGCCGTCGGCACGACGGCCGACGTTTCGCAGACGCACCGCATCTCGCGGCGCCGCGCAACCCGCAGCGCATCGTCGACGTCGCCGACGGCAACAACCTCGGCTGCCGCCGATGCACGGCGCCGGCTCGGCCCGCCGGACGCTGCCCCCACGGCGGCCGCATGGCTTCGCGATCATTGTCGCCCGACCGGTCGACGCCGTCACGCCGGTCTCGGCCTTGCAGGCGCCATCGCCGGCTAGGCCCGTGCACGCCTACCTCGCCGCGTCACCGCGTATGGCACACGCGCCCGCCCATTGTCGACTGGCTCGGCGCGTAGCGCGCTGCGCCTACCCCGCTCGGCCACCCCGTGCGCGGCGCTTAGCCCGCGCCGCCGCTTGCCGCCGAGATGCCCTCGGACGCCCGCGCCTCCGCCATGCACGCCTCGCCACGCGCCAGACGCTGCCGCCGCGCCAGCCCGGCCTCGGCCTCGCCGCCGCCGCTGATCGCGCCGGCCGCTGCGGGGCCGCCGCCGCTCGCCGCCGCTCGGCGCCGCCGCCGGCGCGCCTCCTCGGCCGCGTCGGCGCGACGCCTCGGCCCGCGTCTGGCGTCGCTCGGCTCCGCTAGCTCGAAGCTGGCCCGACGCTGTCGCCGCCGTCTTGCGTGCTCGGTCGCCATTGTCCGCTCCTCGCCTCGCCGTCGCCGCCTCCGCCGACCGCGCCGTCGCCTGCCGCCGTCGGCCGTCGGCCGGTTCGGGCCGGTCGCCCGCCGCCACGACCACCGCGCCGCAAAGACGCCGCTTAGCCGCCGTGACGCTCGCCCGCATCGCCGCCTCTCGGCCTCGCGATTGCCGCAGCCGCAGCGTGTCGCAGCCGCCGTCAACGCCTCGGCCGGTGCCGCCTCGCGCCCCGCCAGCCGCCGCCGACACCGCCGTCGTCCACTGCCTTGGCCTCACCCCACTTACGATCGTCGCCACCTCGCGCGCTGCGCAACCACGCCACGTCACCGACCTTCGGCTCGATCGCCGCTGTCGCCTTGTCTTCTCTGCGGTCGGCCGGAGAAGCGGCGAAGCGGCGGCGGCGCGAGGCGCTGGCGAGGAAGCGGCGCGAGGCACGAGCGGAGGAACCCTAGCCGCCAGGTTTTAAAGGCCCACGAAGAACTGGCCCAACGGGCCGTTCGGCCGGGAAAAGAAAAGAAAAAGAAAGAAAAGAAAAGAAAAGAAAGAAAAGAAGAGAAAAATAGCAGAAAAAATTGAAAAATTGCCAGAAAATCCAGAAAATTTTTTTGGCTCTGTTTTTAATTTTTCTAGCTTTATTCTCTGCATTTATGAATATTCTTTTTGAATTTTGAATTCATTGCTTTATTTTGTATAATGCAATGCATGGAAAATTATTTTCTGTACTTTATGCTTATTGCAACCATTTTCTATTAGATTACATGTAGTAATCGAATGTCGGAATTTTGAAATCATGCATCATGAATCGTGAACTACCTCACTTGGGCATCGGACGTGAAGATAGTTCTTGGGGGCAAGAAGCTCCGTGCTACGATTGGTCTAGGGTCCTCGCAGGACGCGAAACCTACCGTCGAGCAGAACGATCAAGCCTTGCACTGCCGTTTAAATGCATGAATCGCATTTTCTTTTTAGATTATGGTTGTTAGCACTTTCTTTTTGAATAATGAATTGTAAGCTCTAGAAGAGCATACTTCTCTTATGAATAAATATGCAATTTATTCTTTATTCCAGTATTCTTTAATTTGCAAGCAATGTTTGAATTATTTTGCTGATGTTTGATTGGGATTATTTCCCTTTTCTTTAGAAATCGTGTAGCGCCCAAATGGAAGAGATATGCATTGTTGATAGTGGCACAACAAATACCATCTTAAGAGAGTCTAAATACTTCCAGTTGATCACGAAGAACGCTGGAAATATTACTATGATCACAGGAAGCGATTCCTATATAATAGGCTCTGGAAGAGCCACAATTATATTGCCAATGGGTACAACTTTGGTAATTAAAGAAGCCCTTTTGTACCCTGAATCAACGTGCACTCTCTTAAGCTTCAAAGACATCCGCGCCAATGGTTTTCATGTAAAAACCAATGAAGAAAATGGCAAAGTATACTTGTGCATTGTGAAGCACGCGGTATGGGGGGAAAATGGTATTAGAAAAATGTCCCTCATATGGATCTGGGTTGTACTACACGAATATTCATGCACCCGAAGTGTATACTTCCTTGAAGACTGTTTTTAGAAGCTCTGAGTTATTTTCGTTATGGCATGGTAGATAGGCCATCCTGGTCTTAGAATGATGAGGAATATAGTGAACAACTCACAAGGTCATGGCATTAATGTTAAAAATTTGAATCATGAAGATTTCGTGTGCCTTGCATGTGCCACCGGGAAATTAATAACTAGACCCTCTGTCATGAAAGTGCAAAGTGAAATTCCTGCATTCCTGGAACGCATCCAGGGGATATTTGCAGCCCGATTCAGCCATTGTCAGGGCCGTTTCGGTACTTTATGGTGCTCATCGATGCTTCCTTGAAATGGTCGCATGTATGCTTATTGTCAATAAGAAGCCATGCTTTTGCAAAGCTGATCTCGCAGATCATAAGAATTAAGAATGCTTTCCCTGATCATCGCGTGAAGTCCATCAGAATGGACAATGCCGGAGAATTTACTTCAAAGGCATTTGATGATTATTGCACGGCAACAGGGATAGCAGTTGAGCACTCCGTACCGCACGTCCATACGTAGAATGGACTAGCTGAAGCACTAATAAAGAGGATTAAGTTCATTGCCAGACCGCTTTTGCAGAATTGTAACTTGCCCAACACCTGTTGAGGACACGCAGTCCTGCACGCAGCAGCCCTCATCAACTTCAGACCTTCGGCCTACAACATCCATTCTCCTATGCAGCTTGTGCATGGGATCATCCCGAAGATCTCCCATCTCAGGAAATTTGGGTGTATGGTATATGTTCCTATACCAACCCCTCAGCGGACTGCAATGGGCCCTCTCCGCAAGTCTAGGATATACGTTGGTTATGAGAGTGCATCCATAATCAGGTATTTGGAACCCATGACTGGAGACTTGCATACAGCCCGATTCGCTGATTGCATTTTTGACAAGGACCGTTTCCCATCATTAGGGGGAGGAAATCAACCTTTGGATGAAAAATGCCGGGAAATAATATGGCATTCCACTGGGATCCCCGCGCATGACCCCCGCACTAATGAAGCAAATCAAGAAGTCCAGAAGATAATTGATTTGCAGAATTTAGCAAATGAACTGGCTGATCATTTTTGTGATCTGAAGGGCGTGGTTAAGTCGCATGTACCCACAAGAAATGCACTAGAGAGGTTGGAAATACCAAAGAAAATAGAAGGTATCCCTCATCCTGTTCAGAGGCCTCAAAGAAAAAGAACAGGAAATCTGGCTCCTCAAACCCAAAGTACCCGGAGACGTCCGGAGAAAACTGGGCGAGAGGACTTACCACAACCAATCACGAAAATACCCCAAGGAAAGAAGGGGAGCTAGTTGAGACCTGGCACTGGAAAGAAGCCAACGAAAAAGCAATTCCAGACTTGATTTTTCCATTGCAGGAAGCCGTCGGAAATAATGTGTGCGCACACATAGGCGATGAAAAGCTAAAGGAACTTGCTCCTGCGATAGGGAATAGCAGCGAAGAGCAAGTAGAAGTGCATGAAGCACCCCATGAAGAAATGGCCATAAACTTTGTAATAACAGGAGAATCCCTGAATAGAGCAACAACCAACGTTGATGCATACTTTGCAAAGAAGATTGCCTCGATCATTGATCATGATCCCGAGCCTGCATCTCTCGTAGAGTGCAAGAAAAGGCTAGATTGGGAAGAATGGAAGAAGGCCATCACTGCAGAGTTAGTCTCTCTGAACAAGAGAGTGGTGTTTGGGCCCGTATACCGCACACCTCCCCATATAAACCTTGTAGGTCACAAATGGGTCTTTGTTCGGAAGAGGAATGAAAACAACGAAGTTGTAAGGTACAAGGCAAGGCTTGTAGCTCAAGGTTTCACTCAACGTCCTGGAGTTGATTATGAAGAAACCTATTCTCTGGTCATAGGAGGAATTACCTTTAGATATTTGATCTCAATGGCAGTCAACTTGAAGTTGAGAATGAAGCTAATGGATGTTGTTCTGACATATTTGTATGGAAACTTGGATTGGAGATATACATGAAGGTACCTAAGGTATTCCTATCCCGAACCAAGACGGAGCAAATAGAAACACATGCAGTGTGAAATTGGAGAAATCACTGTATGGGCTAAAGCAATCGGAAGAATGTGGTACAATCGCTGAGCGACTTTCTCTGCAAGAAAGGCTACACAAACAAATAAGATTGTCCATGTGTGTTTATACAATGATCCCGAATGGATTCTCAGATAATCTCCGTCTATGTAGATGACTTGAACATCATTGGGACGGATGAAGAAATTGAAGAAGCATGCTCATACTTGAAGTCTGAGTTTGAAATGAAGGATTTGGGTAAAACCAAGTTTTGTTTAGGCTTGCAGCTTGAGCATGTCCAAGGAGGAATCTTGGTACATCAATCAACCTACACGCAGAAAGTTGGAAAGATTTGGCTTTGGAAAGGCATATCCTGCAAAGACTCCAATGGTCGGAAGGTCACTTCAAGCGCACCTAGACCCATACAGGACCTAGAGAAGAGGGAGGAAGTCACGGGAGCAGAATTACCATATCGAGTGCGCTTGGGCGCTCATGTACCTTGCGAATAGCACTAGGCGGACATTGCGTTCTCTGTGAATTTGCTAGCCCGGTATAGTGCAAAACCCACCAAAAGGCATTGGAAAGGGGTCAAGGACATCTTCCGTTACCTCCAAGGAAGTAAAGATCTCGGTTTGTTCTTCAGAAGAAATAATGAACTGAATTTGGTTGGCTACGCCGATGCTTTGGGTATTTGTCGACCCGCATCTTGGTAAGTCCCAAACGCTATGTTTTCCTATGTGGAGGAACAACGGCTTCTGAAGTCACCTAAGCGCACCCTTGTCTCGGCGTCGACAAACCACTCGGAAATCATTGCTTTGTATGAAGCATCTCGTGAATGTGCATGGCTCAAGAATGGTTCACCACATCCGTAAGTCATGTGGCTTGAACATTGAGCAAACTCCCACGATCATCTATGAAGATAATGCACTTGTGTTGCCCAAGCACGATGGGTTATGTGAAGAGCAATCTCACGAAGCATATCAACCCCAAGTTCTTCTATGCTCACGAATTGCATAAGATGAACGAGATCAAGATATTGCATACTAAGTCATGTGAAAATCTCGCAGATTTGTTCACTAAATCACTCCCAGCATCTACCTTTGAAAGGTGCATAAAAGGGATTGGGATGATGAGACTTAGAGAAGTGCAGATTTCAGGGGGAGATATTTCACATACTCCCACATAAATCTCGAATATGAATTTTGAGTACCCAACATGAATCTCGAAGATTAGCGGTTGAAGTTTGGGTGAATTGTACTCTTTTCCCTTAGCAAGTTTTTCATGAAGTTTTCTTGCATAAGGTTTTGACAAGGCAATTCGTGCAACACAGTAAGCGTATGCTATGTACTCTTTCTCCAAGTATTTTTCCCACTGGGTTTTTCTGGAGTTTTAATGAGGCATATGCATCTCGCGGCAAAGGGCCCAAGGGGGAGTGTTGGGAAACCACGTGGCCCAATGAAAGCCCACTATGGTCTCTTAGCCAAAACCCTAGGCGACTACTATATAAGGAGGAGGGGGGTCCCCCGATGTACAAGCAATCAGAATAGCAATAAAGAATTCAGTCGCCGTTCTCCCTAAACTTGTGTCTCTCTTTCTCTCTCTGTTCTCCAATTCAGATCTGTTCGGGAACCCTGGACTATTCGATAGCGAGGTTCCTTAACATGTCCAACGTGTGTTTCTGTCGTCCCCTCACTTCAATTATCCGCAGTTCCACACAACCCGCTTTTAGTAACGGTGTTGCATCTTGCATGCATGGGCGGACCCAATGTAGTTCAAAGGTGTTCAGCCGGACACCCAAAATTTTCCGTGTAATAGCCAATATTTAGCATCATGTATATTAGACACATATACTGATAATTAGATAACATGTTTCATATTTGTAGCATATACCAAGGAATCTCTCCTTACATGTCTAGCGTGACTTCATCCATCACTAGTGCAAAAATATTAGGGCTCAATGCTCATTCTTAATGTAGTCCTATCTTTAATAGGAAAGTCACTAGTATAGCTATCATATGTTTTGACATTAGTCACAACATCGTTATACATATCCTTGATTAAGGTAACATACTTTATTGAGACTTTTTTCTTCTCAAGGGCCTACCATATGACTTTTTTTGGTGCTTTGTTATAAGCTTTTCCAAGTCGATAAAGGCCATGTTTACATCCTTCTTTTTCTCCCTGTACCTCCACCAATTGTGTTGTCAAGAAGATCACCTCTCGGGTCAGACTAGTTGCTCTTCTTAAACGGTGCTCAATTACTCACTTCCAAAACCTCATTGTGTGGCTCATGAGCTTAATTCTTCTATAATTAATTCAACTTTGGATGTCTCCTTTATTCTTGACAATTGGCACACTAATGTGTTCTCCACCACTCGTTAGGTATCTTGTTCGACCTAAAAATGCTATTAAATAATTTAGTTAGCCAAATGATTACCACATTTTCAAGACATTTTCACACCTCGATAGGAATGTTATCATGCCTCAATGCCTGGCCTACTTTCATCCTTTTTAAGGCATCTCTTACTTCAGACTTTTGAATTTTTTGAATGAACCGCCTATTGGTGTTATCAAAAGAATCATCCAGTTCAATCATACTATCATCGTTATCTCCATTGTATAACTTGTCAAAGTAGTCTCTTCACCTATTCTTAATCTTGTCATCTTTCATCAAAAGTCTATTAGTGTCGTCTTTGATGCACTTAACTTGGTTGAAATTCCTTATCTTTCTTTCTCGGAGTTTAGCCATCTTGTAGATGTCCTTCTCACCCTCATTTGTACGTAGCTTTTGATAAAGATCCTCATAAACCTTGCCCCATGCCTCACTCATCACTTTCTTTGTACTCTTTTGGTCGTTTTGTACTTATGTATGTTGTTGTCGCTCCTATTATACTATATGTGCTTGTAGCATGTGTTTCTTTTCCTTGATAGCTTTTTGCACTTCCTTGTTCCACCACTAAGTATCTTTAGATTCATATCTAGTCCCTCGAGTCACTCCACACATCTCTACAGCCACCTTTCTAATACGAGTTACCATCTCTATTCATGTACTATTCGCGTCCTCTCCCATGTTCCATATCCCTTCTACAATCATCCTCTCCTTAAACGCCCGTGAGGCGTCCTATTTGAGCTTCCACCAGTTCGTCCTCATGACTTTGGTGACTCTAGTCGGTCTAGCCTGTATCCTAAATCGAAAGTTCGAGACTATCAATTTATGTTGTGGAACAACACACTCTCCAAGTACAACCTTATAATCTGTGCAGTCTCATTTGTCCTTCCTACCAAATACAAAATTGATCTGGCTAGAATGTTGATAACTACCAAAGGTAATTAAATATGATTATTTCTTTCTAAAAAAATGTGTTAGTTATCATGAGGTCAGAGGCTACGACAAAGTTCAAGATATCCTCTCCTTCTTGATTTCTATCACCATAACCAAAATCCCCATGAACCCTCTAAACTCCTCACTAGTTGTACCAACGTGACCTTGAAATTGTCTCCTAAGAAAAGCTTCTTACTGCTAGATACACTTCTACTATGTCATCTAGATCTTTCCAAAATTGTATCTTAATATCCTCACTCAAACATACTTATGAAGCATAAGTACTAATAATGTTCAAAACCAAATCGTCAATGACTAGCTTGACTAGGATAATCCTATCCCCCGACGCCTCATGTCGACAACTCCGCTATTGAGACTCTTATTAATTAAGATGCCTACTGCATTCTTGTCCCATTCTGTTCCAGTATACCACAACTTGAACCCAATGCCCTCCACTTTCTTCGCTTTCTGACCCGTCCACTTAGTTTCTTGAATGCACAAGATATTTACATGTCTCCTAATCACCATATCAACTAGCTCTCTTAACTTACCTGTTAGGGACCCTACATTTCAACTACTTAGGTAGATCCTATTCTCCTTGACTAGCTTCCTTGCCTCTCGCACTCATCGAGTAAAGTGCAAAGACCTTTGAGTATTTTTCACTACATCCAGGCACCGACGTAGCGTGTCACTAAGGGAGTGACATCCCGCCCTTGGTCATTTATCACCACATCCGGATTCCGATATGGCTCATCGCTATAAGAGGGTGACGCCCCAACGAAAATCTTCTGGGTTTCATTACATGAAAAGGATGCTGTTTTATTTTACATCGACTCGCTAAGTTTAACATAGCCCTCCTCTTTTTTTTTTCTTGATTAGGATATGCTACGTAGAAAAAGTATACAGGCAGGGTTAAATTTTACCTTTTCTATTGAACAATATTTTATTAATTTCGAATACCTATTTCAGAAATACATGGTCCGCCGCCGGTTGCATGGTGGTACCAAGGCGGCTAGGCCTGTCCCAATCAGCCTGAAAGCAAATGGCCTGGCTGCGTGGCTAATTTGGTGGTTTAAGCACCGCCCAGCTTCCTTGTCACCCATTCATCGCTGCTTGCATGCAATTTGGTTGAAAGTTGTTGATCAAGATCTCCTCAAATTTCTTGAGAAGAACAAGAGAGCCATATGGATCACCTTGCTTGCCGCTAGTAGTAAGAAAGAAGAGAAGATTCGGCTACATAGCAGGACATTACAGTGTGGGTGTGCATGTGCCAAACTACAGTACTTGATCAATTAAATGAGCACCAACAAACTTGCTATGGGCTTTGACCAAGGAATCGAAGCTACCGATGGTGAGTGGTAACCCGATGGTTATGTACTACTGCCTGTTCAATTATTATTATTTTCATGAGAGGTCAAAAACCGAGTCACTGTCTATTCCAATCTGTCATTTTCTTTCTCACTTCAATCAACATTTATTCCTTCTTCAAAAGATAATGGTAGTACAAACTAAACAAGTTGTTGAACTCGCGAGAGCGTACAGTGGCACTGGTTATGTTTGTTTCGAGGAATGGATTGGTATTAGAATCGTCAGGGTCCTAACTTGCAACAGACTGACTCAAATTGTGCACAAAGCTTAGCCCACCGTGGGGTAGATTCACGCATGCATAACCACCTCACTTACACTTTCGTCCTCGCTTCGTATAAAAGGATTAACCCGAAGATGCTATATTTGAACCCAACAGTAGTCATTATATACTACTACAACTCATTTTAGATAAGCAATGTAGGACTAATTCCACCAACACTCCACATGGGCCATATGGACATTCACATTAACGGGCCAGGATATTATATTCACCCCTCATTAAGAGTTGACGTCCTTGGCAGCACATCGCATATGCGGTAGATGTCTAGAACCACCCCTTCATACATGTCCTTGTATTCAATGCTAGCACATATGCTATGCTATGTGTCCACTCTAGGCCCACATGGGCTCGTGTAGCGAAGGTTGATGCTTTGATACCATCTGTAACACACTGGCCTAAATTCTGCCCAAAGCCTAGCCCACCGTGAGGCGGATCTACATATGCATAACACTCCAATTACACTTTCGTCCTCACTTCGTATAAAAGGGTTAATCCGGAGTCACTGTTGGACTAATCAGACTTGGTCTGAACCGAGTAGGAAAAAGAGAGGGTCCGTTTCTGCTTCGGTTTCTTGAATCATTTTCTAATTCTTAAAGCTATATTATATAGGTATAAATTCTTAGGTAGTTCTGAGGTTTGTAAGTAAGATGAGAAAGAAAGGGAGCAAGAACAAGAAAATGTGCTAGTTGTGTCATACAGTCAAAATACTTGTGTTTGTGAGTTCTTATGCTTGATTTTTTGTCGTCGTAAGTGTTCGTTGATCCGAGCTAAAACCAACAATTGATATCAAAACTATGGTCTAATCTTAGTATCGCACTTGCCTCGGGGAGACCACCATTGTTTTGCCTCGGGGTAGGCTATTGTCGCTGAGCGATATAGAGTTGAGCGGAATCTGACAGCGCATCAAGTGTGGGTGCAGTGGTGCATGCGGCTCTACGGCAAGAAGATGGTGAGGTAGTGAGACGTCGTCGAAGTACGCACTGTACACAATGTGTGGTGTACATGTGTGTATTCGGGTCGTTGTGTTAGTGTTCTATATGTGCGTGAGTACTTATGAGTGTGTCCCCAAGTGCTCATGTGTATAAAGCTCTTGTTCGAGTCTCCATGCTATCAAAGTTGTGTTAAGAGCAGGGAGAATTGGCATGAGAAGATGATGTACAATAAATTATCTCATCGGTGGAATAGAGGTGACAACGATGACGTGGATGCCATCATTACAATAAGAGCTAAGGTTGTCGAGGTCGGAGTCACCGATAAGCCGTGTCACTGGTGATGAAAAGGCGACAGCAAAGATGTAGCAGCGAAGGGTGAAGGAGGTGTGTCTCCCTAATACCTGCTATTGACGAGCGTCGTCGACAACCGATATGACAAGATGACATTGGCATCCATATGTATCTCGTCAAAAAGATGGGCAAAGCTACGTGTTCTCGCGTCAGTTGTGTCCACAAGATATGGGACATTGAGGAGATGTGTTTGATGTCCTATATCAAGTAAATGTTGAGTAAGTCGTAGTTGAGACCGACTATCTCAACAAGTTATAGTTGCGTTAGAGACCTTGCTCAACCAAGTCTAGATTAGGAGAGAGATTGTTGGACTAATCGGACTTGGTCCGAACCAAGTAGGACAAGGGAGAGTCCATTTCTAATTCGGTTTCTTGAATCATTTCTGATTCTTAAGAGTTGTAGGTTATCGGTATAAATTCCTAGGTAGTCATGAGGTTTGTAAGGAAGATGAGAAAGAAAGAGAGCAAGAACAAGAAAAGGTACTAATTGTGTCGCATTGTCAAAATACTTGTATTCATGAGTTCTTATGCTTGATTTTTTTGTCGTTGTAGGTGTGTGCTGATCCGGGCTAATACCAGCAGGCGCTATATTTGGATCTAACATGTATTATGTACTACTATGACTCACTTTAGACAAAAACTGTGCGAGCTAATCCCATCACTGCTCCACATAGGTCATATGTACCTTCGTATTAACAAACCGGGATACTACATAACTCCGAACTTAACTATCTTGTTTGGTTGGAAAGCTAAATTAATAAGTTAGCCCATTACTATACATGTCATTCCATAAGCCCACAATGTAATAGAAGATCAAAAATGACTCATGCCGTTATTTAAAAGCACGTTATAAATAAAAGCATTGTCATACCGGTGTGTCGGGGCATATAGAACGAAAGGAGCAAGAGGGTCTTTCAGGACTCGTGTTTACCTCGACGAGGGTGATCTCCATCGTCGAAGCAGAGGCAGCAACATCGGAGCTAAGCTGGAGCCAAACACGTCGACCAAGTAGTAGTAGTAATAGTAATAATAATAATAATAATAATAATAATAATAATAATAATAATAATAATAATATATTAAGCTCGAGAGAATCTGAGCGATTCTAGGTTTTAAGGTACAGTTTTTTTCGAAAAAGCCCTCTGGAAATTTCGAAATCGCGAACAGGTCCTTTCATTGGTTATTTTGCAAAAAGGACCCCGTGAATTCCAAAATCGCAAACAAGTCCTTCCACGGTTATTTTCTAAAAAGGACCCCGTAATTCCGCAAATTCGATCCGATAGCCGGTTCTTTCTCCCCGAAAGATTCAAAAATCACGAACAGGTCCTTTCACCGATTATTTTGCAAAAAAGTCCCCTCAGTTCCACAAATTCGACACGAGCGCGGGTTCTTTCGACCCGAAAGATTTGAAATTATGTTTAGGTCCGGTTATTTCGTAAAAAAACACGAAAACCGTAGTTTCGCAAATTCGATACGTACGTCGGTTCTTTCGACACAAAAAATTCGAAATTACGTTTAGGTCCATTTATTTCGTAAAAAAATGCTTCCACAAATTCGATACGGACATCGGTTTTTTAAACATAGACTATCCAACCAATTTTTAACCCGGTTCTTTAGACTCATGAGATTTTGGGTTGGTCCTTACAGAAAAAAAAAACGTGGTTACGCATATTTTTCGGTGGCTCCTAGCCACCCAATTTAAAAAAAATACTGCTGAGGAAAACGAAATTACGTTTTTTAGGAAAAAAAACTTAGATCAGATTTTTTTCGCACGGCGCGGTATTGCGCGCTTTTCTACTTCGTCAACGACTCCTAGCAGGCTAATTTTGCACGGCGCCGATTCTTTAAGACCGAAATATTTAAAATTACATTTAGATCCTTTTACCATTTTTATAACAAAAAAATTCGGAGTGAGATTTGCGCAGCGCGGCGTAGCGCGCTGTACTATCTAGTAATAATAAAACAGCGAACACGAAGTTAGCTAATTTCTCCGGTTACAAAACTGCAGCAAAACCTGCAATGCAATTATAAGCCTTTTGTACATTCTTTTGAACTCTACTTAATACAAGCACATGCAGCTGTCAACCAATCATTTTAAAATATAGCATTGTGTATTTTTTTTAAGTAGGAGTAAGCTTTAGGTTTTTTAAGGTCAGAAAACTGTCTAGTCGTTAATGATTCTTGAACTTGCAGAAGTCACATCACATAATCTTTCCCCGCAAAGTGGCTATATTATACTCCCCCTGATTGCATGCACAAATAGTTCTCTAATCGTGCCAGTCAAATTATGTGATGTGATTTTAAACGTAAAGCAATATAAACTAGCCACAAGAAATTAATATTCTATATCTATTATAAAATATATTCTAACAGTTTATAGTTTTAGTGATTTTTATCAATAGCACGATAGAAATTAGCGGTAAAAACGGTACCATCTCGAAGTCCATATCAATATCAACAAAATTCATATTTGCAGTGGGGGCAGATATACTACTGTGTATGTGGCCATCCAGCATCATGCATGCATCCAGATAATCACCTCTACAGACCATTGCCACGGATGTCAACAAGCCGAACAGCGATGGCTGGGCCGAACAGAAGCTGATGAACACATGCTAAATATGTGCGTTGTTATCGCCTTAGGAATCGAATATGCCATCGATCCACAGGGTAGTAGCATGCACCCAACCGCGTCCCTTTCCCCAAATCGATTTCTTCAATTCAGCAGCTTGTGAACAATTTCTTAGTTTCGATGCCCTTCAATGAACCTGGTCAAAGTTTTGGACCGGAGACCGGCAGGCCCTTGACCTTGACTAAAATACACATATACTCCAATATCTACCTCACAAGAAACCATAACATAATAGACATGATATTTCTGAAAATTGTAAATATTGTGAAAGCTAGATGAAATCGTCACTTTTCTAGCCCGTGAGTGATATATTTTTGCAAATCTAGCCTCCTTATGGCTCTCCTTCCGCGGCGTGAGAGCGCGGATGGTGACACGTGTCACCTTCCAGCGTTTTCACGGTCGGAGAAAGAGCTATTTTACAGTTCTATTTGCAAAGAAGCCAAATTTGCCCAAAAAATTGCTATGAAGCTAGAAAAGTGATGATTTCAAGCGAGGTCAATATCGACAAAGATAAGAAATAAAGAGGTAGGGCCTGAGCTAGATGTGAGTGAATCACATTAGCAGGTGTATTTCGTGTTTTTAGCACTACAACACCGCGGTGATGGAGAGGATTGACGGTGAGAGAAATCTCGAGGTTGGTGCTGTGGCAACCTCTTCGCGCCGATGAATAGCGCGACGTATATTGTATGATGTGAATGTTACTGAATTTTCATCCATCATATATATAGCTTGTCTGCAGATGAATTCAGACAGATTGGGTATCTGCCCTGGAACAAAGATCACGGTCGAAATGGAGAGCGAAAGGGGGTCAAGAAGAAGCAATCGTCGGTCTGCAGCAATTGTCCTACAGTATTATTTACAGCAAGATTGATGTGATTACCATTTGAGAGTGCCCTGTGTGTCGACTGCCTGTGTCCTGGCACGAAGCAGCAGCGCCTACACGGCAGTGAACATGGAAGCGATTCCTGCTGCCTTTACGCAGTGGGAAGCAGATGGCAAACAGAATTCGTATTCTTCTCCACCCGTCGCTCTTGAGTCCTTGACTCCTTGTATAATGAAGGAGATCTACTTCCGATATCGTGTTCATGGTATCGGCTGCCATCACTTAGGGTGGTGATTGGTTGTTCGCATGGTCCCAACTAGGTCGGGGTGATGTGGAATATTTTCCATGGAGTTGTGTGAATGGCTGAGCGTGCCGCATTATCAAGCCAGAATTACATGACTCCACTTATTTATCAAACGATGTCGAAGTCACTTCTGCACGCGGTAAATCTATCAAGGGGAAAACTACCTACGATGAAAGTTTGTGCCTTTTTCTAAAGCAATGGGCACTTTCCAGCTAATTACCGAGGTGAATGGTGATGGTGAATGCATGGCTTAATGCGGGGACAACTTAGTGTGGTGGTTTCAGCAATAGGGTGTCACCTTCAGTATTCATGCCCTTTTCTGGTTTCCATGTCAGTTCACTGTCCTGAGAGATGCTTCTATATTTTTCTTTTTTACAGTTGCATAAATATTAAAGTATAAATAAAAGGTATATAGTGATTACTTACCCCTTCGTTTGTTTCAAAATTTATGTAACTTGTATTGGGAGGAAAAACATTGAAATACTGCTTGTCCTCGGAAGTCAAGCACTCGGTTTCACACTAACCACTGACATTCACATCAGACTTGCTAAAGCACTCATAGATTATATTTTCTTTCGCTCAAGTCCAATCCAGGAGTGCTTAATCAAGGCCTCTAGTACCCTAGTACGAGATTTGTAGTAAAAGAGAGTTGAAACTAGGATTAAATATCGCACCAAGATCCTTTTGGGAATTAAGTTAAGAAGAAAGGTCTCTAGTGTCATCTCATGTTGTCACTCATCTCTTTCTGTTTGGCAATTCAAAGTTCAGACAACATGTTCATATTCTCCAAAGAGGTTGATGCTCATGCTGAAAAATGGATCAAAAGATTCAGAATTTATCTTGTAAAACTCTGAATGAATTAAGCCTTTGTGCCAACCATCTTTGCTGATGATATAGTGTTACAAAATACGTTCTTCTATCACAGATAGTTGTCGTTTTGGATATAGGTGTAGTAAAATTTTGAAACTTTGCCTGTTAATATATTTTTAAATACTTAAATTAGATACATGAAAATCATATGTGTAGATTTATCTCAAAAAGTACTTTCATAATATTATAATTTTATTAGATTTTATAAATATATTATAATAGAAATTAGTGGTTAAAACTATATTCTGAAGACCGTGTTAATATCCAAAACAATAACTATTTATGAGGGGAGTATATGGCGTAGGATGTGATCAACATGATCTTCCCAGACAACGCCACAAGTGATCTGCGTTGAAAATCGGAGTAGATAACACGTCAATGGTTATAGAGTAGGCTCACACATGCTTGCATTACAATGAGAAAGGATTTCAAAGATTACTGAACAAGCCTCCACTAGTTTTTCAGAGTCTTCCCTGCAAGTCTGAACCTTAAAGGTTGATAAACTTTGACCCTGAAGAACAAAGCTATATGATAGATCTAGCACTAGGTGTTTGTACCATTACATGCTCATTACTCACACGCATGATGCTCTACAGGACTCTCTGACAAGTGTTGCCTATCGGTATTAAATACTATGGTTCATTGCATCTGATCTTAGTTCCGTAGAAGAGATATTGCCATTACTGAATACTCGTGCAATGAAGTGGTCATCGGAAGAGGCCTAATCTGTCACGCAACATCTAGAAGCTCACGTGCTGAATTCTTGGAAAAAAAGGAGGCACGAAAAAAGGTGGCCACAAGTCTCCAATAGATTCTTGCCAACGACTTCAACCAACAGCCACTCTTGCCTTCCTTCCATCCCTGAAATTGCAAATGGCATCAAACAAAAATATCCAATTGCAATTGAGAGCTTGCTAGCACAGCACTGTCGTGCACACGAACAAGAGAGCCTTCCTTTCAGACATCTCTTGAAATTTAGCCGTGCTCACTGACAAATGGGTCCGCACACACTCGCTGTCATCGGTCCCATCTGTCAGCGGCAGCGTGTGTTGTGAAAATTTTATGTTAGGAATAAGATTTTGTTTAAAAGGACCTCCTGGTGTGTAATTTTCGGAGTCATGTTGCTTTCTCCCGTTTGGGCTATCTGGAAGACCAGTACGTTGTTTCTTGTACTCCTAATGCTGATGGCCAAAGCCCCCCACCCCACCCCATTCCACCACTCAAATGGTTGAAGAAGAAGAAGATGCTCATTGGAGTATTATTGTTAGGGCTCTGATGCACAGCAAATTAATTGAAGATAGATTTAACGTGGAAAAATCCTTGCGGGAAAAAACCACGAGAAACAATATACTATAATGCTTCAAGATTACACGTACAGAGGGGTTGGCTTATATAGCCAAAGAATCCTAGTTGTAGAAGACTTGACTCCTAACAAACTATTGATATAATAAAAAAGTATGGCAGTTAGAGATATTTGAGTTATCTCCAACAAACCTCCCCTTAACTCAAAATCTATAACAAAATTGCTTTCAGAAAACCCTAAAAGGTAATTAAGCGCATGAATACAAGTGCGTTAAAAGTCCAAAGGACTTCTGAACGAGGAAGATTGGAACAGTCAAGCCAAACACTTGTAGTGCAAAAAACCATCAAGGGGTATGAAAGACTGGAATAGTCTAATCCAAATGCTTCTCATAAAGCGAGATTGAGCAAACCACCAGTAGGTCAAGAGAAAGACTAGAACAGTCAATCCAACACAGCTATAACAAAGCAGATGAAGAATCTGGGTCTTCAAGAATTCATAAGCCCAGTAAAATCTGAGTCTATGCAACTGACTTTCTGAAACAAACACTCAATCACCAAACGGCATAAGCCAAGACATCACCTGTGGTGCTGGGTAGATAGTGAAGAATCTCATATCATGAACTTTTGGAATGCTCCATCTGGAATATAAAATTCAGCAAACTGCCTACTAAAAATCCATAACATGGTTGTAGCTGCTCAAAAAATGTCAATATGAAGAAAAACTTCTCGTGCCATCGATGAAGTATAAATTGCAGTAGACCCCTCATATCGAGCAAAGACAACAAAAAATAACATTGTAGTATCCACGCAGAAAACAAACTCCTTGCCTAGTGGTAGTACCAGTCTTATACCTGCGGTAGTGCCGGCTTCCAGGCAAAAATGGAATTTCACACAGAAATCCAATCTTTTCAAATCAAGAACTAATTTAGATCAATTCTTTGAGCCATGTTGTGATCAACACATGATCACACCGATTACAAAACACTTTTGCAAATTTTCATCACATAAACACTAATATTTTGCAAAACACATTTGCAAATATAAATCATACAAACAAGAGCACTTAGGAATTAACAAAATCAATTCTTGAACCAAGTGATGATCAACACATGATCACGACACTTTGTAGAACACATTTGCAAATGCTTGTCACTTGCACCATAAGAATTGCATAAATCAACTTGTTTGCAAAACACATTTGTAAATGACAAATTCATGTAAATAAACCATAAAGATTTGAACTCAAACATAGCTATGTGATGACCAACACATGATCTCTAGCAATTTGCAAAACACACACGCAAACTTTAGTCACATTCTAAGAAGAGTACTTGCGTGATCTTCAACATTTTGCAAAACAACATCAAACATGAGCTTCTCCCATTTGCAAAACACATTTGAAAATCAAAGCTCCTTGTAGAGAACATATCAATAAAATTGCAAGCATGAGTTATAACTATTTGTAAAACACATTCGCAAATATTTGCTCCATACAAAAACCAAATCAAGAGGTGAGCTAGTGCAAGCGAGATTGAACCGTCAACACATGATGAGACTCAAGCTATAATACTTGAGCTCTCTTAATAGTACGGCAACCTATACTAGCAACCTGGTCTCCCAACCAAACACTGAGACCAGTAAAAGACTAGGAACACATCCTTAGCCCTATGCTAGTTATACATTTTCCTCGCGCAACCACTTGGAGCTTTTGCTTGATGACTAATATCATATCTCCAAGTCTGAGTTTTCATCTTGTTATCAACACATGATGAACTCTCTTCTCTTTGGGATCCACCTTTGATACTCATCAACACATGATGACATCCTTCATCCTGAGTCTTGACTTGATGATCATCAACACATGATGTCATCTAAAGTCCTCATCAAAATTGGACTTAACTTATTTCATAACTCATTGAAAATGTTAGTCTAATATACATGGCTGTCCCAATCATCAACACACTATTAACACATAATGGTTGCCCTAGATCCCTTGATCCACTCATTTGATGATTGACAATAACCCAAATCAATATTGATTTAAATTAATATTTGTCTTGAGTATACTAGTGCTACTAAAGCTTCATATACTCAAGCACTTTCGACCGTCCTTTGATCACCAAAGTACACTCTCAACACATGATGGAGAGCCTGATCTAGTTCTTTGATGATTGAACAACAACCGAACACAATTTAAATTGAATTTAAATTGTTATGAGTATATTTCAATTATGAAAACTTCATAAACTCAATTTGATGGTTCAAAGTAATGATCCAATTTATATGGAATGGGATCAATACTATTGAGACCATCAACCATAGAATAAACTCTATTAAATGTGTGCACATATATATATATATATAATTGAACTTGAACCAATACGTACATATTTAATTTGATATTTCTTTGGAGTTTATCCTACATTAACATGGGTATACTACAACTACACAAGTTTTATATACTCAAAGATTTGTTTCCAAGTAAAGATCCTTATTTTATTTGGCAAGATGAAAGGGATCAATACTATTGAAACTTCAAGATAAAGCATGAACTCCCCTTAAATGTGTGCATTCATGTAAATATGAAATTGAAACATTATGCAAATCTAAAGGTTGAAACTACGGTGCAGTTCACCCTTTATCTTGAATCCAAAGCATGTATATAGAAATAATAAGATAGGATTGGATGCAAACCTTTGACATTTCTGTTTTTCATTGAAATGAGACTAATAAGAAATATACTTAATAAACAAATTAGTCTCATATTGGGATTTATCAATAAGATCATAAATTTTATATCTAAGGAATGCAACAATATATATCAATGTAACATTGATTGCATACCTTTGATAATTCCATCCTTTCATCCAAATGAGACTAATAAATGAGAAACTCAATAGTAATGTTAATCTCACAACAATTAGTTTTTTCATTAATTATTAATTAAGTATTAATCACCAAAACCAAATAAGCTTGAACTTACAGAAGCACATACAAATGCTCAGCAGGCTAGTAATAGCCGAGGTCGTAGAAAAGACCAAAGGCATAAAAGGGATAAATGGAAGAATGACAAAGCTTAAAAAGGAAGAGGCAAACCTTAGTGAGAAGTTAAAGAAAGGGGATCAAGTAGCTTCCAGAAGCAAGGCCCATCCAATAAGGCTGCAGACCATCCACAACCATGCTTTAGGTGTGGATGCACTGGTCATTGGTTGCGCACCTGCTGCACCCCAAAGCATTTAGTGGACCTTTACATGCAATCTACTAGGAAGTTCTAGAAGAATCAGGGAAATAAGGTTGAGGCACACTTCACTTTTTAGCCTGTTGTTGACGCGGATGTCGAGAAGTGTGATGATATGATTCTTGATCTTACTGAGTTCGGAGAGCTCCAGAAGGACACCCACGACTCATATGGAGACCTTAATTAGTTTTCTAAATATCCCTTCACTTTGCTAGTCGATGTCACATATCATTATGAGTCTCCTTAAGAGTCTTCTTATCATTTAATCTTAGTTCCAAAATGAACATTAGTCTACGCTCATTTAAACAAATTGTTATTTCCTAGGATATTTGATTGATTGTGCTTTACTTGTTCTATATTTTGCAATATGTTCCTGCTACAACAATTACTTGATTGTTAAATCATATTTCTAATATAAAACAAAATATAATCTAATGGCAGAGGAGGAAATATGTCTTGTAGACAGTTGCACCACAAATTCAATTTTTAGGGAGACTAAATATTTTTAGATGTTGACTAAGAAAACTAAAAATATTATGACCATCGCCGGAAGCGATGCCCTCATTGTTGGCACTAGAAGAGCCATCATAGTCTTTCCTATTGTAAGATCGAGGATGCCGACTAGAGGGGGGGGGTGAATAGGCGGTTTTAAAAATCCTTCTCACTAAATACACGCTCTATTGATCTCTATGTCAAAACCTAAATAATAATCAATGCGAAAGCGATAAACTAAGATTTTGACAAATAAGAGTCTAAATCAACTAGGCTTACTAAGTGCACTTGCTAATTATGTCTCTACTAAAGAATATACAATCCTAAAGAAAATCAAGCAATTTAATTCTAGGAATGTAAATTGCAACAATGTAAATAGAGAATTGAAAGCAAACAAAAGGAGACACACCGATGTTTTACCGTGGTGTTCGGAGACTTGCCAGTCTCCCCTAATCCACGTTGAGGCAAGCCCAAACCACTTTGGACCGGCTCCACGAATTGAGCACCCGCCTCGATTCCACTAGTGGTAGCTCTTTCCCCCTCCGGGTAGGCGAGCTCCGACCTTCACAACTTTGCCGGGCCTTCTCACAATCTCCTTGAGAAGGTCACCGTGCACGACGCCTCCACACGCCGTCTAGGTGTCGGCAAACACCAAGAGTAATAAGTCAAGCCCTCTACCTTGAACCTCACCAAGTGCAACACATGCACAAGGATGCTCCATCCTTCTCTAGATGCAACACATGCAATTAGAGACTTCTCTCCTTGCCCACAAAGTGCAACACATGCACAATATGGAGGAGAGGCTCACACTAGCTCAAGAGAAAGCAAATCAACACCAAAGAGATTCTACACAAGAAACTCTAAATCAAATTTATCTCAAATCACTCAAATATGGCTCTATGAGCTCTTGGGGTTTTGCTCTCACAAGAATACCTCAAATGGGTGCTAAAGCAGCTGCAAAACCCTCCTAGCTCGGCCCCTTTTATAGCCCCTCAAGAAAACTAGCCGTTGGAGGGTGAAATGGGGTAAAAACGCAGCAAACCCGGTGCTACCGCCCTACTAGGGCCGGTAGCACCGGCCTTTAGGCCAACGGTCACTTCTGTGCATTAAAAACACTAAAAACTAGCCGTTGCTACAGTACCCCCGGTGCTACCGCCCATCTAGGACCGGTAGCACCGGCCATTTCCACCAAAAAACACTTCTCTGGAGTTTTTACACCGCCTTTGGGCCGGTAGTACCGCCCCGGGCGGTCCTACCGCCCATCTGGGGCCGGTAGCACTGCTAGGGCGGTGCAGGCGGTGCTACCGCCCTTGTAGGGGCGGTGCTACCACTGTCAGAGCCACTAAAACGCTCATAACTTTTTACTCCGAACTCCGATTTAGGTGATTTTTGATTCTATGCGAAGCTCATCATGAGGGCTACAATCTCCACCCATTTTCAAGATTTAATCAACCATAGATATTTTTAAATATCACAAAAATAAAGACTCTAATGTAGTCATTCAAGTCTAAAATCTGATTTCTCGAAATCCCTCACATAGACTTGATCAAGGGCATGACTACAAGCTAGAGGGAGTCAATAAAATCAATTCTTATGCCATTTGGTGATCAACTCATGATCAAAACAATTTGCAAAACACATGTGCAAATAAACCGAGAACCCATGAGATCAATCCTCTAGCCATGTAAGGATCAACACATGATCCCGACACTTTGCAAAACACATTTACAAATGCCAACACATGCTCTAGGATCAAAACCATAACCTCTAGGTTATTCGCAAAACACATTTGCAAATAGAAAAATCATAAACTTTACCTAGCCTTGTGATGATCAACACATGATCAAATCACAAGCTAAAACACCGATGCATGAGCTTTCACCTTTTGCAACACATGCAAAACTTAGCTCCATACAAAAACACATAAACCAAATTACATGAGCTATCTCCCTTTTGCAACACATGCAAATCCATAGCTCTATGCAAAACAACCAAATCAAGATTCAATAAGAAGCAAGCATGAGCTCCCTTATTTGCAACACATGCAGATACTTAGCTCATGCAAGAACCAACCAAGAGAGTGAGCTAGAGTGAACCGGATTGAGTTCATCAACACATGATGAAGCTCAAGCTAAAATACTTAACCCCTCTTAATAGTACGGCACCTAACTAGCAACCTGGTCTCTCATCCAAACACCGAGACCGGTAAAAGACTAGGAACACATCCTTAGCCCTAGCTAGTTATACCTTTGCCTCTAGCACATCCACTTGGAGCTTTTATGATTTCCATCTTCTCGCCAAGTCGAATCTTCGTCTTGTTCATCAACACATGATGAACTTCCCTTGTCTTAGCTTCGGGATCCTCTCTTGATGCTCATCAACACATGATGACGTCCTTGTCCCGTTAATCCATCTCAACCTTAGACTTACCTATTTCAAACTCATTGAAAGTGTTAGTCCAAAACACATGGTTGTCTCAATCATCATTGCGCTCCATTAACACATAATGGATACTCCCAAGATCCTTTGATCTTTTCTTTTGATGATTGACCACAACCCAAAGACAAATGATTGAAAGATTAATTGTGTCTTGAGTATATTAATGCAACTAATGCCTAATATACACAATAACTTTCGATTGCCCTAAGATCAACAAAGTGAACCATCAACACATGACTAGTTCTTTGTTGATTGAATGGCAACCGAACACAATTTAAATTGTGATGAGTATATATTAACTACACAAGTTTCATATACTCAATTCGATAGAATCTAAAAGTAATGATCCAATTTATATGGAGTGGTGGAAAGGGATCAATACTCTTAAGACCATTAATTATAGAATAAACTCCGTTAGATGTGTGCATGCAAATAATTGAACTTGAATCAATATGCACATATTCAATTTTGTATTGCTTTGGAGTTTATCCTATATTGCCATGAGTATACTACAACTACACAAGTTAAACATACTCAAATGGTTGTTTCAATATAATGATCCTTAACATAGAAAGATGGATTAGATCAACACTTTGAAACTTCAAGATTAAGCATGAACTCCCCCTAAATGTGTGCATTCATGTATATATGGAGTTGAGACATTAATGCACATCTTGAGGTCTGAATAATGGTAGAGTTCATCCTTTAACCTGAATCCAAAATATGCATTAAGATATCGTAAAGTGAATACGAGTGCATACCTTGGGTTTTCCATTTTTCAATGAGATGAGACTAATCAAAGATATACTCAATAAAAGAGTTAGTCTTATAAAAGATTTGTCATTAATTAACAATTGAGACTAATCAATATTATAATTATCAAAAGAGTTAGTCTCAAGATTAGATTTGTCATTAACACCAAAACCAACTTAATGGAGCTTGAACTTTCAATCTCCCCCTTTTTGGTGATTGATGACAAATCCAAGCTTAGTATCCACATTTGGATGAAAATCATCATATTGAGATAATTTAATCTATTTGAACATGTAAGCATGTCTTTGAGCAATTTAAGCATTAACAAGTGAGAATGCATATGAGAGATTTGTAGACAAATAATTAAAATAATTCTCTCCCTTAACCAAATTAAGCTCCCACGAGCTAAGCTCCCACAAACTCCTCAACCAAATGAGGTATTAAGCTCCCACAAATTCTCCCCCTTTTGGCTTTAAACACCAAAAATGGAAAACGAGTCCAAAAAGGACAGTTTTTAGAGTGAAGAGCTTGGCAAGAAAATACTACTTTGAAGAAGAGAAAGCTTGGTAAGAAAATATTACTTTGAGGAAGTGAGAGTTTGGCAAGAAATTCTCTGAAATGAGGTCATAACAAGATTGAAATGAATACATATGACCTATTGAAGTTCACAAGAATTCTTAAATAAAATACCACTTGTAAATATTAAGAATTTTCAATAAGATTTAAGAATTTCGCAAACTTCTTCTTTATATGGCCCAAAAGAGTAAACCATAAAGGAAACAAGGCCATATTTTAAGTTAAGCATTATAAAGATTTTTGAAACACATTCAAATAAACTCCTCATTTTATTAGGCTTTTCAATTTGCAAACAAACTCACAAAACGAGTCTTTGAGAGCCTAATAGCGCTTAAACTAGAAAAGCATCCAAATGAGCTTCGAATTTTCATAAAACCACTTGTAGAAAGTTTTAAAGAAGCATCACTTGTAATACCACTTGAAGAAAATATAGAGCTTGTAAATATCAATTTTAAAATGATACTACTTGTAATGCTCAATTTTTTTAATTGATACCACATGAAAAGATTGTTTTTCAAATGATGCTATTTGTAAGAGATATCACTTGTAAAGATCATTTTGAATGAGGATACCACTTTTGAGAAAATCATTGACATTTGTTTTAAAGTAAGCTCATTTTCTGAAAGATCAAAACTATATGTCAATTTAAAAATCAACTTGATACCATGACATACACAAAAAGAAGAGCATATTCCAAAACTTGAATAAACAAGCTCCAAAATGATTCTAAGATAAATCATGGAGCTAATACATTTAAAATTGCCCAAGTTTTGTTTTGAGAGGTTCTTCCAACTTAAAGCCAATTAAGAGGTATGAAAACCACAAGGATTTCACAAACTGCAAATTTCAGGTTTTCAGATTTTGACATTTCATTTAGGCTTCAAAAGATAGTTGAAAAACTGCTCAAATGAGGTCCAAAAAATCTGATACAATTTGACATACTAGACCAACTAGTGAGGATCAATTTTTACAAAGGTGGTCCCCTCAAATTATGACCTGATTTGGAGATACAAAAATCACAAATCAGCTCAAAACCATATAAAAGTCTGAATTTTCAGCATTTGATCAAAGAGAGAAAAATGCATAACTTTTTCAAATGAGGTTCAAATTATTTTAAACTGTGCAGAAACAAACTTTGGGATCATAAAAATCTTTTCCAAAAAGAATTTTCTAAAAAGGAGTTTCCATTCAAAAGATATCTCAAATTTTGCTTTGTAGGCATGAATTTTACTCAAAAAGGAGAAAAGTCAAAACTTTTTCAAATAAAGTCCAAATAGTTTCAAAATTTCCAGAAATGAACTTTGGACTAGTTGCCAGGAGTGCTCAGATAAGGTCAAATGGAAAGAAGTAATTGAGGCGGAATTGTGCTTACTTAATATGAGGAAATTATTTGGTCCTATCGACCGAACACCTTATAAAGTGGCCCCTGTAGGATCGAACTGGGTTTTCATCCGGAAGAGAAATGAAAATAATTAGGTGGTGAGATATAAAATGAGGCTTGTAGCCCAAGGGTTCATACAGAGACCCGATATCTATTATGATGGAATTTACTCTCCTGTAATAAATAGAATAAAGTTCTAATACTTAATATCAATGGCAGCTAGCTTAAATTTAACAATGCAGTTGATAGATATAGTGACCGTATATTTATATGAGTCATTGGATATGGATATTTATATGAGAGTCCCTGAATGAGTCAAAATTCTGAATCCTAAAAAAGAAAATCACAGCATGTATAACGTCAAACTCTAGAGATCGCTATACGGATTAAAACAGTCGGGGAGAATGTGGTACAACCGACTTAGTGAGTTCCTTCTGAAGAAGGGATACTCTAACAATGATGATTGTCCCTGTGTGTTAATAAAGAAATCCCATAATAGATTCTGTATCATCTCAGTTTATGTTGATGATTTGAATATCATTGAAACCACGGAGGAGATAAAGGAAGCAAGTTCTTACCTTACAATGGAGTTTGAGATGAAAGATTTGGGTAAAGCCAAATATTGTTTAGGCCTGCAGCTAAACCATTCCTAGAAGGAATTTTTGTACACCAATCTACTTATACCAAGAAGGTATTGGAAAGATTTAATATGGATAAATCTCATTCTTTAAAAACCCCACGGTAGTAAGATCCCTTGAAGTGGATAAAGACCCTTTTTCAGTCAAAGGATTGAAAATGAGGAAGTCTTAGTAACTGAAGTCCCATACTTAAGCGCTATTGAGGTACTTATGTATCTTGCAAATTAGACAAGGCCTGATATTGCATTTGTAGTAAATTTGTTAGCAAGACAGTACAACCCCAACTAGAAGACATTGGGCTTGTGTCAAGATTTTACTTAGATACCTCCACGGTACTCAAGATCTTGGATTGTTTTACCAGAAGAATCTAGACTTTACCATGGTGGGATATACGGATACTGGCTATCTACCTGATCCCCACAGTGCCAAATCTCAAACTGATTTTGTGTTTTCTCTGCGGTGGTACAACTGTTTCTTGATGGTCTTTTAAACAGACCTTGGTAGCTACTTCTACTGACCACTCAGAGATTATAGCTTCATATGAAGCCTCACATAAGTGTGTTTGGCTGAGACGTGTGATTAACCAAATCCAGAAGTCATGTGATCTTAATATGGTCGGTACCCCCTATGATTATCTATGAACATAATACTGCTTGTGTTGCACAAATGCAATTGGGTTATGTGAAAAGCAATATCACGAAGCATATTGATCCTAAACTTTTCTATACTCACGAACTCTAGAAGAATGGTGAGGTAAATATTCTTCAAACTAAGTCATGTAAAAATCATGGTGATTTATTCACAAGTCCTTGTTAAAATCTACATTTCAAATATGTGTTAGTGGCATTGGAATGAGATGACTTAGAGATATGCAGAGTTCAAAGGGAGTAAATCCTTGAACCATAACCCTAAGTATGATTCTACTTTAAATCCAAAAGATGATAAGTTGTACTCTTTTTCCCTTAGGGCTTGTTTGGATGCTAGGGAAAAGAAACCCAGGGAAAAATTTCCCTAGAGGGGATTTTGAAGGTATATTGAATCCCCCTCAATCCCTATGGCAATTTCCCCGAAGGGAAATTTATTCTCTATCACCATTTGGAAACTATAGGGGTAAAATTCCCTAACATTTAAACAAATGCAATGAAACAAGAAAAAAAATCAACATGATGAACTCTAGAAAATCGACGTCGCCTTCATCTTCCACCTCGTCGTCGGCTTCAAGCGGAGAGAATGAAAATGGTTTCAGCCATCGAGATATAGGGGCTGATACTAATCTTAACAATTTGAGAAAATCATTATATGATAGATTCATAGTTACTGCAGAATATAATTATGAAAGAATCACTGTTGCACTGACCAAAATCATTCAAGGCACAACTTGTACTGTGCTTATAAGGAGAACAGACAAAGATTATACACGGACAATATTACTCAATACAAAATCATATAGTCGTAATCCTGAAACGCTCCAGTGATACACATGTTCATCTCAAAATCCATAGAAACTCAACTGATCCCAGTTGCTAGCAATATAATCCAGCAGCAATTACTCCTACATCAACAAGTGAACAAACATCTCAACAAGCGACAAACACATAAACAGTTTGGCCCAGAACTTAACAAAAGCAGATAAACAATCAAACATACTTCGACATCTCATTCAGTATTACCAGATCATCGACAAATGTCACAATGCTTGGGATTAACCCCAGCAATAAATAGGAAGTTTCTCACACTCACCATACACTCATATGTCGACCATTAATTTTCCAATCACAACAATTTCACATACAAACAGCAAAACCATCCAGGAATGCAAGGGACAGAACAATAACAACTAGTCGAGTGATAAGAAATAGAAATTAGGTGCAACAGCAAAATAACATAACTACATTCGTCTCACTTGTCTTCACATTTTTATTACCATAGAAAGGAAAACTGCAGAAAACGAAAGGGATTGCAATAAGTCCCCAACTCTCCATGATCCTCTAAGCTACTAACCAGCGGAATAGTAGATTCATACTACTACCAGTACAGTAATATCAGTACCATGACAAAAAGGATTATCCAATCTCATATAAGCCATAGCAGCAGAGCAAAACTTCTGATGCATCAGAGCACCAGATTACCTCTTCAGGTGGAGGAAGACCACTGCAATGGCGGCTGTGGCGGCGGCTCCAGCGGCCGCGGCCGCCACCAGCCCGAGAGATGCCACCTCCACTTCCTTAGGCGCCACGATAGAGGAAGCAGCAGTCTCCTCCTTCTCTGCAGCGGCGGCGGCAGAAGCCTTTAGGTCCTTTATCTGCTCCTTGAGAGCGACCTTCTCCTAGTTTGTACTCTGCAGCTCGGCGCCGAGGCTAGTGCCCTTGCGTATCTCGGCATCGTGGTCGGACTTCTCAGAGGCGACGTGAGCGGAGGAGGCTAGTGAGATAGGCGACGCGGCGCGAGAGAGGAGGCGCTATCACAAGAGAGGACCCGAGAGGAGGCGATGCAAGAGAGGCGACAGGGAAAGATAGCCCGACGTGAGGAGACGCTAATTTTTTCCCCGTGGAAATAGGATGGATTGGGCCGAGAAATCTTGGGGTTGGCTGCTTCCAAACACGCTTAGAATCAGACCAGCGCAAACTAGCCCAGTGGATTTTTGGCCTAGGGAATGGGCCGGGATCCTGACCGGGATCTGGGCCCCCAAACAAGCCCTTAGTGAGTTTTTTTTTAAGTTTTCTCATATGAAAGTTTTTAATGAGGCAACTAGTGTAATACAGTGTGCGAGTGCAATGTACTTTTTCTCCACCTCTTTTTTCCCATTGTATTTTTGAGGGGAGTTTTTAATGAGGTATGTGCATTACGTGATATTCGCCCAAGACGGAGTGTTGAGATATGAATGGACTTGAAGTCCTAATATGGTTGGACTCTATCTCTATGTGGACGAATTCGAATCTATCTCTTGTTGTCTTTCACTATATATTTGACACCCTCTTGTACAAGAGAACCAATCTAATAAAGAGAGAACATAATTTCACCTCTTTATATTTTGTGTGCTCCCTTTTGTGCTTGCTGTTGTTTAATGCATTGTGATCGATCGAGGTCGGACCACGTCGTTTTATAACAGAACCAACCCCAATGTACTCAAATTCAGTTTCAAGGTAATATAAGGAAGCGTCTACAAGATGCAATGATTGGTTACAACACGTCCACAATGTTTAAGCCGACTTTTAGCTGAAGCTTTCAAGGGCAAAATGGTGAGGCGAGAACTTACGACACAGTGCTACGCGGTAACAAGAGAGCTCCCGATACCTCTCAAGCCTACAATATCAAAGCCACTCGAGTGGCCTCCATGAACTATTCATTTCTCAGCTTGCAGCACTTCTGATCCTTCACCTGCTGTTTTATGGACCAAACGAGATCATGATGCCACATAAGGATGTACTATTTGATTCCATGCAGTTATTCAGCATCTGCAGGACTGCAGCCGTTCATGGTGTACCTACCACTGCATGCACGTGTATATCTCCATTCAATCGAAGCTGTAAAAGTTTTGTTCAGTTCAGTTCGAAGTTCAGATGAGGAACTAGACGGTCCTGCCTCTTGTTACCATTAGAGCCATCCGATCGAGCCACGGGAAGCTGACTTCAAGTCAGGCGACATTTCTGAATCATACTAGAGAAAATAGACAACCAATTTGTCACCCGTCGCCTCATATGGTCAAGTTAGGGCTCTAGTTTTGCATAAATCTCTGGATTCAGAGCTGACAACTGAAGATGCATATACCATGTACAAACCGAATCGATATAAGTTCACCAACATTTTTGAGTTAGCAATAAGATGATCTAGCTAGTGCAAGAAATAGGAAATTCATTCTTTGCTTGTTTGACCAATTATCTGGTTTGAAAATTAATTTTCATAATAGTGATATTTATTATTTGGGGATCTAGGAATTAATACGGAGAGGTATGAGGAAATCTTCACTTGTAATATCGGTAACCTTCCTCTTAATTACTTGGGAATACCCATTGATGCTAAAAGATTGAGGAACTCAGCATAGAAATTGTTGGGATAGAATTCAGAATATAATCCGATTCAATTAGAGGTAAATTAGAAAGTTAGAGATATAGTTTGATTGCATTACGATTGTAATTCTCACTATAAACAAAGGGTGTGTGATACAATAGGATACACACAATTCTTCTAAAGTTCTAAATGGTATCGAGCCATACTTTTGAGTTGTTCCCCATCAGGCTATCGACGTCGTTCCCGATCCACCGCTTGGGATGTTGCATCGCCGCCGCCGCGTGGAGGCTCTGCACCACCACTATTGCTCGGGTCGCTCAGCACCGTCGGTTCGCCACCATCGTCGGTCAGCATGAGCCATTGGGCCATTGTCGTCGCTCGGCATGAGACGAGTCGTCAGGCCACCGCTGCCACTTAGCGCAAGCCGCCAGGTTCCCCGCTTGGCGCAGCCATCAGGATGCTACCGCCACTCGGGCCGTTGTTTGGAGGCGTCACCCGTTTGTTGATCTATGGAGAGGAAGTAGGGGGGGAGAGAGAGAGAGCAGAGAAGGAAGGGAAAAGAAATAGCCGACCGATGCTAACCAGGAATAAAAAGGAAGAAGAAAGAATAGGAAAAGGGAGAAAAAAGAAGAAGGAAAATCTACAAGTTATTTTTTTATCACATGTTTATCAGAGGTACTGCTTATATGTTTTGTGTTAATAGTAATGCTTGAGTGATTGCCGTGATCGTGGAAATACGTACGGTATAGATTTGTGATCAGCATTGCTCTAGTTAGTCATATGAGATAACTCGAGAGGAGATGGAACCTATGAGGAAGTAGGAGGAGGAGGCCACGATGAAGGCGGCTGAAGACAAGAGGAGGGCGATGGTTGAGTCAACTTCCTATTTGGTCACTCAAGGTGACATGAGAAGAATATTATATGATCTTTTAGTGACATGTATGATTAGTTCGAGGACTAGTATAGGATTGTCCGAATTGAAGCGAGAGCTTATACCGAATGATGTGAAGTTGGAAGGCAGTAAGAATTACCTAAGTTGGTCTCGAAAGGCTTAGCTAATTCTGAAGACGAAGAGAGTGGAGCACTACCTGTAGAAAACTTGTGTTGAGCCTTTAGACAAGATAAGTATGTATTGGACGATGTGGAACACCAACAACTCTGTAGTGGTGGCATGGTTGCTAACTTCGACGTCTCTATCCATCGCTCGGATGGTAAAAATGATGCAGAATGCATTAGAGATGCAGAAGACACCATGTAACATGTACTCTGGGCTAGCAATGTGATGATAATGGTAGAAGTTTAGGGCATGATAGAGGTCCAGAAACAGGAAGAGAAGACCGTCCAAGAGTATGATAGTGAGTTGCAGAAACTATGGGCAGACTTGGATCACTATGATCCACTACAATTAACATATGCTGGTGATACTGAAGTTGGCAAATGGTAATTGTAACGCAGGTGGGTCACACACTTCTTAAAGGGCTAAACCCAGAATTTGAGAGTATGAGAGATGTCATGTTTCATTTGGCAATTCTACCTACTATGGAGGAGGTCATTTCAACTATGGTGCAGGAGAAAGTTCGACTACGAGTGATGGGGGGCAACAACCCAGTCAGATCTGCCTACACCATACCTAATGTTAGGGAGTATTACAACTATGGGGTAAGAGGACACTTGAGTTGTGTCCGTCCTCTCCGACGGTATGGTGCAGGTCGAGGTCGTGGCGGTCGTGGTGATCATAGAGGATGAGGCAGAGATCGTGGAGGTCAAGGCAGGGGCAGGGGTAGCCCTAGACCCAGTATCCTATGCAAAAGAAAGTATGTATGTTACTCTAACAAGCGAGCATGCAATGTAGTGTGAACAATGGCAGAAGGGCAAAGCATTAGAGTTTTCTCATGTTCTACAACAGCACCTACCACCTTCTTTGGTAACATTGCCAACTACACCCACATGGGTGAAGGTACTTAGGCACTGGCACTTACATCCACATATAAGCATCCTTATATTGATTGTATCATAGATTTAGAAGCATCTAAGCATCTCATAGGTTCTCTTAGAGCATTTGCGTCCTACATTCCATATACACACTCTAAAACTATTTAGATAGCTCATTGGACCTTTCAGCTTATTCAGGGAGTAGGATCTATAGAGTGCACACCATCCATTACTTTATCCTCTGTTTTGTATGTCTCATCCTTTCCAGTTAATCTCCTTTCAGTAAGTTCTATTATCGACCAATTAAAATGCACTATTTTATTTGATGAGTACTCTTGTATGTTTCAGGAGAAGAGAACTAGGAAGAGAATTGGAAATAGAATCAGGCATAATAGACTGTGGTATGTTGATCAGGTGGATATAGCATTGGCCGTGGCTGCAAGAGGAGTTGAGGAAGAGATTTTGCTGCATCATCGTCGTTTGGGACATTCTTTATTTGAGAGTGAGTCTGATATACCCTGAGTTGTTTAATAAAGTGGACAAATATAAACTTATGTATGATACTTGTGAGTTTTGAAAGCATACATGATCTACTTATAATACTATTGGTCTTTGGAGTTATGAATTTTTTATATTTATACATTCTGATGTTTAGGGTCCATACTCGGTTACCTCTATGAGTGGTTTTAAGTGGTTTGTCACATTTATTGATTGCTATAGTTGTATGACTTGGATCTATGTGATAAAGCACAAGAGTGAGGTCCTTCGATATTTCCAAGACTTCCATCGATTGGTGGCAATTTAGTTTGATGTGAAAGTTTGAATTCTTCGAATAGACAATAGAACTAAATATTTTAACATAGAGTTTGTAGCATCTCTCTCAAAGAATGGGACTTTATCAAACCATTTGTCCATGAACCTCGTCTCAGAATGGAGTGGCTGAGAGGAAGAATTGACATTTGTTGGAGTTAGCACAATCACTCGTGTTTCAGATGAATGTGTCGAAGAGATTCTGGAGTGAGGCGATGATGATGGCTGCATATCTTATTAATTGGATGTCGTCTCAAATACTTGGGATGAAGTCTCTCGTTGAATTTCTTTTGGGTCAATGAGAGTTCAAAATTCTCCCTAAAGTGTTTGGTTGTGTGTGATTTGTATGAGATCACCAGCCAACAATTGGCAAACTAGATTCGCAGGCCATGAAGTGTGTCTTCATAGGATATTCATCTAGTCAGAAGGGATATAAGTGCTAGAACCCAATAGAAAAAAATTATCCAGTGCTAGAACCCAATGGAAAAAAAATTATACATGAGTATGGATGTAAATTTTTGGGCGTTCAAGCCATACTATACGAGTAGTAGTGATCTTGGTCAATTTTTAGAGAAATTCTCTCTTATCACCAAAGTTGATAGTCGAGAGGGGGAGTAAATGAGAGTGGAAGTGATAACCGAGGGGAAGAAGTTGTTGTAGGGAAAATTCTGTGTCCCTCTCTGAGTCAAGATAAAAAAATGTTCAAGAGATGTGACAGCACTAAAATAATTAAAGGTGATAGCACCAGAAGAATTAAAGATATATGAGAGAAGACACTTATGGAGACAGTGGACAATTTCATGTCCCTCTCTGAGTCAGAAAAAATGTGCAACATATGAGACAACCCCAAAAAAATTTAAGGTGATAGCCCCAGAGGAATTAAAGGTGTATCAAAGAAGACGCTGTTAGATTGAGGATGCCGACTAGAGAGGGGTGAATAGGTGGCTTTTAAAAATCTTCTACGATTAATTTCTCACCTAAGTACTCATATGACAAAACCTTAACAATAAATAATGTGGAAGTAATAAACTAAGGTTTTGATAATTAAAGCCTAAATCAACTAAGCTCACTAAGTACACTAACTAATTATGTCTCTAGTCAAGAATAAGCAATCCTAAGATGATTAAACAATTTAATTTTAGAAATGTAAATTATAAAAATATAAATAAGGAATTGCAAGTGAGCACAAAGAGACATACCGATATTTTATCGTGGTGTTCAGAGACTTGCCGGTCTCCCCTAATCCACGTTGAGACAAGCCAAAACCACTTTGAACCGACTCTACGAATTGAGCACCTACCTTGATTTCACTAGTGGTAGCTCTTTCCCCCTCCAGGTAGGTAAGCTTCGGCCTTCACAAAGTCGTCGAGGGTTCTCACAACCTCCGTTGAGAAGCTCACTGCGCACGACATCTCCACATGCTGTATAGGTGTTAGCAAACATCAAGAGTAACAAGTCAAGCCCTCTATCTTGAACTCCATCAAGTACAACACATGTACAATAGTGATCACCAAGTGCAACACATGCACAAGGATCCCCTCAAGTGCAACACGTATACAAGAGGCTCTCAATCCTCTTTTAATTGCAACCCATGCAATTAGAAGCTCACTCTTAGCTCAAGAGGCAATAGGGAGAGAGTAACACATGCAACACCTCCCACAAGACTCTCAATAAGTTCAACACCAGCAAATGCCCCCCTAGGCCTCCTTTTATAGCCTCACAAATAAAACTAGCCGTTTGGGGGCAATTCTGGAAAAACTCAGTAAATCCGGTACTACCGCCCTTCTAGGGTCGGTAATACCGACCTCTAGGCCAACAGCTAGAGAACTAGCCGTTGCATAGGAAACCCGATACTAGGCGCAGTAGTACTACTCGAGCGGTAGTATCGACCCTCATTGGTGGTACTGCTAGACTCAATGCAACTCAAAAACACGCTTCTCTATAAAATAGTTACCAGCTACTAGGGTCCAGTACTACCGCACTTCCGGTAGTACCTCCCTTAAGCCCGGTAGCTCCGGCCTCCACAAACTCAGAGCAACACATGCTCTCTGGAAAAAACAACCGACCTCAAAGGGGTGGTAGTACTGACCATGCGGTACTGTCGGCCTTAGGGAGCGGTAGTACTGGCCTGGCGGTACTACCGGCTTCACAACTGCGGTAGCTTCGAAATTTCCAGCAACACAAGATTTTACACAAAAATCTTTTCTTTTCGAATCAAACATCAATAAGAATTAATTATATGAGCCATGTGATGATCAACACATGATCATGTCAATTTGCAAAACACATTTGCAAATCCTATTCACATGCTCCAAAGAATCGCATTTAAAACTTCAACTTATTTGCAAAACACATTTGTAAATAAACTAAGAACCTATAAGATCAATCCTCTTAGCCATGTGATGACCAACACATTATCAAGTTAATTTGCAAACCCTATTCACATGCTCTAGGATCGAAACCTATAACCTTTAGCTTATTTGCAAAACACATTTGCAAATAACAAATCAACATTTTGCAGAAACACATTTTGCAAATAAACAAGCATAAACATTTATTAGCCTTGTGATGATCAACGCATGATCAAATCACAAGCTAAGACTCTAATGCATGAGCTCTCTATTTGCAACACATGCAAATACCTAGCTCCATGCAAACAACAACCATAGAAATCAAATTGCATGAGCTCTCTCCTTTTGAAACACATGCAAAACTAAAGCTCCATGCAAAATTCAAATAAATCAAGATTCAATTTAAGAAGCAAGTATGAACCTCAATATTTGCAACACATGCAAATATGAGCTTCATGCAAAATCTAACTAAGAGAGTGAGCTAGAGTGAACCAGATTGAGTTCATCAACATATGATGAAGCTCAAGCTAAATAACTCAACCCCTCTTAATAGTACGGCACCTAACTAGAAACCCGGTCTCTCATTCAAACACCGAGATCAATAAAAGACTAAGAACACATCCTTAGCCTATCTAGTTATACCTTTGTCGTGCGTTAATCCTCTTGAAGCTTTTATGATTTGCAATTACTTTCTCTTCAAATACGCGTCTTCTTCTTCTTATTCATCAACACATGATGAATTCTCCTTTTCTCTTTTCTTCACTTCAGGATCTCCTTTAAACTCATCAACATATGATGACTTCTTCCTGATTCTATATCATTGTTGGGCTCAACCTACTTCACAACTCATGAAAGATTGTTAGTCCAACAAATACGGTTGTCTCGATCATCAATTTGCACTCTATTAACACATAATGGATGCCATTGGATCTATTGAGCACAACCCAAATCAATTTGAATGATTAATTGTATCTTGAGTACTTTGATGCAACTAATATTTCATTATACCCAAGAACTTTTTGTTTGTCCTTAATCAACAAAGAATACCATCAACACATGATGAAGCGTTCTTTGATTGATTGAAAGACAACCGAACTCAATTTAAATTCTATTTAAATTGATATGACTATATATAACTACGCAAGTTTCATATACTAATTTTGATGGAGTCTCAAAGTAATAATCCAATATATTGGAGTGATGAAAAGAGATCAATACTCTTGAGACCATCAACTATAGAATAAACTCCATTGCATATGTGCATATAAATAATTGAACTTGGAATCAATATGCACATAATAAATCTTAAATAGCATTTGATTTTATCTTATATTGACATGAGTATACTACAAATACACAAGTTATACATACTCAAAGAGTTGTTTCAAAGTCTTGCTCTTTTATATTATTTGGCAAGAAGACATGTATCAATACTATTGAAACATTAAGTTAAATTATAAACTCCCCCTACATGTGTGCACTTATGTGATGTATGAAATTGGAAATATAATGCACATCTTTAATGTATAAGCAATGGAACAGTTCATCCTTTAACTTGAATCCTATGTATGCATTAAGATAATAGAGTGAATACGTGTGCATACCTTGGGTTTTTCATTTTTCATCCAAATTTGAGATTAATAAGAATAAAGCTCAATAAACATATTAGTCTCATAATGATTAGATTTTTCATTAAACAATAATTAAGCATTAATCTAAAACCAATCACCAAAACCAATAGAACTTGAACTTACAGACTCTTCGAGAGACAGTGGGAGAAACAACCATTGTTGTCAACACCTACGTCGTCAGATAAGCAAATTCCACCAGAGGTGGTAGAGGAACCGGGGAGATAGGGGAGAAACAACAGCTATCGTCATCATTTGAGTGGGTTTTATAAAAAAAATCACAACCTGAACAACTAGCCAATTTAATTGATTCAGTCGCAATCCCAAATCTCTTCTCAAGTCTCTCTCTATCAAAGTTCCTTGCCTCCCCCTGGGGCAAGTGGTAATGTTCTCTCTGATTCCTCTCATTTAGAGTTCTCTTGCACAACGTAAGGCAGTTAGATCTAATGCTGGAAAGCCACCGCCGCGGTATGGCTTTGAGCATGATATTGTAAATTCATCTCATACTCTCATATCTCTCCTGCATACAAAGCATTTATTACATCACTCCAAACAGTGCATGTTCCAAAGGATTGACGAGCTGCTAAGTAAGATTCTAAATGGAAGGATGCTACAAAAGAAGAGCTTGATGCACTTCATAAGAACAAGATGTGGGATCTTGTTCCACTTCCACCAAGAAACAAAGCGACGGGATGCAAATGGGTCTTTACGGTGAAATAGGATTCTAAAGACAAGGTGGACAGATACAAGGTGAGGTTGGTTGCAAAAGATTATAGTCAGACGTATGGAATAGACTATGATGAGACGTTTGCACTAGTAGTGAAGATGAGCACAATAAGGATGTTGGTTTCTTGTGATGTTATTTTTGGGTAGCCTATTTATCATTTAGATGTTAAGAATGCATTTCTTCATGGAGATTTCGAAGAAGGGATATATATATATAGAGATACTATTGGCTTTGATAATAAGTAGATTATCGAAAAGGTGCGTAAGCTTAAAAGTCTCTATATGGCCCACGAGTATGGTTTTACAGATTCAGACGTGCAATTTGTGGTATGGGCTATTCTCAGTGAAATAGGGATCATACAGTGTTTTACCAACATAGAGGTTCACATATCACCATACTAGCAGTCTATGTTGATGACATTGTGATAATTGGAGATGATAGTGAAGACATCAAGTGCCTGGAGGAGAGACTAGGAGAAGTGTTTTAGGTGAAGGATGTTGTACCTCTTCGATACTTCCTTGGAATTGAGATCACTCAGTCTCTAAAAGGGATAGTTCTTTCTCAAAGGAAGTATGTCCTTGATCTGTTAGCAAAGACAGGAATGCTTGGATGTTGTCATATTGTTTCGCATATTGATAGGAATCACAAACTCTGTGCCAAATCTGGTGATCTAGTTGACAAGGAGGCATATTGTTGTAGCATCAAGGTTAAACAGTGGGTATTTCTATACCATTTGTCACAAGGAAACAACATAAGAATGAGAGTTGAGAGAAAAATGAGAGAGAGTTCCTCATGCTCTCCTTAGGGTGCTTTATATAGAGGAGAGGTGAAGGGATGTATTCCCCAAAATGCCCCTCAATTATATGACCTAGGAAAGGGCATTTTGGTACATTCCTCCTTAATACAACATAGAAATTGAGATATACATTAGTACATACTCCTTAGGACCCCTGAGCATCCCTAATGGTTCTAAGGGCTGGGCCCCCTACAACAGTACTCACTCGTCTGCAAGCTTCGAGGTTCCAAGGGGTGAGCAGGCAAGAGATGTTCCTGCCCTAGCCCCTCAGGAGTCGGGATAATCAAGATCTTTGGGTGGTGAATTTGAGGAGGTGATCCTTGCTGTGATAAGGACAGGCTCGAGTGTGTAAACCAAGATGCCTAGACGAGGTAGCAACCTCTGGGCCGTGTTGCCGGGAGATGTCCCTCGAGGCAAGCGGTGCGTTAGAGCGAAGCTCGTAGAGACCAAGTCATCTACTCAGTGTAGCCACACCGAGGCATGGCCTTGAAGACGGGCGATGTGCTAGCCCATGGAGCCAAAGTCATCAACGTGGAGCCGCCGCATAGAGGCATAGCCTTCAAGGTAGGCAAAGCTCTAGAGCAAGGTCCACAGAAGGAAAGTCATCAACGTGAATCCACTGCACAGAGGCATAACCTTTGAGGTGGGTAGCATGCCGGAGTGAGGCCCATTAAAGCAAAGTCATCAATGTGGTGCTGCCACATCAAGGCATAGCCTTCGAAGTAGGAGGCGTGCCGGAGCTAGGCCCATAGAGGTGAAGTCATCGACATGGAGCTGTCGTATCGTGGCATAGCCTTCGAGGAGAGATGGCATGCCGGAGCTAGGCCCGTTGAGGCAAAGTCATCGATGTGGTGCCACCACACTGAGGCATGGCCTTTGAGGTGGGCGGCGTGCTAGAGCGAGGCCTATTGACACAAAGTTGTCGACGCGGTGCCGCCACACCGAGGCATGGCCTTTAAGATGGGCAACGTGCTGGAGCGGGGCCTGTTGAAGGAAAGTCGTCGATGTAGTGTCACCACTGAAGCATGGCCTTCAAAGCAGATGGCGTGCCGGAGCGAGGCCTATTGAAGCAAAGTTGTCGATGTGGTGCCACCACACTAAGGCATGGCCTTTGAGGCGGGCGACGTGCAGGAGTGAAGCTTATTGAAAGCCTATTGAAGCAAGGTCATTGACATGGTACCATCACACCAAGGCATGACCATCGGGGCGTGCGGCATGATGGATCGTGGCCTATTGAAGTGAAGTCGTCGACATGGTGCCTCTACTCCGAGGCGTGGCCTTCGAGGCGGGGGGCATGTTAAAATAAGGCCCGTCAAAGCGAAGTCATCGACGTGGTACTGCCAAACTTAGGCATGGCCTTCGAGGCGTGCGGCGTGCTGTAGCGGGGCCCATTGAAGTGAAGTCTACATCGTGGGTTATTATATATAGTCATCATTTTGTTGTGGTCGTACATCTTGCTCTTTTTAGATACCTGGTATAGTCCCCCTTTAGCCACATATAGGTATTTGCACAAGTGTCCTAAGATGGCGAGAAGGGTCATTATGAGGTCTCTTGGCAAGACATTTCATGTGCCATCACCTAACTTTTTTAGAGCATCCTAGTGCAGTGAAGGGCGCGAGGGGAGACGTAGCTGAGCATCGCCCAAAACCTTTTTAGATGCACCCTAGTACGACGAAGGGTGCGAGGGGGAGGCGTAGCCGAGCGCCACCCCCTAACCTTTTTAGACCCGCCCTAGCACAACGAAGGGTGCTAGGGAGAGTGTAGCCAAGCGCCGCCCCCTAAACTTTTTAGACGTGTCCTAGTGCAATGAAGAGCGTGAGAAGGAGGCGAAACCGAGCGCCGCTATCCCCTACTCTTTTTTTGGAAGGGGGTACTAGGGAACCCTCCTCATTTTTTGAGGGAGGGCGTACTCGGGGACTCTCCTCGTTCTTTGGGAAGGGGGTACTTGGGGACCCCTTGTTCTTTGGAAAGTGGGTACTCGGGGACCCCCCTCGTTCGTGTTGAAGGGGGTACACGAGGTCCCCCCTCCATCAAGGGTGAAGGGGGTATGCGAGGTCCATCGAGGCAGGGCCATCGAGGTGGACTCACTTGCCGTTGAGGTGAAGGTATACCCCCTTATTGTTTTGAGGAGGGGGTACGCGGGGCCCTTTGTGTTTTTGGGAAGGGGGTACTTGGGGACCCCCTAATTCTTTAGGAAGGGGGTACTCGAGGACCCAGTCATACATGTTTGCAAGGTCCCCCTCTGTTAAGGGTGAAGGGGGTATGCGAGGTCCGTCGAGATAGGGCCATTGAGGTGGTCTCCCTTGCTGTTGAGGCGAAGGTATACCCCCTCATTTTTTGAGGGAGAGGTACGGGGGTACCCCTTCGTTCAGGGGGAAGGGGTTATACGAGGTACCCCCTTTGTCCAAGGTGAAGGGGGTATGCGAGGTCTACCGAGGCAGTACCATTGAGGTGGACTCCCTTGATGTTGAGGCAAATGTATACCCCCTTGTTTCTTAAGGAAGGGGTTCCTAGGGTACCCCCTTCGTTTAGTTTATACACTGAGCACTCACGTGGGGAGTCAAGGTGTACACCGAGGTTCTTAGACCACGCACGACGGTTTTAGTTTATACACCTAGCGCTCTCATGGGACTTCAAGGTGTATGCTGGGGTTCTTGGACCATGCGCGACGGTTTTAGTTTATACACCAAGTGCTCGCATGGAGCTTCGAGGTGTACATTGGGGTTCTTGGACCATGCGTGACGATTTTAGTTTATACACTGAGCACACGCATGGGGCATCAAGGTGTACGCTGGGGCCCTTAGGGCATGCTTGGTGGTTTTTTGTTTATGTGTCCCTGTTCGAGGTAAAGAGGGTGCAAGGACCCCTCTAGTTCGGGGTGAAGGGGGTGTGGGGATCCCCCTCGTTTCGGATGAAGAGGGTGCGGGGACCCCAAAGCAGCAGCAACAAGCTTTTGCTTCCCCTCTCTCTCTCTTGTGTAGCTTTTTTCACGATCCCTACTGACGATGCCAGCTGTTGTAGCATCAAGGCTAAACAGTGGGTATTTTCATACCCTTTGTCATGAGGAGACCACATGAGAATGAGAGTTGAGAGGAAAAAAATGAGAGAGCCCCTCATGCCCTCTTTGGGGTGCTTTATATAGAGGAGGGTGGAGGGATGTATTCCCCAAAATGCCCCTCAATTATATGACCTAGGAAAGGGAATTTTGGTACATTCCACCTTAATACAACCTGGAAATTGAGATATACATTAGTACATATTTTTTAGGACCCCCTTAGTATCCCTGACGGTCCTAGGGGTTGGGCCCCCTTACAACACTTATCAAAGACTGGTTGGGCATCTCATCTATTTGTGCCATATAAAACCTGATATTTTGTATGTAGTGTGTGGTAAGTCGATACATGCATGATCCTAGAACAGGATATATGGATGCTGTCTTTCGGATTCTATGATATTTAAAGAGTAGCCCTGGGAAAGTGCTTTGGTTCAGGAAGAGTCAACACTTGAATGTGGATGGATATTATAATGTTGATTGGTCAAGCAGTATAGATAATAGGAGGTCTACATCTGGATACTGTATCTTTATAGGTGTTAATCTTGTGTCATGGAGGAGTAAAAAGCAGGAAGTTGTGGCTCGATCTACTACAGAGGCAGAATATAGAGCAAAGGTGTTAAGTTTGAGTGAGATGATCTGGTTGGACGGACTATGTCTAAACTTCGGGTATTGAGGAGTGGTCCTTTGGTATTGTATTGTGATAATAAATTTGCGATCAACATTGCTATTAATCCTGTACAATTTGATCGTACCTAAAATTCTAAAACTAAAATATGCCAAGTCTAGTTGGCTGATTGTTTCACTAAAGAGTTAGAACCTAGCGAGGGTGCTACAATATGTAACAAGATGGGCATGATTGGTATTTCTAGCCTATCTTGAGGGGTAGTGTTATGATAGAATTCAGAATGCAATCCAATTAAACTAATTAGAGGTAAATTAGGAAGTTAGAGATAGAGTTTGATTGTATTACGATTGTACTTCTCGCTATAAATAAAGGATGTGTGATCCAATAGGATACACACAATTCTTCCAAATTTCTAAAGAAACCACTCGAGAATAAATTTGGGAAGGAACTGAGCTGTTGGCAAGATAATTTGGCTTCCATTGGCGATAGATTAATTTTTGTTAATGCAAACCTGAGTAGTACCCCTCTTTATATGCTGTCTTTTCTTAGAATACCCAAAGGGGTTCTAAAAAGGTTAGATTTCTTCAGGCCAGATTGCTTTGGCTTGAAAATGATGGTGTGAAAAATAACATTTGTAAATTGCCAGGAAGTCTGCAGACCGAAAGACCAAGGTGGTCTAGGTGTCTTGGACTTGGATGTTGAAGAAGAAAGCATTTGAACAACCAAACTTTGACACAGGTTGAGGTCAAGAATGGGGACTCTCATTGCAAGGGTTAATGGATTCTTTTTGTCTCATTGTCAGATGATTCTATGATTCTGGGGATGGACCTTCCTTACTCAATATGAACCTTTGCGCCCCAAGAATTTGATCAAGAGTGGCACTTTCTTGATAGTATTTTACCAAGCCCATATTGAGTTGGTTCACTTTTGCTTACAAGATTAGTGGCACAAGAAGCAACACCGCAAGAAGAAATGTTGCAAGGAGGACTAGCATGTACTTTAGAAGAGCATGACATAGCAATTAAATCATCACAATAAGTAGATCTATCAACCTTGATAGGAGGATTACTTGCTTGATTAACGATAGATTGAGGATCAATATTGCAAGTAATTGCTTACTGGAAGATCACGGTGGAAGATCAAACAGAAGGTTTGGAAAGCTGATCACTTGCCATTAGAAGATGGGCGATAGATGGTCCAGTGATGCAACAACTATTTCCCCCTTTTTGAAATAACCGTTGCACAAAGCCAATGGAAGGTCTAGTGGACAATCGGTGGAAGGTCCACCAGTACAATTTTCAAAGAGAGATGCTGGCAATGGCTATATTTTGGTGTGAGGCTATAGCATGTCATGGACGAATTATTTGACTCTCTTGTCCATTCCATTGATCATCCTATAGCCTTGAGAAGCTTAGAAGCTCAAAGTTCATCATTTTGGAGAATTAGGAGTGCTTAGCCTAGATTAGTGTATCACTCTTTAGTTGTTTAACCTTATTAGGTTCAAGCAAACACCTTAGGCTTGTTATTCTTGGAGATTAACGTCTCCTAGATGGCTTGTAGGCATGCTCTTAGTGACCTTCCAAGGAGAAGCTTGTGGAAGACACCGAATTGTGAAGGTTCGGAGTCATCCTATCTGGAGGAGAGAAGAACCACCACAAGTTGATGGCTTGATTCCTTGCGTGGTGTCAAGTCGGAGCAATACCCTTGCGAGAGTGATCCAACGATGATTAGGGAAGATCGACAAATCTCCGAAACCTCAGTAAATTGTGCCTTATATCTCTTCTACGTTTCCACATTTCATTCTTGAATTTCAATCGCTAGAACACTAGAATTGTGTAGGATTAAAACTTATATTGCAAAACTTCATTAGATTTGTGAAGTTAATTAATCACACTAGAAACCTTAGGTTCACAGTATTGGGTAGAAAAAGATTATATTTTTATTTTGACTGTTAGCAAAAAGATACCTCATTCACCTCTTCTTGGCATCCGAATCCACTTCGCTAGCGACAACATCTTGCTAGGATAATATGATTTTTTTATCCGTAGTATTGAGTTGCATGTACCAACCAGTTCACCCAAAAGCTCAAGCTGATGAGGAAAGGTGGACAATTCACTTATACTTCAACACTCCCCCTCACGTATAGGGCTCCCTCAGGCCTAGGGCGTGGAATAGAAGTGGGCTGCAATTATTATTTTTTAATTGCGCCAACCGGGTCTTAAACTCGAGACCTCTTGGCTCTGATACCATATTGAGTTGCATGCACTAGCCAGTTCACCCAAAAGCTCAAGCTGATAAGGAAATATGGACAATTCACTTATACTTCAACACGTAGGAAGGCACTGATATTTAACTAATGCTCACAAGATTCAACACGTACAGTGCACCAAATATGTGCGAGAAGCATGACACCTAACCTACCTTCAGAAAACGAAAACCCTTATTGCTGATTACTCACCCTAGTCACAGATACCTGTCGTTTTGGCATGCGTACAGTTAGACTTGTAAAACATGACTATCGATTCCTTTTTAAATATTTAGCTTGGATACATGAAAAATGAAAAATCATATGAATAGATTTATCTCAAAAGATACTTTCGTGATATTATAATTTTATTAAGTTTTATAAATATATTACAATGTAAATTAGTTATCAAAGTTACGTTTTGAACACCGTATTGATGTTCATATATTTATGACTTCCAAAACGATATATATTTATGACTAGAGAGTATCAAATGTACTATCTGGTTCCACGCAAGTAAGAACTGCAGTCTGCATCGATATGCACCTAACACTGCAGTCCATTTCATCATTTCAGACCAGGAAGCATCTTAAGAGCCATCAGAAAGAGCCATAGAAGGCTGAGATCGAACTAGGTGACAATTCCGATTTCTGAACAATCTTAAGAAATTTCCATATCAAATGTTATCCTTGTCTCGATTTTGAGCATCTTCTGACAAAATGCAGACAAAAGGCCATCTGGTGTGCTTACAAAGTTACAATAAACCAATGTATGCACCGAATGTTCATCAACATCCCTGGCTCAATAATTAACAAATGAAGTACTATTATTTAGCAATATTTCCTCAAAACATACACCTGGACATGGAGCTCTACATCACCATATAATCAAATCCTTGGCCAAAACGGGGGAAAAAAACAAAGCAAAAGTCCTAAACATTCTTGTACAGTTGTACCATATCCCACAAGTCGAAACTGTGACAGCGGAAATCACTATATGTCACAGGAGTAAGGACTAACAAAAACAAAGAGATTTACATGCACATCAGCACAGGTAACGACACTCCTCTAGAGTCAGAGAAACCTGCTCGGGATGAAGTCATGGACCCTGATAGGGTAGCTGTAGAACTCCTCATTCCTAGGATCCGAGTAACCTTTCCGACGGTGCAGGAATGGCATGAACCACGAGAGCCCTCGGTCAGACTCGTGGCCCCTGACCTCCAATGTGTTATCCAGAACAGATGCGACAATCAATGCCACCGTTGGGCCAGAAGCGAACACTGTGTTTATGATGTCATTGAACTGAAATAACGAAAACATGAACAGAAGATTTATAAGTCAAAATTCATGTACCAAGAGTTCAAGACACGACCTGAGATAACTGAAGGCATCTAATTACAGTACACCAAGCCACAGAATATAACATATACAGCTGGTAGAACGGCATTGTAAGTTTGCTATAAAGGATTTCACATATAGTACTATAGTAGCATGCCATGTAAAAGGATTGCAGAATATACCCATCCTGCGTTTGTTCGGGCAGGTCCACGGCCAGCAGAAGAAGTATACTCCTTGAAATATTGAGGGACAGAGATGCCAAGGAACAATGATAGTCCAATGATGTAGATATTCCTCATCGAGTTCTTGTTCGCAAATTGCATGTAAGAGACTCCCACAGCAGCTGTTATCAACAAAATACAATGCTTAAGCTATAAACCATACCAAATTTTGATTCTAGACTTTATCTATACAAGGACCCAAAAAGAAAGTCCTGACTCACCTACGATGCCAAATAAGATGCAGTAAATTGCAGCGAATATTGGCAATGGAATTGATGCAAAGAAGGCCCCAAACTTCCCTGCAAGTTTCAAAATTTGAGCCACAAAATTATCTCCCATTTTTTCCTTTGGCAACCGAATACAAGAAGAGAATACTACCAAATATTGAGAAGAATATCATAAATCCAGTTGATATCTGGATTACTCTCCTACTTCCAACTTTCGTTAGTCCAAGAAGCCCGATGTTTTCACTGCATTAAATAGAATGACAAGGTTGCATTAAATAGAATGACAAGGAGTGCTTTCAGTTCACAAGGGCATAGCATAAGTAATTCTGCAGAAACATTTGTCTTTAGAAACAATCAACTGAATCTTATTTGGATGCCATATGATAAAGGCGCATCAGTATAGTATCACTAACCAAGGAGTTTGTCAATAAGAAACTGGCTGATGTGCTTTCTAAGCAAATTTCTTGCAGTGTTTAAGCAGGAACTATTAAGTTGACTATGGTCCAGTTGGAACTGATTAATTCATACAGGACTCAATACCCATAAAAAATCCTCCCTCTCTAATGTTAGGGTTAGCAGCACGGCAAAATAACTGGAGCTAAAGCCGGATCCGAAGAAACGATTGAAATCCCCTTCTGGGATCTAAATCAAATCCGGCTGCCTCCCTTCACGGTTCTTCACGAGAAGTTTTTCTAGTGGCTGTCATTACGGGCATAGGCGGTGTCCCGGTGGCCGGTCGGCAGTTGCGGCCGCAACCGACACGAGGGGGCCGAGGCGGTCGGGCAGTGAGCATGTCGGGCTGGAGGCAACCAGCTCGAGCGAGGGCCGGCAGAGGCCAGAGGTCGGTGCTGGCCTGCGGACGCGGCGATCCAGCGGGAGACACGACTGCACCTCGACTGAGCCGAAGGAGGACAGCGCGCGGATGGTGGCCACGCGGAAGCCGAGACGGCCGATGGTCGCAACAGCGCATAAGGAAGACGAGCCGACGGCCGGCGCAGATCCGGGCGGACAGCGCGATGAGCGATGAAGGCCGGCGGCGGCGGTATAGATCGAAACCCTAGGTGCGTGCTCCATGCTCTGATACCACTTGTTAGGTTAGATGAAAAAGCACACTCACGCACAAAAGGGAGACAAGATTTTGTTAGAGATAACTCAATATCTCAACTTACCATATCTTCTGGTTTTATCCAAATAAGCCACCCCTTGTACTTGCAATCCTTTGGAACATTATAGTGCATTGTTTCCCGTGGTTTTTTTCCCGCAAGGGGTTTTCCACGTTAAATTGTCTCCAGTTTTCGTGTGTCGTGCTAATCCTAACAAGTATCAGAGCTAGGGTTCAAGCCACTACCTCCAGGAGGAGACTCTTGGGATGGCGCCCGCACGATGATTTTCAATCTACTGTCACCGTTCTAGAACGTCAGCGACACCATCCGATCCACCGGCTGGCGCAGCCCTTCAGCTCCCGCTCCGGTCGGTACCGCCTCGACCGCGTCTCCGCTTCCAGGCCGCGCTGAGGATTAGACGGCATTGCTGATCTGAGTCGCCATGTCCTTCCGCCGCCGCCCCGCGTTAATCGCTGATGGATCTACCAGGGATCCCCTTTAAGGGAGTCGTCGCTGATGTCAAAGAGCAGCTTGGTATAAGAACGACCGGGTTGCAGGTCTCCGAGCTGGCTCCAAGATATTGGCACCTACCATGTATCTTTTTTTTGCCTCTGCACTCCCTGTCATCGCCGTCGGCGAGCAGCTGAGCAAAGAAAAAAATGTTATACTCACCACAGTTGAAACACTGGCATCTACGGCGATAAGTGGCATCATACATTCACTTCTTGGAGGACAGCCAATGTTGATCGTTGGAGTTGCAGAGCCTACCATTATCGTGTATACATATCTCTACAACTTTGCCAAGAAGCAGGCAGGTTTGGGAGAATGGCTATATTTGGCGTGGACTGGATGTTCAGGCCATTTATACAAATTCTTGGTAGATTTCATTAGCAATTAAGGCTTGTATGCATATTATTGGCGGATTTCATTGCAATTCATGCGGGATTTATCATTGGAGATTTATTCGACGTTTCATCATTGGTTTCTTTGACGTTTCATCGTCTTCTTTGAAAAAATAATAATGTCAATTAAGGAGACAATTGAATTTGGTGTTTCATCACCGTTAATTGAAATTTGGTGTTTTATTCACCGTTTAGATACGTTGACCATTATGGAGGTTTTGGCAACGTTAATTTGGAATTTGACGACGCCTTGCTGGTAGCATTATACTCTTCGGAGTTTTTCTAGTGAAGGTTTTGCTCCAATGTCAGTTTGAGATGAAGGTTTGAAGTGCAAGGAGTTTGTTTCTACGTGGATACTACAACGTTATTTTGTTGTCTTTGCTCGATATGAGTGGTCTACTGCAATTTATACTCCATTGATGGCACGAGAATTTTTTCTTCGTCTGCAATTTATACTTTACTGGGGTTATGAATCCTTGAAGACCCAGATTTCTTCGTCTGCTTTGTTGATAGCTGTGTGTTTGGATTGACTGTTCCAGTCTTTCTCTCGACCTACTGGTGGTTTGCTCAATCTTATTTCATGAGAAGCATTTGGATAAGACTGTTCCAGTCTTTTATACCCTTTGTGGTTTTTCGCACTACAAGTGTTTGGATTGACTATTCCAGTCTTCTTTGTTCAGTAGTCCTTTAGACTTTTAACGCACTTGTATTCATGGTGCCTAATTACCCTTCAGGGTTTTCTGGAGACAATTTCGTTATAGATTGAGTTTAAGAGAGGTTTGTTAGAGAGAACTCAATATCTCAACTTATCATATCTTTTTGGTTTTATCCAAATAGATTGCTAATTCAAGTCTTCTACAACTCGGACTCTTTTAGCTATATAAGCCACCCCCTGTACTTGTAATCCTTTGGAACATTATAGTATTGTTTCCCATGGTTTTTTCCTGTAAGGGTTTTTCCACGTTAAATTATGTCTCTAGTTTTCGTGTGCCGTGCTGATCCTAACATCTAATTCCACACCCATCTTTTCTCTCTACCTAGACATGATCAATGATCAGGCCGAGGCCAGGCTATGTTGGCCTAATGAGCACTCTCCAGGGTGGTTCTGTCCCCCTGGCCACACCCTAAGCACTTGGCCAGCACAAGCTTGGTCAGTTCTACCTTTCTAGATAAACCCATATTCAAGCTAGTATCATGCTAATCCCAGCCTAACTTGGGTGGGTGGGCCAAAACATTGAGTTAGCTGAGTCTCCCAAGGCCATTTGTACTCAGGATCAGGAGCATAGCCAGCACCAGGGCGAACCGGGGCAGTTGCTCCGGGTAGAGCCCTGCATAGGCTGGAGGCAACTAGAATCTACCCCTAGGCGCCTCAGCATTTGCCCCAAGCACCCAGCAGCCATGGCAAGCAGCAGTCGGCAATCGAGGATGATGAGCAGGAGCAAAGGAACTTAGGCCTGGCTGATCAAGCCCATGCACGGTACGTGCATGTGCCCGTGACTCATGCGCCCAGCACCTCTGGAGATTACGTCGGTACAAGGGATTAGTTTTCCCTGTTTAGGAGATTATTTAGTGATTTGTTAAGTAGCTGTTTTGGCATGTAACAACTCGGTTTTCCAACCGACTCAGCTTTATACTCCATATATACCGATTGCATCTAATGAATCGCTAAGAGCGTTTTCTCCAATTTGCCTTCATGGTATCAGAGTGGTTAGCATCCTGATCTTCTTTTCCCACCTTCTTTTCCCTCCCGTCATGACGGGCATCATCGATGACGCCACCAAGGCCGCCGCGACTCAGGCCGAACTCGACGCCGCCCTGGCCAAAGCAGAGCTCGAGGCCAAGACTGCGCTCTGGGCGCAAGCCGTCGGCGTCTCCAGTGTCAAACTTCTTGTCCCCATCACCCTCGACCTTCAGGCGGGCAACTAAGCCCAATGGCGTGGCCTTTACGAGGTCACCCTTGAGAAGTACGCCCTCGACGATCACATTCGCGCGGCCTCTTCATCAACTCCTAACGCGCAGTGGCTTCGCCTCGACGCTCTCGTCCGCTCCTGGCTGTATGCTGATGTCTCCATTGATCTTCTCGCCATGGTGATGGATTCCACAGCCACTGCTCACGACATCTGGACGCGCGTCGAAGGTCTCTACTGCGACAACATCGACACACGTTCCATCTACCTCAAGCAAGAGTTCCACGACCTCATGCAGGGATTGATGTCCGTGGCTGATTATTGCCGCAAGCAGAAGACCCTCGCTGACGAACCACTGCCGTGGGCACACCGATCGTCAACAAAAGCCTCGTCAACGCCCTACACGGCTTGAATCAGCGCTTCGCCCACATGCGCACGTTGTTGTCCATGCAGCGTCCCATGCCTGACCTTCCCACGCGCTTCGCTCTCATTCTTGAGGAGCTCACGATGGGCTCCGAGGACTCCCCACCCTCGGTCTTCATCGCCAACACCAGCAACTCCGGCTATGTAACTCCAAGAGCACCTCCGGTGGCTCCTCTTCCCCGACCACGGGTAGTGGTTCCTCCCGCGGCACCTCCACCACCACCACCTCCACTCGCTATAATGGCGGCAGCAACTCCTCCAACAGCAATCGTCGCTACAACTCAAACCGCGGCAACGGAGGTGGCGGCTCTTCCAATGGCGGCAATGGTCGCAACGTCGCGCCTTCCAACGGATAGGGTTAGGCCTCCTGGCCGTCGTTCCAGCACCCATGGGCCGGCTCCATTCACATGTGGCCCAGCTAGGGCCCCAGGCCGACACAGGGGATTCTTGGCCCACGCCCGCCTGGGGCTTTCACGGCCATCGCATCGGCCACCTCGGCGCCATGCGGACCTGTGTAGGACCTCCATTGTCGCCGGTCTCTGCTGCTCGCCTTCGTTCCTCAACCTACATCATGATACCAACATAGATTGATGCATGCTTTCAACACAATGACGCTAGCTCCACCGTCTTCCGACTTGTACATGGACTCTGGGGCATCCGCCCACATTACCTCGGAACACGGTAACCTTTCCTCCTCTTGTCCAATTCCTTCCGCTGCATTCCCTTATGCTATTGTCGAAAATGGGTCTCACATTCCTATCACCCACACCGGAACAGCATTCGTAAATTTTCCTCATCATTCCTTCCAATTAAATAATGTCATTGTTACCCCATCTCTCATTAAAAACCTTATTTTTGTTCGCCATTTCACCATGGATAATCATTATTCTGTTGAATTTGATCCCTTTGGCCTTTCTGTGAAGGATCTTCACACCAAGAACGTGATCTTCAGGTGCAATAGCCGTGGCGACCTCTACCCCCTTCAATGGCCGCCACCTGCTCCTTGCACACTTTCCGTCACCACTCCGTCTTCTACATTGTGGCATCATCGTCTTGGACACCTTGGCAAACAAGCTTTGTCCCATCTTGCTAGTGCTTCCTATTATGAATAGCAATTGTTGTATTCAATATGAGGCCAATGGCCAGAATATATAGAGTACACGAGAGTACAAAAGGAAAGCCTATATAAGGCAATCATGTATATAGAAAGCCTGTACAAGGTAAGGAAATATATCCTTAACAGCCCCCCACAAATGCGAAGCGTATGCAATAGCATTGCATTTGGAAGGGTTGACACTAAAATAGGGAAAATCTGAAGTCCTGGTCTTGAAGTAGTCGTTGTAGCATCACTCTTGAATAAACGAGCCGACGGTAGAAAACCGACGAAGGATCTGAGTCGACGATGGAAAATAGATGAAAAAGCCAAGTCAACGAAGAAAAGTCGACGAAGGAGCCGAGTCGATGAAGCCGATAGAACGAGCCAAGTCAACGAAAAGAGTCAATCTGATAAAAAGAGCCGGGGCTGACGAAAGAGCCAAGATGTTAAGGACTTAGATGGACGCAACGGAGCTAAAAATAAAAGACTCAAAGGAGAGCCGAAGAGCCGGAGACGAGTCGAGAACCGGAGCCAAAGAGCCAAGTCGCTGGAGTGAGCCGAGCCGACGAAAACGAGCCGAACCAAACCAAACAAAGCCAAAAACGGAGTCGGAGCCAAACCGACCAGAGCCAAGCTGATAAAGAGCTGAGCCGATAAAAGCCTGAAAACCGGAGCCCCAGATAAGAAGAGCCGGAGCCGATCAGAAAAGCTGAGCCGCTCTGAAAGCTCGAAAAGCTGGAGCCGAAGCCAGAAGCCGAACGGGAAGCCAGAGCTGGGGAGCTCAAGAGCCGGAGCCGGAATTGAAACGGTATTAAAACCGATTGAGCGATCGGATGAGACATGCTCGAACACGAGCATGCGCGGGCGATGCTGATGTTGCGGGCGGGCGTCGGCATGGGTCGTTCGGACGGCCGTGGCAGGCGGGAGGCAGCGGCGGCGGACGACGTTGTGGTCGGCCGTGAGCGGGCGGCGATCGGCGAAGCCGCGGATGGCGTCGCGGTTCGGTGGATGCACCGGGCGGGCATCTGGTAGTAGAAGGCGTCGCCACGTCGGTCGGGAGGCAGCGTCGAAGACCGGAGCGGGCAAGGCCGGCTCGAGCCAGCCGGAAGAGGCCAAAGGGCAAGCTACCGACAAGTGGGCGGCACAGACGACCGAAGATGGCGCGACCGTCACACCGGCCGAGGAGGCAGCCGAGGTGATGGCCGATGAAGAGGCCTGCGTCGCGGAGGTGGCCGCCCCCGAGAGTGGAGATTTCTTCTCCCGAGGGCAGCGGCACGAAAGAACATGTGGCGGCTAGGGTGGCTTGAGTGCAACGTTGGTAAACCCTAGAACCTACGCTCTGATACCATGTTATGAATAGCACTTGTTGTATTCAATATGAGGCTAATGGCCCGAATATATAGAGTACACGAGAGTACAAAAGGAAAGCCTATATAAGGCAATCATGTATATGGAAAAACTATATAAGGCAATCATGTATATATAGAAAGACTATATAAGGTAAGGAAATATATCCTTAACACTTCCCATATCTCCTGCCATAAAATTACGACAAACCCTTTGTGCCATGCATGCCAATTAGGCAGACATGTACGTCTCCTATTTTATTCTTCACATACTCGTACTACTAGAGCTTTCGATTTAATACATTGTGATATTTGGAGCTCGCCAGTCCCCAGTATATCCGGTTACAAGTATTATCTCATTGTCCTTGATGATTTCACACACTACTTGTGGACGTTCCCGCTTCGGGTAAAATCTGATGTTTTCGACACCCTTTGCAATTTCTTTGCTTATGTCGGTACTAAGTTTTCCTCAACCATTCATGGGGATTCAGTGTGACAATGGTGGTGAGTTTGATAACCATGCCATGCGCCTCTACCTCCTCTCCCATGGCATAGCACTCCACATGTCATGTCCACACACCTCTCAACAAAACGGGAAATTAGAACGTATTATCCGCTCCACCAACAATATTCTCCGTTCGCTTTTATTCCAAGCTAGCATGCCTCCCTCCTACTGGGTCGAGGCACTTCACACAACAGCGTATCTCCTTAACCTCCACCCGACTAAATCCCTTAATTTCAGCATCCCATACCAATCTCTTTTTGGTTCACCTCCCGATTACTCCCATCTCCGAGTTTTCGGTTGTAGGTGCTACCCAAATCTCTCCGCCATTGCCATACACAAGCTTGCACCGCGTTCCAAGCCATGTGTCTTCCTTGGCTATCCTGATCACCACAAGGGTTATCGCTACCTTGGATCTCTCCACAAATCGCATCATCATATCTTGCCATGTCATTTTTTATGAGTCTTCTTTTCCCTTTTCCGAGCAGCCTAACCCGCCGGCGCCCTCCGGTTTTGATTATCTTTCGGTCATTACTCACGCACCTACACCTATTCCTCCTCTGATCGGTCGCACGCCCGCACCGCTTCCTGCTGCTGCGCCCCTGCCAGTGTTGCTCACCCCTCAGCTACAACACACGCTGCACCATGCTATTGCACCTAATGTCGCGCCTCCTCCGCCATCTGCTATGCCTACTCCTTTGGTTGTCAATGATCACTCGATAACAACCCGAGGAAAATGCGGTTTTCGGTAGCCCGTCGATCGGTTGAACTTGCATGTCGATGTTCCATTGCCGATCTCGCGGACATATCGCACGGCCCTCAACGACAACAACTGGCGCCTCGCTATGGAGCATGAGTTCGCCGCTTTGCGCGCTAACCACATGTGGGACCTTGTTCAACCGATCGACGTCTCCTTGGATTGATACAAGGCGCGTTGGGTTCTCCGCGATTTTTCTCAGCGATCCGGCGTTGATTTCGAGGAGACATTCAGTCCGGTCGTGAAACCGGCCACCGTGCGCACCGTCCTCACCACTGCGCTTGCCAACGAGTGGCCGGTTCGTCAACTCGACATCAACGCTGCCTTCCTCAATGGCACGCTCGTGGAGACCGTCTACTGTCAACAACCATCCGGCTTCGTCGCTGTACGACCTCAAGCAGGCTCCTCGGGTGTGGTTCAGTCATTTTGCGACTCACCTTATGTCCCTGGGATTTTCGACTTCAAAGGCGGACCCCTCATTGTTCATCTATCATCATGGTGCCGACACTGTCTACCTCCTACTCGTCCTCACCGCCTCCTCGTCGGGCTTGCTTCGTCGCGTCATCGACTCCCTGCATCGAGAGTTCTCGCTCAAGGACCTCGGCGCCCTGCATTTTTTCTCGGTGTCTCCGTCCAGCGCACCGACGCCGGGTTCTTCTTATTGCAGCACCAGTACACGGACATCCTTGCTCGCGCTGGTATGACGCACTGCAAATCCTGCAGCATGCCCGTCGACACTTGCACCAAGCTCTCCTCCGCCGGCGACCCTGTGGCAAATCCCACTGATTACAGAAGCATCACCGACGCCCTTCAATACCTGACATTCACACGTCAAGACATTGCCTACGTCATGCAACAAGCTTGTCTTCACATGCATGATCCCTGCGAGCCGCATGCCAATCTCCTCAAGCGCATTCTTTGCTACCTCAAGGGCACCATCGACTACGGTCTGCAACTACATCGGACTACACCGACTGGGCCGGCTGCCCCGATTCTCGGAAGTCTACCTCGGGTTACAGCGTTTTCCATGGTGATAATCCCATTTCGTGGTCCTCCAAACGGCAGCAGACCGTGTCCCGTTCCAGTGCCGAGGCTGAGTACCGCATTGTCGCCAACGCCGTCTCCGAAGCATGTTGGCTTTGTCAGCTCCTCGCCGAACTGCATCGGCCTCTACAACAAGCTACCGTTGTCTTCTGTGAAAACATCAGTGCGGTCTATCTCTCGACTAATACCTTCACTTTGTTTGGGAACACATTGCCTTGGGAGAAGTTGGCATTCTTCATGTGCCGACGGGCTCGCAATACGCCGACGTCTTCACCAAAGGTCTTCCCATAGCCATCTTCAAAGAGTTTTGTTTCAGCTTGAACGTCCGCCCCGCTCCCGTCCCAACTGTCCGCGGTGGGTCTTAGCGAGCAAGCCCATGCACTGCGACGCATGTGCCCCATGACTCACGCGTCTGGCACCTCCAGAGATTACGTCGGTACAGGGGATTAGTTCTCCCTGTTTAGGAGATTATCTAGCGATTTGTTAGGTAGCTGTTTTGGCATGTCAACTCGGTTTTCCAACCGACTCAGCTTTGTACTCCATATATACGATTGCATCTAATGAATCGCTAAGAGCGTTTTCCCCAATTTGCCTTCAAGGCCGAGTAATCCAACACATGTGCACAAGACCCAGGGTAAAAATGGAGTGGCTTCGTCGATGCCTTGATGTTGTCCAGTGTGGCACATCTCAAGTCCAATGGGTGAGGCGGCATCAATGGTGCAGACACGGAGCAGGCTGCACATGTCGGGTCGAGGGCACAGCCAAGAAGATCGGCCAGCTATGCGGTTTTGAGGCGGTAGGCCAGTGCCGCAAGGGCAAAGCAGGAAGTGGACATGCGGTGAGGGCGTGCATAGGGAGCTGGGAGACCACAATGGTGAGAGCTGCCCCACAGTTTGTGCACTAGCCACTAGCTGTCAAATCCCTAATCCCTAACCTCCCTCAGCACCACTGCCCCTTATCTTCACTAATCTTGGGGCAGAACTATAGTGGAAATTCCTTAGCCGCAGCTTCAAGCCTTCAGTTTCAACAAAATAAACCACGTGAATATCTACCATATGTCCATACCTATCTCAAGAGGACACTCTGTTTATTTATTTATTTTTGCAAAGGGGTGCAATTTGTTATCCTAGTCATTCTTAAGGTTCAACAACAAAGAGGTCCGGAACAGGATCAAATCCCAAAAAATCTAGAGATAAACCCACCTAACAAGTAGTTAGTGGGACTCTAACCGTGGCCATTAGCCACAGGACACGGGTACTATAGCATTGGGTTAGCCATAGGCTGGTGGACGCTTGTCTGGTATGTAAAAAAAAGTAATGGCCATGCAATTGCAGGTTCCACAATTATAAGGAAAAAATTTAGCATTACATCATCATCATTTCTTTCTGGAAATCGAAACTCTTCATAAGTGAAAGAAAGAAAGCTGCACAAGTCCTAAAGTGAATGGGTGACTTTCACATTCCATTAGTTCTGTGACGGGTCTCTATGTCTTGGAAAGAAAATTGTCACATCATGGTCACTAGTAGTTCGTTACTGATCAAGTGATCAGCCGCAGGAAAGTATAACAATAAAGTTTGTTGACACATCTAGCTAGAATGTTTGACCCCTCCGAGATAGAATGTAGGAATACAAACTTTGGTCAACAGTCAACACTAGTATAACTTTTGAGGTCTGAAGCATACATATATAACACAAAATTTCAGGAAGGAAGGAGACAGCAAGTCCATGAAAATGTTCTAGAATAATCACCCCATAGATAGGGACAAAAGCTGAAATTCCCTTACACTGATACAGATGAACCAGCTGGAGCACCAAAGATGCCTTCCAGGAACATCCCAATGCCCTGTATGCAAAGATTTTAGTGATAGCCCAGAAAATTTCAAATGATCACATTAGAATGCAAGGACTTGAAGTAGGAGCTCTCCAACAGATCCATCCAGTCGAAGCATTTTGGTAAGTAACAAATGGAAATCATTCAGAATATTTACAAAGAACCATATTTCATGTATCATTTATTACTTGTGAAAGGTTAATTAGCATAAGAACTATTTCTAAATTCATTTAGATACAAACCAGATTTTTCATTTATGTCGGCATTGTACACTGGAATTTCATGTTGTAACTCAGTGCAAGAACTAAGAAGTAAGAACACTAGCCCTTATAAGAGAAATTCTGGAATAACACTCACTTGCAAACCGATACTTCGACTAAGGACATGAGCTGGAGGTGGTGTAGCACCGGCTAGACGTGCGGTAGCAAAATGCGCACCAGTGGACTACATGAGATAACAAAAATTAGAAGCTACAAAAAAAGAATACAGATAAAAAAGAGATAACAAATAAAAAGTCATCTGATAATAGCTTCAGGCCTTAGTCCTGACCTCAAAAGCTGAAACAAGCACAGCACCCATCATTCCAAATGAATGACCTGCAGTAAAGATTGGTGTACCCCATTGGAAGGGGTACGGTATTTTGATCCTAAAAGCACATGCATGCAATGAGATGATGAAAATGGCTTCTTGAAACATTTACAGTGCTTAAAAATCAGTTCATAAGAAACATCATTTAGGGCCATACCATGGTGCAGATGACATCAGGTAAGACTTATCAGTGCGGCAGTGCTGCTGGGTCTTGGGTGAAACATGGTTGTATGCACCAGCAGCAGTAAGGATAGCTGCAAAGGCCCACACAATGCCGATACAAAGAAGCAACGAATACCTCTCAAACAAGAAGGTGATTCGCTCATGGATATGCTTGAAGTAATGTGGCACATACTGCATACAGCATATTAAATAGTTGGTTTCCAAGATAGTTTCATAACAAAACATTAATAGGAGGGCAACTGACAGATATCTCCCTCAGAATATATTAACAGAGATAAAGTCGTTACCTGCTGCACAACAACTGCCAAAAGTAGCATTGGCAGCCCAATCTCCACACATTTTCCAACCTATAATGACAAATCAAACATTAGGGTTCCTTTTTTTTCTGAGCTGCTAAGTTGCTACAAAAATATAGGAAATTAAGAATGGTACCTGGGGAAAGCCAAGTTCAAATAATCCAAGACCAACAACGCAGACAACAGGGGTCATTATTACTGGACTGAATTTCCTGCAAAGAAAATCATGTGAATGTTAATAGCGTGAAAAATCTAGCATGAAAGAACTACTATTGCAGCCTAAGAACAAGTAGAATAAGATGTGTACTTAGCATATGCCCCCCATATTGTGCTGTATCCAAGAATCATGTTGAGGATAGAAGCAACAATAAGAGCCCCTTGAGTTGCTCTCATTGTGTGAACAAATCTCTGCAAAAGCCCAAATAGTTTATAATTATTTGTATTGCAATGTCAAAAATATTTAATTCAACGCTAAAAAAATTGATCATGCTTTAAACAAAATTTTCCAAAATGCGACAAAGAGCATGGATAAACATCCACTTCCAACCAAAAAAGTGTAAAGATTGAGCAAATCAGCGCCACTCTACCTGGTGATTACTTGCAAAGTCATTTGGATCAAAGTTTCTCGCTATTGACAGCACTGGGACAACAAATGCAAAGGAGGCATTCATTATTGTTGGAAGCCGTGTTCCAATAAGTGTTTGGAGCAGTGTATTAATGCCACTCATAAAAAGGAATGACTGAATAACACGAGCCTTATCCCCCTATTAGCAGCAAGCACAAAAGCGAAAAAAATCAATACTAAATCTTCAAAAGGAAGTTGTACTTGTGTGTGATAAAATGTTATTTGTAACAAAAAATTCGATATACTTACAGCACTACCACCCATTGCAGGAACAATAGTTGATGCCAGCATGACGGTAGAACCCAACATCACAAGATAGTGAAGGAATGCAAGCGCTGCTACCTGAACTGAGGACGAAGGCAACAATTGTAAGGACAAGCTTCACATATCCTAGTCATTTCTAGGATCAGTTCAGTTTTCAGCGGTATGTTTCATGCCTAAATATCCAAGATAGTGTCTATGGTTTCCAAAAGAGAACACAGTAAATACTACAGCAGATGCAACTTCTAACTGCTAGGTACAAATTAGATCCTCGATTTCTTTAAGAAATAGGAACTTAGGATCTATGCAGTTTTTTTTTTTCAATACTTGGTTAATGTGGAAAATAACAACGTTTATTGCACTAGATTGAATGGTTCAAGTCACACAGCTTCATATCTAACAGAACATCCTACGATTCCTTTTATTTATATTGAGAATAATAGCCAGAATTCTTTACAGATTACAAGTTAAAAAAGCATGCACCGATAAATGTCGTGATATCTTCAAACATAACAGTAGGATTTCACAAATAAATACATCAATGAACTCAACTATAACCGGGAGAGTTCGCAAAACCAATAAACCAATGAACTCAACTGAAAGCTGAGCTAAAACCCAACTGGCGCCATTAAAAAAAATTCCCCTGAAACCATCGAATTTCGTAAGGGAAATTTTTTAAAAAAAATCATATACAAGAACAGAGCGAATGTTACCAACGTACAGGCGAAAACATTGAATTCCATCGCTCTAATACACCAAAACACACAAATATGCAAAGGGGGTAAAAGGAGGCAATGGTTTCCTTACCCCAGGAAGGATTCGAGTGGACGCAGTAGGCGAGATGGTGGAACTGCTCGTGCGGCGGGTGGATGGCGCCGACGCCGACGGGCGGATTCATCATGGGCTGCATCACCATCGGCGGAGGCACGGCCACCGGCGGCGGCGGAGGCTGGTTCATCTCCCCCATTGGATCAGCAACTCAAGAACGCTCACTCCTCCTTGGACCAGACTGCAGCACACAGGAAACAATTAGAAGCTTAAATGCTTCACCTTTTTTCCCATTTTTATGCCAGTGGAAGCTTCACATTGATTACACAGATTTGGGTGTGTTTTACACCAATAAAAAAGATGGAATTTAAAGCAATTAATGAGAAGCGAACGAGCAAAGAAACCGCCGATGAGACTAACACTCCAAGGTTACAATTTTCTTCTTCGGAATGGTAAAAATGGCAACTTTTCAGAAGATTACACAGAGAAAGAACACAAGACTTCACCTAGTTTGCAAGAATACTGCTAGACTTGCCTAGAGTGACATGCAGCAAAGGGACTCCATGGAAGAAGATACAGATTTCTTGGAAGATTCATGGTGGAGATGCAAATCTTGAGGAATAAAAAACTAGACCTTTGTTGGTTCATCTTTATTTCTTATCCTAAAATTGGCAAGAAAGGGACAGGCAGAAAAACACTACGAAATGGTTGTGGAGAGCTCCACTTCAGAGATTGCCGCGTGCTTGTTCAAAGAACAATCTCCAAAGAAATGCAGTGAAAAGGATGCAAGAATTAGAAAACAAAAGACTTCACATCAACACAATAAAATAAGGGGAAATTGGCTACTGCCAGTAACACAAAACGAATCAATGGCCATAAAATAGAGAGCAAGACTTACAAAATTAGGAAGCTCAGGCTCCTGGTTTCTTCCCCACCTCGCACAAAGCACAAAATTTTCCAGGGAATGCAGGGAGAGGAAAAATATATATATATGCAAACAATCAGTAAAAGTCTTTCACTTTTTTTTTCTGTTTCTTCTTATCTCCTTTCTATGGCCTTCTCTAGATAGCCAGCGGCAGTGGCAACAAGACAAACAGAAGATTTGCAATCTTATGGGAACAAAAAAAAGATTGCAAACTTGAAGACTTCACCTTTATTGCCACACTTATCTCCACTCTTTTTTTGCCCTTTTTTCCAGAGCACTCCACTAATAACACAAGCAAGCAGAAAACTTGTGAGCTGTGATTCTGAGGATTAGTAGTACTAACTAGATGGTGAAATGAGGGGTGTTCAGACTTCAGTTATCGGAGAGGCAAACAGCGTTTGTTGTTTTTTTTTACTGCAACAGTGTTTGTTGCTGGGCTTGGAGGTTGGAGCTTTAGATGGATCTAGCTATAGCTAGGGCCTAGGAGTGCATTAAAATTTTGTTTTTTGGATGTAGTATTGAATGCTGCAGGTTCCGAGGATGGGAAGAGTGTATTGGCATTAAAATTGATTTGTGGGCAAGGGAGGTGGTGAGGTCAGGTGAGTAGGTGACTCGCTGGTTAGTGGTGACTGGTGGTCGGTGGGAGATTCTTCTGCGCCATCAGTTACACCACGCTGCTTCCTCGGTCATCTTAGCATCAAATTTGATACTAGTTCTCTTGGCATTCAGCTTAACATTTCTCTGAGGTTACAGCATAAATTAGGCAATTATACTATAAGATTAATATTATGATAATGGATCTTTAAAAATGTTGGAGGAGGCCATGACTATGTTTGGTCTACTCTAGTGTTGTTTGTCAAATTGGACTGAAGGGAGCCGCTACCGCTATACTCCTACAGTCCTACTTGTGTAGATTTTAGCAATTGATTATCATCGATACTTTCCACATAGACAACATAATTAAAGGGTACACTTCATTTGACAACTTATAGCTTGAATAGCAAAAACTGCCGCCTTTACTTAGTTGCAGAATCTCCATGTATACATCACCACATGTTTAAAGAACATCATTAACAACCTTCAAAAAAAAGAACACCATAACATCTTGCACAAGCTGTTGATGTAGAAGATCACAGGGGGCGCCGTTACTATTTTATGACAGCTTAAGCATGAGCTTTCCGGTACTCTTAAACCACTGCTCATATCTTTTTTTGAGAGTAAACTACTGCTCATTTCTTTAGCGTGTTTGACCTAGAACGGTTGACGACTTGCTGCATACATAACTGTTCAAAATGTTTTCTGGACAAACAAATTGTATGATTAGAGTAATAAAAAAAGAAGTAATCAAGATCCCATGATCCTGGCAGTGGCACTACACTGCTCACAGATCATTAACTTATGAAATGATTTTAATTTTGTTGCACTTTGATTGGGGGGAACCTAACCTTGTGCTGGCCAGATCACATGAGTTGTGAAAAATTGGCCATTTGCTATGTAGGCTTGGAAAGAAACAGACGCGGCAAAAGGTACAGCTGCTAGCACACCAGAGTCCAGACAAGAGCATGTTCCTTCTTAGCTAAAGTTTTTATTTCTAATATACTTTCATCCCAGAAAAAATTATTTGCTTGCAATCGCATAAATATGCTTAAAACAAATTAATATAATATTGCTTTAATCTGAGGGAATTGAAGTCGGCAGTCGGCACCGACCAGGATTCACCGGTAGTGAGGTGACTGTACACAACATTGGAGTCCGGGCAATTAAACTTAGTAGTTTAGTTTTTTTTTTCTCAGAAGAGCAATAAACTAACATTATTTTTATTGAGATTAATGGTTAGGTCTAATTAATGACACATCGTACAACCACACATCACATCAAAGTACAATAGGAGTCTTGCAATGTAATTTACACACCGTTTCCGTATTTGACAATTTAACCGTGACATCACAAAACTAGAGAGGAAAATACACATGTACATACTAACACTATTTACAATTTATACTAGAGCAATTTTACAACGGATAACATAGGTAATAAATAGTGATAGTAAAAATCAGATCTAGTCGTATATTTCTTAAGAGTATTATGGATTTTTTATTCTTTACTATGTTACTCGTTAATCGTTATATAGACTTTTGATCATTGGCTATGTTACTCGTTAATCGTTATCGCTGACCTTCATTTTTCGCTGTCGTCGTTACCGCCCTTTGTTGCGTTACTCGTTATCTCTTCCCTTCTTTTTTCGTCGCCGCCGCTGCCAGTCCGGTCCTATCGACGCTGCAGCCTCTGCCTTCCTGTCAGTGTCCTCCCGGATTGTGATCACGCCGCGGCTGGTACCCTCCCGCCTGATTCGTGACAACACCGTAGCCTCGCACTAACACATCGAGTGCTCTATTCTGCACGGCCCATGAAGCAGTTCCGAATTTTACACAAAAGCACAAAAAAATACACATACGTTCAAAATTTAAAAAAAATGCTAACTACAGTACTACCGCCGTATGATTTCTACTACCAATACTACCAACAAAAATATAATTAAATCCTAACTAATTTGATCCGTTAGATTAAATAGAATGGACGGCTAATATTCAATATTGTGTATCATAGAATGGCTCTTTGTACTACTAGTAGTATTCAAAGTTAATACTTTTGATTTGGTACATAAACATGCCAACTGAAAAAGGAAGGAAAAGAAAAGATTGTGAAATTACTCATGATTCGGACTATAATAGCTCGTCGGACAAGCTAGGTTTGGTGTCATCTGGGATAAGGTTAGGATTATGACTGAAACATGTGTCCTTCACAGGAGAGAGAGAGGCATGCATGGAAGCATGGATGACAAACAGGCACAGGACAAGTGCTTCAACGCTCTCATAAAACAAAACTGTACTGATATAAAAGAAAGGAAGAAAGAAAAAATCGGGGAGAGAGAAAAATGGAATTAGCAACTACGTATACAATTTGTATTTAGAGGGAGATCATATATGTATGGATAAAGGGCCACAAGGCTAAGCTCAGGAGCCCAGCCCAAAACATAAAGCACAACTTTTTTTTTTTGGCCCATGCCGTTTCACGCTGGCCTCTCCGGTAGCAACGGATCAATAATTCGAATTTTTATTTTAAATAATACAATTTTTTATTCAAATTACAAAATATACTTCGATCTTAAAAATTGCAAAAATATACCTCTGTAGCCCGCTTCATATACGGGCGATCGGTGCGCGTACGATATTTCCTCTGTCTGCGATCGGTTCCTAAAGAAAATCATAATTTTTTCATATGATGTCGGATGGAGATGAACTTTATATGAAAATTGTTGATCTCGACGGGATCTACAACTTTTGTATACAATTTTTTTTCATTTAAATCCATTTAGATAGCCAAAAACAGGATAGAAGTTTCAGATCTAAAAACAGATCTGATTTTTAGATCTGAACATTCTATCCCATTTTTGACTATCTAAATGGATTCAAATTGAAAAAGTTTGTATACAAAAGTTGTAGATCCCGTCGAGGGATACAATTTTCATATAAAGTTCATCTCCATACGACATCATATGAAAAAGTTATGATTTTCTTTAGAAACTGACTATAGACAGAGGAAATATCGTGCGTTCAGAACTGGACCGATCGTCCGTATATTTTTTGAGATCGAAGTATATTTTTGTAATTTAAATAAAAAATTGTATTATTTAAAATAAAAATTCTCAATAATTCTACGTCCAACTCTCGTCAGCTACTCCGTTCAATGCCGTCGAGCGGTACGCAAAAGACCATCCATACCGTACCCATTGCATGTGCACCAAGTAATCCTCCGATATAGATCTAATGGGTGCGTCTATTTTTTATTAAATACGGCATAGCGTTGGTTGGTCGACGATCACAACTTGGGATTAAGCTCATGATCGGTGCATCATCAGATTAATTAGTTGATGCGTCACCATGCCAGCCACGTCAACGCAATACTGTCCGCAGTAGTAGCATGCATATAGGTAGCTTCAACACTACTCCTTCCTTTCCAAGGAATATAGAGCTTAGAGATAATAATTAGGGTTAGTTATTTTTCATATTTTCTTAATCTATATTCTAAAAGAAAATACCACCTATAAACAGTACTACACACTTTGGTTGAGAAAGCTAACCGACACATGTCGATTGACTCATGTGCATTGCGAACCGTTTCTAGAAAGCGTCCTGCTCTGACGGGCATACCCTTTTGGAAGGTATTACAGTCAGTGGTGGAGACTAGAGACCGAGTGAGGAGGGGACTACTACCACACAAGAGTATAAACTTTGACATCTTATCTTAGGCTATTTTGATGTTTACGTGAAAATCCATCCGCGAAGGTCTAGAAAAAATTACGCTAAAATTATCACAAGGTTAGTTCTAAGCAATCTATGATAATCGAGCCGAGATCATTTTCACAGACAATTCGAACGTCTTAATTGTCTATGTTTGCATTTTCGGAGTCGTCTATGATGTGACACTGACGGTTTGTTTTCATAACCATCTTTGGAAATAAACTTATCAGCGACGGTTGTATTTAGAGAACTGTCTTTATTGTAGTACGTATTCTTCAACTTCTACTGCAATAGTTTATATAATTAAGCTTCGACTTTTCCTGCCTTCGTCACCCATCATTAGTCTTCTAATATGTCTTCTTATTTGCTCTCATTGACTTCTCTTCTCCGCATTCCTTCATTGGTGATGGAATCCTAGATAATATCCTATTCGATTTCTGAATATCCTTTTGTTACATCTAAATAATAGAAAGTAATTATAGGGATCTTTTTCTACCCAAACATCAGAGCAACTGGCCAGACAGCAGTTGACAAACGTCGATGATGATCAAATAGCACAAACGGTTGCCGTCTTCTAACCATCTATAATGACAAACAGGCGACTATTTCTATTAACTTCCCATCTAGTCGATTATATATTCATACTTAGCGCCTCACCATCAAAATCTAGAGTTTCCTCTCTGCACCATCGCCATCCTCTTCATCGCCTTCGACATCCTGCCATCACTGTCCCCGTCCTCTCTGCATTATCGCCATCCTCTCTATGTTGATGTCACATCGTCACCATGTCGTCCCTGTCCTCTCCGCACCACTCCATCGCCCTCGGCACCGCGTCATCGCCGTCCCCATCTTCTCCGCACCGTCGTCGTTCTCCCTGTGTTGTTGTTGCTCCCATCACCTGCGTCATCACCCTTGTCACTGCGTCATCGACGTCCCCATCCTCTCCACACTGTTCTCTCGCCCTTGACACGCACCATCGCTCTCCCCGTCCTCTCCACACCGTCGTTGTTCTCTATGTTGTTGTTGTTGTCCTCATTACCTATGTCATCGACCTCGTCATCGTGCCATCACCATCCTCTCCGCACCACTCCATTGCCCTTAGCACCGCATCGTCACCGTTCACGTCTTCTCCGCACCACGCCGTCGCCCTCCTCCAACACCCCTTAGGTACTGCCATCATCTTAGAACTGTATTGCTTCAGTTAAGAGTGAAGATATGATAGAAGTACAATACTAACGGTTGAAATTTGGAGGTTATGAGATCAAGAACTGCGAGTAGTCTAGTGGCCTAAGCATCTTGCTTGCATTTAGTATCGATAAAGTAGACAAATTCTCTATTTCCTGTTTCCCCTTGAAGATCTTGCGAAGGTTCAAGGAGAGCTTTCTCTATTTCTTGTTTTCCACTTGAAGATCCTACGAAGGTTCGATGAGAGCTCGTTGCCTTCTTCCTGGCTGATATAATTCGAGTCGAGGGTGAGTTCAATGCATTGGACAATCTGTAAGTTGTATAGTAGATTGTGTGTATTATTCAACAGTAAATTATGTAAAATTCGTTTAGATGTATTTGAATTGTAAATTTTAAGTCAATTATTCGATTTGAACATATGTTATGTATATATATATATCTCAATTATGAATTGTGTACGTGTCTTATATCTTTTAAATATATATTGTGTATACTTATCTCAACTATGAATTTTGGAATTTTTTAAAAATAATACATTTAAAAAAATTACAAAAATAATATACCAAAACAAAATTTTATAAAAATACACCTCTGTCACAATTCCAAATGGCAACAGAAGCTCTATCATCATTTGAATTGGCAACAAGTTTCTATCGCCAGTTCAAATGGTGACAGAAGCCTCAGCCTTATCAACCAAGTGAATCCACGATAAAATAATTCGTCAGCTAATTCAATCTGCGACTAAACAGACTTCTGTCGCCATTTGAAACGGTGACGGAGCTTCTGTCGCCGTTTCAAATGGTGATAGAAGGTCTGTTGCCGTTTCAAATGGCGACAGAGGTGTATTTTTGTAAAATTTTGTTTTGGCATATTATGTTTGTAAAATTATTTTAAAAATGTAATATTTTAAAAAAATCCATGAATTGTGTAGGTTATATCTATTTCAGTTTGTGTTATGTATTTGTAAATAGAGCATGGCTAGCGTGATTCCTGATGCTAGCTATAAAATTGAAATCATATATATATTACAGGCAGACGGTTCGTCTGTTATTTATCCTTATCGTAGACGGTTCGTAATTGAATTGTTTGTTATTTATCATTATCATATATGTATTATGTATTAACCGTTCGTAATATATAACTTATCATAAACGATTAATATATAACTTATCATAAACAATTTTTTTATAGATAACCGCCCATTATATGTACACTAGTAATGTGCCCGTGCGTTGCAACGAAAACTCAATTTGCGACCAAAAAATATTTGCAAAGAGCACTAATCCTGTCTGAATGATATTGTTCACTCTGAATGTGCAATGGTTGAATGTTTAAATCAATTCATCAAATCATAAAAATTCCGTGCACTGGTGAGTCACCACCGTCCGCGTGCTTCTGATCAGATGGTGGCGCGACTTAATCTGGCTCTAGCGTTTTCCCATGTGGGGTAAATACACGGGTTTGTTTGGTGTGTGTCGAAACGGCACTAGACAAGCCAACCGAAAACGTGAAATCTCACGGCCCATAGAGCCCTACCGATCATCATCCCGCCCTTTTCCAGGTCCGCGAGGCCGCAAGCACCAGTCCGCAAAAACCCCACTCTAAACACAATGCTTCCAGCTTTCGACCCGCACGCCGCTGCTACAACCCCCGAACCCTAAGCAATCCCCTGCTCACCATGGCGTTTGCCTACGACTGGGAGGACGACGCATCGCCGCCACACAGCGGGGTCGACGTGTACGACCCCAGCTACGTGCCGGACTCGGTGAAGACGTTTGTTGTGCACCTGTACCGGTACATTCGCTACAAGAACGTCTACGTGATCCACCAGACGTACAAGGGCGACTTCCATCGCCTCTTCTGCGATGCGCCTTGGCCCCCCGTCGAGACCGTCGCTCCCTACTGTGATGGCGACCACGTCTTCCTCCTCCTCCTCTACCGCGAGCTCTGGTACTGCCACGCCTACGCGCGCCTATCCCCGCTAACCACCAGCCACCGCGCTGATCGAGTCGTGTAACAACTACTGCGACGTCTTCAGCGTCTTCCTCCACGGCGTCGTCAATATGCAGCTTCCTAACTAGTGACTCTGGGACATGCTCGACGAGTTCGTGTATCAGTTCCAGAGCTTCTGCTAGTATCGCGCCAAGCTCAAAAATAAGAGCGAGGATGAGCTCCAGCAACTCAAGCAGTTTGACAAGGTAAAACGTTCATACATCTCAATTGATTCTGTTAGTTTCTTTTCTAACGTCAAGTTGGGATCGATGCGGCTAACGTTTTAAACTAAACCGATTCAAAATTTTGAAAATTTGTCGGCTAGATAAACTGCAAGCTATGTAACAATCTCCTTTCATCTCAGTCGTTCGTGCTAGATCCAACAGATCAGATGCTCTGAATAAGAACGGATTGTCACCAACTACTAATTAGAAGCAGTAGAGATAGAGATATCTGATCATCACTAACTTTTTCTTTAAGCCGATTCTAACATCATTTGCGCTGACGGAAAGGAAGCCACGGAGGAGGGTGGGGTGACGTCAGCGCTCGTGTGTACGTGTGAGTGCGGATGTGGCCACGGCGTCCGGCCTACCGCTTCCCTCCACGTGACAGAAGAAGCAGCCGCACCTGGCGCAGGCTCCGGTTCCGTCCGTGTCGTGTCCTTGTCTCGTGGAGTGCCGGATGCTCCGCTCACCCGGCCGACCCGGGAGGAGTACGTGGCACCTTCAACTGCATGCATATGTGCAGCGTAGTCGGTAGTACTACCACTAAACCTACTACTACTACTCATCCTGCCAGCACGTACAGTGCCAGTGCAATCGCATTTGCGTCCTACGTGACTGCAGTGCAGTCACTGCACTCGGTGCACACTTGCAAACGGGAACCAGCTGAAAAAACGTGCGAAGAACCAGGCCATTCCGAGCACATGAAATTTTCCACGGATTTGGCAGAAACAACGTGATTCTTGCAATGGCTTGCTAGGGTACGATCTTATTGAGCGCGCACCAATTCCACGTGAAAAAATTGCTAATCATACCTATTCTAAACATTGAAGAAACGGCGCCTCCTGGGCGCTTTGAGCCGGGAGGGGCTCGGCTCGAGCCAAAATTTTTTCGCATCCAGGTCTTTTTTTAAAAAAAAATTACGGATAGGTCTTTTTTAGAAAAAAAAATTACGATTTGATCCTTTTTCCGAAAAAAGATTATATATTACGTCCATGCCCTTTTAGCGTTTTTAAGAGTAGCGCTCGGGTCCTTTTCAGGAAAATCGAAATTACGTTTAGATCCTTTTTTTAAGAAAAAAAACCGCTTCTTTTTTTTTAAAAAAAATATGCATCGCATTTATGTCCTTTTTCTGGTTTTCGAGCATTACGTTTAAACCCTTTTGCGAAAAGCAAAGTCTTATTTTTTGATCATTTTCGCGCGTTTTCTCGATTTACTCGTGTGTGGAGCGTCAGTCGCGCGTTTTATCGATTTTCTCGTATGGAAAGCAGGGCCCGCGGCGTGGCACGCAACGCATAAATTTCTAGTTTGTTTGAGATATCTACTTATTTAAAAGACTACACGTAGCTTTACGGGGATTAATCTGTACTTAAACCTTACTCAAATTTCTGAGTTTCATGTGCACAAGAGCAAATCTATGAACATGTGGACAAACTCGTCCAGACCGTCCGATCGCATGTTGGCGGTCGAGATCATAGGTAGGTGCTCTCTGTCGTACTTACGTATTTTTGCATTTTCTCATTGAAGTTTACGGAAACCCTGTCATCCTCCCCCAGTTCAACCTTACACCCCCATTGCTCAATCGATCCATGCCACCACCGTGGGATTTTTTTTCACTAATTCACCACAAACTTGATAATAATTTGATTTCTTCACACAAAAACATGAAACACGAACACGGAACATCGCACAAATTTGGAGGTTGTTGTGTTCACATCTACACCTCAATCGATCTATGCCGCCACCGCGAAATTTTTTCACTAATTCACCACAAACTTTATAATAATTTGATTTCTTCGCACAAAAACATGAAACACGAACACGGAACATCACACAAATTTGGAGGTTGTTGTGTGCACATCTACACCACCCTGTTCGGAGGGGTCGCCACACATACTCAGTGGTGTCCTTCGGATCAACCCTCTGCTTCTTGGCGCCCAAGAGATAAATGGCATAATACCCTAGTTTTTGTGCCTTTGGAAAGTTTTAAAGATAGAAGGAACTACTTAGATTTTCTCAAATTAATTAAAGCTTAATTGGAATTTTTCATTAATAAAAAGTTTTAATTTGACTAATCTAAACACCAATTAAAAGAAAACTAGTTATAGTTAGATTCCTTGTGCTGCAAAGAATTTTTCTATATTTCTTGAGTTTTTTTTGGAGCTCGTTTGTTATTTATTTGCATTTCTAGTATTTTCTTAATTTGTAAATTATTTTCTTTTTCTCTAATATCCGTAGACCGATTGCTTGGCCGGCCCATTTCTTATCTCGGGTCATCGGCTTGCTTGCCCTCTTTGCGACCCATCTCCCCGGCCCAGCCAGCCACCTCACTAGCCCACTCGGCCTAGCTCAGACCAGTGCCTCGGTCGTTGTGCGAAACCCGTCGCACCACCCTGTAGCTCCACCGCCGCCTCGCTCTCGGACTCTGCGCCCTACATGCTTCTCGAGGCTATAAAAGCCCCTCGATCTGAGCGTCCCTCATCGTGCCACATCCGAGCCCTAGCCACCGATGCCCGGGACGCCGCCGTTGCCTTGCGCGAGCTCGTCGAAAACCTCATAGCACCGCCGCGCCATTGAAGACCTCCTTAGCTTTTCCTCTCCACCGATCACTCTTTCCGGAAAGACCCTATCCATACCAACTCCTCCGCTGGTGATAGAAATAGGCGTCCCGATCTTTCGATGAGAGGAGGTAGCGTCGATCTGTGAAGGCGAAGTTGGTGGCCCGACTACAACGAACCCGACGTTGCGCCTTAGTGACCGGTACACCACCCTCTTGAAGGTTATTGATCCCGCGGGAAGCGCGACCAACCTGACCACGAAGGTCTTTGTTCCTGCGAGCAATCGAAGAACCAGCAAGAACAAGGGATTACAAGCAACTCAATTGCGAATATGAATTTAGATCGGTTCTGAAACAAAAACACTCGAAGTTGGGGTTCCGATGAACAAGTAGACGGGCGGCCTAGTCGGCACGCGCGAGTACAAGCAGTAGCAATGACTAACTGAATCAAACAAAATCCAAAACCCTAACTATGATGGCGGCTGGCTAATTATAGACCAAGTGCGTGCAGCACTAGGCCTTAACATGGGCCTACTGATTACAACTCGAAATAAAGACTAAAGCCCAATTAGACTCGGACTGGAAAAGTGTTCTGGATTGTTTTGTGTATTCCCGTTGACTCGGAAGGAATTTGGAGGTGATCTCGGATCGGTTGGAAAGAAGACGACTAGAGCTTTCGTTCTTGTACTCGTAGACCTCCAGAAGCCTTCTGGATCAAAAGTTATGGCCGTTTGAATTTGACTATCTCTGGAAGTCCGAATCTGATTCCAATTTGCTCTTCCCTCCGGACGCGAACTCCTTTGTGCGTTATGGGTCTTCCCCATGGTTCCTAAGAATAATCACATCATCACAAAAATTAAGTAGCATCCCATTCATTATATCATTAATTGGAATAATTAGGAACGCCTTCACCTGATAATTTAGTTGACATGCACGGGCTCGAGTGAGTGGTCCTAGAAGTGGTGGTTCATCCTGGTGAGTGGAGTTAGAGCTAGTTGTATCCATTGTGGAGATGTCCTCATCAGCTGGCCTCGTTGCGTCACCAGCTCTCGGATCTGCCGTCACGAAGTCCTATCCGTCGTCGCAACAATGCCTCCTCGCTTTCTTCTTCCTCACCGAGAACCCGCGCCACCTTCCTTCATCGAGTCATCATCTCTGGTGACCCTCGGTCCCCGTGCACCACCTCATGTGGTTGCCCATCTTCCCTACTCCTAAACCTGCGAAGGCGAGCCCCGATCTGTGTTGTCCCGCACCGTTGAGCCATCGTCTAGAAATCGCATCGCCCCTGGGGCTAAGCCTATGCTGATGTCATTGTGACATCATCTGATGACATCATCCACCTCATCAAATGTCACATCAGCACCGCCACGTTAGTCCTAGTCCGACGTGTCATCCGCGTCAGCACCTACATGGCCATATCTAAACACAGAGTCAACGACATATGGGATCCACCTGTCATGCACCCTATTCCCATGAACCAAGTCCATTGTGGACCAGATCTAATATGTGGACTTGTCCTATAGACCATGGCCCACATATCAGTCTCTAAACATTTTTCTGAATTTCTTTTAATTCTAAAATTCTAGAGAATCGTGGGACCCACCTATCAGCCACAGATTCTCTATCACTTGTTTTATTTTTTGATTTTTTTTCTCTAGTCTAATTTTTCGAAAGCCTGTTCTCTTTCATACAAGCTCCGATTGAACCTATTTAAATTCCTAAATTCATCTAAAATTGAGCTCTTCATTCCAGAGCCATCTATTTTCAATTTGGACTTTGTTTGGGTCTTTATCTGCTATTTATTCGTATTTCTTTTTTCTGTTATATGTTGATCCTTAGGGAGCGAATGAATGATTTGAAGAGCAAGACTCAGCAAAAACATTATACGAATAAGGCAATTCATAACCTTTGACCATGTTAAACTTATGTTTGCAAAAGTATTTTGTTTCATACAAATTACAGCTAATTTTTTTATCAAAGTTATTGATTGGGAGTAGCCAAATACCTATTTATCATTATGCCACCTTAATTATTCTAATACTCTATATCCATTAACACTCTAGGTTGGGACATTAATAGTTGGACATAAATATACTACCAACATTTGAGTTAACGTAGCTATGCTTAGACATGATTAGTTGTACGATGGGTTCATACCATATGATAAATATTGATAATTTTGACTTAATGAGATATAGAGTTATGGAGGGTAGTCACTGATGTAAAATTTGTTGTGCCATAGCAGGGTATACCATTGGTCTTGATTAAACAATATAGTTTTCAATCGGACAAGTGATCGTGCAGTAAAGGGGATGCAGTTAGCACATTTGAGATGTGGATGTCTCATCCAAGGCTATTTAAGGACTTAATCTGGTGCACCATTGAACTAGGGTTAAAAGTACAACTACATATTTGGTGTGGGATAGATCTGGCTTAAAATACTTATGCTTTCCTACATGGTTGAATTAGAGGGTTACTTCAGTTGGTGTGCGAGCAGAGAATTACTCTGGCTCGATGAGACACTGAGTGTATGGTGCCAATTAGAGTGTTACTCTATTATCTCTCACAATGGTGAGCTTCTCATTAAAGATGTGAGATGTGTGCTAGAGGTAGACCATCTAAGTCACGTCCCAATGTTGAGGAGGTAAACTCAATAAGCAGGGTAGTGCTAGTGTGCAACAGTATAAAGGCCTTGTCATGAACTCCTCGTCACACATATAAGGAAGTGTGTTTTATCACGTGGTAATATGAGATGATCATGTCTTGTGAGTAAAGCAATACAACCTCTACAGAGTGTAAAACTATTTAAATAGCCATGCTGCGGTCATGAATGTGCTTGGCAATTTCACACGGGATATAGAGTTTTTCATAAAAACGATGGATTATGGAATTGTTTGAAAGTGAATGGGGAGTTCACTAGTGTTTTTATGTCTAAAATTAGCGTTGATGGGTACAGTAGTTTGCTGATGATTTTATATGGTGATAGGTGAAGCCTCACCAATCTATTTATATTGTCTACCATTGGTCTAATAGTTAATTATTATATTTCTCAAATATGCTTTGAATCTATTTGTTGTATTTAAATTCAAGTTATTGCTTTCTGCAAAAAAGCATATGGCTATCCCTTTGTCAAGCCTTGCATGAATATAATTGCATAATTTTCCTATGACTTGTTGAGTACTTTATGTACTCACAGCTATACGCCTTTGTTGATCAGTCGCTAAGGAAAGATCAGTGAACACTGAGTTTTATGAGGAGTACTAAGAAAACTTTGTGAACTAGGAGTGCGTTTCTCCAGACGATTGCTCGTGGCATGTCAAATGGTCTAAGTTATCTTATTTCCGCTGCAAGAGTTTATTTATTTCTTAAGCCCTTTAAGGTATAGTAATGTAAACCTTGACCATAAGGTTAGTTTCTATTATTTAATAATAATTTGCTACTTTCTTCGTTAATTTGTTGAATGGAATGATATTGCATCTATGTTGCCATTTGTGTGTACTAGCGTGATCCTGGACTAGTGTAATATACACAGAGGGTTTCGAATTTGTTAATCCGGGTCCCAAAAAATGGATTGGTCGCTCTCAACGACCTTAACTTGCCCTCGTTGAACGCATACATGCCCTGCCATAAGAAGTCCAGGGAGTGCCATACTCGAATTTCTCGCTTGCTGAAGTGGATCGGATGCTCAAGAGGGGTAAATTGGGATTATTTTTGCTAATGGTCAAATCAAAATTTTAATCTCCTTAGCTCAACCTATGTAGCTATAGTTTCTAGTGTAGCCAAACAATTCCTATACATGTCTAGTTAAGTTTTGCAACCTAAGTTTCAATCCTATACAAGTCTAGTATGTAGGAATTGAAAAACATGAAAGTACATAAAAATGTAAAAGGGACAAGGAACACAACTGATTTTTTTGCCAAGGTCTCGAAGATTTGGTGATCTCCCCTACTCCTTGTTGGGGCACTCTCACAACAGTCTAGCTTCGACTTGAGATCGCGTAAGGAATCAAGCCATTCTCTTGTGATAGTCCTTCTCCACTCTAGATAGGTGGGACTCCAAACCTTCACAAGCCTTTCCGGTCCTTCCACAAGCTTCTCCAAGAAAGTTTACTGAGCCAATGCCTCCAAGCCTTCTAGGAGACACTGATCTCCAAGAATAATAAACCCAAAGAGGTCATTTGAACCTAACGAGGTCAAGCAACTAGGAGTGATGCACAATCTAAGCCTAATTTACTCTCTCAAGCACTCAACATCTTAATCCAAACTTCAAAGTGCCCTTGAGCTCCTTAATAAGATGGATACTGAAATGGAGTCCCAAGGGACCTAACTTGAACACCCCTAGGGTCTATATTGGCTCCCCTTCTTAGAAACTAGCCGGTAAACACATGTATTTCAAAATATCTATTTTAGTTGGATCATCCAACTCATTCAAATTATCTAACTTAAATGCTTCCAACGGTAAAAAAATATAGCCATTGCACACTCTGATCATCCACTTGACAGAGATCATCCGAGCTAGTGTAACTTCTCAAGAGCATCTTCTCTGTAAAATTGATCTAGGCCATACTTTGACCCACTCGAATCATCCGATTTACATGAAAACCATTTCAGACTGAGTCTCTATCAAATGATATGACCCATAGTCTGCCCCACTCGAATCATTAGTCTCATTAGCAGTTCTCTACAAAAATTGATTCGACCTATAATCTGGGTCACTTGGATCATTCGGCTTCCATTAAAACTTAAAAAACACAACCTTGGTAAAATTGACCCGACCCATGCTCTAGATCGCTTGAATCATCCGACTATCATTAAAATCCTTTGGATATGCTCTCTGTTGAATTGAACCAACTGATGATCTGCCCCAATCGAACTATCCACTCATCTATGAATTTTCTAGCAAAGTCTAAAACTTCACATACATTCCAAAATGGCATCCTCACTTTGTATCTTGGCTTTCTCTAACTAGATATGAGCTAGAGAGACCGTGTGTGCATCACAACTAGCTACCCAACTTCATCAAGCTTAAGCTACTAGCCTTGAACCACCTTAATAGTACAACTAAAGTAAAAACAAAATCTATCACTAAAATGATTCAAACTCAACTTCTAGGATCATTTCTAGTCAGACGGTCCTTAATCTTCATTCTTTACCATCATTTACAACTTTTTGGGGATCCATGAATACTAAGAACTCCCAATATGACAATGTCAAGTACTAACTCAACTTAAAACCTTGAAACATTGTTAATCTTGACAAATAAATACCATTAATCATCACAACACTAAAATTACTAAAAATATGGACCGAGATGCTTACTTACACTTCCTCAACTTCAAACTTGATGGATGCCACATGTTCACAACGGTGTCCTCCTCGACAAGATCATGACCAGTACGCTAGCAACAACAGGTAAGGGCAGCATTATGGCAGCGACGAGTACCATCTTGGGGAGAAAGCAATGGTGGAATGGACACGGGTAATGGCATCACGGTACTGTGCAGCGACAGTAGAGCGACGGCGGGATGCTACCCTCCCCTAACCCTAGCTCGATCAGATGGGTTTAGGAGGAGGGGATCAATCGGGAGACAACCTAGGAATAGAGCTTGCATGTTGTTTTTAGAAATTGTTTGGCCATGGTGCGGGAAGCAAAACGCAAAAAACCATAAGTGGGATGGGGAGCACCTGCTTGCGTTGTTAGTTGCCAAGATGCGATTCAATGGCATGGACGAGTTTATCCATACATTCATATATATACTCTTGTGCACTAATACTTTCCTGAAGATGCATGCATGTCGAATGATGTAGTTATGTAATTAAGCTTCCTTGAAGGTCTGTGGTGTAATCCCTTTTAGTGAACATAGATGTAATAATAAAAACAAACAAACAAACCTATGGGTTGTGCCAGGCTGGGCAGCATCGAGTCGGCCTCAGCGTGCACGCCGTGGCTGAGCCGGACTCGGCGTCCGCGCCATGCCCTACTTATACAGAAGGAGAGAGGGGCTGCACCCTAACCCTAGCCCTCCCCAACCACTTGTGCCGTCGCCACCATCTTCTTGAGCCACATGCCGCCACGCCTCAGGAAGCGGAAAGGGAAGAATAAGAGGTTCAGCCGAGATAGAGAACAGAGAAAGAAGATAAAGGAAGAAGGGGAAAAGAAGAAAATAGGAGAGGAAAAAGAAAAGAAGAATTTGGAAATAAAAAAAAGGAAGAGGAAAAAAAGAAGGAAAAAAAGAGAAGGAAAAATGAAGAGGAAGGAAGAAGAAAATTGGAAGAAGAGGGGAAGGCTCTACTGTTATGCTGTGCTCATCTAGGGAGTGTACCAAGAGAGAAACATGAGGCATCGCCATTTCAGACAATTCACTCAAATCTTCGAGATGCGGGTATAAACACTAGAATATTGTTGTCCATCTTAGCGCTATATTGGAGCAATGTTTGATCGTTTTAATGGTAGATATGGTAGTTGGAGAGCATCGGACGGAGTTTGGGAGAGATCAGTACGATTAATAGTGTTTCTTGTTTTCGGGGTGAGTTTTGGAGTACCTACGGTCAGTTTCATGGCCTCTCTAGGTTATGAAAAAAATTATATTATGGTCTAAAGTTTCATTAGAAAGTTATGGATTGTAGAAGCTTGTTGTCCAAAAATCAGTCGTTGCTAAGAGCAGTTGTGTTAATCTACTATTTAGGGCTAGAAATTGCCAAATTAAATTATGTCCATAACTAAAGAAAGCTATATAATTTTTTCTAGATTCTAGAGATGCTATGTGGAGTGGTATAGAAATAATTATGAAATTGTAAAGTCTGTTGTCCAGTAAAACAACAGATCGATCTTCGGGCTTGAAATAAGGGGCGAAATGAATTAATTGGAAAATATGGCTTACTAAAAAATTGTATAAAATCTTGGAAAGTTTTCAGAACATACCTGGTTTACTATATTTGGACTCCTAAGCAAGAAGTTATGGTCCTCCAACCACCGGAACAGCAAAGGGGAAACAATTCAGCATAAGAGAAGGTTAAGTCCGGGATCATGCGTGTGGCAATTTTGTTATGTTTGATGTACGTATAGTTATGTCATTTTTAGTTGAGTTTACCTACTGTAGGTGGTGTGACTTCAGGTTTGGCTTCCATTGCACATCTGTCTTTCGTGGGTAAAAAGGCAAGTGTATGGTAGAACAATGACATGGATTGTAAATTCTTGTTGTTGTTATTGGTGAATTGTTTATCATGTTGCTTTTCATAATATTGGTAGAACATATCATTTGTATATGATGCATTCATGATGAAAATAGATGGTCTGTGTGGGCCTCTATGACCTACATGGTCGACATAAAAGACCTACTTCGGTAGGTACGTACCTCCACGGGATGGAGGGAATGAAAGTGTGCGACATCGACGGGTGTGCACTTAGCTATACTGTATATATTATGTGATGAGCATATAAGATGAATGTGATAAATAGTTATGCTATTGTTTTATTATGTACTTGCTGAGTCGTGGACTCACTTGTTCTTATTTAATAGTTTTAGGTGAACAGTGAAGGTGACATGTATGGGATGAGAGTAGTGCCACCATTTCTCTTGTCACGTCGTCTCCCACAATTATCTAGTATTAGTGATCTCTCTTAGAGTGATAAAGTGTCTAATCAGTTTAGTTGATAACTTTTATAATCATAATAATGATCAGGTGAACTTAGTGAATCTTTATATTATTTGAGAAGTTTATAATCATAATAATGATCAGGTGAACTTAGTGAATCTTTATATTATTTGAGAAGTCCTGTTGGTTTTTAAATTTTCTTTTAAATTTGTTTTTCGTTGTCTTCAAAAGGTAAATATTGCTCTCGGACGCATGTGATCCGAACTTTTTCGAGCGTGTGGACCCAAGCGTTCCCAGGCGCGAGGACTTCAGCATTCCCGAGTGTGTGATCTCAGACGTTCTTGAGCGTGTGGTTCAAAGATTTATTCTTGTTTATGTTATTGTATAAAGTCTCGTTAATATGGTATAATATCAGTGATACTTGCCGAAATCAGAGTTAAAATCACAGTTAAGATGATAAAAAATATAACGATACAGAGCTAGCATGTGTCATCGTTTGCAGCCGGCCGACCCAGCTACTCCTACTACTTGGCACTTGCCACAAGCACACATCTGAACATACATATTGCCTCACCCTTGAGGCCTCGACGTCAGCACACACACCCTGTACACGTCACGTTCATACATATCCATATCCATTTGGCAGTTGGCACCGCGGCACCGCCTCTCTTCCCCATACCATTCCATGCATAATTTTCCATCCCGTGGACTCCGAACCAGGTCTCTCTTCCATCGTCTCTCTTCTGTACTCATCCAAGCAGTTAGGCTAAGCCAAAGCTTCCTACACAGTACGGTACCAACGCACAATCCAACGTTAACGAACCCATCACTCCTCTCTCTCTCTCTCATGTCACCACTTGGAATCAAGTTGGAAGCATCCACCCATTTTGACAAGACTCTTCTTCTTTTCCACCAATCACACGCGTCACACCTCTCCTTGTGATCTGATCTCCCATATAAAGACACTCCATTGCCATACTCTTCTACTCACTACTAGCTACTACTCTCTCTCTCTCTCTCTCTCTCTCTCTCCCTCGAGCCTTCTTCTTTGCCACTAGTTTCTGCTCCCACTCTCTAGTTTCTACGGTTGTTAAAGTGTTCAAGAAAGGAAGGTACATAGCTAAGCTAAGACCCTAATTGAGAGGGTGCATGCTTGCCATGGCCGCGGAGGCGGTTCTTGAAGCCACGGCGGTACCGTCGCCGCCGAGCGGGGAGATGGTGACGTCCTCGGCGACTGCGAGCAGCGAGGAGGAGTCGACGTTGCAGCCCATGGAGGGGCGCGCGAAGCGGAAGCGGTCTAGAAGGCAGCGCGCGCTCGAGCCCACCGAGGAGGAGTACCTCGCGCTCTGCCTCCTCATGCTGGCGCGCGGCTGCCGCGACCACGTCCCCAAGCCGGCCGCTGCGGCGGAGCACAGGTGCTCCTTCTGCGGCAAGGCGTTCGCGTCCTACCAGGCGCTCGGCGGGCACAAGGCCAGCCACCGGATCAAGCCGCCCGCCGCCGGCTCAGAGGAGCCGCAGGCGGCGGCGCGGTCCTCGTCTGCCGTATCCTCGTCGGGGTCCGGCGAGGCGGGGGGCGCCGGCAGCAAGGTGCACGAGTGCAACGTGTGCAGGAAGACATTCCCGACGGGGCAGGCGCTGGGCGGGCACAAGCGGTGCCACTACGACGGCACCATCGGCAGCGCCGCCGCGGGATCCAAGCAAGCCACCGCCGCCGCAACGAGCACGGGCCGGGGTTTCGACCTGAACCTGCCTGCGCTGCCGGACATCGCGGAGCGGTGCACGGCCGAGGCGGAGGAGGAGGAGGTGCTCAGCCCCCTCGCCTTCAAGAAGCCCAGGCTCATGATCCCGGCGTAAATAAATAATAAATTAATCACCTAGCTCCTCAGTCAAAACTTCAATTAGCAGTAGTAGCCTCATCTGTTCCTTTGGTGATTAGTTGTACCTAGCTTGTTGGTGATGATTAGTTTTGTGTACATAGGAATTGTTCATTGTGTCTTCTCCTCCTCGATAGCTAGCTCGGCTAGAATCAAGGATCAATTCTTTCATTGGTTGTACTGGTGTACTTATCCATGCATGTATCATAAATAATTAAGCTCATGTACTTAATTAATTGGTCACTACTTAGCTTGGTGATGGATCATTGGATCAATATTCGACAGCTAGATATACATATCGAATTTGTTGGAGTGAGACAAGGCTGTCGCTTGCCGTGTCTGCCAGCTCGCCTGTGGCCGGTCAAGCTAGAGATCATTCTCAGCACACTTAGCTTGTGTGCACACCTTGGCTAAGCATTGCAGGCACGTGTATATAAATATATATACAGTGCTAGTTCCAGCTTGATTTCGTAGCTTAATTAGCTACCTTTCGAGATGATAACTTGGAAGGAACCTGCCTAGCTGCCTACAATTCAGTGACCGTACGTGTCCAAACAGCAACAGAGAAGCTGACCAGTGGATGGATATACTATTCTCTCAACGGTCAGACTATGTACAGCTGCTGTTTTGAACATAGTTACATTTAAATTTTTTGAAACTTTCAGTCTTTTTAAATATTTATGTTGGATATATAAAAATTATATGGATATATTATTATATTTTTACTGGGTTTTATCAATATATTATAATACAAATTAGTGATAAAGCTGCTCTTAGAGATCATGTCATTGTCTAAACGACAACTATTTGCTACGCGTACATGACCAATTGTTCTAAGTCATGTTCTTGCATGAATGGTTGGTTGCGGGAAGAAAAGACCAACTGCTATATATGCAGTCTGGCGTGCTAGCCAGGGGCGGTACTAGGAGTTATTGGTATGCTCTGACACCTTAAATATTTTAAAAGTATTATAAGATCACATCTTCAATGGATTAAATTTGTTAATTGAATTAGTTTTAATTTTAGTGGTTTGGGATTTTTAAGACCTTAAAACTATTTGTATCGTACTTCTAGTAAATTTTAAATATATGTGTTGGATTTATGATCTTATAAAATCATTATACAGGACTGTAGAGTTGTACGTGTGAAATGTGCACCTTTAATGAAAATTTTCTAGTTTGGTGCTGGCCACGGGTTACTTAGGAACCGACCGATGGCTTAAACGAGTATAACTGTAGGGTGTGATTAGTTAGCGTGTTCGCTTAATTAGTCGTTGAGTTAGACTTTGTCTCGATTAAAATACTTTCCGCGTGTAAAATGAGCTAGCTAGCTAGCTAGCTCTGTGTGGCCATCTAACTTTAGTTAATATCTATTTAATTAAGCCCAGGTAATTGGTTTACATTACTTAAGATCGAGTTTAATCGAACTCTTTTAAGGCTTATATAGCTCACATATCCCGGGATCATGTGTTTCGTTGATCGCAATGGACAACCGAACATAGACACGCCGTATAATGATCAAATTATGGCTACAAATCCAACTAATTGTTGGCAGGAGCAGTACAATTAACTAGTATATAGCTAGCTAATATCGTGGAATATTCTATTTTATACGTGTGGTACTTTTTAAAACGAGTTCTCGCTACGAGGTTAATTACTAATTAGGAATCAAAGTCCTAGTAGATTAATTCAAGATTTAGCTTCCTTCTTCTGAAAAAAAGGTCCACTTTCTTCCATATGCATAGACATATTATACATACACTAGAAAATATTAATAAAGAGAAGAGTTATGTATCTATATCTTATGTCTTTATTATAGTCTCGTGTTTATACGATTTTGATTGATCAATGACGACCTTAATACATAGCAGCTAAGAAACTTTCACAATTGACAGCCCAGCCCTTTAATTAAAGAGTTTAAGCAAAAGCTAGCTCGCTAACACTGCCCAACTCAATAGATAGGGAGGACCGAGCCCTTGTAGCACCGCACAACTGGATAGATAGCCGGGAGGACCGAGCGTAGCTGGTTGGGCAGAGGCGCCGTCCGACCGCGTTCGAGTCGAGCCGAACATGCTCTCATCAGTAATAAAAATAAGTATATACATATTCGTATTTAATACAACAGCGTGTTCTAATATTCTAAAGGTTATAAAACATCCTACTCTCATCAGTAATAAAAATAAGTATATACATATTCGTATTTAATAGAACAGCATGTTCTAATATTCTGAAGGTTATAAAACATCCTATTACTTTTTTAACATGTACAGAATATATATATATATATATATATATATATATATATATATATATATATGGTTTGAGTAGCAGTGCTTATGGTGCGTGAGTGTGAGTGTAGTACGTGCGAGTTACGTGCATTCGCTGTGTAAAAAAACTCGGTAGATAGGGCGGTGAGTCAATGACACGTTAATTAATAGTCCGGCATTTGGTTAGTTAATAACCAGTACAAAATTAAGGTCCAAATCAACCCACTCAAACACACTAGTACAATCTAGTTGTACATGCATGGAAGTCTCGTGCATGGCTTCACACCTTTCCACTGCACCGAGGAAGTGTGAGCTTGATTTCTCGCCACATTTTTTTATGGAAGCTTCTCTCATGTTTCCTTGCTGTTCATATAGATACACGTGGCCACCCATGGCAGGGTGTGTTTCCTGTTTGTACCGAGCGATACACGTACCGGATAATGTAAACAAAAAAATCACCTCTATATGTCTAGTTACTTAAATAGAAACTTTACCACCTTAGATGATAAGATATAAATTTTAAAAAATATTTCTCTAAATGCTGAACCGTACTATTCATTAAAAACAATAGAAGAGAGAAACCACTCTATCTCATTGAACCTCATCTCATTAATCAAACACATGCTAAACTGTTGATCCGCTGCCACTCAACACAATTAAGCAAAGCAATTTTCTTTATATATAATATATATATATATATATACACACACACAAGGGCAACATATCCAGTGAAAGCCTCTTTTACTGTGAAAACTCTGTAAAATCCAAGTGTATAAGTTTTGAAAAATTCTCAAAAAATTACCATACGTAGGGGAGGTGAGCTTCTACAATCCAGTAAATTTTGAAGACCAAACTCAGTCGTATTTTAAAGATATGAAAAATACAAACAACGAGATGAATAGTGTAGAACAGTAAAAATCACTATTTAGTCTAAATTCGTCTTTTTCATATATCTCAAATGCTATTGAGTTTGCTCTTCAAATTTTACAGGATTGAAGAAACTCACCTCCCTACTATGGTAATTTTTTGAGAATTTTTTAAAACCTGCTACATGTGGGTTTCATAGAGTTTTCACGGTAAGAAAGGTGTTTGTGTGTCTATATATATATATATATATATATATATATATATATATATGGCAACATATCCAGTGGTGATAACCATCCTTACTGTGAAACCCACGTGTACAAGTTTTGAAAAATTCTAAAAAAAAATACCATACGTAGGGGAGGTAAACTTCTGCAATCCTGCAAAATTTGAAGACCAAATTCAATCGCATTTGAAAGATATGAAAAAGACAAACAACGAAAAAAAATAGTGCTGAGGACTGAAAAATCACTATTTAGGCTAAATTTTTCTTTTTCCTATTTTTCAAATGCAATTGAGTTTGGTCTTCAAATTTTGCAAAATTGTAGAAGATCACCTCCCCTTCGTATGGTAATTTTTTGAGAATGTTTTAAAACTTGTATATGTAGATTTCACGAAGTTTTCACGATAAAAACGGTTTTCACCGGACATGTTGCTTATATATATATATATATATTAATTTCTATTTATGATAAATCATGCTTGCTGTGGCAGTTGCACGTAGAGTACGTAGATGCTAAGAAGAGTCCAGAGCAAAGCTGAGGCCTGAGAGTGTGCTTCTATTCTAAGTTTCTAACTCCTTGGCCGACCTTAATCTAATTAATCAGTCTAATCTTGCAGCTTCTGGATAGGGTCTACGTACGTATAGGCGCAACTCCTAATTCCAAACTGACCGACCAGCTAGCAGCTAGCTACTATTGAAGTACATGCATAAACCATGCCCCTGGGCCCTAGCTACTCCCTCTAGTGACAAAGTTACATTTTAAGAAAAGTGTCGATGTATGTGTCACATATTGTTTCACGATATAAAAACGTCGCTTTGATCACTAATTTATATTATAATATATTTATAAAACCTAAAAAAATTATAATATTATTTTTTGAAAAATCTATACATATAATTTCGTGTATCCAGTCTAAATATCTAAAAATATATCGACAATCAAAGTTTCGAAAATTCAACGGCACGCACTAAAAAATACATGTATTTATAATTGGAGGGAGTATATCATCATTACAGGCACTTTGATTGGGTACCATGATTTCTTATTTGTTACGAAAACAAACACTTTTTTATTAAAAAAGAAATACTACTTTTGAAAACCAGGAAAAAAATAGAACGTTGTTTTCCAAAGGAAAAAAAAAATCATCAACGGTCGCTCTTACGGACACAACCAGTTCAGTGGCCACACGAAAGCGCGGATCCAATTCTCTTATGGGCTGGGTCGCGATCGCGGATCTGATTCGCGATCCAGTTCTTGGGTGGGCTGAGCCCCTCCGTTCTATGATGGACGGCCCAGATCGCTTCCATCACCGCCCGCCCGTTCGGTTTGGATTCGCGCGGATTAGCAGTAGACTCGCATAATATGGGCCTTCTAGGTTGAGAAAACCCACCCACACACAGTGAGTCAGTGACCTGAGTTGCAAGCTAGAGAGCCAGCAAGCATGTCGTATTAGCTCGAGCCTAATTTATAAGCTAGAGCCGAGCTCAGTAGAAGCTCGAGAATGAGTTAGGACTCAATCTTGGATCTGACTTAAAACTCGGTTCGAGTAAACTCGATATTAATCAACAATTCAACATGCATCAATTTTCAATAATAAAAAAAAGAGAGGTGCTTCAATGTTTTTCTTTTTTACAGTTGCACAAATATTAAAGCATGAATGAAGAGTAGATGGTGATTACTTACCCCTTCGCTTGCTTTAAGATTTGTACAACTTGTTCTAAGAAGGAAAGCATTGAAGCACTGCTCTAAAAAAAAAAGCTTAAGCTCGAGTTCGGATCGAGTAAATTCGGTAAGAGATAACATGCAATAATATTCAACAACTAAGAAAATAAAAATTAACATAACTCACAACATAATAGCTCGGCTCATTGAATCTAACGAGTTCAATATCAGACCCGAGCTTGGCTCATCTAGAGCTCGAGTCAAGCTCGAATCGAATCTAGAACGAACCGAGTTCCAACAACTTACAAGTCTCGAGCTTTTTTTTTTTTTACGCCCTGGTACACCGGCTTGCACGTTGATGAGAATCCCTTAACGGCGTGGTTGGCCACCACTGGGACCAAACACTCATTTGTTTAGTTTAACCCACAATGCTGCCTATATTATCACATGATATCAACCGCAATAGTCTAAACTAAACCCCTTCCCCTGATAGTCATATTAACTAATTATGGCATCACACAAGCAGTAGATTTTTAATGTCCTTTATTGTCTTCTGTTTAATAATGATCTAAATTGACGTGCTTAAGATTATATTACTGGCATCCTATGTGGTGTCATTTCAAATCCATCTTGGATGCCCTTTGGATGCTCCTCTTTTCAGTTATATATAAAAAATAACAAGGCTGGCTCTGATGTGACCCAATGAATTTTAAAAAAACGAAGCTAATGCTGAAAGGCCAAATCATTCATTTGACAGTAGGTGTTATATTTCCAAAAAATATTCTTTTCCTTCCCTCTGCGGTGATCCAAGTAATTAAGATCATTCTGGACCCAATTCCTTAATATGCATTCGTACTGTTTTCCATCAAGTCCCAAGAGAGCAGCATTTTTACAATCATATGCCTTACCTCCAAATACAAACTGGCTGTAAACTGGTATCATGAGGATGCTTTTGGCAAAGCAGAAGATACCACCAAGTTATGATTATCATTAACAATTTTTAAAACAATACGACGGATTTGTGTTTTCTTGTGTGAAAGAAAAACATGAAAGGTGGAACACATCACACATTTATATGCTTGACAATTCTCTAAAACCCAGTGCCAATTAATAATGAAGTCAGTGACCAATCCAGGAAGGCAAGATCCCAGAAATTTTGTTAGTTATTGGTGGTGATCAACGGTAACAGAAGATGGTATACCACTGATCGACAACACGTCTATGAAGTACCAACTTCCGCCACTTTTGTTTCTTATTGCTCATCAAACTCAAATTAGGTAAGGAACTCATCTCTTACCTTGGCTTTGTATTTTTCATCCTGTGAGACAACTGTGAATAACAACTCCCTTCCAGGTCTTGTTAGAACATAAGTAGTTACCTGCAAAGAAACAGACATTAGGAAAACAGTAAACTCAAATAAAAATGTAGAACTACTCCTGACTATTATCTGAATACAAAAATATCAACATGCACTACATACATTACCGGGCAGGTACACAATAGGCGACTCCTAATATTAATATGCATTTAGTATGCCCTCAGATCAGCGTTGCTACACGAAGAAAATTTGTTGAAGCTATAAACCCTCAAACAACCATGTTGGAAACTTTGATTGGAAACCCTTAATCAAACAATCAGGTCTAATCTCTATCCTTACAAACTAATTTCTTAATGTTACCCTATTTACAGCAAAGAAGTACTAAACAATTAGTTTTGAACATAGAACAAACATAAATCCCCTAAAATCTTGCATTGTTTTAAGATGCAACTAAATGAAGCAGCATTAGTATCCAAAATTGCATAAAAATGTATCCTGCTAGGTGCTAATTGCTCACACACGATCCATTGGACACATTGCATATCCTTCATGTGAGAATGCTAAATTAAAACTCAAGATTTAATATGTCTCAATTCTCAAATATGAATACTCAAATGGTAATGATTGCTCACTATATATAAATGTAATATCTATATTAACGTGTGCTTTGTAAAGTGACATTTAATGCTAAAAGGAGTGTCTACGCTAAAAGTTCAATTTGAGTGACCTGATCGATGGATACCTTTCGAATTGTTTCAGCGACAGCCATAGCAACCCAAGTTGGCCATACAGCAAGGGCAATCATATTTGAGGCCGCAATGAATGGAGATGCACAGATAGCAACAGTTACACCAGTTATGGTAAGGATACGATCCTGAAATATTTGTTTAAATCGGATCAGGAATCAATTAAAAAAAGAATGTTCTAATCACCAAAACAAAAGAGGAAATAGAAAGACGAAGTAGGCGCTCAGGATCTGCACGCAAAATCTATTTATCTATTGATGACTGCATTTGGAGATGGCACAGCAGGCACAATTCGATGAAACGGAATCGCTTACGAAGAAGAAGGTGGAGGCAGCGCTCTTCAGTGGGGTGCAGGAACTGACCAATAGCGAATCCAATGAACAAGCAGAGAGAGAAGAATCGAAGCGAGTTTGGGACCATAGCCTACTTTACTCTAAAACTACTTTACTTGGAGATAAAGTTGTTTAATCATTTCTTGATTCTCATCTCAGTTCAGAGTTTGGCTTATATGCTGGTTCAGAATTACACTCGGCAATTGCAGACTTACATTACGGTAATTACTGACTCTATCTTGCGTCATTGGATGTTACTAATGGTCTCCCGTGAAGCAGATCTTAGCCCTTTGTTTCTTAAGTGAAGTCATTCCTTCGTCTAGTTTCCTTGCCGATATCTCCTCCGAAGCCGAAACTAGCTCTGAACTCTGAATTTTCCCTTCGCTACTTAGCTGGGCCTGACATGGGGGATCTCGTAGGGGAGAACGGCCACCAGAGACGACACCGCCACCTCAGCGCGTGCGCGGAGCCGGTGGTGAGGTGCTGTCGCCATTTCCGCATCCGGCAAGTGAGGAGGCGGAGCCCTCGGGAGTTGACTGCTCTGCTCTGCTCTCCTTCCCTTCCCTCATAAAATTAAACAAGAGAACTCAGACAAATCAGCATATTAATAGTTGATTTCGATCTTAATCTTGCCTGCATCCGAAAATCCACCATAAAAATAAGGGAAAAAAGGGTTAATCGGGTCAGGAGAAGAAGAAGTGGTACGAAGCGGTAATTAGATGAAGAAATGCTGCGGTGGTGAGCAAGAGCTCGCGAAATCCGCTGTCTTTCCCCAGTGAAGCAAAGTAGGCGAGACGCGGGGAATCAATACACTAACAGGAGGAAGAATGTACCGCAACAAGAAGGGTGGGGGTGCACATGGTGACCTAGCGAAATCCACCGTCCTTCCCCTAGTTACTCATCTTGAATTCCGTGGCCACGTTGGCACCACCGGCACCGCGGTCGGTCTGGCCGTCGAGGAGAACGTGGATCTCATCGGTGCGGACGCTGTACCCAGAGAGGGTGGAGCTAATGGCATCGCGGACCCTTGGGCTACGCTGGTACAGGAGGTGTGTGGCAAAGCACTCGAGCGGGTGCACGTAGAGTGGGGAAGCCGACGAAGGAGTCAAGGACGATCGACGGCTAGAGCGATGGCGGCATGGGCGAAGGGACGCACTAGTAAGCAGGGGAGGATTGCTATGCGGAAGTGGCAAACGACAGAGGCCACTTGAAGTTTCTCAAGCGATCTGATTTTTTGCCGAGGAAGGGGTCGGGTTCCGGGGGTGCGTGGACAAACGGATCTGCACCGAGACGAAGAATGGATGGTCCTCAGCAAATGGGAGCTCCATTAAATTACGAAAAACAAGTGGATGTTTTTGCACAAGCCGTGACGTGTCTACACTGGCTGATCGGTAACTCGATGGATTGTAATAAAGGTAGTGGATGTTTTTGCACAAGCCGTGACGTGTCTATCACTGTTATTGTGGCAGGTAGACTTAGTTGTGGACAATTACAGTTAACTGTCGCGCGCCCCGCGCCGACCCGGGGGTGCCCGGTCGGCAACATCTTCCACCGTCAGTTCGCACTTACCGTGTTGTGTCGTACTGCGATATGGAATCTATACCAATTTCGTTAAGATCTTTAGGTTTTTTTGGATTAATAAAAAATAAAAGAGCTCTTTATACTGAATGGAGCCCAAGGTTTCAAATTTTGTTTTCGGACCACATATCGAAGGAAACTGAAATTCAAATGACAAATTTGAAATTCGGTAAATTTGAAACCGTGAAAACCAAAATTTTAGCCGACATTACCGAATTAGCCAAAATTTTGGTGATTTTCAACCCCCTGTGAAATGGTCTCTTGAGGCTAGAAAAATTGGAAAAAATCATGCAAGCATTTATCTACATTTCCTATCTGTTTGAATGCAAAATACTAAGTATTTGCATATAAAATTCCTAAGTTAGGGTTTAAGGTTTACGCTGAATTACAATTTAACGCCAAAATACATCATGTAAGGCCGAAATCCAAGTTAGGGTTTAGGCCGACATCTAAGTTAGGTTTAGGGTTTAGGTCGAAATACAATTTAAGACTGAAATACATCATTTAAGGTTGAAATCCAAGTTAGGGTTTAGGCTGATATACAAATTAAGACTGAAGTCCAAGTTAAGGTTTAGAGTTTAGGCTGAAATACATCATTTAAGGTTGAAATCGAAGTTAAGGTTTAGGGTTAAGGTTACATAATTTGTATATGTATGTTTTTGAAAAAATTTCCACATGTATTCCTTATTAAAGGCATTACAATTCTCCACAAAAAATTGGTACGAAATCCGATCCAAAAAGCCGAAATCTCGGTGAAATTCACCGAGATCCCGCCGAATTTTTTTATTGAAATCACTATAGCAACCCTAATTTTTATTTTTTTTATTCCACCAAGATTTGGAATCTCGGCCCCCGAAATTCAAAATTTCGTCAGGATTTACTGAAATTTTTCCGGGATTTTGAATCCTGACGGAGCCTATAGGAGATGTTGGGGGAAAAAATGTGTTCCTAGTAATGTGTAAAAATATGGGCACGTAACACGTGGTTGGTTGGGGAATTTAGCTAGACAAATCATACTACACGTCAAACTAGTCGGACACTTCTTGGTTGCTGTTGCATTTGACAGAGTACTTACAAATTTAAGATTTGAAAACAAACAATCAATGAAAGGATTGCAGTATTTCAAATTCCAAAGTACCTAACACTAGCTTTTGACCTGATGCTTCACCTGTCGGTTAACATGTCAGGCGGCAGTTTCTTGAACCAGATTAGTTTAGAAATTATTAATCTTTTTATGATCGGCCACATGTAGTACTACTATTTGGACTAGATTGGTGAAAGAAATAGCTGCATAAAAGAGGGCCATCACTTTGATCCCCACATTTATCTAGTCTATAATTCACAACTCTTTCTCTTTAATCTCTCAAAACCCTTGTAAAAAATTTCTCCCAACTAACATGTCTGGATAAGTATTATACTACTCGAAAGGAAAGGAAAATGAAAGGAAAGAACAGTAATTGATGGTTCTTGGGCAAGAAAAGAAAGGTTATGGGATCATCCAATCCTATTTGAGATGCACATGGGATTGGGTGGTTAATGTTTTGTAGAATCTACTCCCTCGGTCCTCTAATATAAGTCTATAGTCTATCATAAGTACAGATCAATAAAACAATACTACAACCTAAGAAAAAATTAATATTATTGAACCATATATACCCTATTAAATGATATACTATAACTATGCATCCACTTTTTTAGTATTAAACGAGGGATATATAATGAAAATATTGTAATAACTACACATTTAATTTTTATAATAGACTTAGCTTCTAAGAATGAGAAGTTATATCGTGGGACAGAGGAAGTACCACAATGCATGTGGATTGGTTGGCAAAAAGATAAAAGGAGTAAGTGTTGGATGTGTGACATGATCGATGTTCATCTCTCCATGTAGGGCCAGCAACAATTCAGCCACACATCATGCATCTAGATTCTAGATCAAACTTTTTTTTCTTCGGGAATAATGATCAAATCTATATTAATTGCTTCAAGGAACCCCAGCAAAATCCAATCTGGGAACTGTTCTCACTGGACTTTTCGAAAGACCTATCCATTAACTTAACATGCATGCACAGTTGTGCTTGCCAGGCTCAGCAGAGTAGGGGCCAAACTAAAGGCAAATTTATGGAACACCAGACATCTTGCAAGAGGAGACCATGATGGAAGATTTGATGCGAATCTTTCTTGATGTCCCTAGCTAGAGGCCATGTGGCGTTTGTAACCAGAATTATTGCATCATGAGTGTATATTGATGTAACAAGAGCTCTGTTACTAGAGTAGAGAGATTGGTACTAGATTCATATTGATTCCTGACTGTTAAGTTACCATAAACTAAGTGCCATGCATCTTTGTATGAGATGACAAGAAAATACTACAAGCAGATCAGAATATTTGTCTCACATTTTACTAGAGTTCAATGCATGCTTGTGGTTGCTGAATAATTGATGACACGTCCATGCATGAACCTTGAGGAAGAAGGCGTATACATACACATGCCAACTTGAAAAAGTCATGAAGTCATGGGCATGGCAGTTGATTGTTCTCTTTTGAGTTCCGAGCATCAGGCATATGAGCATGTGAGCCAGTGAAAACTAGTTAATATTCAGAAAGAAAACCAATTTGATGTAAGAAAAAACGATTCACAAGTCGTAGGCACACTTCAAGTTTGCATCTCACTACAACGCGCTAGAGAGAGTTGGCAGGTTAAGAAAGAATAAATCAGGGATGCTTAGATCTTTGCCAAGTCAAGCTCCAGGCCAAAATTAGAGCATGCACAGCCACAGTGCTAGCTTTAGTTAGTTGCCAAACCCATGGTCCCAAATGAACACGATGGCAGGGAGAGGGATCTACATCTCACTTTGAACTAAAGCTGCCAATTGATGCATGCCAAAGTCCTGTCACTTAACCACAAACTGTACTATAGTTATCAGTACTCCAGTGATCCGGTCTCTTTCTTGCCATCATCTCATCTCCCATTGAGCCATTGACATGAGCAGCACTATGAAGTGCGGGGAGATGAGCTCAGTACAGTCCATGATGGGTGTAGGCTAGTAGGCCACTGCTTTCTCGCTCATAGGACACCCTCCTTCGCTGGCTTTGGGGGCTCCTGCTTGGAGATTCATGTCGTCTGCATTTCAGTCCAAACTGCATGCATGAGTGGCGAGCACTAGAGCCATGTGGTTTGTAGGGGTACGGAAAACCAATTCAATTCCTACAAAAATACAAAAAATTCTCGCATTCCAAATGAGAACTTAGCCTTTAATTTCCCATACAAATTATGTGCATCGAACACCAAATTTCTATGTAGTTTTTTAGTTGATGACAGCAAAGTTTGCATTAATGATAGAGGATACAGATCGCTTGTTTGGTCGGTTAGTCCGCCGCCACATATATATCTGTATTTGGGGATGCCAAGCCCAACCTGCAAAATATACTGATGGATCAGATCTATGAGTTGATATGTAGCGCAGACAAAATATTGGGCATTGGGACTTGTGAGCCAATCCCAAATGCATGCAAGAATCCTTGATCACCTCACTGCAATGGGCTTAATAATAGATTTTAGAATTTTGCACTTCAATCAAGTTATAGAAATGACTAAATTGTTCTCTTTCATTTGTTCACTTATTACTTTTAGAGGATACATGTTACTCTATTCTATAGTAATAAATAACATTAGGAATCATGAATGATAGGAGTATATAAAGGAAAAAATAATTAAAAATTATCTTAAAATTATAAAATAATATACATTTAAAAATAAAATTTAAAAATTAGAATGACATATATTCATATACCTGTAAGTTGATCCCCAAATCTTGCAGCAGAAAAGAAATTAAGAGAGAGAGAGAGAGGGGACATTTGTGTAAGAAAAAAGAAGGCTAGAACAAGGCATGCCCTCTTAACAATGAACAGATTCCTGATCATAAGGTGGGGTAGTCAGCACCATGTGTCGAGGTACACATTGTGACAGATTAAAAGTTGCAGCCTAAACATAATATAAACAGAAAAGCTTGTACTTTGTGTTTTGTTTCATTTCATCCCTACCACCACAACTAGCCAATATTTGCTAGTACTGCTCAATGTAGTTCAATGTATTTGCTACATATATTTTTGTTTGTTTTCCTATTTTGGTCCCTTTTTATTCTATTTCTAAAAATGCCCCAGAAAAGTCCCAAAAATAGCCCCTTTTTTCCGCGTAATCTCGAATGTCATGAAGGTTAAACATCTACGCACAAGAGGTAATGGTGTTGAGGATCAATCCTTACTGGCAATGCAGAAGATGACGTGTCCCAACTCCACGCCAACAACATTGGTGCAGATTTGTCGAGTCGGGCCTTAGGTTTTTTTTGCCCCTTCTTGGTGCTAAACTCTCTAGAGTGGATGCAGATCTAGCGTGAAGGTGCGATTCCTAAGTGTAGCACTGATGACACAGAGGTATCATTGTCCCACGCCAGCATCGTTGGCGCGGAGGTCTAGTGTATTATGATGGGAACTGAGGCTGTGAGTGGACGCCAGGGCAAGGCGAGCCTAAAAGGTGCATGCACTACCTCTCCCTACCCCCTCCAAATCTACTCAAATCCCTCTGTTTTTACCTTGGATCAATTTTGTGTAGGAATCACAAGAGAAGACAATCTCCATCATTCCTCCATGATTTTACCAAATAGATTTACTTAATAAGGTCAAATTTTTAGCAAACCCTAGTTTAGAGATGACCTCTAAAATCCAAATTTGGAGTTCATGAGAACTTGAGTTTAGCTTGGATTTGGCATTGTGGGGAGGTTAGCAATGGTTGTTAGTCCAATGCTGTCTATATTTTGAGTATTTGTTGTATATTGTTGGTTGGTTTGCATGGAACAAGTATGGATGAATCGAGAGAAATCATTATCGTTTGACTCTATGAACTCGAGCTAGTTCATTGCGATGTAGGATATAATTATTGTGTATGTGTCCATGGGCTAGTATGGTTTGTTGGATATGTTGAGGTTTGTTTGGATGGAAAACCGTTTAAGGATGTGATGCTGGTAGTATAGTATTTCTTTGTTTATGATATTGTATTTTGTTATTGATGGATCGGTCCATACGGTACCCAATGTTAAATAATTTGCATATTGATCAATTATTTATAAATTAATCTATACATGTGAGTTAATTTAGATTTTTTGTTATTGTGTTGGCAAAGGATTTTCCAGATGTTGCTTGTGGTTGTTTAGATGGATAGAGTTGTGTGTTTGCGTCATGGTGGCATAGTGGTGTATAACGACAATGGCGTGGAGTTTTGACTACATGGTGTTGAGTATGTTAGTGTACATCGTGCGGCCCTCATTTGCCGAGTTGGTGGCAAGCGTGAAAGGGAAGTTAGGATGAATGGAACACAAGATAGTTGTTCGATTGGAGGGAAAGTATGATGTTGGTGTTGGGGTGCAGTCACTATTGATGTTGCCAATTTCTTGTGGCCTCGATTGGGACACAAACTTGAAGTTGGTTATCGGCTCCCAACTCAAATCCCTATACATGGTGTTAGTGAAGGTTGCAGAATGTGAGTCACCGTGAGGTCGCTATCGATCTAAACCGATCTCCTGGAAGTGACGAGGACAACATGAAGGCGGGTATCTTTCACCGGTGGTTGTGCGTGGTGATGGTAATGACCTTCCGTATGCTAATGCCTTGTGTGAAAACTCACTAGATCCTTTGGCATAGGGGAGTCCTGAGCCATCGGCACCACACCGGTGGATGGTTATGATGGGGCATGAACCTCCGACTAGTTAGATGCTTGGGTCTTTGGTGAGAAGCCCATTGGTGATGAGCCATATGAGGAATAATACACATCCGACTCGAATGAGGATTGTCCACAGGCTGTGTTAATAGGGGGAGGGGATGCTGATGTGTTCCTAAAGGTGATTGGGCGTGATCCCCGTATCTCAAAATTTAGGGATCTAAGTCTAGCTGGTGGGGCTGTACTTGATAGCAGTGTGAATGTTGAGCGCCCCTCACACGCCTCCACAGGGCATATCCAAAAAGGCATCTTATTTCCCAACATTCTATTCATGAAGATATGGCTTAAATAGTACTCGGTTCGGCACCATCGGTCGTACCGTGTGGTGTATTCAAGCTCGCAGAAGCGATACATGGAGAGATACGAGGATAGGAATTGCTCATGGTCCATGCCTGGAGAACACCTCATGATCAATGGAAGGTGTCGAGTGTGGTCGAACCACACACGTGGCAAAGCACAGCTGTCGGGCGAGCATCGATGTCAATTCCTGTCAAACTTCATTATGAATCGTTTGTGCAATGGAGAAAGGCCAAAGCCTATGTTCATAGGGAAGACAAGGGAAAGACACAGTTGAACCATGATATATAGGATGTATGACCGCAAGCTTGACTTCTTTTCCATCCCCAGTGTTTTCGATTCCAAAAAGTGCACATGTATCTTAGCTGTAATTGGGGTTAATGGTTCGTACATGTTGCCATTTGTATCGTAGGATTAACGAGGCAAACATATGTGCCCAACAAAACCCTACGCACCATGTAATTCGCACCTTCATTACGAAGTTTCATGTCGGGCTTCATATGGTTTGTTTTTTTTAAAAAAATTATTACTCAGCTTCCCTACGTGTATAACAATCTCATCAAATCCTTAGATGGCATTCCTTTTGTTTTTTCATGCAATTGTGCCCTAAATGCTAATTGCTAAAGCTATATGCATACCATACACTACACAACGTGCATAAGTATATCTTGACTGAAGCACCTACATACTAGTCCCCCTTTGTCATAATGACATGGCCTATTGCTACACTCCTTGGATGCCCTTCTTTTCTTTGCACGACAAAACCCAACTGTGCACCCCCTCCTACTAACCTACTAGCTAAGGCACCTTCGGTAGGCTTGCATAGGTCATAACATTGCACACAACCTCAAGTATGGGCATGGAGTCCGCAAAGAAAATTTGGACCTGAAGTCCGCGGCTCAAGTCCGACTACACCTATAAAGCCTACCTCATCACACACAATCAAGCCACTACCACACAAGTCATTCACCACCATGGGAGATAGGGTGGGTACCTCAAGTCGCGGTAGGAGACAGTAGACGGGGATTGGGTTTTGAGGCCATGACCCTTGCCTAGAAGACATGCACATCTATGGTCTCCTAAAATCCCAAACCCTAAGTCCTATCTTCCGCTCATAACTAGATACTCGTACACCCTTAGAAATCTCCTTCGCGACTACCCACACATCCAAGCCTTGGCCACAATGCAAGCACAAACTCAACACGGTGGTCTAGGTTTCCTACGACGAGGGGAACCCAGAACGTCGATTCTTTTGCTATCCGCTGTTTGTGATAAGTACTTTATTTTCTATCTATACTTTCATGCATATATTATTGTATCGCTTGTAATCACCTCATCTTACTTGTAGATTGCGGATTGCAAGTTCATCAAGTGGGTGAATCAACCATATCCAATACCTGCACAGCTTTACATAGCAACTCTCTTGATCCACCTAGACGAGTTGTAGGAGAAGCTTTAGACTGAGAGGATCAACAACGACGAGCTCCGTAGGCAAAGGACCAGGGAGAGGAACAACAAGATGGTCCATTCTGGTAGTGACTACCACCTGTACTAGTTCTACGCCAACCTAAGGTGCAATTGCGCCTGTCAATACCACGACAATCAACCACGTCCTTGCCGCCTTAGAGAACGACACTCCATGTGGGTGCCTACGGTGTGACATTTTCGCCTTAGGGCATAAGTGTGCAAGCTCGAGTAGATCTAAATCCACCAAGTCATTTACTTTTCAAAAGACGCATGTGTACCGTAGTTGTAGTTCGTGTGGTTACTTCTTGCTTAATACATTATATACCTAGTAGTAGCCAAGCAACATATGTACCTATGAACACTACTACATGCTATGTATATCTCTGTTTCGTTCTTAAACTACATCCAACTAATATTTGGGCTTAATTATGTCTGTTTTTTAATTATGTCATGTTTGTATGCGTCGCATTTCGACTATCTCCTTATGCCCTTGTGTACGCAATTGGGGGGTATATAAAAAACTAATATGTCCATAAATGATCCATGAATCCTTCAAGAAAAGCGTTTCCTCTCTGTTTGAAATGTCAATGCCAAAGCTCTTGATGCGGGATTCTGAAGGACTGCGCCAAAACTGATGGTGATGACCATACGCTGACACATCACCAACCTAGCCTTGTTGGCTTCGGCACCAAGGCGGCAGCAACACTCCGCACCATAAGTAGTGGCATGTAGATGTTAAACGTCTGCGACATTCGTGCTGGTGCGTTAAAAAGTCTATTCCTAGAAATAGATTTCTAGGGGTATTTTTGAAAATAGAATAAAAAAGATAAAAATAGACAAAAAAAACTACATTTTAAGGCATCCCGTGTGGCAGGTCGAAGTATTATTCATCGGAAATGCTGCATGTACAAACAATTTCATGACACTGATTACAAACACCCCCCCTTCCAATGCCATACGGGCCACCTTGAAATGGAGCTTTCATTGTGGACCCACATGGGAGTGGAGTATAGGGGGAGTGTTTGCAATGATTTGATACGTATAGCACCTCTCATGTGCATCTAATCTATATATACTACTAATCGTGGGGAGATACGGCTACCCACCCGTCTGCCCGATTTTGCACTATGGATTCTACAATGATTTTGCTAAAGAAACTACACCGCCATGCATCGATTTTGCACTATAGATTCTACAATGATTTTGCTAAAGAAACTACAAGATGGCAATAATTTACACCAGCTCCGTTGCTCAGTTGGTTAAAGCCTTCTTTGCTAGCAACCGGTCTTGGCTTCGAATCCAGGAGGCACAATAACTTTAGCCTCCATAGGAGTTTTGCTAGAGTTTTCCCAAGGCAGTGTTTTTGTTTTTGTTTTAAAGAAAACAATAATATTTTTTATTTTTTTACAAATAGTTTTTTTGCTTTCCTTGAGACTTTTTAAAAGTAGTTTTAAATATTTTAAAAAAAATTACAATGAGGTCGAGTCTCGATGAGAGCAATTTTTTCAAAAAAGGATTTCCATACTTTTTGAAAGAAAATTAGTTCTCTTTTCATTTTCAGTTTTTTTAGAGGTTTTCCCTTTGTTAAAATTACCAGGACATGAGAATTTATTAGAAGGGTCCTGAGAACGTGCCTAAGCTACGATAAAAAAAATCAAAACATGATCGAACTTTTACAATGTTTTTAAAAATCTAACGATGGTGCTAATATATTTAGAGTAACTTTACTTATTTAGTTGAGCTACTAAATTTGTAAATTCTTCAAAATTTGTGAGAAGGATCCTGAGAGCATTCCTAAGCTATGATAAAATTTTCGAAAAGTGGTTTCAGTTTTACTTTTTTAACATAGAGCGTACCTGAGCTGTCGTACAAAAAATATATTCTTGTAATTTTCGTAGCCTTTTAAAGGAATATTTAAAAAAACCAAAGAAATATTTCAAAAAAATCATCATTTTTTACCCCTCTTTTGGGAGGTATTACCGAAAAAACCCGCTCTCTATTAAAATCTCTATCTGTCTCAACGATTCCTTCCGCCCGCAGTAACGCGCGGGCCCGATGTGCATCTAGTATATGAGATATTTCAATACTTTAGATGCAACATTGCATTTGGCTATAACATTAGGCAAACAAGCAAGAAAGAAAAGTAGATTAGATTTTGGGGAGGGGACCAAGAAAGGTGAAGTGAGATAGCGTCTGTTAAGAGTAGATCACAAGTGTAATATAGTACTTAAGAAAAGGACGCACCATCATTGCGAAACATTGGAAGTAGATGGATATGATGAGATTTTCTTAAGCACCGTTGGACTTAATTTTCATGTATATTTTTTGAGGTCAAGAGATTTTCTTAAGCACCGTTGGACTTAATTTTCATGTATATTTTCTGAGGTCAAGTGATCCTTATTGACATCAGAAGCACCGGCCATAATGCATAATTCTGTCGGCAAAGATGCTATATACATTGTGTCTATTTGTTAATTAGCATGCTATCCAATTTATACTAGGTTTTGCTTAGTAGTATGACTGTACCGTCAGAATAAACTGTATTTGAGGCCAGAGCTATAGCTCAGTGGGAGTGGAGGGGAGCGAGAGTGACCTGGGTTCGATCCTCAAGATCCTAGTCAGCGACTCATTGAAAACGGGTATACTTATATGCGCGTTAAGTGAGACAGCGCGTTTCCATGTTCCGAAATTTGTGAAGCCTCCTATCACTTTCTTAGTATGTGTAAAGAGCGTGCACGTTTGTGTGCATGTGATGCATGGGTGTGTGTGCACGCGTCGCGCGGCAAAAATCCGAGTGCGCCGGCGGGCGGAGTCGAAGCCGAGTCACAAGTGTCATAGCGGAGAGCGTTTCCGTTGCGCTACGCGCCCGTTGCGTCTGAGCGGAGGCGCCAAATTACTTGAGCCGTATCAGTGAGGGAACAAAGCAGGCGACGTGGCTGCATGCGGAGCGAACGCATCAGTAAAAATCGACGTGGCACCGTGGGACGGCCAAAACTCTACGGGATATAATATACGGATGATATAGTTGGGTCAAAAGAGAGAAGGTAATTGAGGTAATTGATCCAAAAAGGATCTTTTTGGCAGAAATTTCTTTAACATTACATCAGGTGGTTTGACTGATATTCTATTCGTCACCTTCACTCCTACTTTTACTGAGCCTGAATATATTTGTTATACCAGGGTCACATTGCATTGGAGTAACGCGAATGAATCCGACCCGTCCCGACGCAACCTTCTCATTCACCATTGAACAAGAACACTATCAAGGAAAGCTCCCCATTTGCTCTGCTTATATGAATAACTAGTCAGGGGCGCGTGACGTTGTGACGTGCGAAATTTAGGAAATTAGGTCGTGCAACGCTGCGCCGTGCGAAATTCAGTCATTTAGTTTTTTTCCGTAATTTCGGTTTTTATGTTTTTTTTTTAAAATGGGTCGGTAGGACCCACCGGCGAATCTGCTAACTGCTATAAACCTTCGATGAATCAGTGTTTTTTTTAGAAAACCGAAGAGGGATTTAAACGTCATTTAGTTTTTTTTGCGTAATTTTGATTTTCGTGTTTTTTTTTAAAAAAATAGGTCGGTAGGACCTGTAGGCAAATATATGGATTGCTATAAACATTCGGCGAATCAGTGTTTTTTTTGTGAGAAAACCGCAGACGTATTTTTTGTTTTTTCAGCGTCATTTAGTTTTTTTTTCGTAATTTCGTTTTTCTTGTTTTTTTTAAATGGGTCGGTTGGACCCGTCGGCGAATTTGTGGACTGCTATAAACTTTCAACGGAACAGCGTTTTTTTTGGAGAAAACCGTGGAGGAATTTAAACGTTTTTTTTGCGTAATTTAAGTTTTCGTGTTTTTTTTAAATAAGTCGGTAGGATCCGTCGGCAAATATGTGGACTGTTATGGACTTTCGACGAATCAGTGTTTTTTTGAGAGGGTCTGAACGTAAATCGTAGAGGGATCTAAACGTAATTTCATTTTTTCAAGTCCTTTCTGCTAAAAACCGGTTGGAGGACCTAATCGCCATTTCGAATTTTCAAAGGGCTTTTTTGGAGAGTCATTGACGTGGTGTTGCCCGCAGCCGGTAATTCTCGTCGTTATAAAGATAGTTATTATTATTATTATTATTATTATTATTATTGCATGAGGTGGTGGTCAGCAATGCGTGCACCAAATTGGCCTAATTTGGGCCCAATCTGATAATTAGAGGGGCAATGCTGACCACTGATGAGTGATGACCATGACCGACTTCATTACACTGTGGACTGTATCCCATCTCATGCAATGCAATTATGGATGCAGTGTCATGGCTCCTAACCTTCACTGTCACTTGAAGGTGAAATATGAGGCACATACCCGACATGAAATTTCATCGGTCGCAGCATGGGCCTTTCTCTGAAAAGAATTGATGCCACATTTTTTCATCATGTTCAGACTTAAAAGAGATTTGTTTTTCTTTTTCTTTCTTCAGAGAATAATCTGACTGCAAAAAGTATATGTTTTTCTTTTTCTTTTTTGCTGCCAAAGGACCCCAAATGGAAGGAAAAGCATTACCAAATAAACAAAAAAAACGAAGGTTAAGAGAGAGAAAAGAAAGGGAAAATAACATGGAGACAGAGAGAGGGGAGAGAGAGATCATCAGTGAGGACAGAACAGTCCATTCACTGGCCCCCACCCAATGCCGCCCCCACCCCACTAGCTTTTAAGCCACAAACTAACTCCATTACTCCTTGCATCGGAGTAGCAGGAAAGCAAGTCTGTCCCGGGAACACATACAGGAGGCGAAGCATAAAGATGTCATGCTTGATTGCTGCTTCCATTATCTCTTGTCCCTCTGCGTGAGTGTGTGCGTGTGCGTGTGATCCTGCGGTGTTCTCTATCCTGGGGCAGTTCTTGCAGCTCTCCCGCCGAGAAGGCGCAGACAGATATAGGGAGACGAAGGAGGTGGTAAGCTTCTTGTATCTCCTTTCCTCTGACTTCTATATTGAGTTGTTCAGAGTTCAGACCTCATACGGTGTTGAGTTGTTCTTTTCTTGGAATGGGATTCAGTTCAATGATTAGTTTCTTCATTTTAGTTTGATTATTTATTTTCCCTGAGAAAAAATTCTGTTTTCCTGCTAAATTTTCTTGGATTGATGATTATGTATAGCAACATCCCAGTTTCATAATGTAGATTTGAGCCCGCTGTCTTCCTTAAAACCGTCCCAAATTTTTTATACATCTTGTTGTAAATTCCGCTCTATATACATTTTGAGATATGGTTGTATTTTTTTTTACAGTTGCATAAATATTAAAGTATGAATAAATGGCAGAGACGGTGATTATTTAACTCTTCACTTGCCTCAACATTTATACAATTTATATTGAGAGGGAAATATTAAAGCACTGCTCGTACATTTTATACTTCTGTTCCATTTCTTGAATTATAGAGTGATTTTTTTCTTGCTTCTCCGCTAAAAGCCCAAAATACAATTGATCAGTGCACTTGTAAGTTCACCACCTAACTTTTTTTAATACACTCCATTAATCTAATCTTATTTTGGTCCAAGAAAAGAAACTGTTTGCGCCAACATGTGCTATCTGTAGCTTGCAATTCTTTGTTTACTCCCTGTTTGGCTGCCTTCATGTGCAAATTCCTTAAAAAAAAGTTCCTGCTTCGATTTTTATTTGCCATTCATGTTATTTTCTCCACTGCAACCTGATAAGATTCCAGCCTCACTAATGCTTGTTCCCATGGTCTCCCTACACCCCCTCCCCCATTGCCTCAGCAATTATTCCCATTGTCCCCTCACCCCAAGATGCTGCCCTTGTGCTTTGCAGGTGCTGCTTGCTGTGTGTGATCCAACTTGGAGTTTTTAGTTTCCTGGCATTATGCTTTCTTGGGCCCAGAGCTTAACAAAATTTGTTGCGTAGTTTGCCAATCTAGACTTCTAGAGAGAGGCTACATGGTTTCTTGGCCGGGCTATGCCATGGAGCTAGGGGAACACCAAGGCCTAGATCTTTACAGTTAATAGTTGATCTTGCCCCTTGGACTTCGGAGTAAATATTCACATGCTGGTGCCCACTGGCTTCATCTTGGTGTGTTGGGTTGACAATTTTTAGGGGTCTTGTCACCTGGTGTCTCCTGGTTCTGATTTGGTGGCGATTAGTGAGAAGAGAAGTAAAGGAAAAGGGTGTGAGCAAGGAGAGAAAAATAAGGGGGGTGGTTCCGGTTAATTTTCAGTGTATCAAGATGAAGTATATGAAGCTTGGATCAAAGCCAGATGTTTTTCAGACAGAGGGGAACAATATCAGGTGAAGTAATCCTTAATTGTTTTTGTCCAGATTTTTTCAGATAATAAGTATGTAGATCGTTTCACTTCTCATTTAATAACTTTTCGATTCATTTGTTTCACTTGAGCTCAATTTTTTATTGTGTGGAATCATAATCTACGAGTCATAGTGAATAGTAATCTTGAGTAGGGATGATGTGATCCATTTGTGCAATATAGAAGTGGATGCACGTTCATTTTCCTGATCGGAGTGTACTTTAATGTGAATCTTAGTTCTCTATCTGGCCAAAGCTGTCAGGGATCTACTTATAATTGTACCACAAACTAAAACGCAAATGAATGTAGTCAGTAGGGGGCAATCATACTGTCAGCTGGTCACATGTAAGAATGGCCTTTAGCTATGTGGGCGCAAAGTGATGCCCACTTCTACAATTTTGGGTTCGAAGTAAAATAAGTGAAAATACTGCAATTGATGTTGTTTCTCTGTAATCTATGCTAAGTTAGCGTTGTTAGTTAACTTCGAAATGGTCTATTGAAAGCTAAATATTTATGTTTGTCTCCCTAATATTATGAATATTAGTTGGGAACTGAACCACTAATTACAAATCTGGATTTTGTTTGGGAATAGTTTTGTACTAATATGCAAGAGCAGTTTGAATGTTTGATCTTATTAATGCTAGACTAACAAATTTATCTTTTCTAGTTTCTGGTGATGCTAGACTAACAGGGTCGACTCTAAAAACATTTGGAGTGAAGTTTGAATTTTTTGTTCATTTGACAATGATTGATACCAAAAAGATCTTTGTGAAAGTGAGTACTTATAGTGTTAAGCAGTGGGTCTCATGATAGTGCTCAAAAGGCTCTCGATACAGTTGATCTTCTTTAGAGTAGTGAATAGAAGCACCTCCCTCTTCTTTATAGGATACGTCACCCCTGATGCTTTGCAAATGGCATCTGTTCTTAAACTTTCTATGTAATTCAGAGCATGTGCCAATTTCCTCGTATCTTTTTTTTTCTAGCTTGTTTAGTGTCATCCATCAGATACATGGGTTGGTTGGTGGGGCTGTGGTCCACTTTGAAAATGAAATTCTGTAATTTCCCAAACCTTTTGCACAAATCAATTTGTTATCAAATCATTTTCCTTGGACCACTTAGCAGTTTGATTAGTTATATCTGTCGTACACAGGGCTACTTTCTATGAATTTGCATTGTTTGCTTTATTGCTTCGCCCTGGTACTTTATTTAGGCTAACATTCTGTCGCTCCTTTTCTTACTTTTAGCCGATTCAGTGTGTGGAGATTCGATTTCTTATGTCATTTCATCTTTACCTTGTACATGCATTATAGGATGGCCGATTCTAGGGATGTTTTCTTTTCATGTCCCTTTTTCTAAGGCAAGCTTTTCATCCTCCATCATGTGTGGCCATGTGTCCCAACAATTATTGTGGTCCCAGAGATATGAATAAAAACCACACAAACAGTTATTCTCATTATCATTAACTCCATTGCATTTCTGATGTAGCTTTGCATGAATCTTCATGGTGCAACATGGCTATTTGATAGTTACTGCATATTCAATGCCACAAAATAATCGCTGTGACATTTCTGTAATGGAAAATCATCAAGATGCTCATGTCCGGAAACTCTTCCAAGGATGTTTGCCTATGCAGCTGTCAAAGGTGTCGTTAAAATAATCACGCAAAGCAATCTACAGAAGTTCAATGCTTTAAGTGCTGAACATTTTTTTACAAAAAAGAATGTAAACTTGTTTGTTCATCTTCTATGCTTTATGCTTCTGTATTGTGTCTTTCCTCGACTTGTACTATGTTAAATGTGTTGCTAAAGTTGAATGTGTCCTTGATAAAATTTTCTTTCAGGTTTGTTGCAACTGAGCTGGCAACAGATACCATTATCACTGTAGGAGATATCAAGTTTTATCTGCACAAGGTACAAATTAAATCTTCTATTGTACAGGTGTACATTACTAACTATTTTTTAGTAAATATAGCCCTAACTCCAAGACTTATCTAAGATTTTATTTGTCTTGTTTTTCAATTTTCATTCATCAAAATGCTCCTCCTCATTACTTTTGCTTCACAGGCGCACTTTCAAACCCGATTGAACATTTTAATATTTCTTTGAGCCTCCCTATCACCAGTCTAAACTCTTAACACAGCAAAACTATGAATTGAATCCTGGAAGTGATTGAAAACTTGAATCTCTCTGATGTCCTTTTTTAGCATATATTTTTTGTAGATTCCATTGCATTCTGTTGGAAATAAAATATTTTTGCATGTCTATTTGATATATGCTTTAATAGAGTTAGTGACAGCTGATCTGTATCCAGTGCAATTTTGTCCTTGTTTAAATTATTCTAATTTAGCTGGTTAGCTGTGAGCTTGTGACTCATAAAAGCAAATACTCATATTCTTGTTCAAATTATACGCAGTTCCCTCTTTTGTCGAAGAGTTCCCGTTTGCAAACATTGGTGGCCTCAACAAATGAGGAAAGCAATGATGAAGTAGACATTTCTGACATCCCTGGTGGACCTGCAGCATTTGAAATTTGTGCCAAGTTCTGCTATGGTATGATTGTCACACTCAATGCATACAACATCCTCGCGGCCCGCTGTGCTGCTGAGTATCTTGAAATGCTCGAGACAATTGACAAAGGAAACCTCATCTACAAAATCGACGTGTTCTTGTCTTCAAGCATATTCCGCACCTGGAAGGACTCGATCATCGTGTTGCAGACAACAAAATCACTTCTGCCTTGGTCAGAGAACTTGAAAGTCATCAACCACTGTGTTGATTCTATCGCGTCCAAAGCTTCCGTTGATCCATCAGAGGTTGAGTGGTCATACACCTACAACAGAAAGAAACTTCCATCTGATAATGGTCTTGACTCACATTGTAATGGCGTAAGGAAGCAGCAAATGGTGCCTAAAGACTGGTGGGTGGAGGACCTTTGCGACCTTGAGATGTGTTTGTACAAGAAGGTCATCTTGGCCATCAAGGCTAAGGGGAGAACCATCAGCGAGGTAATTGGAGAAGCACTGATAGCTTATGCGTACAGAAGGTTGTTCAGTTCCCTAGACAGTGCTGTAAGCAATGGACTTGATTGCACTAGGCAGTGTGCAGCTCTTGAAACCATAATTTGTCTGTTGCCGACCGAGAAAAGTTCGGTTTCGTGTGGTTTTCTTCTTAAGCTGCTGAGAGCTGCATGCTTGTTGGGGGCCAATGAGATCTATCGTGACGACTTCATCAAGAGAATAGGCGCGCAGTTGGATGGAGCTTCAGTTTCAGATCTTCTGATACCTGCGCATTCTGACGAAAACGCTATGTACAATGTAGACCTGATCTCTTCAATACTGGAGGAGTTCATGGTGCAGCACAGTGACGGTGCCAACACAAAATTACAAGATGATGAAGAAACCATGGATGCCGACAACCTGGCTTCTGTTTCCAGCACTTCAAAACTGACGTTTGCAAAGTTGATCGACGGATATCTGGCTGAGATCGCGAAGGACCCCAACCTTCCTCTTTCAAAGTTCATTGCACTCGCTGAAATGGTGCCTCTCGCATCCCGACCGGTGCACGACAGACTTTACGGCGCCATCGACATGTATCTCAAGGTATACATGATATCTGATTTATATCTTGAGAGGCATGTTATCTGCTTGTTGGCGATCGAAACCTGTACTAATCTGCAAACATACAGGACCATCCGAGCCTATCAAAGAGTGAGAAGAAGAGATTGTGCGGACTGATGGACTGCAAGAAGCTGTCCCCTGATGCGAGCATGCACGCTGTACAGAACGAGCGCCTTCCTCTGCGCGTTGTCGTGCAGGTCCTCTTCTTCGAGCAAGTCCGGGCATCAGCAGCCTCTGCTGGTGGTGATGCAGCAGCTGAACTCCCATCCTCTGTGCGCTCTCTCCTCCCCAGAGAGCATGGCAACTCCTACGGCAGCTCCAGGTCAGCCGCGACGACGACGACCACAACCGAGGACGGTCAATGGGGCGGCGTGCCAACGTCCAGCGACGTCAACTCCTTCCGGACGATGAGCCTGGCCAACAAGAGTGGCTGCGGCAGCGGGTGGAGCAGCGGTGGCGGCAGCGAGACCAACAAAAACGGCGGCGGCGACGTGATAAAGAGTGCCGGTAAGGCGGCGAAGGGGGCGCTGATGCCGAAGAAGATACTGAGCAAGCTCTGGTCCGGCAAGGCGAGCAGCGGGGAGAACAGCAGCTCCGACACGTCGGAGAGCCCCGGCTCCGTCAACCTGGAGGAGGCCAAGTCGACGCCTTCACGGAACACAAGGCATTCGGTGTCATAGCGGTAGCGATGGTCCAGTTGCTGCCTTCGTTTTGGTTTATTTTGCCTAACAGTAATCTCGTTATTTAGTGTAATGTTTCATCATATCTTTTGCAAGTTTTTGATGGCTATATGAAGAAACGAAAAATCAATATTGTCAAGTTAGGCACTAGGTCAACGATTGGGGTGGGGGGGGGGGGGGGGGATACTATCATATGGGTGTGATTCATTACCATGAATCATAAACATAAAGTTCATAATCACAAACACAAAGTTCCAATTACTTCGTTTTTTTTAAGCAGTTACTTCAGTTAGTTCATGGATATCTGGTTGAGGTCATATCAGCGATTCGGTGTTAGTTTTCAGTACCAAGAGTTTTTCATAGGGATAACTCCATAAGAGCAATGCTTCCATGCATCATCCTCCTAATACAAGTTGCATAAATTTTAAAGTAAATGAAAAGGGTAAGTAATACCATCTAATTTTTATTCATACTTTAATATTTATGTAACTTTCAAATATTGATGCATAGAAGCACCCTTTTCATGAAACTTAGGTTAAAACCGGCTTTACAAAATCATGTTTCGTTAGTACACAAGATTCAAACAACTCCTAAACAATCGTTTTTACAGGCAACAACAGATGTTCAGAGATCCAGGGACACCAAACCTGACACATCAGCATAGCACGCCAATCTAAATATTTACAGTAGAGACAACTTAAATGAGGCTAACAAAGCTGATAACACATTGTAAGTTATTGAGGTACCCTCGTGCATGCAGCTGATGAGCTCCGGCGTCTCATCGAGGGGGAGGCCTCTCAACGTACAACGCCGCCATGGGCTTCGCCACCCAGTGTAAGTGTTCTGAATAACAGCAGTTAAAACGGTAAAGATTCACTATCTATTACGATTATAGATATTTCAAGATTTGTCTATTTTATCAAACCGTTTATTCGATTTAACATCTGTTAATGTTTAATAGACCTGTTTTATTGGGCCATTTATTCAGGTAAAGTTGCAAGATTGCCATATAATATAAAACATTATGGAGGAATGCTTCAATGCTTTCCCTCCTAATACAAGTTGTATAAATCTTGTAGCAAATAAAATGGTAAGTAATCACTATCTACCCTTCATTCATACTTTAATATTTATGCAATTGTAAAAGAGAAAAGCATAGAAGCACCTCTCAACATTATAACATATATGAGATGAATGATAATTTTACTTTTTATTGCCACTTGAGTTGTTCATTCATTCAATTATAATTCTTTAATTACATTCACATAATTTTATCATTTTTCTTCATGTTACCGCTGTGGACAATTGTTGATAGCTTGGTAGTTCTATTCTTTATATATGAAAGAAGATGAATTATATGCTTATTTTGTTGTTGTAAACACATATATATTTCTCCGAATTTTAAATGGTAAAACCATTTACAAAACCGCTTTTCCATATAAACACTAAAAAGTAGAGTGACTGTTCATTAACCGTTTACCGTTATTTAGAGCATTGATATGCTCGATAGATGATGCGTGTCATTTGCTGGAGCTTCCACGGTTGGGAAGGAAGCTATTTTGAAAATTTTGTTTGTTAAAGGATCATATTTGGAATATATATATATATATACACACACAACAAAAGACGTCGTGCCTAAGTGTCCAGGACTCTCAAGAGCTAACCGCGCGGAACATAGTGAGCTACACCTTGCGGTTCACAAAAATTTGTTGGTTTAGGATACGTGTAGTCAAACATTTTAAATGATAACTATTTGTGTCCGAATATTTTTTTTTCTAAAAACTCGAGATGTACAATTACTCATGATGATGCTAAAGCCTACCTGATCATTCTGCACCACACATTAATTACTCACAGTGTATTCCAATAAGAAGGCACTTTTTTATCCATTAATTGCACCACACATTTACAGTGGTGGTTCATTCCAATCCCACCTACCTAGAAAATCTCAAAAAGAAAAACATCCTCTAACAAATAAATAAACCACCTCGCAAAAATAATTTAACTTCAATATAAAATGTGACATTGGCAATAATGAAGCTTGATCGGGAGTTGCTGCAAAGCTAAGGAGTAAGGACACAATGTATGTCGAGCACGTTAGCGACGGCTCGACGCCATCTGGGTTGTTAATTGCTCGCTCGACCGCGGATGTGGAGCCAAACATGGAGCACACGATGCTTGACAACATCAACTCAACATGTTGTGTATTGTGTCTTCTTCACCGTAGCAATGCACAGGCATTGAACTAATGTAGATCTATATATATACGTAGGTGATTAGCTAGCATGCATGATGCTAGAAAAACTTGATCTATTTCGATTCCAAAGAGATGTGGAGTTTGCGAAGGTTATGTAAAGTACTCAATATGCACCACAGAACGAACACTCGATGCCCCTTATTATCTGACGAGGATACGGAATTTGGGTACTTGATCATCGACTCCGCGGCAGCCCGCTCACGTCGCTGGTCGACGGCGCGTACCGGGCGCTGAGAGAGGAGCTGACCCGGCAGCCTCGTACCGCCGCCGGCCAACAGCGGGTCGGACCTGTGCGTGGCGCGGGACGACGTCGAAAGGAAGGTGCCGGCGCTGGTACTGTTTCACTTCAGCGGCGGCGCGGACATGGCGCTACCGCCGTTCAAACTACTGGGCGCCCGCCGACAAGTCCACGGTGTGCATGGAGATCGGAAACGGAGGAGACTGGAGCCTCATCGGCAACTTCCAGCAGCAGAATATGCACATGCTGTACGACATCGGCAGAGGCGTGCTCTCCTTCCAGACCGCCGACTGCAGCGCGCTCTGATCATCAGAAGCTGATTCTTGCAGGCAGCCATGCATGATGTCGTTATCGTCGTAGTACGTGCCGTGTACACTCGTGCATGTACGTCTCGCGTGTGTTGGATCGAAGATGTACACTTATAAGTTAGCACATAAATGCATTAAGAAATGATGGGGGAGGTAATCGGGTGGGTACCTTCAGGTATGACTGTCGTCTACTTAAATCTAAATCCGAAATCGTGCTGTCTATCTAAACTCATTAGACTTTTTGAGTATAGATCTGTACTCATACCCAAACCCGTTGGGTACTCGATACCCAATACCCATGGGTAGCAGGCTATGCTGAGCTAACTCCAACGATTGTATGTTTTGTATCTACCAACAGCTAGTTCGGTTCATCATTTCAGCACTTTCTTGATCTAGATAACATGTAACAACAACCAGATAGAAGTGAACACAAATTAAGATATTACCATCCATCTCATCCTCGAGGCCAAGCGTGAGAGCGAGGTGTGGCATCTGCCTACGTCAAGAGAAGCTCACAACAATCTTCCTGTACAGCTCCCTATCCTCCTCCTTTGCCACCACTAAGGTCGCGACATGCTGCAGGAATCCGTGCGCATCTGGTGGCTTAGCGCCCTCCACCCCACCCTTCCGCTCGGTCGCCTCCTTCCACTCACTGCCATCCAGCACGCCCTTTCGCACGCCGCCTGCGGCACCATTGGGCGTGCCACCCCGATCTCTGGGTCCAATCGGCAAGCGCCGGTACCACCGCCTCTAGTATCAGAACATATGCCCACGCTAGGTCGGTGGGCGACCTCACCGCTCGCTTGTCCATAGGGAACACCTCGGAGATAGCGTCCATCACGAACCTGCTCAGATCGATGCAGCGCTTGAGCGCATCGGGCAGCCCGGCGTGGAGGCGGATGGGGTCGGAGGGGGAGGCGGAGGGCGACAGGAGGGAGAGAGCCGAGAGGGAGGGGCGTGCAAGGGATTGCGGCAGGGGCTCGGGGGATTTTGGAGGAGGTGAGGAGATTGCGGCGGCAGAGGACTCGAGTAGACTGAGTTAGTGAGTTAGGGTTTTAATTTTTTTAATATATATCTTATAAAAAGTAGGGCCCACATGTCATAGAATACCCATCGGGTATCCATGGGTACAATTTAGTACCCACGTCCATGCTGTGTCCTTATCGGTACCCAAACCGAAAACCCATGAGTCTGAAATACTACCCGTACCCACCTTTATCTGATCGGGTACCCGCGGGTACCCAAACCCATAGGTAAAACTGTCATCCTCAAGACAGGATGACTAATGTATGCATCCTAATGAAGGAGTAATACTATAAAACATAAAGAACTCTATTTCAGAACTATGAGACATGATATTTTGTTTTCTTATTTACCCTTTATTTATTTTTTTGGATTTAATTTCGGTTTTTTCTATTTAAAGTGGATCAATTTGGATAATGTATATGTAAGCAAAATAATGACATATTTCGGTCCTCTTTTTCGTTACTTACAAAAAGTGATGCCCTCATTCACATATAAGATACTACTACTAAGATCTGGAAAATTAGAGACCAAATCCGTAATCACGACTACTCAATTACCAGAGCGAAGATCTACAAACTGAGCTATATCAACCCCCGCCCTCGCCCTCCAAATTGAGTATATATATGCATCCATACAGCACTGTAAGTTCGTGCCATGTTTGATTAATGCCGTGTTTTACCTTCATTTGTCTGATTAATCAATTATTTGAAACCTATGACGTAACTCTGAGCGAGTAAATTTTTTCTGAGACGTGTGAGTACCACTACCACCATATTGTCATGAGCCTGGGCGTACACCATGACTGACCAAGAGGAGAGATAGACTCCGATGGAGCAAACACCAAAACAGAGCACAACGACGACGGAGAGCAAAGCTGCTGAAGAACCACAAAAAGGTTTCAAATCTTGTTTTCGGTTGACATATTGGAGGTGGCCGGAATTAGAAATTTCACCGAGATCTCAGAATTTTAGACGAAATATAAAAACAAAAATTCAAATCCGGTTTTTTTTGGCACCGAAATTTCTGAGATTTCGCCTGAAATTGCCGAAAACTTGGCGAGATTCATCGAGATTTCGGTGAAATTGAACCAAATGAAAAATGGTTCAAATGACGTCAAAAAAATTTGAAGTTTTTTGTGGAAGGTTTTGACACATCAATAATATTCTCATAAAAATTTTAGATGATTATCAAGCCTAAGGAATTTTATAATTCAGACAGTGCTACTATCCTGGTAAAACACTAACGAGAAATTTGAACCGAATAAAAAATAGAACAAACCACATTATAAAATTTTTAAATTTTATTTACATGGTTCTAATACATCACTAATGTTCCCATAAAATTTTAGATGATTATAAAGCTTCAAGAATTTTTAAAAATTCTGACAGTACTACATCCTGATAAAAGCCTGATGATCAATACATAGATTTGCTTAGGCAACTAAAAAATGGTTAGAATTTTTGAAACTTTTAGAGAAGAGTGCTGAGCTAATTCTTAAGCTCTCATAAAAATTTGGACCATGATCATACACCAATGAATTTATAAAATTCTTAAAATGGTACTATATCATTTGTGTTCCTTTTGTTTTTTATTTTTCAGAGATAACAAATGAAGTTCGTTGAATCTCAACGAATCCATAGATTTGATTGAGAAAATAAAAAAGTTTACATTTTTTGAAAATTTTAGAAAAGAGTTCTTAGGCAATGCTTAAGCTCTCCTAAAAATTATGGATCATGATCACACTCAAGCAAATTTATAAAATTCTGACAAGATTACTGTCTCAGTTCTTTTCATTATGTTTTTGATTTTTTAAAGATAACACAATTATTTTTAAAAATTTTCTGTATATACACTTCTAAGATAGTGTAACATACCAAAAAAAATTGAAAATAGGAAAAATAAAGTTGAATACATTTTTTAATTGAAATTAAGATTTTATTTTAAAAAATTATTTTCCCTCATTTTCTTGAATTTTAGTCTTAAGGAAAGAATGGATTTTTATATTAAAACTTTTTCTCTCAAAATGAAAAAATATTAAAATGAGTTTGAAATATAATATTATTTTGAATTTCCATATTTTCTGATTTTTCTTGAATTTTGGTCCTTAAGAAAATCTTTTATTTTCTCCAACTTCAATATACAAAACCCAAAAATCCAATAACAAATAAAATCTATAAAAATTTATGTAAATCCCAAATCACCTCCAGGGCATTATTAAAAATTTTCAAAGCAATGTGAACTCATGTATTATTGAGAATAAATCAAAAATGGTATAATGTGATAATGAACAACACTCATGTCAGAATTATTTAATATTTCTCAGATATTATCTTCTTCTAAACATTTTATCATATCATCTCCAGCACTAGGGTAACTTGTAGAAAAAGTTTCAAAAATAATAAAGTTGGTTTGACCATTTTATAAAATCAAAAATAGAATCAATTTAAAAACAATATTATCAATTTCAAAATTTTATAAAAATAAATATAACTGATAATCACCTGAAATTTTTATGGTAACTTCCAATAACTACACAGAAAAATTTTCATATAAAATAAAGGTTATTTGATATCTAAGGAAAATAAAAATTAGAAAACAGAATTTTAATGCAGCAGTCTCGTCAGAATTTTAATAATTTTCACAGATAAAATCTTCAGCCGAAATTTCTACAGTAGGTTAAAGATTATCTCCAGATCACTCACAAAATTTTTTAAAAAATAATAGACCAGATATGTTAGCTCGGTTTCCCTTTTTGTCTTATCTGGTAAAGATCGGCCACCTGCAGTAGCTGGTCCCACCTGGCAGCGTTGCAGCGCAGCTCTAAGCCTCTTCTTTCCCAGCCGAACCCGCTTGCTCTGTCGATTCGTTGCCACGGCATGGAATTGAAGCCCGAATTGCTGCCACGGCGAGCTTTCCCGATCAAAACTCTTGCCACGGCAACTCAGCTCAAGCTCGCCGCGCAGTATGAACTGAATTGCATTTCTACAGCGCCAATTACTGCCCATCACATCGCCTGGCGGCTACAGCAGCCATTCTCTGCTTCTTCTTCAGCAAGCCGACTTCACTCTGCCAAAATCTGCTGTGACAGCCAGGGCCGTAGCTAGCATTTTGGAGGCCCTGAGCTGAATTTAAAATTAGACACTCTTGAAAGGGTTAATTACAAGAACAAATGATCATGTTTCACTATCTGTTTGCACCAAAATTTGGCAGATAGGGTCAAAATCGGTAGTCCAAGATCAACAAGATACGATTGGATAACGGATCAAGATATTTGGAAACAAAACAGGTTGTTAAGGAAAGCACCCTCCAAATAGAGGCCGATACGGATTCTATTCCTAACGTGTTGTACCAGGACTCTATCGGCCAATGGCTATAAAAGAGGTCTAGAGGTGATCAGAAAAGCTGCCCAGAGCCAACCAACCAATTCACTTCTACTTTTCATCTACTTTTCCGTCGACTAGGAGTAGTTCTTGTAATTTAGTCTTTGTAATTCGATCTCGATCAATAAAGTTGTGCATCGCCGATTGTTGATCTTCTTCAAATTACGCCCCAGGTTTGATTTATTCTGATTTTGTTGCGCATCGCCTTCTTGAATCGATCCGCTTTATCCTCGATTAGCCTTAATCGGCTAGTTGGACTTACCCTGTTACTTTGATCTTAATCGGCTTCAAGCTGATTGAGTCTAAGCCGATTGATCGTTACGATCGGCTTTGAGAGAATTTTATCCTCTGATTAGCCTTAATCGGCTAATTAGATCTATTCTGATACCTTGATCTTGATCGGCTTCAAGCTGATTGAGTTTAAGCTGATTGATAGTTACGATCGGCTTTGAGAGAATTTTATCCTCCGATTAGCCTTAATCGGCTAATTAGATCTATTCGATACTTTGATCTTGATCGGCTTCAAGTCGATTGAGTCTAAGCCGATTGATCCCAACGATCGGCCGAGTGAATTTTGTATTTTCACCTTGTCGATTCTGTGTCAAATCGACCGCACGCTCTTGAACCGGTGTTAAATGCGGTGTCTTCTTCGTCGAAACCATACTTCAAGTTTTTGACGTCAACACTATCGAAACTAGTATAACAAACTAGTATAACTTTGTAATCATCATACGTTTAGTCATTGTAGTGCTATCGTGAGTCTTTTCAATCCATTAGATCTTTCTCGAGTTATTGTAAAGTTCAAGTAGGACTTCAAAAAATAACTTATAAAAATTCCCTTTTGCAAATGCAAAAACCATGTGAATACTCAACAAAATTCTATATGCAACAATTGAATTACGGAAATAATATAGTTGTTTCACAATCTTTAAAATATCAATCGGCCTATATTTTTCTTAGGAATATTTTTTAAGTAAAAGTTTAGCACAAGAAAATAAAGAGAGAGAAACAGAGAAAGTATATGTGGATTGGTGGAAGTTTTTATGGAGAAGTGAATAAAAAGAACTACTCACTTACTAGTTTACTATTAATACCAAGATTAAGCTTCATTAATTGAAGGAGATTTGGTAAAAAAATGAGACCCTTAATATTTGGGGGCCCTGTGCGCGGTTGCTCACCTCGCACATGCCCCCGGTACGGGCCTGGTGACAGCAACTCTTTCACTTCATCGCTATGGCAAGAAATTGACAGCCAAATCCTGTCACAGAGCTGTCTCTCGGTGCCATTGAATTATGTAAAAAAAAATAATGTGACAATTTGAAAAAAAAGAACAAAATAAACTACAAGGAACACAATAAACAAAAACGTGGATTACAATTTACAAAGCCAAATATTGACAAAGACGAAATGATAAAATATAACGTAGATCACAAAGCAATATCTAATAGATAAAAAGAATTAAGTGCTCATAAAAAAACATTAGTAATTCCCTATTGTAACCCGATGAGTAGTCGGAGTCATTGAATGTGTGATTTGGCTAGTTCTTTCCCAACCTCTTCTCTCTCCAGGTTTCCTCACTTCCTTTGCCTTATTTTATTCTAAGCCCTGTCTAATCTTCCAATTAGCAACACAGGCCGTAACACGTATTTAAGGGGCTCTTTAACGGTCAGCTAAATTCCTTTTATATAAAACCTGCAGCCAAGTTTGGAATATTTGATCGCTGTGGGATTCGTACGTGCCAAGTAGGCTGCCAACATCAACATTACTATCGATCAGGACGTTGCCAGCTTGCACGAACGTGTATCTGTGTGTTGCACATCGACTTGCACGCTCGTAGACAGTGCCCGCATATGCAATAATTCACTAGTGTGGTAAAGGCTGACGTCGACATGCATGCTATCGTATTGTATTGACTAGCTAGTTTCATGTACATTTAAAATTAAGTTTTGGTCTGTATATAGGCATCAATCAGTTGTTTTCGTTCAAAAACAGATTAAGAAACACAAATTTTCTAGTCCTTGGATCTAACTTCGATTTATCTCTCTCTGAGACCTTCCGGTATTCTCATTTCCCTTCCACCCTAATCCTACGGCTAAGTCCACGTACCCCAGCTAGCCAACCCCACGCCACCCCCACCTTCTTCTCCACCTTCGCCTCAGCACTCCTATTCAAGTACATTGGTTGTCCTGACCTAGTGACATACGCAAGAGAAAAATAAAGGATATCTAGTGTTATTATACTTCCTTGCATCATAGCAAGTAGCTCGTGCGACATCTTAAAGACTATAAGAAAAAAGCTACAGGACTAATGGAGGTACCAAAGGCATAATAGTCGGAGTTGATGCTCTAACCCCTACGCACGCCCTTCTTGCATATGCCACTGTCCTGACCACTACCTTCTTCCCAGTCTCCTGCAACTTATTGGCCATTGTTAGATCTATCGTCGCCGCCTCCACCACGTACCACTGTGGCCCTTCATCGGCGCCGTCGTCCCCAGCTTCCCCATCTTCGACAGTGCCATCATGGCTAACCATCTATCGCAGTTCCCCAAAACCTAACTCAATCTCTTGGCTCCTCGACCTCTAATCCTGTGGCCGGCAACTAGTGAACACCGAAATCCTAACCCTCGCAAAATCTGTACACTGACACCACTATCACCATTGGAGCATGGGTTGATTAATTTCGTGAGATAGATCATCTAGCTTATTATTGTTCTCATCAAAATCCAAAGTTTTTATGGAACATGTACCGATCATTAAATCAGAAGAACGCTACACACTTACATATGTCCAAGCCTTCAGCGTCTTGACAGTTAGCTAGGCTGTACGTCTTTTTGTCGTCAACTCTTCGTCCGTTGTCCGTTGCCATCCTCGCCCACAAGTTCGATAGCATCCATCTTGTATATCTACGAATACCACTGTGAATGTCTTGTAGAGAAACCTAAAGAGCAAGTGTGGTTTGCCAGTTGTGATATTCTCGAATACCTCCCACGCCACCCTGCGCGCCAGGTCGCTTATGGTCACGAGGTTCGCCAGGTTGTCGCGTCACGCTCGATAATGCCTGACGCCACCTGCAATTTGGACACCACTATACTTAGTTGTCCTCGTTGAACGGATCATTTTTCCCATTTGCAACCTTCATCGTAATGAAGGCTGTCAAGCCATATCGTGTGTCCACGAACTCGTGCTGGCGACCATGGCATGGGTTTTAGTGGGAGCTGTATGTGTCCTCGCTTGGCCTTTGTAGACTCGGCGAGTGGTGGGACTAAGTGTTGAAGGTAAGATTGAAACGCTCGACGGACGCGAAAACCCCGGAGTGTGAAGTCACGCCGGCCGTAAAAGGCGTCATACATGCGGTGTCGAGTAATAGTATGTCGCTTATGCCTAGTCTACTCGCCGACAAAGTGGTACTTGTGAGTAGTCTCCAGCCCAACAAAGCTACACGCTCGTGAGTTGTCTAATCACCGAAAAGCAGCACGGAGTTGTCAATAAGATGCAAAAGCAACAAGCTCGCGTCATGCATGGCACTAATTTGTACATGTTGCTCCACCATTTTGTACACCTATGGTCACATTACACCGGTTATGTGATGACTTCTTGCATTTCCTGTGAAGTAACGCTGCTCATGCATGGCAATAACTCGACTGCTATTTGTTGTTACTACGCTTATGTGACGATTTCATTACTTGATATTTTAGTTTAAGACTTGAAAGTCGCTTACAAAATAGAGCCCTGTAACATTATCATACATGGTGTTTTATGCATCGGATTTTACATGGTAAATAAGTTGTAATTTTGATATTTTACTATAATTTAGTTGTCCATGGTGTTATTTTTCCGATCAATTTCAAAATTTGTGTTCGAACGAGTTGTTTTGTTTGTCACGAAGGCTTAAGTGTTATGAAATATGTCCGGCTTAGGTCATGTAGGTATTTGTTTTTACAAAATTTGTATGCAAAGCAGAAGAAATAAAATGATTTTATGTTAGTATAGATATCAAATACTTCAGCTATTCTATGACTATTTCCCATTTGGACACCGGTATTTCACGGGATGCCCGAAAGGCTTATATGACCATGAAAAAGATGCCACATGTACTTGATCCGCCGGTGTGTCGAAAGCTATGGTAGCTAATCGATTTACACATCGCTAACAAAGCAAAAGATGATATTTGAAACCTTCGTAAGACATCCATGACCAACTATGTCTCCTCTATAGAAACAAACTACTGCAAGAAAATAGCTACCAAGCATAACAAGGGGATAGTGCACACACAATCTTCTCCAACCATTTGACATTATCTAAAATACTTACCCATCTTGAACATATATATATATCTCCTGGCTCGTACATGCACAGACACCAGCGGATAATTAAGGTCTCAACAGAGAAGAAAATGGCGCGAACTCTGATGTTTTTGCTCGTGCTCTTGTGCTCCAGTGCTACCCTTGTTACTTGTAACTACGCAGGGCTCCGCATGAAGCTCACCCTCCTGGCTCGTACATGCACAGACACCAGCGGATAATTAAGGTCTCAACAGAGAAGAAAATGGCGCGAACTCTGATGTTTTTGCTCGTGCTCTTGTGCTCCAGTGCTACCCTTGTTACTTGTAACTACGCAGGGCTCCGCATGAAGCTCACCCACGTCGACGACAAGGAGCTACGCTGCTCCAGTGCTACCCTTGTTACTTGCTCACCGCACGGCTCGACGACATGAAGCTTCCACCATAGTAGAACACGTCGACGACAAGGGAGCTACACCGGAGGAGCGCGTGCGGCGCGCCGTCGCTGTCACCCCGTCGCTGTGGGATGTAGGCCTGGTGACAAAGATTTCGGCGATGAAGGAAACAACACCTACCTAAACAGAAAAGCAAGACGACAAGGGGAGCTACACCGCGGAGGAGCGCGTGCGGCGCGCCGTCGCTGTCACCCGGCAGCGCCTGGCCTCCATGCAGGCGAAGGCCGGCGGCGACGTGAGCGCGCCCGTCCACTGGGCGACCCGCGCGCCGTCGCTGTCACCCGGAGGACCACTTCTCTGGCTCGTACATGCACAGACACCAGCGGATAATTAAGGTCTCAACAGAAAGAAAATGGCGCGAACTCTGATGTTTTGCTCGTGCTCTTGTGCTCCAGTGCTACCCTTGTTACTTGTAACTACGCAGGGCTCCGCATGAAGCTCACCCACGTCGACGACAAGGGGAGCTACACCGCGGAGGAGCGCGTGCGGCGCGCCGTCGCTGTCACCCGGCAGCGCCTGGCGTACATCGCGGAGTACCTCATCGGCGACCCGCCGCAGCGTGCGGAGGCCCTCATCGCCCGTCCCGCCGCAGCGTGCGGAGGCCCTCATCGACACCGGCAGCAACCTCATCTGGACGCAGGGCACGATCTGCCTCCGGAGAAGCTGCGCCAAGCAGGACCTGCCGTACTACAACCTGTCGAGGTCGGGCAGCTTCGCAACCGTGCCGTGCACGGACAGGCTGTGCATGGCGAACAGCGTGCACCTCTGCGCCTTGGACGGCAGCTGCACGATCCGTGCCAGCTACGCCGCCGGCAGCATCATCGGGTCCCTCGGCACCGAGGTCTTCACGTTCCAGCCCGGCACGGTGAAGCTCACCTTCGGGTGCGTGGGCTTCACGCGGATCACGCCGGGCTCCCTCCACGGCGCGTCCGGCCTCATCGGGCTCGGCCGCGGCCGCCTGTCGCTAGTCTCCCAGACGGGCGCCACCAGGTTCTCCTACTGCCTCACCCCCTACTTCCACAACAACGGGTGCCACCAGCCACCTATTCGTCGGCGCCTCGGCGAGCTTGAGCGGCGGCGGCCCCGTCATGTCCATGCCGTTCGTGAAGAGCCCGAAGGATTACCCCTACAGCGCGTTCTACTACCTCCCCCTGGTGGGGATTACCGTGGGCAAGACAAAGCTGGCGATCCCGAGCACGGTGTTCGATCTCCGGGAACTCGACCCAGGGTTTTGGGTGGGCGGCGTCATCATCGACTCCGGCAGCCCCTTCACGTCCCTCGTTGACGACGCGTACCAGGCGCTGAGCGAGGAGCTGACCCGGCAGCTGAACCGCAGCCTCATTCCGCCGCCGGCCGACACCGGGCTGGACCTGTGCGTGGCTCGGGGCGACGTAGAGAAGCTGGTGCCGCCCCTGGTGTTCCACTTCGACGGCGGCGCGGACATGGCGCTGCCGCCGTCAAACTACTGGGCGCCAGTCGACAAGTCCACGGCGTGCATGGTGATCGGCAGAGGAGGAGACGGGAGCATCATCGGCAACTACCAGCAGCAGAACATGCACCTGCTCTACGACCTCGGCAGAGGCCAGCTCTCCTTCCAGACTGCCGACTGCAGCGCGCTCTGATCATCAATCAGATGCTGATTGTTGTATGGAAGCCCTGAGCCTGTCCTCTGTACCGGGATTACTCACCAGAAACAAAGAAACAGAGCTTCGCAGGCACAAACGCTGATCCTTTCCTCTGAACTTCCTTTGCGGCAATCTGTACTTTGCATAGAAACAATACGTTTTGATGAAAGAGGCAATTGTTAGCATTAAACTTAGGATTCTTTAAGCCATCAAACGACATTAATCGATAGTCAAAACTTGAACACCAAGATGCGGAAGAAAATACCGTTCGGTGAAGCCATCAAGGGTGAATCGGTAGAGGTGGCCGAAGGCTCGATGACGAGGTGGTAGCCGTGATCACCAACGACGACGAAGAAGGAAGAAGCCGTCGGTAGATCCAGTTAGACAGCGCTGTAGAGATGACAGCAGTGTTGGCCTTCGGGTTACTTCTGCATGATTTAGGATCGGCCTTAGAACATTTAGGGGCTGCCTAATCTCAAGTGTTAGCTTCAACTCATGAGAGGTTGGCTCCCCATTATATATACGTGCAGTGCAACTCGGGACCAAAACCAATAGATGGAAAGAGCCTCCGATCATGGCACGAAAGGTGGGATCTCATCCCCTAATTTCGGATCTGTTTGGGATCTCATCCCCTAATTTCAGAATCAGTTAGCTGGGTAGTTAGCCCAAGATTAATTCCAACATTCTCCCACTTAATCGTAAGGCTAACATAAGTCCACACTCAACAAAACAACACACCAAGATAATGCGTTTACAGCAGTCAATTAATGCTACTGAAACCCCATCATCTATAGTGTACTATTCCATCTCGATAGGATAGCCACTTAAACTTAACGGGAGTTGGTTTGTTTTCTTATGGTCCTTTATTTTCCAGGATCAGATTCTGAATTCTTATCATAATTAATTCAGAATCATAGGCTTTCCATTAAACCCATGCTAGCAACATGTTCTTGAAAGATACTGGGCGGTAAGCTTTTAGTGAGCGGATCCGCAAGCATAGACTTAGTGCTTATATGCTTAACATTAATAGTTTGATCCTGGATTCTATCTTTCACAACATGATACTTAATGTCAATATGTTTGGCAGCACCACTTGACTTGTTGTTACTCGAATAGAAAGCTGCGGCTAAATTATCGCAGAATATCGTAAGTGGTTTTGGTATGCTGTCAACCACCATTAGTCCGGGAATAAAATTCTTAAGCCATACAGCCTGTCCGATAGCCTCATAACATGCCACAAACTCAGCTTGCATCGTTGAAGATGCCGTAAGGGTTTGTTTGGAGCTTTTCCACGAAATGGCTCCTCCCGCAAGTGTGAAGACATAACCTGACGTGGATTTCTTAGAGTCAACACATCCTGCGAAGTCAGCATCTGAATAACCCATAACCTCAAGGTCATCAGACTTCTTATATGTGAGCATGTAATTCTTAGTGCCCTGCAAATAACGCAAGACTTTCTTAACAGCTCTCCAGTGGTCCAAACCTGGATTAGATTGATATCTGCCAAGCATCCCGGTTACGAATGCTAAGTCAGGACGAGTACATACTTGAGCATACATAATGCTTCCAACAGCTGAAGCGTAAGGAATCGACTTTATTTGATCAATTTCTAATTGATTCCTTGGACTTTGGAATAAACCAAACTTGTCACCCTTAACAATAGAAGCAGGCGTGGCAGAGCAGTTATGCATATTAAACCTCTTAAGCACTCTGTCAATGTATGCCTTTTGGGATAAGCCTAATATCCCTTTGGATCTATCTCGGTGAATATCAATGCCCAAAACATAACAGGCATTACCAAGATCCTTCATGTCAAAATTAGTGGAAAGAAATCCTTTGGTATCATACAGTATATTCTTATCGCTGCTAGCCAATAAGATATCATCCACATAGAGCACTAAAATAATAAATTTGCTCTCTTTAGTCTTAATGTAGATACAATTATCCACCTCATTTTCTTTAAAGCCAAATTTCCTTATTACTTCATCAAACTTAAAGTACCACTGTCTGGACGCTTGTTTTAGTCCATAGATGGATTTCTTAAGGTAACATCCCATTTGTTCCTTGCCTTCCACGACAAAACCTTCCGGTTGAGCCATGTATACATTTTCATGCAAGTCACCGTTATGGAATGCAGTTTTTACATCCATCTGATGTAGCTCCAAATCATATTGAGCGACAAGTGCCATGACAATTTTTAATGAGTCTTTCTTAGACACAGGAGAGAAGGTATCAACATAGTCAATCCCCTCTCTCTGTGTAAAAAGAAATTAGATGGAATTATTCAAATAAAATAACTTCACAATTCAGAAGTGGTTACATGAATTATTTGTTCTTATTTACAATTTAAAGATTTAATCTATTTAAATCATTATTGCATTATTTACCACCCATTTAACAACTTAAAATTTTCTTATAACAAACCCTAAGTATGTTTACATATTCTGATTCCTGAGATCACAAGGATTCTAACAAAATTTATTTTACTAAATTTGGTGGTCATTTGCAAAATTTTCATGTATAGCATATTTCTAACCTTTTTTTAATTTGAATTCAAAATTTAAATAAAATTCAATTCTAAAATATTTTTATATATTATGAATCTACCTGATTTTAGATAAATTTAGGAATTTATTTCATCAAATTTGGGTAGTTAGTTCAAAAGATATTCATGTTTGAATACTCTAGGTTTTGAAAAAATACTAAAGATCAGAAAACTGCCGAAAATGGAAAGTACGCTTTCGCTGCGAAAACACGCTTTCCTTTTTCGAGTTGCGCCGGGCCGAGGCGCTGACAGGCCTGGCCCAGACGGCAGCGGCTGGCACACGCAGCGCTTGGCTGACACGCGGGCCCGCACGGCGTGTGCAATCGACAGTGGTCCGCGTGTCATGCAGCGAAGACACGCTTAACGCACATGGTCGACGGCACTGGTCCACGAGGCAACGACTCACTCGGCGTGAGCGGCTGACAGCTCGGGCCCGCTTGGCGATGACCCAGAGTAGGGCGCGGCCTCCCGAAGCTCGCCGGCGGCGAACTAGCGCCGGAGCGGCGGAATCGGTTCCACCATGGGCATCAGTGGACCCGTGCGCACACTTGGGCGGTGGCGCGGCGACCGGAGGTGGCCAGGAAGGGTGGTTCCACCGGAGAGGGGCGGCGGTGCTCACGGCTAGCCGGCGATCTCGCAACTTGGGCTTCCCCGAGCTTGAAGATCACCTCTACAAGCATCAGTGAGCCTCAGGGATCTCATATCTGGCTTTAGTTCGAAGAATGAGTAACGGAGAGAGGTTCTCACCATGCGCGGTGACGGTGGAGGAAGAAACAGGGCGTGGCGGCTCGCCGGGGTAGAGGGGCCGTACCGGTGGCGTGGACGAGGTTCTGGAGGTGGTAGGATGCTTTGGCTCATATGAATTGGGCTAGGATTGAGTAGAGCGGCTAAACGGAGTTTTTCCCTTTTCTTCGGTTTTCGCCGGCGCTGGAGAAGATGAGCGAAAATGGCGGCGAATGGTTGCACAGGGTGACGGCGGGGTCGGCTGCGACGCGGGCAACGTCTTTTATATGGGCTCGGAGGCGGTTTGGGGCGAGCTGTGCGTGAAGAACCGAGACGGGGCCACGTCGGCGCGAAGGCACAGCGAGGGGAGAAGAAGGCAAAGGGTGAGTCGCTGACACGTGGGGGCCAGGTGGCAGCGGGGTCGGTTTGGCTCGGCAGACTTACAAGTCAGGCCCACCGGTCAGCGAGACAAGAAAAAGAAGCCAGGCGAAGGCTCGGGTTAGAATGGTAGGGTTATGGTGGTTTTGATGGTCAAAATCAGTTGAAATTTTATAAAAAAATTACCCTAAGTCGGCAAGGGAATTACCAGACTCCTGTAAAATTTTCACCATTTTACAATGCACGTATAAGTTTAAATAATTCTGACAATGCTACTGTTGCTGTTCTATCAAATCTGTTTTTCATTTAATTTATGATATGAATGAGGTTCATTTTTCATAAAAAATTTTATGAGGATCTGAAATGGTATTCTACACCTTATTTAAAATTTTTATATTTTATCTATTAATATTTAATTTTTAATAACTCTAACATTACTGCTTTTCAAGTTACTCCTTCACTGTTTTTGAATTTTTAAAATTATAAAATGAATTATTAAAATATTTATATTTTTACTGGAGGTTGAGACTGTGCTGATGTCATCAAAATAAAAATTTTGATCCAGGATGACTTCCTGAGAATTCCACACAATTCTTTTACTATTCTGCCCTGATTTTCTTTTCACATGATTTACTTTAAATAAATATTATTTTAATTAACCCAGCTCTTCCACCGACTTAAACTAGCTGTGGAGAGCCCTTGGATTTTTGTTATGACTTTGGTAAATTTTTGTTGACTTGGCATTTTTACTTTTTACTTTTATCAATTTACAATATTCTTTAATTCACTTTCTTGTATTAATGAAAAGCCCAAAAGAATATCCAATAAATCCAGAAAATTCAGAAATTTTATAAATAATACACAAAATATTTTTATTTATTTAATAATTTTATGGCTGGTACAGATACGCTCGAGGAAGCACTCTAATCATCTTCCTGCATACCTCAACATCAGACATTTTAGTTCCCAGGCCTTTTAGTTCATTGACAATAGGATTTAGCCTAGAGAACATGTTATTAGCATTTTCTTGAGGAAGTATTTTGAATTGATCAAATCTTTCTCGAACAACATAATATTTTTCTTCTTTTACATCAGAAGTACCTTCATGTATTTCTTGTAATGTTGTCTATATATCATAAGCAGAAGTAAGATTACTTACTCTATCAAAAACTTCTAAGCTAAGATAGGAAAATATGGCATTTCTAGCTTGAGCATCATACTGCATATTTTGAATCTCACCAGGAGTGGGTTCACCATACACAGATTGCCCTTCGGCCATGACACGAGGAGGCAAAGGTTTTTCTGTAACTCTCCACACATCATACCCAACAGCTTCTAAATAACATCTCATTCTAATTTTCCAATAAGCATAATTAGTATCATCAAACACTGATACTCTACCAATACTAACAGTTACGGATCCATTTCCCACGGCCATTTACCAAAGCTAGTTAAGCTAATAAAGGTAAGCCTTGCTCTGATACCACTTGAAGGACCTAGTTGGCCTAGAGGGGGGTGAATAGGCAACTATTTCAAGTTTTAACTTCTTAAAAACAATTCACTATTCTCTATAAGAAAATATAGCAGAGCAATACATATATATAAGACAGAGGTAGAAACAAACAATGATAACAGCGAAAGCAATAAAGAGAAATAGAACACAAAAGAGACAGAGATTTATCCCGTGGTTCAGAGCCGCACTCCTAATCCACGTTGAAGCACTTCTTCCGAAGTATTGCTTCTCCAAAGCTAGTCGCAGTAGCTCTGGTGATCACTCAGGTAACTCTTTCACTACTCCAGTGAGGTGAGTTCCAAACCTCTCACAATCATAGTGGCCTTCCACAATCACCTTTGGACATGTCGCACTGTTCACTTTCTCCAAGCTGTCTAGGATCACTAAGATCCAAGAGTAATCAACTTTGCACAAGTTCTGTCTCTTGGTTTACTCGCAAATCACACAGCTAGACTTCGGCTTGGAGCTAAAACACTTAGAGATATTGAGGATTTTTTATTTGAAAGTGAAGCACAGACTCCTTTTGAAAATGAAAGCTATTTTTCAATGCTAAAATGTCAAGGAGTTCATTCTATATATTGGTAGATGGCTCAGGAAATGCTTATATAGCCATTTGGAATGAATATAGCCGTTACACCTGTTACTGTAGCCGTTGGACGTGTCAGATGTCAGAAATATCAGAAATATACGTTTACAACGGACTAAGCAACAGTACCTAGTGATACTGGACATGTGTATGACGGACCAAATTTGGACATTTACGACGGACCAAAAAATTTGGTCTATTGTACATGTGTTTTTCATAGAGTTTGATCTGTCATAGGAATGAAGGAGATACATGTATGTCGGACCAAATAATTTGGTTTGTCATACATGTGCTTTTCATAGAGTTTGGTCTGGCATAGGAATGAAAAGTTACATGTATGTCGGACCAAATAATTTGGTCTTTTTACGAGGAACCAAAAAATTTGTACATGTGCTTTTCAAAGATCGGTAGCCACAGACCCTTTTTCAACAAAAATAAGATTCTCCAAGCGATTTGCTTTAGTAATGGACTAAAATTTTAAGCAAGAATATTTGGTCCGTTATCAAAGCAAAAAACCTTTAATGAGAGGGAATATCCATCTAGATTTTAATAAATAGGACTCCAAGGTTTGGTCCAGCAAGAAGACTTATAAACTGAATGAGTGCCGGACTTAAAAAGAATTTGGTCCGCTGTAGATGGGAAACTGAGAAGATTTTTGGTCTGTCACAGAAGAGTGACTTTTACATGTATGCCGGACCAAATTATTTGGTCTGTCATACATAGACAGTCACTTGGTTGACAAATGTTTTCAAGGAATTTTCACCAAGGACTAAAGAATATGAAAACAAGACATTTGGTCTGATGAGCAGGTATTTTGATAGGAGTTTTGACACAGAAGATATTTAATGCTGGACCAAAGAATCTTTTGACTTAAAAAGGATATGTTGTGTATGCAACAGACTTAAGAAGTGGATAGCTGAATTTTAGTCCGTTGTGTACTAACAAATTAGATTCAAAGGTTTAATAATTAAGTGTCTTTTACTCCCAGAAATCTAGTTTTATCTTTGCCTTATGATCCAATCCACTAGCTTGTGCAAAGTCCCCTTTAGACAGCCAAACTAAATATAAACCTAGCTATTTGACTTGAATCATCTCCCAAGTCATAAACTAGTAATAGAACACCTTAATCTTGCTAGTCTAACTTGCTTCATCATTGTTTTTAGCACATGTTCTTCAAAGCTTTAAGCATTATTAACTTAATCATCAATACCAAAACTATAATAAAATAGGATAATACAAACTGAGGGGGGCCTAGATGCTATCAGCGGTGGATTTTCTTTGGAGAAATTTTACAGTGGATAATATAGGTAGTAAGTAGTGGTAGTAGAAATTAAATGTAACCATCCATTCCTCAAGGGTATTTAGACTTTTCCTATCCATTCATTAGGGGTATTTTAGACTTTTCTTAAATCGTTCACAGTTTTGGATTCACCGAATACCTTGTGATCTTCAGAGGCTTTTTATCCATTCATCCACCATTCATCAGGATCACATGATGTGTTTTACCGTAAAGGACAAATAGAATGACGAACTTTTTTACCCTTTTACCCCTCTCTGAATTTTACTATCAATACTATAAGTGGTAGTATAACTAGATCTAAATTGATTTCAACCATTAGATTCAAAAGAATGGACGGCTTATATTGATTTTAATCCACTATAAAAAAGCTCTTTCTTTGACTTGTCTTTCATTAAGGTAGGATATGAGTTTTAACCTGCGGAAGGTGACTGAGACACCATAGTGCATTGGCCCCATGATCTAAAACGGATCCATAGTCGTGACGTTCACCACCAGCGGCAGCAGCAGCACTGCAAGCCCTGACAATGGCGCTACCGTGTCCTCCACGGACCAGACGTAGGAGTGGTCTCTCGTGGCGCCTTTGGGGAGAGCCAGCGCCAGAAATCTGTCCACCAACTTGTAGTCCATGTATGGGTTCACTTGGTTGATTGACTCGGACTGACTCGGAATGGCTCAGGAGAAACTGGGCCGGTTGAGCGGGATGGCTCCGGCGAGTCGAACCGTACGTGCCCCAGTAGCATTGTTCGGCCGAGTTGATCCTGGCGGCCACATGGTGCACCAGGTTGGCTCCCATGCTGTCACCTATCAGGAACACACGTGACAAGTCCGCCACGGCCTTGAGCTAGCTTGCCCGGCCGTCGGGTACTCAGCCGTCGGCTCAAGGACGGGCTCGATCGGCAACTACTCTGGCCGAGCGAGCGACTTTAGCCAGGTGACGGCAGCATAGCCGGCAGCTATATATGGCCGCTAGGATCGGGTGCTCCGGAGCAAGAGGGAGAGTGATGGACACGATACCGGCGATCAGGATCGACTCGGCGACGCGACGCGACCGTAGAAGCAATGGTAGAACGACCATGTGGCCGGGTCGCTCATGCGAAACACGCCGGCGCCGTGGAAGTGGAGAAGGACCAGCCAGAGGACGGCGGCCGGCCAAGGGCCCCGCCTCCGGCAGGTAGAGGCGGAGGGGTGGGTTGGCTTGGGTGTCGTACGTGTACAGTTACACCGTTGCGCGGCACATCGAATGGTGCAAACGACGGCCGCCAATTGGCGCTCCTCCCCAGGAGGCCCGGGGTGCTCGACGGTGCCATCGTCGTAGATTCTGAGCCATCCTCACATGTTGTCGACTTGTTTCTTGCTGGTGTTGGCCATATTTCATGTGGCTTTTGGTATGTGCTCAAAGCTTCGTATCACTGGATGAAATCACAACCATGGGTTAGGAGCTCAGCTCATATAGGAGAGCATCCAAGGTTTGTCCTCGGGAATGTTCTTTTTTTCATTTATATGTTTCGTGATTACTGCGATTTGTCATCGGCATTTCCCTATGGCCCTATGCCAAAGGAAAATAAGAGGGTGTTTGGGATAGCTCTAGCTCCACCAAAATCCGTGGAGTTGGTGGAGCAGTGATTTCTAAGAAATTTATGGAGTCAAGTCAACATTAAGAGTGTTTAGTGGTCATCTTGTTTACATTTTAGACTAAAATATAAACTTAATTCACTTTATTTTAGCTAAGTTCCAATAGAATCTGAGCTATACCAAACAGGGCCTAAATCAGTGGTCTTCAACAAAGTTAAAGCTAGAATATTTGTGTTTGCCTCCGTCCATGCTGAAAATTCTAAAGTTGATTGCACTAACATATGTGGTAAATATGCATATGGTACAATTAGTCAATGCGGTTCGATGAATACATTTTTTAAATACGGTAATTGAAATGTAATAACAAATATATCAAATAGAACTTCAGCTCAGCTCAGTATCGGTAAATTCCATAATATTTCGGTTCGGTATCGATAAATACTATATTTACCAAATTAACTTGAATTGTTCTTTTTTACATGTCATTTTCAACATCGATACGGTTACGATTTCTAATACATACATTTGACAATTACTCTATCTAATTATACGTTAGCAAAAATTATTACACACATTTGACCATTACTTAGACAAATCTAGTGATATTATTTTCATGTAAAACCATACTTTATACACATTTGACCATTACTTTATCTAATTATACATGTATTTTTTATTTCGATATTTAGTTTATTTCGGTTTACTCACGGTTTTTACCAAAAAACCGTATCCCAAAAATTAGATTTTTTTATACCGCATCGAATATCGTAAACCGGTCAAACAGAGTTGACCGATTCAGTTTAGTTTTTTTTATAGTTTTTTTGGTTCATAGAACTAGGGTGGGCAAATTTTAATCAAAACCGAACCGAATTAACAAAAAAATCGGTTTTTTCGGTTCGGTTTGTATTTCGACTCTATTCGGTTTTTGGTATTCGGTTCGGTTTTTGAATCTGAAAAACCAAACTAACCGAGAAAACCAAAGTTATCTCATAGCACTATCTCCATTCGCGCATTCGGTGAAATACTCGATCCCCATTTCCCCGTCCAGCCGTCCCCTACTCCCCTCGGCCTCGTCTTCCTCTCCCCGACGCCCCCTCGTCTTCCAATCCCCGCGCCCCCTTGCCTCCCTCCCTCTCCCCATGGCCCGCGCCCTGTTCGGCGGCTCCCTCCTGACCTCCCGTGGTCCCGCCCCTTCCCCCTCCCTCCCTCAGTCCCTCGTCGCTCCCTCGCCCCCACCGCGCGACGCGAGGCTCCCTCGGCCACAAGGTGGAGCTCAAGCTGTGGCCGTTTCGGAGCAAGAAGAGCGTCCTCTCGCTCGTCGTGGCCATTCCCTTTTGTCCTATTTTCACGGAGGAGATCTCCGCGGCGGAGGCCATGGCGGGGCCGTGCTGAGGGCGGAGTGGAGCGCCGAGATCCCGATGCAAATCCAGGAGGGTCTGCGGCGACGTCGGCAGCGGGGGCGCTGCGCTTCCCGATGTCGGCGATGATGCTCGCCATGTTCGTCGGTCACGTCTCTGTCCGTGGGCCGTTCTTCCAATTCAGTTAAACCGAAAACCGAATTAATTCGGTTTGATTTTTAGATGAGTTCGGTTTCGATTCAGTTAGCAAAATTCAAAAACTGAAATATTTAAAAATCAAAAAAACCAAACCGAAATAACCGAACCAACCAATTGCCCACGCCTACGTAGAACCGTGCACAGCCCTACGGTGGGCCACCACCGAGATAGCGCTCAGTTCGTGACTTCTTATCTGTTAAGTGGATCCTAATTTGCTCGGCCCTATAACCCAGCCCATGGGCCTACACGCCAAATACCCAAAACATAAGGTCACCCACACTTTCCTGGAGCCCGACCGAAGAGAGATCGCATCGCATCCATGGCGATCTTGGCCGGCCTCCTCACCTTCCTCTCCACCCTACTCGCCCTCGCCCTCCGGCGCCTCCTCCGCCACCCGCCGCCCGCCTCCGCGGCTGGGTTCTTCCACCCCTACACCAACGACGGCGGTGGCGGGGAACGCGTGCTCTGGTGCGCGGTGCGCGCCGTGCAGGAACTCTGCCCCAGCCTCCCCTGCGCCGTCTTCACCGGCGACGCTGACGCCTCGCCGGATGGCCTCGCCGCCCGCGCCCTCGACCTATTCGGCGTCAGTCTCCTCCGCCCGCCGCAGGTATGGTACGGCCCGATCGATTGGAGGAGCGAAGAGCTGTGCTGTTTAGAAATAAAAATTGGATCTTGGCGGTCCTAGCTGTTTGGTCTCCGGAATATTTAGTTTGGATTAGTTGAAATGATGGATCTCGTCGCGGCCCTGCTTGGTTGTTTCTTGTGAATTGTGATCTGGATTGCTTGTCAATTTGCTTGGACTTGTATGGAATCAAGAGCATCTGTCTTGGATTGAAAAGTAAAACTGTAGACTGTTTCTTTCATGATAGTTACGCTTCACACATGGTGCTAGTAGAGTTATTGCACTAGAGTTAACAAAAGATTAGGTTTTACCGTACAGGTGATTACTAGTGTAATCAGATGAATTAGGATTCTATTACATAGAGCATTACATTAAATTAGGATTCTATTAGTTAGGATAATACCGATTAATGATCCGTCACTGGTTAAACGTTGGATTTTGATTTCTTTTAGGCTTACAGCTGCTGTTGTTGCCCAGATTACCTCAACCAGTCTTAGATTAGTAGCGTCTTTGCAGGTACTAACTAATGACGAACTAGAAGCTAGTTTTAATTAAGGTTGTATCTTTGGGTAGATATTATTGGTTTGCTTCATAAGTATGACCCATGATTTCTAGAGCTTGTTCTGTTATTCCCATATCTAAAACAAAGAATGTAGCACAGTTTGTTTGATTATATTGAATTTAGTTGGGCAATATTTTTTATTGATAATTATTGTTATTCTATTACAATATTAAAAACTGTGGTAGTTGGTACCTTTAGGTGGACACTGCTCATGGGAAAAGTGTGCTTGTCTTTCTAGTCAGAATCTTTGGTGGTTTATAAGCTAGAATCGTAGTTAAAGGAAACAACAATGATGCTAAATTCTTTCGAAAAAGCTGTTGTGTCTGAAGTTTTCCTTTATAATTTGACATGCAAATTTAGTGCAGTGCCTTGTAGAGGGATTTAGAATTTTAGATCATGTTCCAATGATTGTTAACAAACTGCAGCTTACATTAACTTCCTGGAATGAGAGTAATGCATGCTACCTTTTGTACTTCATATGTGTGCATCGCCGCATACTGCTGCACTGGCTTATCATATTTGGAAAATATAAATAATTCATTTTTTAACAGATGTGACATATTGGCACTAGCATAAAATTGTTTGGTTGCATTTTCAGGTTGTTTACTTGACTAAGAGAAAGTGGATCGAAGCAAGCACATATCCCCACTTCACAATGATTGGGCAAAGTCTTGGATCGCTTTATCTTGCATGGGAGGCTCTTTGTAAATTTACCCCGCAGTTTTACTTTGATACAAGTGGCTATGCTTTTACATATCCACTGGCTCGGCTATTTGGTTGCAAGGTCATCTGCTATACTCATTATCCGACAATCAGTTCTGATATGGTTGAACGTGTTAAGCAGCGGGGTTCTATGTATAATAACAACTCTCGTATCGCTGAAAGGTATGCACTACACAGAGTGCTTAACTTTATTCTTATTGGGCTACCAATATGTGTAATTCAGTAAACTGTGGTGCATTTTTTTTGTCTGGGAAATCAAAATCTTACCATACATGATAAAAGAATGGCCAGAAAGATTTAGCTAATAATGCCTGTTCTCATATCTTAATATATCTTATGTTCTTTCTTAACATATGTCTCTTCCCTCTTAAGATATAATCCGGATTAATAAGATTATGCAATAATGGATTAATAAATCTTTTGCACACTTCTTGTTTAACATCTAATTACTATCTGTTTACTCAATTTGAGTTTGGCAACCTGAAAGTGCTTTGCAGAATGGTATCAACCATGAAGACTAACTGTGTACTCTCTTGGCTGCAGCATTTGGCTGTCCCGATGCAAAATCCTCTACTATACCATATTCGCATGGTTGTATGGTTTGGTGGGTTCATGTGCACATCTTGTGATGGTAAATTCCTCATGGACAAGATCCCATGTTGTAAATATTTGGAAGATACCAGAGCGTACTAAGAGGGTATACCCTCCATGTGATACTTCTGCCCTGCAGGTCTGTCCTTATTCCAACCATGTATGTTCCTATATTTTTCTCTTCAGTCCCAATAAATTCTGTGCTATGGTCATGTGATCACATTATGGAAACAAGAAATTGGTTAAATTACTACTGCATTCTTTTTCATGGTAGTCTAAGATGTACTCAAATGAAGATGACTTGGTTGGTTGTCATCAGAAACATTTGTTGAATAATACAGATGCTTCCGCTGGAAAGACAAACAACTCCTCCTATTCTTATATCTGTTGCACAGTTCCGTCCGGAAAAGGTATGCCAACTTACTATTGCATCAAATTCTAGTACAAGAGCTTATCAATCACTCACTAGAGTGCAATGCATACGTTTGGCTCTCTGCTCTCCCCAGGCCCATGGTCTTCAGCTGGAGGCATTTGCACTTGCTCTTCAAAGGCTTGATCCGGACTTTCCCAAGCCAAAGCTTCAATTTGTTGGTAGTTGCCGGAATAAAGAGGATCTGGAAAGATTACAAAAGCTTAAGGACAGATCCACGGAGCTAGATATAGATGAGTTTGTGGAGTTCCACAAGGATATCTCTTACAGGTCTTGCGTTCAAACTACTGCTAAAAACTTCTCACCTTTTAAGTTCTTCTAGTAATTAACAGGCATATTCATGGGTGTAACAGGGGCTTGGTACAGCTTCTAGGTGGTGCCATTGCTGGGCTCCATTCAATGACTGATGAACATTTTGGAATTAGTGTTGTTGAGTACATGGCAGCTGGTGCTATTCCAATTGGTAAGTAACTGCCTGAGTCTTCTATTTAGCTTTTCAGTTGGTGGCCAAAACTTCATTTTTCCCCAAGGCTGCTCTTATAGTGTAGACGGGCTAGGTGTCTAGTTCAAGAATTTGCATGTTGCAATTATTTGAAAATTATTTGAAAAACGTTGCATTTTTGTTTACTCTGAACAATAAATCCAAATTTAAGTGCAATCCACGTTGCAACCTTTTGGGGGTAAAAAGTAAGGGCGAGATGGATTTTCGAAAGCCATGTACAAACACCAAAGCACTTCCGGAAATTGAATTTTATGAGGTCACCAATCAAGATGACTGGCTTATAAGTCTTAATCTTGATATGTACATTAATATTGGAAACATGGCACTCCCTACTTTCTGCAGCCCATAAATCTGCAGGACCAATGATGGACATTGTGCTAGATGAGGATGGCCATCAGACAGGATTTCTAGCCTCTGAGAAAGAAGAATACATCGAGGCAATTGTCAAGGTATTGAGGACGCCGGAGCCAGAGAGACAAGAAATGGCAGCAGCAGCACGAAAGCGTGCTCAAAGGTTTTCAGAGCAGAGGTTTCATGAAGATTTCTCGGAGGTGATTCGCCCAATTTTGTCAGCAACTGAAGGTTGACAAACCAGAGTGTCTCCTCTCTAACAGTCTGAAAACACTAACATAGAGTTTCACATAATGTAGTGATTCTGATACTGGAGTACGGAGTTTTGTTTGCTGCATCTGCAGGGTTTTGGGTTTGAGCTGTTCGAGATTGCTAATGCATGTGTGCATCATGTACCGTTGTACAGAAAACAGATCAACGATACGATACTATTTCTGTGGGCAATAAAGCTATGACGAAATGGTGATCATGGGCCACTCTATTCTATACTGCTTGTTGAAGTTTGCTTCTGTTTTTTCAAGTACTTTCTGAAAATAAGTTTTTATATTGAACATGAACTTAGCGCTGTTTGAAAATTTCTCATGCAATTTTGTCAATGACTGACTGATGGGTTCCAATGCATGCAAGGAGTTCAGTGGCTCCATTTGTCAGTGGATCTTCCACCGCGGTTTCTCATGAATACAAACAATAGCCCAATCCACATGTACTGTTCCTCACAATTGACGATCAGCTGAGCTGAATACAGAGGCAATTGAAATCACGAAACAGCACATAAAGCATCCAGCTTCTATAATTACTGATGTATATGAGATGATAGCTAAACTTATTATGCTGTTGAGCAAAACAAATTGGTAAGCAAGTCATGACCAGGGCTTCTCATCTGAGCCATGTAACAAATGACTACCACACACAATCTAGCTGCTACGATGAACTCAAACCACAAGCTGATCAAATCAAACTATGCCATGAAGCAGATGGGATCCAAGTCCAGGGAGCTCCACAGCAGCACGTCACCGTCTCCGCCACTCGCCTCGGACGGCGAGCTCGCCGCCTCCGACAGGCTGTTGCTGCTGCCTGAACACTCGTCTTGACCTGCAGCCTTACCATCCTCTACTGCAGTAGCAGCAGCAACTGGTTCTTCTTGTTCTTGCAGTTGCTGTTGCACCACTACTTCTTGCTGCTTCTTCCGGCACGCCTCCCTCAGGCCGGAGAGCTGCTCCCGCACGGCGGCGCCGCCGCCGAGGCGCATCCTGAGGCATTCGGACACGCCGCTGAGCGCGTAGAGCGACGCGGAGATCTTCCTCTCGTAGTCCATCCTCCTCATCACCTCCTGCACCGCCGTTGCCGGCTGGCCGTCGTCAGCCTCCACAGCGGTGGGACCAAGCTCCGCCGCCACCACCTCGAACGGCGAGCAGAGCCCGGCCTCTCCTCCCGCCGGCGTCGACGTGGAATGCGCATCCATGAACTGAAAGTCCAGCTCCTCCTCCTCTTCCTCCTCGTCCTCCATTTCTTGCAACTTGTTGCACTCGTAGTCGTAGCTCAAGAAGTCGTCGACTTGGAAGCTGCACTCCTCGTCGTGGCCATGGCCGTACGCTTCTTGGCACGACGGCTTCTGCTGCTGCTGCTGCAGCGCAGCTTCTTGCGGCGCCGCAGTGGGGTTGAGGAGCTGCTGGTTGCGGGCCTTGAGGCGGAGAAGGAGGAGGTTGGTGACCTTGGACGGAAGCGCCGGCGTCACCGCCACCGCCGCCGGCTGAGCGGCGGCGACAGCCTGCGAGGAGCGCGGCCAGAAGTTGGTGCGCGTGTTAGAGCCACGGAGGAGGCAGGCGGCCTCGTCGTAGGCACGCGCGGCCTCCTCGGCGGTGTCGAAGGTACCGAGCCACACGCGGATCTTCTGGATGGTGTCCTTGATCTCCGCCACCCACCGCCCCGACGGCCGCTGCCGCACGCCGACAAACCGCTTCCTCCCCTGCTGCTGCTGAGCCGCCACCACCGTGGCCATGCTACCCGACGTCCACACATCCGTCGCCGCCAACGGCGGCGGCTTTTGGTTGACAACGTCATTGGCGTCGATGTCATCGGTGGCCTTTCGCTTCCTCGCCATGGACAGAGGCATGGAGCTCAGCTTGGTGTGGAGTTTGGAGGTGAAGGGAGATGACGAGTATATATAAGGGTAGAGAGGGGAGTGTGGAGACCTGATTGGGAGGCTTTTTTGTTGCTTGTGTTGTGCTATCTAGCTCAATTGTGTATTAATTACTTACTATTAGCATGTATTTGTGTATAATCTATCATGTTTTGTTTTTGTTGTTGTTGTTGATGATGGCTTGGTATTAATGTTTAATTTTTGGTTCTCAACAATTAGCACTAGGATTATGGAGGGAGACAGTGAAATCTAGTGAGTGAGATTGGATCTCTAGTTAATTCATCCATGTTCTTCTTTGATACTCTCTTTATTGAGGGAAGTGATATTTGCTGAGCAAAGGATGAGGGTGTGGTGTGTGTTGGCCTAGTCATTGACACGTGGATATGACATGCATGACATTGTTTGTAGCAGTGTAAATATTGATACATTACTACGACTTTTGTGGGTTGTAGTTCAATACATAGGAGCAAGGCATTTGTTTTTTGTGCTAACTCAAACTCTTATGTTCCCCACTAGTGATTAGGCGTTTTATATATATATATATATATATGCATTGCATGGTTGTCATATGATCGGATCCTATCTTCGAAATCGTGATCCTTAATATTACAATATCATAGCTGTAGAAGCACAAGATCCTACCCTATGAATAGCGATTCTGACAATAATCTTAACTTGTAATCTCTTCTTTTTACAGCACGAACACTCGCGCACCGGATATAGATCACAAGGATCCATCTGCTACCGATTTCAAACAGGAAACATGAATGGGAACAAGTTTAGGCCCCGTTTGGAACACGGAGGTTTCACTAGAAATAGTTTAATTCCGAAGAAATAGGAAATAATTCCTGCGATCCAAATAGGATTTTATGCGATTAAACCAAGTAGCTCACACAGTCACACACAGGGAGCAAATACTCGACAAACGTGGGCCCATATAAGCTACAACTACCATTATATTGCAAAACAAATGTCACAAAAAGTATGTATCGATTACGATGTGGATCATTTTCACGGACGAATTTGGTGTTTGTCATTTTCACCAGAGTAATTAAGGAGACGAGCAAACGAAAAAAAGGCAGGAAAGGGACCCTGCCCAGTTCATACATACAACCCTGCCTTTGACCAGGTCGGCGACATCCAGATATCACCTTTTGGCGATTAGCTCCTGTCTTACGTGCTAATTACTTAATTAGAGACCTTTTTACGATGACGCAAATATGGCCCATACTATATTTTGGTGAATTGTTAGCTTGAATTGATCAACAAGCTAGCTAGCCAACTTGCTCCATTTTATTATTGGCAATACACACACAGCTTGGATTGCAACGTCGATCCATGAGAAGAGCCCTTTTACAGTATACCACTTAATTACCACCCTAGAGCTAAGAGCTAAGAGGGGTTTTCAATCTCTACTGTTGATTAAGTGAGTCTAGTTTTGGCCAAATGTAAATATTATTAGTAAGGAAACTAACAGCTAATTGATTTATACACTTAAGATAGGAAAGTATTAAATGGTATATATCCTTCCATACCAAACCATCACAAACTTGTTTAGATAGTTTCAGTTTTAAAAAAACTTATTTAAATGGTTTCAGCCGTGTGGCACTTGTATTTTTCACAATTATTTGAAATACTTTGACAGGATTGTGTGTCTATATATATTGGAAAATGGTTCCATATTTCTGGGAGTACGTACTCCCGTTCTAAGTATACCGTTTAAATGATATTGTTATACCTCTTTATCCTTCTGAGCATACTCTAATACTAATTATAAGATACTTCAAAGTGAGTTTCATGAAAAATTTCATCATGGTTCACTTTTTATAGCATAATTTGTGTACATACTCATTTTATATATGAAAAAAGGCATATAGCAAAAATAAAGAGCTCTGATGAAATTTTGTTTAAGTGGTATATTGGAGGTGGGAGTATGTACGAAAAGGCTTTATATATATATATATATATATATTTGAGATGTATATTACTAATAATTCAAAAATTAAAATGGTTCGTACTTTGAAAATAAATGTTGACTTCAAATTCTATAACAGGTTGAAATGAAGCAGTGGATTTGAATTATGAATAACGAGTGATTAGAAAGAATATATTTAACTATCAAATTTCAATATTTTTGAAAGTTGCAGCATGTATATCTATATTAAATTTAATTTAATTTGAAGTATACTTCCTTCTATACAAAAAAATTTTAGATGTATTTTTTGTTGCAACATGAATCCCGTCATGAAAAACGCATGTCTAAGTTAATCTCTACTATCGTTAATGCAATTCTTTGAAAGAATGTATTAACTCTAATGACTGCCTTTCCTTTCATATGTTGATTCTCTCCATTCGACTATATCCAATTAATATAAAGCAATGATGTGCAAAGACAACATTAACCTTTAGAAGGTCAAAGATCTCCTACCTTCTACATGGTAATAGATCATTAATAGCCATTAGATCAAAGAAATAACGGCTCCCATCACAGGTAATATACTATAAAAAAATCCCTGTGAGCAAGGTTAAAAGGGGAGTCGATGATCTCATTTTGTACCGCCAGAAAGTTCCATGGAGTTAATGTTTCACAAATCTCACTGACATAGCAAGAAAACATATTCTTAACAAGCCAAGTGTGGTCAATTGTGAACGAGCTAAATGTTTGATTAATAAATGAAATCTGAGCCATGTGTTGGTTAGTCCAGCTGATTTTTTTTTTAAAAAAAAAACCTTGGCCAGAGCTCTGGCTTGCACTTAAGAAGAACATAAGCATTTCAGACGAGTCTTGGACTTGAACCCAAACGGGCTCTTCCCAGCCGAGCTACACTCGGCTCTCAGTCCAATTGATTGTTGCACTTTGCCTCGCTCTTGAAAAAAAAATGAGTTTGGAGCGAATTCACTAGATTTGCATATACTATTTCATTCCTACATGGATCTTTAATGCTATTTTCTCTCTTTTGCCCCTATTTATTTCCTTCTCTTTCTCAAGCATCATGCATGACTTATCCCACAAACTAGACCCTTTTGATTCCAAAGCCCTTAACGAAATGGTACTTCAGTCCTTCTCTTTAGCGCCCTTCCCAATCTTACAGCTTCTTTAATCTATGTGCTCAATCAAAATACATCCTATAAAAATCAACGGATGGAATTACAAGCTCAGCGTAGCGCGTAGGCCAAAATTTGGTGTCACGATTCCCGAGGCATGTAGAACCGTAATTTTGGGGTTTAATGCTTGCAGCCAAGAGCTGCGACGAATGTAAAACCCTAGGGTTGAAATCCTTGTCCTACATATTGCTTTCTTAATCCCCAGGTTAAACCGGCTGTCTAATCAATTGTCTTTGTTCCCGTCTGTTCGCGTTTGTCATGCATGACGAAGACGGTGTCTCCAATGGCCCTTTCCACGTCCTCCTCTCAGCGAAAGCTTGCAACTCTATTCTTCTTGATGAAAAAAGATGTATTGCAGAAGTATCTTTCTAGCATATGCCCTCGATGTCCCGGTCGCATATTTTGTGTATCTATGTTCACGCGAATTTTGTACGTGTAGTGATTTGTCACTGTTATCATGGTGCGTAGCACGGTTCGTGTTTTACTAACTATACGATTACACATTGCCTGAATTATTTCGTGTGGTCTTTGAAAAAATTGTGTATCTTATTGGATCCCACGACCTTTATTTATATCTAGAATTACAAGAGTAATACGATCAAGGTCTATCTCTAACTTCCTAATTTATCTCTAATTGAATCGAATTCTATTCCGAATTCTATCCCAACACTCCACCTCAAGATAAGCTAAAAACATCAATCATGCCCATCTTGTTACATATTGTTACACGAAATTACCTCTACAGCAACAACTTCTTTCGCTTGGTTATCATTCCCACTCTCTTTGTACTCTTCCTCTCGACTATCACCCTTGGTGGCAGGAGAGAATTCCTCTAAAAATTGATCAAGATCACCACTACTCGTGTAGTATAGCTCGAACTCTCGGAAAGTTATATCCATGCTCATAAACAATTTTTTTCATTGGGTTCCAACACTTATATCCCTTACAACTATATGAATATCCTATAAAGACATACTATATAGCCTGAGTATCTAGTTTACCAACATTTGATCGACCGGTGATCCCATACAAAGCACATATAACCAAACATCTTAGAGGGAATCTTGAACTCTCGTTGACCCAAAAGAAGTTTAGCGAGAAATGCAGCGGGAGACTTCATCCCAAGTATTCAAGACAGTATGCGATTGATAAGATATGCACCGTTATCATCGACTCACTCCAAAATCTCTTTGGCACATTCATCTGAAACATGAGTGAATATGCTACCTCCAACAAATGCCGATTCTTCCTCTCAACCACTCCATTCTAAGTCGAGGTTCCGACACAAGTGGTTTGATAAAGTATCCCATTCTCTAAGAGATATGCTGCAAACTCCTTATTAACATACTCAGTTCCATTGTCTCTTCAAAGAATTCGAACCTTCATATCAAACTAAGTTGCCACTAACCGATGGAAATATTGAAAACATCGAAGTACATCACTCTTGTGATTCATCATATAGATCCAAGTCATACGAGTACGTCAATAAATGAATATGGCAAATCACTTTAAAACCACGTAAAGAAGTAACCGAGCATTGACCCTAAACATCAAAATGTATTAATATAAAAAGTTTATAATTCCGAACACCAATAATACTATAAGTAGACTATGTATGCTTTACGAACTCACAAGCATCATAAACAAATTTACTCTTATCTAATTTATTAAACAACTCAGGGTATATCGTACTCAAACTTTCAAATGAAGAATGTTTCAATCGACGATGATGCAGCAAAACCTCTTCCACCATTTGAGCGATGGATAGAGGCATCGAAGTCAGCAATCAAGCCTCCACCACAGAGTTGGTGATGTTCCACATCCTCTAATCTATGCTTGCCTTGTCTGTAGGCTAAATACAAGTCTCTTGTAGGTAGTGCTCCACCCACTTTGTTCTCATAATTAGTTGAGCCCGTTAGGACCAACTCAGGTAATTTTTGCTCTCTTCCAACTTAACACCATTTAGCATCAACTCTAGCTTCAATTCGTATAATCTTGTACCAGCCCTCGGACTAATTATACATGTTGCGCCTAAAAGGTCTTGTAATATGTTTTTCATATCACCTTGTGTGAATAGTGAGAAAGTTTGACTCAATAATCGCCCTCATCTTCTCTTCATCCGCCTTCATCATGGCGTCCTCTTCTTGCTTCCTCACAGCTTCAATCTCCTTCGGAGTCATCTCGTACGAACAACTGAAGTAATGCTGATAACAAATCTATGTTGCGTGTATCTCCACAATCACAACAATCCTTTAAACATCAATGTCAACACAAATCACATTCATAGAAACTTTGATACACATGCGATTAAAAAACAGCAAGAAAATAAACTCGAAAAACAACACTATTTTTTCCTTCTTTTCCCTCTTTTTTCTTTTTTCCATTCCTCCTTTTCTATTCTTTTTCTTCCTTTTCTCCCTTTCTTTCTTTTTTCCCTCGGTCTCTCCTCTGCTTGTTCTTCTCTTAACGCGAGGCGGGCGCTAGGAAAGAGAGCCGAGGGCGGAGTGAGTCGCCAGCGAGAGAGAGAGAGGGGAGGGCAGGAGGGAGGGAGGAGGGAGGTAGGCGCGAGAGCTCGCGAGGGAGGCGTCCGGGAGCTCGGGAGTGAGAGGCGGGAGAAAAAGAGGAAGAAGAGAAACTACAAGGTAAAATCGAAATTTTGTGTTTTGTTTAGTTGCGTAGAAAAATATTGTAGGTTAATGTTGTATGAAAATATTAGGGTTGATATTAGATTTAGTTTAATCGGTTCTTCTTTGTAGACTCGCGATATTAGATATGAACTTTAATATTGTAGTATTTGTAGTGCGATAGTTAATTAGCGTTGTTAAAGTAAAATTGTTGATATTACCTTTTTTAGTTGCGTAGAAAAATATTGTAGGTTAATGTTGTATGAAAATATTAGGGTTGATATTAGATTTAATTTAATCGGTTCTTCTTTTGTAGACTCGCGATAATAGATATGAACTCTAATATTGTAGTATTTGTAGTCGATAGTTAATTAGCGTTGTTAAAGTTAAATTGTTGATATTACTTTTTTTAGTTGCGTAGTAAAATATTGTAGGTTAATGTTGTATGAAAATATTATGGTTGATATTAGATATAATTTAATCCGGTTTTCTTTTGTAGACTCGCGATATTAGATATGAACTATAATATTGTAGTATTTGTAGTGCGATAGTTAATTAGCGTTGTTCAATTTAAATTATTCATATTACATTTTTTAGTTGCGTAGAAAAATATTGTAGGTTAATGTTGTATGAAAATGTTAGGGTTGATATTAGATTTAATTTGATCGAGTTTTAAATTATTCATATTACATTTTGGTGGTCATCTAAAAATTTATTTTGTCTATATCGTCGCAGTAATGTCAGATCCAGTTAAATTTAGGGTATATTATGGCGATGGTGAAATAAAAAGTACGTGAGAATGGTGTTGATTTAAGCAACTTTTGGTGACCATGGTTGAGCACTCTATCCCAGAGTGTTAGCATTCGTGATATGAAACTTTGGTTGACCCAATATTTTTCTTTGGATCCAAGTGTTTACTCTGTTACCATCCAAGTTTTATTCACGCGAAGCAATGGTGACCTGGCTATTTGGGAGTTGAAGAAAGTAGATCGGACATACCTGTGGCAGAAATGGTTAAGGTGGTGCAAGGGATCTCGTCTTGACTGTGTGATGCTAGTGCAGGCTTGCTCTAGAGAAGAGGTGAATATTAGTGATATGAGCGAGAGCAGTACATCGGCTAGAGCTGAACAAGTTCAGGAAGTGGTGCCAATTGAGGTAGCAGCGGGGGATGATAATAGGGATACAATAAATGCCGAAGGCCGAGCTGATGAAGGGGAGGAGATCGAGCAACTTGTTGATCATTTGGAGTTAGTTGACCGTATGACGGCAGAAGATGAAGCTGAAATGTTGGAATGTGATGATGGCATCGCCGAAGATGAGGAAGAGGAGGATGATGGTGATGATGCTGAAATGCATGATAGTATTGGGGAAGCGAATGTACCCATCCCTGACGAATGGAACAAGCAAAATAATTCTGGTATGAGAATTTCATGGGGCCATGAGTCGCGTTGGGAGTATGGTACAAATTCCATTCGGCTAAATCAAATATTTCCGAACAATTCCGAATTGAAATTAGCAGTGAGGCTTTGGGCATTATCGCAGCAGAGAGAGTTCCGATTTGTCTTGTCCAGGCCAGATAGGTACACAGTGAAGTGCAGAACAGATGGATGTGAATTTCGAGTTCATGCATACAAGCCGAAATGTGAGACGTATTAGACTGCATCACGAGTAGAGGAGCACACATGCAGCATTAGAAAATATTACGTGAAACACCGCAACTGAATGCAATTTGTAATTGCTAGCGTAATGTTCAATGAAATCATTGAGAAGCGGGACATTGAGTGTTTGTATATTGAAAGCAATCTTAAGAACATTTAAGTACCGGATAAGTTACTCGATGGCTGGCGTGCGAAGCAAAAAGCTTTGGAGAAGAGGTTTGGTACATCGAGGCTTCATATTGCAACCTACCTCGTGTGCTTGATGTCTTAAAGCAAACAAACCTCGGCACATACACGCTTCGGCGAAAGTGTAGAAGATGGCAGCGGATCTCGCGTTTAAATGCGTGCGTTTTCATTGGGTCCTTGCATTGCGTCATTCGTCTTGCCGTCCCTATTGCTTTGTGTTGATGGTACATTTCATTTGGAAAATACAAGGGATGATTCTAACGGCCATTGCGGTTGATCACGAACAACCACATACTTCCATTGGCCTTTGCTTTTGTTGAGGGTGAGAACCGGATAGTGATGTAGTTTTTAGATATTTGAATTTCGGGTAGTTGGTAATCGGCTCAGCGTGTGCATCATTCATGATCGCCACAAAGGTATTCTTTCTGCAATTAAGACTCTACAGAGGACCACGATGAGCCATTTCCATGGCGTGACTTGCAGAGCAGGTGGTGCATGAGGCATTTGGGAGCAAATTTCTTCAGCCAGTTCAGGAGTAAGAAATTGATGAACCTCTTTAAGAGGTTGTGCAAGCAGAATCAGGCACGTAAGTTCAATGTGCTTTTCGTTGAGTTGGAGCAGCACACTAGTGCACATGTGGAAGAGATGAAAAAGCAACCACCTGCGCCGAATGATTGCCCACCCAAAAGGCTAGCACCACTCGGAGAGCTCGATCCTCCAAATACGAGGAGACGAACGTCAAGGAACATAAAGTGTTTCTCAGATCTTTGGATAGGCGAGCCTCTGGAGAAGTAGGCCTTTGCTCCATGACCTTGGCGCCGCCCGAGTTAGTCTGATAAACTATGATATTTACGATGGTTTAACAAATCGGCTTGGTAGACTAACCGATATGTGTTGATCAGGTTTGGTGTCATGACAACGAATATAGCCGAGGTTTACAATTAGGTCATAAGAGGGCTCCGTCCGCTACCACTAGTGGTCATCCTGGAAGGCATGTTGCACGGCATAGTTGCCTATTTTCAGAAAAGGTATGCGGAGGCTGTTCTTCATGCCACGATAATGCAAACATCGTATTGTTGCCGGATGATGGCCTACATGGAGGAACGAAGTATGAAAGCTCAGCAACATGTAGTGCGTAGCTTCGGAACTACTGAGTACCGATTTGAAGTGACTCTTCGGTGCAGAGGTGGATTGGGAACCAACACAGCTGTTATTACACATGAGGTAAATCTAGGCCAAGGGGCCAGTGGATGGTGCGAATGCACCTGCAACAAGCCAAAACTTCTTCACATCCCTTGTTCACATGTGATAGTTGCTTGTGGGCGATTGGGATGAATACGTGCAATCGTCTCCCTTTCTACTTGAAGGATTATGTTGTCCATACCGTGCGGGAGTTCCGTGGTTTCCGTACACATGGTGATTTCACCTTTGTGATTACCAGAGATGGCGCATCGTCTACGGATCCGACCTTACGGAGGTGTGCGAAGGCGGTCCGATCGTCCACGAGTAGAGGCGCATTCACAGCGACATGGATGAATCCGAAGTGGGTGGCTATGTTAGGAGATGTTCGAGCGCGTGAGTATGGCCACAAGGTAAATCAATGCCGTGACATGTGTGATTGGTGCAATCCATCAACTCGTCATGGTTATGCTATGTGATATGTGTCGAAGTAATGGGTATTATCGGTTATGTATCGAATTATGTAATCTTATTTATGTAATCTTATTCATGATTGTGGGATGTCATGTAATATTATTGAAGTTGGGCGCTTATGTATTTCGATATATATATAAAGTGTTTGTCATATGTTTTCAAGGAACATTATTTATGTTGTACGCTTCTTTCCTTTTATTTATATATATATCGTGTTTATTACATGTCTAGTATAATAAATATTTCATTATTTACTTGCGAGGATGGAGCGGCCGGGTCACTTCGGACTCTTAGTGGACCGAGGCACCGTATGCGTTAAATCCACCTGACGGGAAGGCAATGATAAGGTGCCTCGATGCGGATCAGGAGTGCCTAAGAAGGCATGGTGTGTTGACCCACGCTTTCACACGGGTGAGTTGCACTTACATGGAAAAATACTTTACATGTTTACTTATACAAAAATACTTTACATGTTTTTGTTCACATAATTTGATGTTTGATGGCGTATATTTAAATAATGCAAATTTTTGTTTGCATCCATAGGTTGTACGTCTTGGGTTGCTTCCTCGTTCGCATGGTTGAGGGGTGGTGAGGACGCAGTGTGCCCGATGATCGAGCCGAGGGTGAGGACGGTCCGGGCGATCGCGGCGTTTTCCATTCGATCGTTCCCTACGGCATGTTTGGTCGACCGTTGGAGGCGAGACGCACACTTTCCACCTTCCTTTGGCGGGTGACGGTGACCTGCAGGGCGTCGCCATGCTTGCGGGTTGCCGATCGCCGGGACACCGATCGGACCCTCGGTGACTCTCCGCTGGGTGGGTGGCGGACTTGGAGAGAGGTTCGCGGAGTGGTGCCCGTTGATCGAAATTGGATCGGCAAGAGGCATGGCCCATCGAGGAGGTGGTTGGCTCGATTCGAGGTTAGCGATAGTACATAAATATATTATTCTACATTCATGTGACATTAACCTGATACTAAACTTTTTGATTGTCGCAGGTGCAACGGATGGCGGCGATGCCCACGGCCTACCAGCTTGCACGGCACCTTGAGGCCTATCTACTTTGGTTGTTTGGGTGGGTCATGTTCACGTCGACTCACGGCGGTGTCGTCGATGCGCGCGGGTAGCCCATGCACGAGCTATTGCCGATGCCGACACGACGCCGCACTACGTGTATCACTGGGTTCGGCGGTCCTTGCTGCCACGTACCGCGCCCTTGCGGCGCTGCGTGCGTGAAGAAAAGCAAGGCCGCCAATCTCGCGGGGATGCCTCTTCTTCTTCAGCTCTGGTCGTTCGAGCGTTTCCCTGTGGGTCGGCCCTTTGTTGAGCCTCGACATTACACCGCCGACATGTATGGCGGTGATGCGATCGACCGTCCGACGATGGGCTCCCTTTGGACTAGGCGACGGGTACGTCATTCTGAATATTTATTTGGTTTTTTTTTGCAATCACATATGCTTACAGACTTTTTTGACTAACCGATATGTGTTGATCAGGTTTGGTGTCATGACAACGAATATAGTGTACGATAATGCAAACATCGTATTGTTGCTTGATGATGGCCTACATGGAGGAACAAGCATGAAAGCTCAAGAACATGTAGTGCGTAGCTTCGAACTACCGAAAACCGATTTGAAGTGACTCTTCTAAGGTGATGGATTGGGAACCAACACACTGTTATTACACATGAGGTAAATCTAGCAGCTAAGGGGCCGCGGATGGTGCGAATGCACCGCAACAAGCCAAAACTTCTTCACATCCCTTGTTCACATGTGATAGCCGCTTGTGGGCGATTGGGATGAATACGCCGCAACACGCCTCCCCTTTCTACTTGAAGGATTATGTTGTCCATACCTGGTCCGGGAGTTCCGTGGTTTCCGTGACACATGGTGATTTCACCGTGATTAACAGAGATGAAAGCATCTGCTCACCGGATCCGACCCTACGGAGGTGTGCCAAGGCCACCGGCCGTCTATACGAGTAGGCGATTCACAACGCACATGGATGAATCCGCGGGTGGCTGCGTTAGAGATGTTCGAGGCGTGAGTATGGCCACAAGGTAAATCAATGCCGCAAAGATGATGTGATTGGTGCAATCCATCAACTGCCATGGTTATGCTATGTGATATGTGTCGAAGTAATGGGTATTGTCGGTTATGTATCGAATTATGTAATCTTATTTATGTAATCTTATTCATGATTGTGGGATGTCATGTAATATTGAAGTTGACGCTTATGTATTTCGATATATATATAAAGTGTTTGTCATATGTTTTCAAGGAACATTATTTATGTTGTACGCTTTTCCTTTTATTTATATATATGTCGTGGTTTATTACATGTCTAGTATAATAAATATTTCATTATTTACTTGCAGGATAGCAGCCCGGTCACTTCTCGACTCTTCCGTGGACCGGAGGCACCGTATGCTCGCCCACACGATGTGTAAGGCAATGATAAGGTGCCTCCGATATGTCAAGGTATGTGAACTAGCGACCACCCTTCTGCGCAGTGCTTCTCAAGAAATTACATGGTAATGCGATGTTTGCCTGATCGAGATGCAGAGCATATTCGAGTTAGTTATTTCATATTTGGTCACCTTAGTAATCTTTTAGGATTATACATAAGTTCACTATTTCAGACGCTCGTTTTGTGTGTTAGTCATTCCCAAAGGATGAAGAGTTGCTTGAACAAAGATATCCTGAATTCTTAGCGATGTATAAGCTCTTCTACAAGCGCTTGTGATGCCCGGTTGGAGCGTAAGACGCGAAGCGGGTCTAATCGGATGGGTAAAGATCGACACAACATCGTTTGACGGCAAGTTCAAGAGGACGCTCAACTACCACCGAGGTGGGCTTGCTCCTAACTATGCAAATGCCGATAACGATGATGATGACGATTTCATATCACCTCCACCTCGACGCTCAAGCACTTACACAACAGTATGCTTAAGAAACAATGCAATGTAAGGTTCAACCAAAGACTAGAGGTGGGCTAGCTCCCAACTATACAAATGACATCGACGATGATGACGACGATTTCAGATCACCTCCACCTCGACGCTCAATCACTTCCACGACAGGCCCTTCAAGAAACAACGCAAGAGAACGTTCAACTAGCACTAGAGGCGGGCTAGCTCCCGATCGTACAAACGATGATGACGCTGATGATGATGATTTTGTATCACCTCCACCCCGACGTTCAAGCACTTCCACCAAAAGATGACTTTTATCTTTGTCACCATGCCCTATACCGAAGACTACGATCGAAGGATATACGGTTTTGTGAGTTATGTTGTATCCCAGTTTTATCAATTCTCTAAGCTATGTTGCATTTTATTCAATGATACTATGATTTGTTGTCAAATTTGTCGCACACCGAAGGATAATGGCGAACTACGAAATTTGATTTTTTTTCCCTGAAAAAAATCAACTGACAAATAATTTTGTAAAACACCTCATTAATTACGATCGATAAATAGGAATTTTTCTAAATTTATTGACCCTACTTTGAAATATGCAATTCTTGCAACCGCCCACAACGCAGGGTGGCCCTGAGCGGTTGTGGCCTAGCGTGGCCCCGAGCGGTGGTGGGCTGTGGCGGCGGACCAACGTGGCCCCAAGAGGCAATGACTCGGCGTGGTAGCAGTGGCAAACAGGGGTGGGAGGACGGCAAATTGGATTGGATCAGGGATGAAGACGGTGGATCGAATCGTGTATGACGGCAACTCAGAGGTTAGGGCTCTGAGACCGTGTGGTCTTTGGAAGACTTGTATGTATCTTATTGGATCCCACACTCTTAATTTATAGTAAAATTATAATTGTAATACAATAGAACTCTGTATCTAACTTCCTAATTTATCTCTAAATGAATCGAATTCTATTTTGAATTCTATCCCAACATTTCTTAACATAGTTAAGAACTTGAGATAATAAATTTTGATCCTATAGCATGTCATACATTCTCGAGATACATGCTCCAATCACTAGATCTTCGTTTCATGGTTATGGTTGGTAGAACAAAGGTTTGTGTTCATATTGCTTTTCTTGACCGCTTGACCTAGCTTTCTCATCATCCTTTTTAACTGCCCTCTTTTCAGTCCTGGTCAAGCTAGCAAGTGATCTTATGGTCTGACAAGGTCAAGCTAGCAATTGCAAACTGGGAGTTCCATGGATCTTGGCCTAGAACATAGAAATTAGAAAATGACCTCTAATACCCTATATACCCTTTAGGTATCATTATGGTTACATCACAATGCCCTTTCATGCATGCTGTGTGACCAAGAATATGTGAGCATATGTCCACAATTTTAATGGGTAAATGACAGTGACCTAGGGCAAAGCAAGTAATTAACTACTAATAGAGATACCAAGTGGATGTGAATATGATCGTCCATACAACTTGACAGGAGAAAAATATCATCAGGATATCATGATGCATTAGGAATTCTACACTCTTCCCCTCAACAATAAATAAATTAGGATCTATTGCACTCTTCCTATGAACAAGAAGACAAATGGCACAATAATGTTGCTATGGCTTATATTGACATCGGTTTCCACTTACCACATTAGGATCAGAAACCTTCTATCTTACCTATGAACAAACAACAGGGGAGCCAAATGGCACAACAATGTTGTTAAGGATGACTTGCACCCCACTATATAACGAGTTAACATGCTTACTTAAGATAGATTACCATAATACCACCTTTGTTTTCTCTCCAAGTGGCAACCAATCACAATCTTTTTGGAATAACACTTGATTAAGTTGATCTGAGACTAAAGTCTATTGATTATGACATTATTTAGGAATGATACTTTATCTTGTTGCTCTTCGATTGATCTGAATTTTCTGGGGTGTCATTTTGACACGGGACGGTTGTGATCATACAAGTGGTTAACTGACGCAAGCAAATCTTTGTTGGGTCCACATTTGATAATCGTAAAAAAAAAAGGACCAAAAAAAGGAATATTTAATTAATTTGAAACAGTGAACTTTTAGGATGGCGAGACATTTTCAAAGTCACAGCAACTGTAGGGTATGAACTTGTCAAATGATTCAGCACATAAGTAGGTAACAACTTGTCAAATGATTTCAGCATACAATTGGGTAACAAGTAATAACACAAAATAGGTAATACGCTACCACATCATAACGTATTCCACACGATTTGCAACTTTTTGTATTTAGAAAACACTCAACTTTTGACATCACAGTTTATATGGTAAGACGGTCAAAGAAATGGCAAGAACTCAACTGAAAATAGAGATAAAGCAGCTTGTCCGTATCGCATTCACCAAGTGGTAAACAATCTCATATGTTGTATATTATTGAATCAAAACAACACCCCCGTATACAAGCAGTTAAACTTTTTATTAAGAAAAACTGATGAAAATTTTGAAGGTACAAAACAACAAGAGGTTGGCATTGCCAACCCAGTATTGAAGGAGCAACGCATTATTCATCTCTAAGAAGTGAGCACAAAATATGATATACAAATATGCACAGGCACAACAGACTCCTCACAAGAAAAAAAAACGCACAATAAACAACAATACAGAGATGTATCTCTGAAGTTCTGCTTTACAGTCTTAACAACACAAGAAGGAGCACACCTGTATTGTTATGTATCTGATCGTCCAAAATTCACACCATGAGAGTTAGGATGCCACCTATGACTTATCTGGATCTAAACGGAAGACAAAAGTGGTGTAGTTCGTTCATCCGAGTTTGAAGAGCACTGGATAGGTTTCAGTGCCGGATCACAGTATGCTGTCATAAGATTGCTGAAGAATACTGCCATCTCAGGTTTGCTCTGTTCTTCTCCATCTTTCTTTATCAAAGACTGCAGGTACAAAAGGTGAACATGAGGGCATGTCACATGCCATAGAAGTGACAGCTAAAGAATCAGAATGATCAAACATTCATGAGTGTTGGTAAACAGATTACAGATAGGGCTGGCTATCGAGCTATTATCGAATTTCTTTTGAAATTGACATAGTTTGATGTAAAATCATTTTATTTATCATTTAAATGGTTATTTCAAATTCGAGCTAACGAGCCGCTATCGAGCTGAGCCTCGTTAACTTTTTTGGCTCGAAATGGACCTATTTCAATTTTTAACCAATTAACTACTTTGATCGAAGAAATTTTGATTCGAGCCCTAACGAGCTTTTTTGTCAGCCCTAATTACAGATGCATGCAGAGAATGGCATGTTATGACTGGACAAAATGCAACACTACAGAAAATAGTACCACGGTGGAATATGCTTGAAAGAAAGGCGAAAATCGGTTCCAGCAGTATTCATTAAACAGAAGTGTCAGCACTGGAGGAGGCACCAGCAAACTTGACGCAAGAGTAATTTTCTTTATCCCAAATACTCCAATCGCAATTATATGCATCAGCACCAGAGAAAATATTTTTGTATTGTGCACGACTAGCCAAAATCTTCCACCAGTATCATACTTGGGTGAATACACATTAAAAAGCTGCATTTGTAGTATGCAAAGTTACGAATTGTACATCGCTAAACTGATGAATGGCAAAGTTAAACACATGAAAATTGCACTATCCAGTCAAAAAAGCTGGAGTGAGCTAAAGTATTTACATAATGTGTATACAGTAATAAGTTAATAACAGTACTTGACTAACTATATTAAAAAGGAGCATTTGAGTTGAAGCACTGGTTTTTCAGTCTGACACATTTACCCAGCAACAGAACAAATTCAAACTTAACTATCTTTATGTCATCCTCATATATCCTGAAGTTTTCCACCTAAGAGCTTCAAGAGACATCGGGGTTGCATGTCTTTCAGAAAACAAATGTCAGAGAACCATCAATAAATGATTTAGATCATCTTTCAGGAAATAACACTGCGATCATATGCTCAACATCCCAAGAAATTGGCATCATATGCTTTGCACCCACGTCATCCTGATTTCATCTGCACCTCATGGTATCATTGCAATCCTGAATTTCTGACAACCAAGATCAAGAATTCGTATGGCAATGTCAAACAAATTGGTAGGTCACTTTCCAATTTTTCAACAGATCTAGCCATTCCTGTCCTTTCAAACTTCATGCCTAGGGAGATGAGTAGATGACAGTACAATGCGTAGCACAAACACATGTAAGAAAACTGACAAATAAGCTGCAATGTTCTCACCTGATTGCGAAATATAAAGTAACCAAGGCAGAGGTAAACCAATATAAATGGGAGCTACAATGAAGTATGTCAGCCCAAGCAGTCCAAACAAGAGAATCCGAGGAATTTCAGTATGGTAAGGCATTGATGGAGCTTTGGAGTCATCCCTCTTGCAACATTTTGCACAGTTCCCCCACAAATGATAGGGCAGCAGTTTGAGTGAGTTCTGATGTGATACTTGTCCATGATGTCACCACATATGCAATAAAGAAAGAGGCCTGTAGAACAAACATTAAACCAAGGACAGCTTAGCAATGCACAATTACGCTCGAGACTAATACCATACTACACAAATACTAATTGTTTTAAGAAGCAAGTTTTACACTGAAGTACCCACGGTACAAGGATGTCTACAAAACAGAGAGTTTTTACAATGGCTAAGGTTGCATGCTGGTTACTAATTTCTAAGGCTATTGGTTGAAGAAACAAAGGAAATCACCATGTCTGTTAATGTAATCAGGTCCATAGAAAAGAAATTGTCAATGTCATATGAAGCTTAGAAGGCAGAATGTATTCCCAAAAGCAACTTGTGATAACATTCTAGAAGAACACTCCAAAAGATGGACCAAACTTGTCATGTACATACTACACTGTATCACGAAGACAATCAAGAAGTGCATACTCACCCAGTGCTGGTACAACTGCAAGTTTTGATGGTATTTCCTTGGATCAAGGAATATCTCGAGTTGACCTAAGATTGAGCCAGAAAAGAACATCTGCAAAAAAATACAGTCCATATTGTAAACGGAAGCATTTTGTTGCAGGCACTTCTCTCAATCCCACTAACAGAAACAAATCCTTGCATGGTTGAAAACAGCTTCATTATTGAGGGCACATAAGAGGAAAGAAAGGGAAGAATGGAGCTGGGAAGATATCCTGTAGCCAGTAGACTGACAACAGCTCAGCAAGGGCCAAATAAAATAAAGGTCAGTAAGCTAGGTCATTCTCTTGTGTGATACATTAGATAAAGTAAAACCAACATGATATAGCCAGCACTAGTATCACCAATTCAGCGTCTGAACATTCGCTTGAGTACTTGACTACTGTACACTGAGAAACTTCAAAAGTAATGACAATGTCCTTTCTAATTAACAAAACACAGGATCAATGGAAATATAAACATAAATTCAGGAACAGAAACTTGAACAAATGCCACAACTAGGAGAAAGTTGATTATCAGGAGAGTTGAAGCTACAAACACTATGAACTTGGATATCCATCTTTCCATGAATGATGTAGAGAAGAAAGGCCAATAAACATCACAAGGATGAGGAGCATGCTGTCAGGACCGGATCTCCAATTCCGAACCCTTTGTGTATAATTGTACTAGGACCAGATCAAGCTAGTGTACACAGTGGAAACAGCGATGATAACACATCCATATCACAAATCAAATAATATTAATTAAGCAAAAGGTACTAACCTCATGGCCAACAATTACCAAGAAACAGCCTCATAGCTTGAGTTCAATAAAGTAGCAGTGGAAACAAAATAAACAGCAGCAGGATAAGCCTATCCATTTGCCCAACAGGCAATCGACTGGGGTACACGTCCTAATAATCCGGATCGCCTCCATCGTAACCACAAGCAAATAACTCGTAGTCACCTTCTACTTCTACACACTCCTCTGTGAAAAGTTCGAATGTTGCAAAGGTGAGTATAAAATGTACTCCGCAAGTCTTGGAAACATAATGCATGATAACTATATGCAGGGTTAAATAGATGAAGGCTTAATATGGCTCATTTAGCATAAAACAATATTTCAACTTTAAATACAACTAGTAATTTCACAAAGCATCATTTGACCGAATGTAGTTGTAATAATTGAATTTAATAAGACAACTAAAGAAGATTCCATCTACCTGACTGGCTCCATCTGCCATACCATAACCCGAGAGTTCCATTTACTCACGGATTCACAAACCACTATTTTTATTTAAAATAAAACCAGAAATCTACAATGTGAAAGCGTACCTCGCCCGTCCTTGACCGTGGGCACGGCTACTTAAGTAGTTTTAACTCTGCAGAGTATGTACAACTTGACCCAAAAGACATGATCACTCTTTGTGCAATCGATATTAGCATATTTCCTTTGGTGTGCTGCAGAGAGATCATGACAAAACCTTTACAATGTACAACCCCGCTATTAACCTCGCCCGCTAAGGTTTCACCACTGAAGGGTTCTATCTGCCCAGTCGGAAGCCCCCTCTTGCGCCTAACTCCATCTGGCATCCACCAACTGGTGAAGCTAATAACGAGATGCACAAATTAATTAGCCAGGTCGTACCCATAGACTTGTGGTTGTACGGTAGTGCTCGGTTCATGGTAACACACGCTTCGGTCCTTAATTGACTAGGACGGAACATTCACTTTACAAGGTCTCGTGCTTTCTGCACCCGCCAAACATCCATCAGCCCCAGTCTAAACCATTTTTCAACTTTATTTCATTTAAATAACAATAGCAATACCTATTTCCACACTTTACAAACGAGTTTAAACAAAGTTTTGAAATGATTCCCACTAATGGCGTAATACCGAAACGTTTAAGCTGGACTAAGCAATTCTACCGTATGGTGCTACTCTATTGATCATCATCAAATAATATGGCTAATACCAACTAGGGTGACAAAGGTATATAATGTTCAATGCCAATGAGGTCATAACAATTCTGGAATTTAACTAAACATTACGACTGCATTTTTAAATACATTGCATAAAAGTAAGCATGCAATAATTTAAAACAACATAGGCATTTTAGAAATTTAGGATAAATATGGTCAAGAAAGACTTGTCTTCACTGTACGCTGCTGGTTCTACCTCTGACTGTTGGTTTGGTAGAGCTTCAGTGATGTCTACACGCGAAGCGAGAACAAATAAATAAAAGAAATACAAAAAAAATCAAAAATCGAAAAGAATGGTACTGGAAGGTAGAACTTGAATTTAGATGAATTTATAAATTTGAATCACTGGATTTTGGAGCTCGAACGATGGAAACGGGCTCTCGAAAGTGGCACGGGTAAAAAATCATAGAAATTGAAAAAGGGTGACACGTGGCGCAATGCGATTGGATGGAGTTTTGGAATTTGGGGGGGGGAAGGAAATAAATGCCGGCTGCACATGGGACCTAGCCGACATTGACTCGGTGTATGGTGGATCGGGTTCATCGAGGAGTTCAGATGCTGACGTGGAGGACAAGGACAACATGGCGTGCCACATAGGAGATAGAGCTGACGTGGCAGCCACGTGGTTGCGGACATGGGCGCCAACGCGGGCGCTAGGTTTGCCGGAGATGGAGAAGGCAAGCACAGCCAGGCGCAAACACGCGACGAGACGGCTCGGATCTTGGGGCAAAAGAATGCGAACGATGCAAGGAACTCGATGGGACCAACGTCCGCGGCGGAAGCTCACCAATGGTGGAGAATGGTGACGAAGAACTCCAATGGTGCGGCGGCAGTATCTTGCGGCTAGGGTTGAGCTCTGGGCGGCGAAACCGTGCGGCAAAAGACATCAAGACGAGGGGAAAGAGGCGGTGGCTTATAAAGACGCGGACATCGAGGAATCCAGGCTGGATACGGCTCGGATGCGGTGGATTTCGCGACGGAAGGTGCGGAATCGCACGCGGAGAGAGTTTGGCGCGAGACGAGCAATGCATGGTGAAGGGGACTCGCTTTCGTCACGGACGCAATGTGGATCGGGCCGCGCGGCTAGGCCGAGCGAAGGGGCGACGGCGGTGCGACATCTACGGTAAGAGGCTGCCGGGAAAAAAGCGGCCGAGAAGGCGGAAGGGAAGCGGGCTAGGCCGGAAGAAGTCAGCCCACACAGAGTTTGGGATTAAAAAGGTTTTTCTTTTTAGAAAATTCCAGAAAAACCAAAAAGGCCGGAATAAATAGCAAATAAATTAGGAAGAATTCCAGGAAATTCTCATAAATATTTCTAAACTTTTAGAACCCGAATAAATTAACTTGAATCCATTTCAACTTCAAATTTTGTTTGATTTTGATTTGCACGCACTTGAAAGGAATTTTCAATCCACAAAAAATTTAAAAAAGGGCACAAATTTGGAATGTTACACATGCTCAGTTTGCCACTCAGTTGGATTGTCTGACTGCCTAATGTAAATTACATTTGCAGCACCATATCAAGATTTGAATGAAACAAAAGCATTGGGGATTTCCTGAAGGTATATGAAGCAATGAGTACAGATAAGAGAATATCAAAATCATTACCATGAGTCTCAGAACCAAAGATCAACTGGGGAAAAAATTGAGCACTAAGTATAGAAGCAAATCAATACATCATAGTTATTAGTTAACTTGACGGAGACAAAAAAAAGATAGAAACCCGCGCCTGTCTGCTTCTAGTAGCATCTGATTGTTCCATTCTAACATTTTCTTCTAGGTCTTCCAGCCTTTTCTGATATTTTCCAAGAAGATCATTTCTGCCAAATGATCCAAGAAATTTTCTTGGAAGTTCTTCAGAAAGACACCATACAGATTTTAAGTTGGTAAGCTTGCTGCAGATATTCTCGGCATCATTCTGGACAGGAATTGAACAGACCATCAAAAGAAGTGAAACGGGAGATTGCATTCAGCAAGTTCGAATGAAGTATTCCTTATGAAGTTTATGATATCTCAATATACAAATGGGGTGGTCTTTCAGATGCATCCAGATGGGATGAAAAAAAAAATTTGTTCCCATGAAAATAAATTAATAAATTATGGTAAAAAGGTGAAAAGATGATACGTCAAATGAGGATAACAAACTATATGTGTAATCAGTGTAACCAACAGCAATTTCATGGCATGAATTTATTTTTCTCTTTCACTGTAACATTCCAAAATTTGGATTTTAGAATGTTTAAATTTGAAAATTCACCATTTGCATTTTTCTTGAATTAATTTCAGCTTAATATGAATTTTTCTGTTTGTAAAAGGATTTAATTTGACTAATCTATCCATCAAACAAAATATTTTCATTTTTAGTTGGCTTCATTATGCTGCAAGGAATTTTTCTGTATTTTTGGAGATTTTTCTGAATTTATTTGCTATTTATTTGAATTTATTTGCTTATATTTGAATTTCTGAGATTTTTTTAAAATCGGAAAATGTTTTATTTTTGAAAATCCTTCAGGGTCGAATTCCTTCCACGCCCGCTTTCCCTCCCCATGCCCGCTTCCTCTCCGCCACGCCTACCATCTTCCCTCTCGGCTACTACTCGCCTCATTTCATCCATGCCATGAGCCGCCTGATGCTCGCCACGTGGATGGTGGGATGTGTGCGTCGCCATATTGTCGCCGAAACCCTAAACCTAACTGCGTCAATTCCGCCGCCACCTCGGTTTCAGATTGCACGCCCCTCGAGCTATTTAAGCCGCCGCGCCTGAAACCGAGGTTCGCCTCCTCGCGCCCGCGCTTTAAGACTCGCCGCCGAGACGCCTCCGTCGCGAGATATCGCTCGCCGGTTTCTCCGCCGTCCGAGGTCTTCTCGTCGCCGCTTGCGTCGCCGCGAGCCTCGCCGTTGTTTTTGGTCACCGGACTCGCCGCCGTCCCTTCATTTTGCCCCAAACCCGCGCCGCCTCATCGCGCTTTGCCCGTTGGCGCGTCTTCTACTCCGCCTCCGGCGTGCCGCCGCCCGCCGCCGCCGCTGCCGCCTCGCCGTGAGCCGTGGCCGTCCGATCTTCCGCGTCGCACTGATCGCGCCACGCCGCCGCCGTCTCGCCTCGCCTTCCGCCGTCCGATCCGATCGGGCGGCTGGATCGCGACGCGTGGCGATGGGCCCACGCCGCCTCGCCACCACCGAAGGACCCGAATCCATCGGTTCGAACCCATCGTGTTTACCGCGCTAGTCCCAAGATCAACGCTAGTGCACACACCAACATCGGTACATATCATATCATACTCAACGATAATAGAAATAGTAGTTCATTTATTGATATAGCTAAGGGTATGATCTTATGACCGACTTACATTATTAAGCCACGCAGGCAAAATTGGAAATATAAGCTAAGAATTAAGCAAATGGAAAGTAGAAAACGAGATAGCTCATCGATTCACCACAGTAACCGACAAGGCTCGGACCCTAATGACTCGTGTCCTCTTGGAACTCCTCCAACACAGTGTAGATTCTTCAACTGTTGATTATTGTTGTTGGCAAGGTGAGTACTTAAAGCATTCAACAAGTTGTGCATGTAATGCAATTCTATGTAACTATATGTAAGACTTATTCCAATGGATAGGCTATCATGGCTATTTTGCAATAAGCGACATTTATGAACAAATATAATAAATAGATTGTAAAGATCAGAAACAAATAACAATAAATAGATTCAAGATTTCAAGTAAACCAAGTTTCCAATTCTAAGTCAAATTCCATCTTCCACATGGCATTCCGCCATCCCAACCAAGTTGTCCATTTAATTAAGCTAACCCTTAATCAGAATTCCGAGCATTGCTCAATACCGCGAGCACGGCTATCCGAATAGTTTCACACTGCAGAGGTTATGCACTTTACCCACGCGATACAACCAAACACCACCAAGGCGAGTGATTATAACAAAGCCTTTACAATGCGCCGCTTAACCCGACCACCCGCTAAGGTTTCAACATCGGGGATGGTTTACCACATCCGTGGCCCCTCTTGCGCCATGTGAATTACTCCATAACTAGAACTCACACCAACCCCAAAGCTAAGACATTGCAAATTACTCAGCTAGGCTGGCCCATACCAGACATGTGGTTGCATGATTAACTCAGGTCAAAGGCTTGCAAGGTTAAGTCCTTAGAGTGATCAAGGCAAGACTTCCACATACCCTCTGCCCATAAGGCCCACCTTGGCATACTCGCCTTGTCACTTGCCCCAATCTAAGTGAATATCACCCAAGTTGACTACTAGCACCACGTGCATCAACAATTCAACATCGTTATGTGACATGACTCGCCACAACAACTCAATCTCATCGTGTGATCCCACATGACACACAAGTTCATAACATCGTTCCATATTCCATTAGTCAAGATTAATTATCAATGATTCAATCACATGTAATGACGTGGCATGGCTAAGCAACTAATACGGTCTAACCATCCTATGTTGATTATCATTACTAACCAACTATAATGAACCAATCTAGGGTGACAATAGATCATGGCATACAATGACAAGGTAAGGTGTAGATCAAATTGGTATAATAGCTAAGTTCCAATTTAATTTGAAACAATTTTATACTTGAAATAATATGCAATAGGGTAAAACAAATATAGCAATTTTATAAACATGGGTTCAACATGATCAAAGCACAACTTGCTTTGAATAGGTCCCGATCTTGATCCGAGCTTGCTCTTGAGTTGTCGGATCTTCCTCCAAGCGTCGCACAATTCAACGCCTACGCTGCATCAAGGAGAAAAGCAAATAAATACCAAAACAGAGCAAATGAACTCCAAAAATCAATTAAAATTCACCATTAAATAGATCTCAATTTTACAAATTTTTAGAAATTTGAATCGCCAAATCCGAAAGTTAAGATGTAAAAGATATAGCCTTTTGAAGTTTGAATAAATATCAAATTACGTAAATTAGTAAACCGAATTTAATGAATTATTTTTAAACCGAAAACCGATTTATGACGTCAACAGTGACCTCATGATGACGTCATCATCACTGTAATTTCCAATCGGATTATTTTCCAATTGAAAATTCAATTATGACGCAAGCATGACGTCGGCCTTGATCTAGAACCAATCGTAACGTGACACGTGTCTCTGTATGGATCGAGTCCACGGCGCAATACCGGACCACGATGAACCCGTTCACGACGCCTCGGCGCGGGCCCGACACGCGGGCAAGACGCAATTGGTTGCGGCGACGGTGCGATTTGGCACGCATGCATTCGACGGACGGCCACGATTCGATCTAGGGTTTGAACCACGCGTCCTTCATCCAACGGCTTACCCCAAGATCCGACGGCCGAACGCGAGCGCGAAGAACGACGATGGCGCGACGGCGCCTTTCACCGCGATGGAGAAGACGACCCGCGCGCGGCGCTCGGCGGGCTTCGCGGCGAGACGACGGGATCCAAAGCGGCGACGATTCGGCGAACTCGCTCCGCGCAGCCCAAACGACGGAAGACGGCGAATCGACGTTTTCGGGCAAAACCGCGGCGGCTCAAGCTTCAACTCCGGCGAGCTCGCGGCTGCGTTCTAAGGTTGCTCGAGAACCACTCCGACCAAAAGTCATGCAAGACGATGCGAACCTCGGGCGCTACCCCTTTATAGCCCTCGACGGCCACAGACGACGCTCGATCCTAACCGACGCGGCGGCGAGTCCATCTCGGATCGGCGACGGCGCCAGAGTCCCGCCGAAGACGCGACGGCGACCGTCCCACGTGGCGCAACGGACGCACTGATTCCCGACGAGATCTAATCCGACCGTCACTTGGATCAATGGCTACGATTGGCTAGGGTTACGAAAAGACACGGCCAATCCGCCCACGCGATCGCGATCCCACTACCGGGCGAACTTGGCACGCGCAAGACGCACGCAAGCCACACGATTGCAATCCAACGGGCCGACGCGATTCTCCTGTAATCTCGGCTAACGGCGCGCCACCTGGTCGCTTGCACGCGACACACGGCCGAGCCCAAGATCGCTCACAGGGGTTTTTAAAGAGTTTTGAATTATAATAATTACGTAAAATAACTTAATGCATTTTAGGCAATAAAATATCGTGAAAAATCCAAGAAAAACTCAAAAATATTTTGAGACATTCTCGATTCAAATAAAATATTTTTAGCAAAACTTTATATTAACTTTGCAATAATTTAAATAGATTTCAATAAAAGGCCAAAACACTTAATTTGCAATTAATTTAAATAAATCTAGAAAAATCCAAATAAATTCCAGAAAAATCATAAAATGCACAAATGTCAATAAAATACTATTTAGGCAAATTTTTGGGATGTTACAATGTCATGCGTTTGCAAATACAGCCACCACGCCTCGCCTCTAACCGCCGCGTGGCTCTCCACGTCGGTCAGTCTGCCGTGTCATCCTCCAAGCCGCTCAGTGGACGCAGTCCACCGTGAGCCGAGTCTCTGACTCGTGGGTCCCACGTGTCAGCGGTATTTCTTTTCCTTTTTCCAATTTTCCAAAAATCTGGAAATTCCAGCCAATCACGTGTTGACACATGTCAGCCTCTCTGATTTTCTCTGATTTTCTGATCTGGGAATCTTCCAGGAGCCCATTCTCCCCCGTTCGAGCTCCGATTCCAGTGATTCAAATTTCTAAATTCATCTAAATTCATGATCTATCTTCCAATACCATTCTTTTCAATTTTTCAATTTTGTTTGAATTTGTTTTATTTATTTGCTCTCATTTCGCGTGTAGACGACGCAGTCGAAGCTCAAGCAAATCAGCAATCAGAGGTAGAACCAAAGAGGCAGCGAAGGCAAGTCTTCCTTGAACATGTTGATCCCAAATTTTATGAAAATGTTATGTTGTTTCTAAATTATGCATGCTTACTTTTATCCAAAGTACTTTAAATGTAGTCTTAAGGTTTAGTTAAATTCCAGTTTGTTATACCCTCATTGGTATTGATCTTGTCGAACCTTTGACACCCTAGATGATATATACTGGCTATTTTATTTGGTGATATCCAGTAGATTAGCATGGAACGGTAGAATTGCTTAGTCTAGCTTAAGCGTTTCGGTATTGTGCCATTTTGGGGATCATTTCAAATGTTGTTTAAACTTATTTGTGAGATCGTGGCAATTGGTGTTGCTGCTGTGATTTAAGTAAAATAAAGTGAAAATGGTTTAGACCGCATAATGGATGTTTGGTCAGTGCGAGAAAGCACGAGACCTTGGTATGTGAATGTTCCGCCTAGTCAATTAAGGACCGGCGTGTGTTACCATGGACCGAGCACTACCGTACAACCACAAGTCTACATGGGTACGACTGCTAAATAATTTGTGTGTCTCATTATTAGCTTCGCCAATGGTGAGTGCGATGTTGGCAAAGCGCAAGAGGGCTTCAGATCGGGCGCTAGAACCCTAATAATGGTGAAACCTTAGCGGGCGAGGTTAATAGTGGGGTTGTACATTGTAAAGGCCTTGTCATGATCTCTCCGCCACACACCAAAGGAAGTGTGTTAATTGCATGGCAACAAGAGTCGATCATGTCTTGTGGGTAAAGTGTACACACTCGCAGAGTTAAAACTACTTAAGTAGCCGTGCTCATGGTCAAGGCAAAGTAGGTACGCTTGCACATTGTAGATTTTATGGTTTTGTTTTAAAGGAAAATGTTGGTTTGAGAATCCGTGAGCAGATGGAACTCTCGGGTTATGGTTTGGCGGATGGAGCCAGTCAGGTAGATGGAACTTGCTTTATTTGTCATATCAAATTCAATTACTATTCAATTACATTTTGTTCAAATGATGCTTTATGAAATTACTATTGGTATTTACAGTTAAACTTTGCTTTATGCTAAAAGAGCCATATTATGCCTTCAATTGTTTAGCCTTGCATATAGTTATCATGCATTATGTTTCCAAGACTTGCGGAGTACATTTTGTGCTCACCCTTGCAACACCCCCAACCTTCCATAGAAGAGTTCGCAGAAGCTGAAGGTGACTACGATTTCTACGCTTGTGGATACGACGAAGGCGATCCGGAATGCTAGGACGTGAACCCCAGTCAATTGCCTGTTGGGCAAATGGATGGGCTTATCCTGCTTTTGTTATTTCGTTTCCGCTGTTTCTTATTGAACTCAAGCTATGATGCTACTTATTTGTAATAATTGGCCATAAGGCTAATACTCTTTTGCTTAATTAATATTATGTGCTTTGATATGGATGTGTTGTCATCACTGTTTCCACTGTGTGTGCTAGCTTTTTCTGGACTAGCACAGGTTATACACAGAGGGTTCGGATTCGGAAATCCGGTCCCGACATTCACTCTCTTGGCATGTATATATAGTAAATTAGTAACTACTTTATGCATTTGTGAAAGCATGGATCTAGACTCTAGAGAACACTGCTTTTAGGTAAAATCAGTACAAGTATGTCAGCCAACATATTGGTTGTAGGAAGTAAGAACAGTATGTGTACAGTAAGCTTGTGTCGGATTTTATGTCTAAGCAATTTGACCAATACAAGTATTGCATACTAAGTAGATTATAAATATCATGTTGCAGACACAATAGCAATTAAAAATACGGTGAGTTGCTATAGTTATAACAAACTCAAAGAAAGATTAGAAAGTAAAGTCCGACGACAGAGATTTGACTATAACTGGAACAAAATGCAGGACTTACAAACCTCATACTAGTATTTGTCATACAATATATATATCCCAACAACTTATATGCAATACAAGAAGCCATAAATAGACAGCCAGTATGAGCGTTTTATTAGAATCATTGATAAAGCACGGTCATCTGTTCATAATGAAGCAATACAATAGTATCAAGGAATTGTATCTTACAAGAACGCGGCGAAGTTTGCCAGTTTGATGAACAACAGTGTATGGCAAATAGGTGGATGAATGGTACTCTTTGAAGAACTTATAAACAGCATCACCCACAGAACCACCATCAGTTATAGGGATAGCTCGAACAAGAACTGTGAAATGCTGAGGTAGTGGCTTTGACGTCATAAAAATACTCAAGCCTCTTGCCAGCAATATATTTGTATTCCTGCAAATAGAAAACATAAAATATTGCTTACACAGATGTGAAATCAGGAATAAACCAAAGGAGAACTTTACAAACAAGTATGCAAGAAACGAATGTCAGATCCAATGAGCATGCATTAATTAAAAGAAGATGATGAATTAAGATGGATTGATCTGATACTCCGATATACAGGGAAGCATCTTATAAAAAATAATATGATGCATGCAAAGGATCTAGCACATAAAGAAAAAATGTAACCAAAAAGAATCAAAATTGTTAAATTACTTAAAAAATAAAGTAGGTAGCACGCAACTCCGGTTAGGGCATACACAGAAGAAAAGTGAACCCACAATCTGTCAACCACATTACCACAGGTAATGAGTATGCATTGCTAGCTCAACAAGGAAGTTAATTTCCAATACAAATATCAACTCATACTCCAGCCAAATGATTTGCATCAGCATGAAGCCATGGAGAATTCCACGATGTGCTGGCCCCATGATTGGAACTGCTCCATATCGTCCACATGTACTGATAACAATATTTTTCCACTAACAGAGCTACAGCATGTTTTCTCAATCTACACCTTACATTCTTTTGCTATAACAAAGCAGCAAATATCTGAAATAGCTTCCTGATTTTTGTTAAACTAATGAAAACAGAAATAATTTCATCGCATAGTATAGGGAACAATGGAGATTGACAATCAGGCTTACGGCATTTGACAAGCCCTCAAAAAAGCAAACATCTCATCAAATTGAGCACCCTAAGCTAAAAAATAAGCTTCTGCTGCACCACCTCAACAAGCATTAGCACAACAAAGAATTCCATGAAATTAAAAACCACATGATCAAGAGAATTACCCTCCTAACACCAAACAAACCGTATAAACAATCTTACTTACAAAACAAAACAAAACAGCAAACGCCATGGAGCTACTCGAGGTACTGACCAAAACGCTGTACCCCCCCCCCCCCGGGGGGGCGAACACACGCGCACAAAAATGAACTAAATTACTAAATTAAGCATCAGGGGTTCAGAAATGCTCACTAGTTGGACCCGTCCTGAACGTTGGAGATGTTGTGAAGAGATCGACGGACTTGTTGGGCAGATCGGAGAAGTCGATCACCCGCAGCTGTGTCAAGGAGGATACAAGGAGGAAGAAGAACAGTAGAATGATCGACTTCGAGTAAGTGAAGATCAACGGTCAGGAACTTCGATGATCGGGAAAGCTTCATTGGACGGTGAAGAAGAGGAATAGTAATGAGTGAAATTAATCGAATGTAACTCTTGTCGCTTTTATTGTCGCTTGTTTACTTTTTCCGCGTGGGTTAAACCGGAGCGAATCTTTTCATTACGAGTTGGTCTTGTAACGAGAGAAGTATAAGAACCTAAAGAATGGAGAAAAGAGGCAGAACTCCTCATATTTGAGTCTTCATAGTCATTATCTGTAGATTCCCTTTAGAAATCTCTAGCTATTTTCTTCATTACGCTTTGGTCAGGAGTTTGAATCCGATTCATACCTCGGATTCATTCGTGGTCCTGACATTGGTATCAGAGCTTTTCGGTTCTTGGCGTATGGATTTGGAATGAGGTTGGATATTCCGTAAAATCCCTCAATCAGGAAGAGTTAAGACGATCGGTGATATCGTGGAAGGATGGATGTGCAGGAAGAAATTGGAAAACTTCAGGTACGCATGGAAACTTTACAATCAGATGTGTTGGAGATCAAGAACCTGCTTCTGGCTAGATCTCCGCAAGTGGGTAATCCATTGGAACAACAGAGCCCTTTCTGAATATTGAAGGTAACACGCCATTAGTTTCATCTGAACTGAACCAAGTAGGATTGCAGATTGGGTGTTCCAGTAGCCCTATGGAAGCATCTGTGATGACGGGAAATCAAATTGGTAGTCATCAATTTCCACCCATTTTCACTTCTGCCATTAGAACATCTTCTTATCCGTATCATAGAGGTTCAACTGGAATATCATCTGGGGGAGTGGGAGGTTATCTTTGGGGTTCCAAGATCGCCGCCAAGATATCCAGTCTTGTGAGATGGGACATGGGTATTGTCATCCTGCTCTGCCTCAATATGTTCAATCGGGCAATGCTTATTATGGGGTTAACTTGGCTCAAAATATGCATTATCCGGGGTTCGATGTTAGATGGCCAAAGGAATTCTTATGGTGGGAGAATAGTGGTATGCACCATTATGTCAAGTCGTAATTAAGGGTCCAAAGTCGGAGTTATCTTCATTTTCAGGAGATAATCCCATTGGGTGGATTGATCAATGTGAAAAGTTCTTTGAGATGGTTGGGACCCCTTTTGATCAGTGGGTGAACTTAGCTGTGGGACACCTAATTGGTAGGGCAAATACCTGGTTCAAGGGAATCGGGATTTCTTGGCAATTGTTGAACTGGACACAATTCTGTGCAATCCTTTGTGATCGGTTTTCTGAAGCCAGTGCCCATGAAGCTGTCAAAAAATTGCTGGGGGCTAAGCAAGTGAGCACGGTGGCAAAATATATTGATTATTTTGAAAAGTGTGTTGAACTGGTCAAGCGGGATCATTCTTATTTGCAGGAGAACTTCTTGCTGAGCTGTTTTATTGGAAGTCTTAAAGATGAAATCAAGTATGTGGTGAGCAGTCATCAGCCAAAAGGATTAATAGAGGCATATTGGTATGCTAAACTGGAAGAAAAGGCTATGATGGCAAGGAAATCAAGTCAGGCTGTGGGAGGGTCCAAACCACGGGCTCAGACTCAGCAGAGAGTGGTGAATCCGGTGATACCACGGGTGGACAAAAGAGATATATAGCAAAGGGTACCAAATCCTAAACAAGGTAAAACATGTTGGCATTGTAATGAAGCATGGACTCCAGGGCATAATCAATTGTGTAAAGTGAGGAATGCTCTACACACTATGCTGACTTTAGGAGAACATCATAATGAAGTTGAAGAGGAAGAAGAGCTATCGACTGAACCGACAGGTTTTGTCACAGCTCCGGGGAGTCCAGATAAGGAGGAATTGGTGGATAATCAGGAACATCTAATGCAAATTTCTGTGTATGCAGCTCACGGGCTTTATGGACCAATCACATTCTCTTTGACGATTAGAATTGAAGGAAAGAAGGCAATAGCCTTGGTGGATAGTGGAAGCACTAACACTTTCATGGATTATGATTTTGCAGTGAAACATGGGATTCCATTTGGCTCAATGCCCTGTAGGAAGGTGACTGTTGCTGGTGGACGGGAGTTAACATCTGATGCTCTAGTGAAACATTTACAATATGAGATCCAGGGTACTACTTTTCATACTTCTTTCAAATTATTGAAATTGAGTAACTATGATGTAATCTTGGGTGCGGATTGGATATATTCTTACAGTCCAATAGAGCTAGATTTGAAAGAGAGATTACTAACCATCACTAAAGAAGGGCAGCAAATCAGGTTTCAAGATTTTACTCAACCTAATGGTAATAATAGGTTGGATGCTGGCAAGTTCCAGAAAATGGCAAAGAAGGGGGTGAATGGACTGTTCATAAAGGTTAATGAAATAGATATGGACCCGATTTCTGAAGAAAATTCAGGCAGTCCGGAAGTGGAACAGATACTCAGCTGTTATGCGGATGTATTTGCTGTCATTGAGGGATTGCCACCAAAGCGAAAGTGTGATCATGTTATTCATTTGAAGCCTGGAGCTGAGCCGCCTAATTTGAGGCCATACCGAATACCACATCACCAAAGATCATCATTGGAAGAAATCATCAAAGAAATGCTGAAGACAGAGGAGATCTGACTTAGTCAGCATCCATACTCTTCTCCTGTGGTGATGGTCAAGAAGAAGGATGGTGCATGGCGGATGTGCGTGGATTTCAGACAACTAAATGCATTAACAATAAAAAATAAGTTTCCAATGCCGGTGATAGAAGATCTTCTCGATGAGTTACATGGGTCTGTGGTATTCTCCAAACTTGATCTGAGGTCAGGTTATCATCAGATAAGAATGAGGGAGGAAGATATTCCGAAAACCGCTTTCAAAACTCATCTCGGTCATTACGAGTATACGGTAATGCCTTTTGGCTTGACAAACGCCCCTCCTACTTTTCAGGCACTGATGAATGAGATATTTGCTGAATTTTTGAGGAAGTTTATTTTGGTTTTCTTCGACGACATACTTATCTATAGCAAGTCTTGGAATGAACACATGAGTCATTTGAAAACAGCACTACAGGTTTTGAGAGATCACAAGTTGGTAGCCAAAAAGATCAAGTGCATATTTGCTGTGAGTTCCATTGAATATTTGGGTCATATAATCAGTTCTCAAGGTGTGGCCACAGATCCGAAGAAGATAGCCGACATTCTCAAATGGCCGAGGCCAGATTCAATCACGAAATTGAGAGGATTTCTGGGATTGACTGGGTATTATAGAAGATTTGTTAAGGAGTATGGTGAAATCTGTCGTCCACTCTTTGATCTACTCAAGAAAGAAAGTTTTAAGTGGGTTTGGAATGACTAATGCTTTTGAGCGATTGAAGCATATTATGACTTCATGTCCAGTGTTAGCCATGCCTCGATTTCACTCACCTTTTTACCTTGAGACTGATGCAAGTGGTCCGGATTGAGTCAGACTCATGCAATCCGCCGCCCATTGCTTATTTCAAAGAAAGCACTCTAAAGTGAGGCTGCAGCAAAATCTATATATGATAAAGAGGCTATGGCTATTCGGAATCTCTCAAGAGATGGAGGCATTATTTACTTGGAAACATTGTGATCATTAAGACAGCACAAAGAAAGCTTAAAGTTCATTACTTCTCAAAGATTAGTGGAGGGGATACAACACAAGCTAATGCTTAAATTGTTGGAGTTTGATTTCCAAATTGAGTATAAGAAGGGAAAAGAGAACAAGGCTGCGGATGCTCTGTCTAGAATCAATCATCAGGATATCCAAGCTGAATCATGCGTGGCTATCACTTATGTAATTCCAAAATGGATTCAAGATGTCAAAGCTAGTTATGAACAGGATACTAAAGCTGCTGAAATCATGAAGGATTTGCAAAATTCGGCTGAACCAAATATCTTATACAAGATTGAATCGGGTATCATCAAGTATAAGGGGAGGATATATGTGGGAGAGCAAACCAATCTCAGAACCACTTTATTAGAAGCATTTCACAAATCTGCTTTTGGAGGACACTCAGGTGTTAGGGCAACTCATCATCGATTAAAAAAATTGTTTTATTGGCCGAAATTGAGAAGATGTGTTGAATATTATGTGAAGGAGTGCCATGTTTGTCAGCTAACTAAAGTGGAGCATATTCAGATTCCAGGACTTTTGAATCCATTAGAAGTTCCAGAAATGGCTTGGACTCATATTTCTATGGATTTCATTGAAGGCTTGCCTAATTCCAAGGGAAAGGAAGTCATATTGGTAGTTGTGGACAGGCTAACGAAATATGCTCATTTCTTAGCTTTGTCACATTCGTATTCAGTGCAGCAGGTTGTTCAAATTTTCATGGATAATGTTTTCAAGTTGCATGGTATGCCTATTGCAATTGTGACTGATCGAGACCGTATATTCACAAGTAAATTGTTCCAAGAAATATTCAAGACCCTCAAAGTTTCTCTCAGATTTAGCACAGCACATCACCCGCAGACGGACGGCCAAACGGAGCGTGTGAATCAGTGCTTGGAGGCTTACTTGCGTGTCATGGTGTTTCAAGAACCAAGGAAATGGTTTAATTGGCTGACAATGGCAGAATGGTGGTACAATACTACATATCATACATCACTCAAAGTCACACCGTTCCAAGCTCTGTATGGTTATCATCCTCCCCAAGTGGCTGAATTATCCATTCCATGCAATGTGTCAGATGAGGCTAGAATTACTATTGAAGAAAAGGAGTTAATGCTCAGGCAACTCAAAGATAATCTGTTGAATGCTCAAAATAGAATCAAAAGGTTTGCAGACCTAAAAAGAACTGAGAGAAGCTTCAAGATTGGAGACATGGTGTACTTGAGGTTACAGCCATACCGACAAAATGCTTTTGGTTTAAGAGGATCACTAAAACTGCGTTCAAAATTTTATGGACCCTTTCGGTGTTATCCAAGATAGGAGCGTGGCTTACAAACCGCAATTACCTCCGAATCCAAGATTCATTCCGTCTTCCATGTAAGCCAACTGAAAAAACATATCGGACCGAAGGCTATTCCTCTTCCTGGATTGCCCTTAGTTGACCCAGAAGGAAGAATCAAGGCTGAACCTATAGCAGTGCTGGACAGGAGAATGATTCCGAGAAATGGCGAAGCCGTGACACAATGGCTTATACAATGGCTTAACTTGTCGGATAAAGATGCTACCTGGGAAGATGCAAGCTTCATCAGAAGTACCTTTCCAAATTTCAAAGCTTGAGGACAAGTCTTTGGTTAACGGCGGGGAATTGTCAAGGAGGATACAAGGAGGAAGAAGAACAGTAGAATGATCGACTTCGAGTAAGTGAAGATCAACGGTCAGGAACTTCGATGACTGGGGAAAGCTTCCTCGGACGGTGAAGAAGAGGAATAGTAATGAATGGAAATTAACTGAATGTAACTCTTGTCGTTTTTATTGTCGTTTGTTTACTTTTTCCCGCGTGGGTTAAATTGGAGCGAATCTTTTCTGTTACGAGTTGGTCTTGTAACCAGAGAAGTATAAGAACCTGAAGAATGGAGAAAAGAGGCAGAAATCCTCATATTTGAGTCTTCATAGTCATTATCTGTAGATTCCCTTTAGAAATCTCTAGCTATTTTCTTCATTACGCTTTGGTCAGGAGTTTGAATCCGATTCATACCTCGGATTCATTCGTGGTCCTGACAAGCTGGTCCCCCAGGAAGTTCACCGGCATCAGCACCCCCAACCCCCACCAGCGCGGCCGCCGCGAAAATCGTAATGCTGCACCATCGCACAGACCCCACACCACGCCCAATTCAGCAAACCAAAACGGAGGAAACGAACACATTTAGAGCGGAGAAGAGAGGAGGAGTGGGTTTGGGGGACCGGGAAACCTGAAGACGAAGATGCGGACGAAGACGACTCTGTTGAGTCCCGCGGTGGCGTGGATGTCGTCCTCGGAGCGGCGCCACGCGGCGGCGAGCCATGGCTCGAGGGGAGCGTAGGGGCGGCGCGGGGAGTACACGGCGAGGTACGGCGGGTGGCGGCGGAGGAACGAGTAGGCGGCGGCGAGGAGCACGGTCAGGCCCAGGTTGACGCCCACCGCCGTGGCGAGCGCCGATACGATGGTCGCGCCGGCTGCTGCGGTGAAACCTTCCCGAAGCTTCCGGAAGGGGAGGCACCAGAGGCTGGAATCTTCGGGCGCGTGTGGGGCCCGGTAGAAATGAACCTTGCTCTTCTCCCACTGACCAGCGGGCCCCACACTAAGTGGCAAGGTAGAAATGAACCTTACTAATTAGTGCAGCATTGTCTCTTGTGATGGAACTAACGAATGCGAAGGACAAGGCACTCACGTACCAAACCACACTTCATTTTGTCACATATCCACTTTTTTTTTTATTTATGCATATGCATATAAATCAGATAAGTAGCAGCGTTGTGGTCTGGTACTAATGTAGTTGAATTTTGGACATATAGTACGATTGATTGAATAGTGCTAAACAGTGAAAAATCACTATTTAGATTGAATTTGTCTTTTTTATATCTTTAAAATGCGATTGAGTTTGGTTCTCAAATTTTACAAGATTGTAGAATCTCATCTCCATTATGTATGGTAATGTTTTGAGAATTTTTCAAAACTTTTACATGTGTATTTTATTGAGTTTTCACAGTAAGAGATGTTTTCACTAGATTTGTTGCCTGTATACATACATACATGTATGTACGCACATATATGTATATATATGTGTATATACACATATGTATGTGTATATATGTATGTGTGTGTATATATACATACATACATATATATGTATACATATGTGTGTGTATAGATATACTATTCATTAGCTACGAGTAGAATAGGATATTATACAACCGAGTCAGTTAGGTGTAACCGACCGTAACGTGATCCGACCTATCCTCATTAACTAGCGAAACTTGTGTAACTAGTTGACTAACGGCTACGTGGCATACCAACTAGTTAATGCATTTCATTGTTTGTACATAAATCTATTTTTTTCCTTATTTTAGTCATAATTTTTTATTGGTAGCTCTGATTCAAGAACGGTTTTCACCAATAGCTTACTGACGACGAGATGAACAAAATGATATAAGTTTCGCCAATAAACATCGCGTGGTTCAGATTTTATTACGAAGTGAACATCAGTTTACTATTTATATATATAAATTTTACTACTGTATAGACTGAACAGGCCGCTGAACCCTCTGACTTGACAGTAAAATCTATGTATATTGATAGTAATATCTATGTATATGGATAGTAAAATCTACGTCGACAGATAGTTACTTCAGGCTGGTGCAAGTTCTCAGCTGTGTATGGCATGTGCACTGGAAACTGCAACGTACACAATGGAGAAATAATTACTTGTGCATACTTAGAGACCAACGGAGAATAAGAATCCATACTTAGGGCATGTACAGTGGTATAGACGGTGGCTGTCTATAATACACATCCATATCATCTATAGACAACACTAAAGATAGCCCATACAATAGACTGTCTGTAATGATCTCTCATATAATTAATAGACTGTCTGTACAATGATATACACAATATAAAGCTGTCTATAAAACCATCTGTTAAATAGTAGATAGCATCATTCTCTCTCCTTATTCTCTCCCTTTTATATCATTCAAAATCATATATGGCATACTCTTATAGAAAATATTCTTGCATGCAACGGAGAAATGATTTGGCTAAGTAGTTACCTGTGCAGTGATGGTTCGGTGATCAGAAAGGATACAGTGTTCTAAATTATATATATGATCAATTTAAATATGCTAGTTAATTAAAAGCTAGCTACGTACGTGACTATTGTACGTCTAGATCATAGCGAAACTGCCCGCATTATCAATCGATCTCCTAGCTAGCTACTCCTTGACGATGATGCACGGCAGCGGTCGTCTCGAGTAATGCAGAGGCCTGCGCAGCAGGGGCGGTAAAAGAATACATATGCACTGACCATCTGCAATAAGATACACGCGATTATTAGGTTGTACGTATTGATCCTGTCTGTATGGATAGTATATATATTACACTCATACAGAGGATTCAGTAGTATGTATAGTCTGTGTATGAATCAGATATTACTACCAAATAAACATCAAATTACTTAATATATTGTAAAGTTTTAGTATTGCATAGACTCCGTAGGCTACTGAACACTATATGATAGCTAGTAAAATCTATATATATAGTTACCTATGTATGATAGTATCATCTATGTATACGGATAATAAAATCTATCTATATGAATAGTCTATTTATCCTTAAAACTTGTGGATTACATATTTGGGTTTCTCTTATTTTACCTTGGCTGCGACGAACGCAGGGTCTCTTGCGTCTAATCTCTTGGGCGACGTCTGGGCATGCTTAATATCAACGCAGAATGGTGCATTGTGGCAGCCATTGCAGTGATACGGTAGCCGTTGTCTTGTCCCAGCGTCTATGGATGCCCTCACTCGGGCACAGAAAGTCCAATTCCACCCCCTGTTTACAGAGTTGCAATGTTTCAATGCAACTGAGCCCCCACTTAGACAACCATCTTGGGTTATGGCTCAGTCGCACGATCTTCAAGGCTAGTCAATAAAGCAAATACAAGACCTAACTACCGGAGCAACATCTTTCAGACCGACTAGGAAAACCACGATTTCAAAAGCACTTTGCAAACAGTGTAGTGTGAAAGAAAATATTAAGTGAAACCATTCACAGCACATGTTCTGCTCTCCATTTCATTTAAAAGCTTCAGAATGAAATGAAAATCATGCGCACTTTCCGTACAAAGTTTAGCATTAGTGGGAACATCTGAACTATAGATTTTACTATCCATGTACTATAAGTTTTTACTACTAAACAGACTATATAGACTGCTGGATCCTCTACATGGTAAGCTACTGGTGAAAACCTTTTTGTGAATTGGAGCTCTCAATAAAAAAAGTTACGATAAAACAAAGAAATTAGATTCATGTACAAACTAGGAACGCAACTTACTGGCTGTTATTCCATTTAGTTACGCATAAGTGTAGTTTTTAGGACGTGTTAATGGACTGTACGCTAGCGTTTTGTTCCACCAAAACACGGGTTACGGCATGAGCGTTGAATAACTATTCTAGTGTACGCACATATTAGTATTATCGTGTGTGTATATATTTTACATACATATATACATATCATTTCATCTTGCGACTAATAAGTCGGACACAAGACACCTCAGTTGCCTTTAACAAATGTAACTACTACTGAAAATTACTGCCCAACTTTTTCAGATGGCCTTTGTGTTGTACCTCAACAACTGCACCTTCAAGGAGATGTCGATGTCGTACCAGAAAGGCAGGCGGCTAATATGGACTTAGTGTTATGGAGGCAGGCCTGATCAGGTCTAAATTTCCATGCACTCGTGTCAACCACTCTCTGTACTTTGGCAGCACTAAACATGCACGTCGCCACTTGATGCCCCTTTCTGGTCTTCTTTTTCCTGCTTCTAGACATATGAGGTATCCTTGAGGATCCCATAGGTGCTGTTGTGGCCAAACACGATCCAAAGGGGAGCGCTTTTTACATGGCTACTTGCATCTGCTATCATCAGTGCAATGTCTGATGAGTCATCAATCCAGTATATGAAATGGAAGACAACAGTGACTATCACAGTGAACTCCTATAAAAAGAAATTTTATTTGCCTTTTGGGCTAGGAGATACATGGCTAATCCTCCTCATTTGCTCCCTATTAGGAAAAGAGAAATTTTACAGTGCATTATACTGGTAGCATATAGTGAGTAGTAAAAATCAGATCTAGCCGTTGATTTGTTAAGCGTATTTCTACTACTCCACTATCATAGGAAGTATAAATAAATTCTAGCTAATATGATCTATTAGATTGAAAAGAATGAACGGCTTATATTGAGTTTAGTGTACTATAAAAGAGCTCGAGGAAGAAAGCTTTGCTAATTTCATCACATGGGCTGGCTTCCAATGTGTATATGTCTAATCAGCTTGGGAAACTTGAGCAGTTACCCTCCCTCTGAAGAAAAGAATATCTGAACAAATAGGATTTCACAGTGTCACGTTCAGATTACTGAACCCCAAACGATAAGCCAATGAATACAACAGCTGAACTTGAGCTCATGTTGCAACAAGTTACATGATTGAGTACTAGTTGGTACCTCAAATGACATCAGCATAGCACTTCGAACAGGGCAAACAAGCGATGTGTTCCTGTTGAGACCAGAGAAAAGCAGTGATCAGGAACAAAGACAAGGACCCCCTAGTAATGATCAAATGGAACGGAAGGAGATTGGACAAACAAAAGAACTAGATACCAACGGGTCCCCGATACATTGTGCTAGGAAAATGCACATAGATCTGCATATCTGACTGAAATCGACGCAGGTTGGTACTGCCCCCTGCAGATATGGTTAACTATGTGGAAGGACGCTAGGTGCCACTTCTTTTCTATCTTGATCAAGTTGACTCAGTATCAAATGTAAGCTCTATCCATCCCAACAAAGCATCCCAATGCTAACATCATCATCACACTTGAACAAACAAAGGAAAAGCAAGATCAAAGATGGCAAGAACTCAGCTTCTGTCTTCCCACAAAAAACTACCTAAAAGTACATGTGGTCCACTTTCAGTGCACTTGTGACAGCAACAGTCTCCCACTGAAGCAAAGAAATGTGATGCCTAACAAGTTAACAGCATATGGCCACAATATTTGAAAAGTATATAAATCAATTATTGGCTCTTGAAGGGATAACACGATGCAGAAAACAATACTATTGGCCTCACCGTTCTACCTTTAGTGGTTAGTTCCCACTTTTCATATCAGATAGTTATAATATCGATAAGAGAAATACAAAAAGGATATATGTTTTTGTCAGCACTATCTTTGAATAATACTCTTAAGAATAGTGATGAAATCAGTAGTATTGCTGTTGGCGCCTATTGATATTGCTTATTGTGAGTTCTGACGTAACCATCATGCTTTTAGGGCAAGAAGTTAGTTTGCAGAAAAAGTAAATATAGTATACATAGGGGTGAACTGGAGGATTGTGTAAATAACTATTACAACAGTATCTATTATCTGTCAGTGTTCAAAAGCAATGCATAAGACAAGATTATAGGATTGCTTCTTGTGACCTAACCTAATCATCATGCTAGAGTCTGAAACTGTGGGCTTTCCTGATTAGACTCAACCACAATCCTAACAAGATTCATGACTTTGTTAATGGAAAATCGTTTTCAGCACTCCCCTGCCGAATAGTCAAATGGCACCTGTGTGAGGCATACTTACAAATGGAAGAAAGCTTGTCAGGGAAATTTCATGCCTTATAATGTGATTCTTGTTGTCTTTTAGAAAAAGAATAGGATTGCACACAGCAACAAGTTCTATATATGGTGTGAACCTAAACATCAAATCATCATGGCAAGTACAGGAAAAGATGGCATGCATTGCCTTGCCCCTGGGATATGTAGCCACTAAAATATATGCATGGCCCAGGTAGGAAAGAAGATAAAAGCACCTAAAAGATAGATATCCATTGACCCCAGGCAAAGCTCTTTACCTTCCTGATTCCTCACAAAGACCCCCCCACAAGCCTCAATTATTACCCAAAAAAAATCCCTGCACCTCCCTACCACGCCCTCCATTATAAAGGAAAATGCAAACTAGAAGAGATGAACCATGCATGAGCTGCAAGCGATCCTAGAGGAAGAACCAAGAAACACTTTCATGATAGGAGATGGATCAAACAGACGAGGCATCAGTGAACAAGGAGAGCTTAGAGCAGCTTACCAGTGAGCAAGACGACGGCGCAACGTGGCTGAACCTCACGCTGGGCGCCAATGGGTGGCCGGAAGCGGCAGCAAACTTCTCGGAGTCTGAGCCCAAGCCTTCTGCCCCAGACAAGGTTTTCTCATGTAACTACTGCATGAGAAAGTTCTTCAGCTCACAGGCGCTGGGTGGCCATCAGAACGCCCACAAGCGGGAGCGCAGCGCCGCAAAGCGCTCCTACCATGCTGCGAGGATGGTGATGGGACTGCCCATCGAGGCGCACGCCGCCTTTGTGCAGTCTCTGGGAGTTAACCAAAGCTCGGTGATTCAGAAGTCAAGCCAACAAGCCCAGATCAGGACGGCAGAAAGATTTCATGAAGATGGAATGACCTGGGCGAGGATCGCCTGCGAGGAGGTGCCGAATTCAACATGGCCAGGAAGCTTCAGATTGAGAACACAACCTTCAGACCAACCATCAAAACAAAGTAAGATAGACTTGAATCTCAGGCTTTGATAGGTTGATGTACAAACTTTGTCCAGTACATAAGTTCCTATTCAAGTTTGTCCTTCTGAATAAATTGGTATGAAGAAGTGATCAATCAGGTTCAGCTCACCATCAGATGAAAATCATATGGTGGTACTGAACTTTGAAGACACTATTGTTCTTTCCGAATTCGTGGTGGAATTAATGAGATATTTTTGTAGCTAGAAACTTAGAATGATCATATTTAGTCTAGTTAACATCAGTGTGAACGAATCTATGGATTCTACACTTCCTAACAAGCAGCATATATCATGTATTAGTATTACCGGTCATATTACATGTTTTGTCAGATTTTGTTTTCGTTAACCTAGCACGCATTAGTATAACAATTGGACAGAGATAATATCAATTCTCATGTGGATCAAAATAACACACAGCTAAGAAAAGCTCTGAAAGAGGTGCAAATTAAGCAAAGAAACCTGAAGTGGAAAGAGCGTTACACAACAGTAAAGTTCATCTAATTTAAGTTATGTGACATAAAGATTTATCACAACAAATAAGGCATCTGAAGTACTTTATAGTACAGTATTCTGCAAAATATTAGTACTCGCCGTTCATAACAATAGTTGCATCAGCTAGAATAGTCACATGGCACCATTTATAACAGAGCAAGAACAATAGCAGGAAGTTAGCTCAGCTGCATTAGGTGTCTTCCGAGTTTTGCACAGTGGCTATTGTTAGTCCAGAATCTGGATGCATTTGGTAAATGAAAAGCATGTTCAAAGCTTCATATGCAGTCATACACAGAAATAAGGTGACAAATGACAACTGAGTCGCTGAAATCGCTCATTAGTACACTGCTGATATAGCTCCAAAGCAATCTGTGCCAATTTTATTAAGTCCACAGAAACCATATTTTCAAGCATCCATCAACATACATAGTCAAGATCATATTGTCGGAAATCCATCTGTTCATTTGGGCAACTGGACCAACTAGCAGACAACACATTATCCCAATAGTCAATATTAAATTACAGTAAGCAAAGAGTTACGTGCTGCAGGCTGGAGAGCCAACAAACATAAATCTGACAGCTGTCTTTAGTATGCATATTGCCCCATCTTCATGTTTCAAATATCTCCATAAGTAAATTTTGAGTGCCATCAACTTTCTAATCAGTCATTCAGAAGCTCCCACCATATGTTATGTAAATTTGTTGATCTTTCATCAGCAGGGTCCAGACCTCCAGGATTTTGATTCAACAAAGAATGTTGCACTAATAAGCAATCAATATGATCATGCTAAATAGCACAAAACAAGCATCATGTCGAATATAAGTATTCAAGCAGGCTATGTTATTTAGGCCCATGTCTAATTCTACCCTTCAATACAAAAGTATTAAGTAGGTATTCTTTAAGTTTATTGACTGATGGCAGAAAGCATTATCAAAAAGAAAACTAACAAAGGCAATGGATCAGCATATCAAACATTACAAATTTATGGCCCAACAGAGCAAGGCACCATGTTCTAGGATATAATACAGAAGTACAATTCTACAAAACAAAGAGAATGCCTTGTCTCCTACTAGTGATTGACTAACTCCTAAATAACTCCAAAAGCTTCTGCTTAGGCTTTAAAACCCCCCAGCATCTAAATAGCTTCCAGCAACCTTGACTGAGAACCTTCTCTGCAACTGTAATTCTCCCTTATTTCCAGGAGCTCGAGCAGAGCTCAGAGTGCTTAGCTTTACAGCAGTGGAGTCCAAGAACAGCTACTCTGTTAAGTCTTGGAAGTAGGACGCAGGGATCTCAACAGGAGAAAGCAACGTTGATACGCACTTGAACTGTTTCAAATGGTTGCAGAATTAGACCAACGCTACCACCATGACAACAATCTGAGGAAGGTTACATGAGTGTAGGAGTTGTCCATACCCTGTGTTGCTTGTACTTGTCTCGAATTGCCATTAAGGATGAACCCTTTCTGTTGAGCTGCAAGTCATGTATGGCCATGATGCAATCTTTCAATTGGGACACCTTATAGCCTGTCAGTTTCTGCATCTTCTTGCTCTACAACCACATAAACATACAGAATAGTCTTAACCTTGAGAAATCGAAATATCTATAGCAACATTTCAGACTTTTAGAATATACTTCTTAGTTCTTACCCAAGGATTGGTGTCTGGATCAATGGTCAGCCTAGCAAGAAACATCGCTGAAGCAGCAACCACCGATGGCAAGAACCGGAGACAGCTGTAGTCTAGTAGACTCAGCTCAGCAAGATAACTTCCCAGGAATTCCAATAACAAGCTGGAGTGCTGCAACAAGTATCACAAGAACATCAGACATCAATGCACCTAGCAAGCAATAAGGCAAGAATCAAATGGGCGAAAATATGACGAATTACAAGGATTAATGGTCACCTTTTTGTCCTCTTGGGCAGATTTCGTGAACCGCCTGAAAATAACAAACAAAGCGAAGCGCAAAGATTCAGGTAGGATGCAACGATTGACAGACGATTATGAGCTTTTGGGTCAGTGTGCTACCTCAGGAACGTCTTGATGGTAGGATTGCCCATCTCGAACTTGAGGAGCTTGAGTATGTCGCTCTCCATCTTGACAAGCTCCTGCCTAGTGTAGGTGTTGTCGGTGATGTAGCAGAAGTCCTCCACATGCGGAGGGCTGATCTCCTCGTACTTCCTGCGACCACCCGAACCAACCCGATTAAAATCCCCAATTCATTCATTAGAAAAGCCATTCAATTTCCGAAGCAGCAGCAAAGCAAAGCGGTGGGATATGGTGGCGCTTACGCTGCGATGAGCATAGCTGCGACGCCGAGGAGCTGCAGCTTGTTGCGCCCGAGCGTGTTGGCGGAGAGGAAGCGGTCGACGTAGGAGACGGTGAGGTAGAGCGTGTCGGCGTGGAGCTTGTACTCCTCGGCGACCTCGACGAGCCAGTCGACGAGGATGGCGCGCATGTTGGCCGTGACGTCCACCTGCACCTCCCCGATGTAGTCCGCGGCCGGCCGGCGCCGCGCCTCCACCTACATCCCCGTTCGAAGAAAACCCATTAGATCACTCGATCCCAAACCCAACACCAACGGATCGAACCAGCGCAAGGCGTGGAAGGGAGAGTCGAGTAGAGTACCTCCATGGAGCGGAGGTAGGTGTAGATGTCGGAGGCGTAGGCCCCGCAGAGCTGGGAGTCACCGCCGGGCTCGGCCGCGGCGGGGGGCGAGGCGGACGCGGGAGCGGAGCTGCTGCCATCGACGGGTTCCTCGGCGGCAACGGCGGGCTTACAGGCCTCCTCCTCCGCGGCGGGCTTGGAGGGCTTGATGGGATGCGAGGACGGGCGGAGGGTGGCGACGTTGGAGAGGGTGGGGAGGTCGCTAAGCGCCACCCGCTTCCGCTTGGCGGCGCCGGGAGCGGCGGCCGCGGCCACGGCCGCGCGCTTCGCCGCGGCGCGGGTGAGCCGGGGCCCCGCGGCCGCAGTGCCGGGCGCGGCGTTCTCCTTGTCAGCCATCAGCGACGGCTGGGGCTCCCCGGAGTAGAGTGGTAGGGTTTGGATTTGGAGGTGGGGGAGGGGGCGAGGATGCGGAGGCGGAGGTCGTTATGTAGAAGAGAGTATTGGAAGAAGGGAATGGGAGGGAAGGTGGCCGCCAAAACGCGAATTCGAATGGGAGGGAAGAAAGCCGCGGTTGTTTTGCTTCAGCTCTCATCTGATTCCAGGGTTTTTTTTATTCGGCTTCGGGGAATTTTTGGAGCCCAGGGGGAGGGCGGTAATTCTTCTTTTAAAAAAAAAAATCCGTAAATTCGGTGGCGCGTCTCTGAAGGATTTATACTGGGCCTTCGTAATTCCAGCGCGTAGCCCGGCCACAAACACAAGCTCTCTCTAGATCTCGAGGAGCATGACGATGCACCGTCCGTGGCCAAAGACGGCTTTCGCTGGAGTACGCATTCAACGGTCGAAACACGCCTTCCACTTACCACAAGCCAACGCACAGCGAGGATGGCACAGGTTACAAACGAGAGCCTTTGGTCGATGCGGTTCATCTACACAAGATGTACACATACAATAGCCAAAATTCACAGATTACATGGGATTTTTTTAAATAATATATTTTTAATCAAAATTTACAAAAAAAAATATGCCAAAAAAATAAAAGAAATACCCACCTGTCGCATTTTAGAATTGCGATGTGCTCTCGTCGCAATTCGAATCATGATGGAGAGCCTGTCGCGATTTGGAATTGCGACGAGAGCCTATCAAGATCGTTGAGCCCTCTCGTCGCAATTTGGAATTGCGACAGGAATATCCTCATAAATAATTTATCCATACATTTCACAGTGTTGTGTTGCAATTCAAACTAGAATGTAATAAATTAAAAAAAGTTCATATCTGTCAGTGATAAATCATGTAGTATTTGAGAATATTATGTCCAAAAAAAACGGATATCGTTGTTCGACATTTTTTGAACGGAGGCGACGATTCATAAAAAAATGATGATTTATTTAGTCCAGTAATACATTTTTTTACTCAAGTTGATAAAATATATATTTTTTGGAAATAATAGATATTTTATTGAAATTGCAATAATATACGTGAAATACGAAAAATTTCGAAAATATACCTCCGTCGCCCGTTGGTTGGGCGACAGGAGGTGACAAGTGAAACAGCAACGATGTGGACAAAGGCAATTTTCAAAATTAAAGGACAACACAGTATTATAGTGGACAACAACTCATGTGATGTTTTTTTAGCCCTTTCGCAGGCCCGTTAAAAATCATTTCTAAATGGAATTTTTATGAACAATGGACCACATTTGATCTTTCATATGTGCACAACGATATTCTAAAAAAATATTTAATTTACATCTCGCTTTGCATCTAATTTGCACTAGTGCAATAACCCTAAGTATTATAGTCGACAACCACTCATGTCATATTTTTTAGCCCTTTTGTAGGCCCGTTAAAAATCATTTCTAAATGAAATTTTTATGAACAATGGACCACATTTGATCTTTCATATGAGCACAACGATATTCTCGAAAAATATTTAATTTTCACCTCGCTTTGCATCTAATTTGCACTAGTGCAATAACCCTAAGTATTATAGTCGACAACCACTCATGTTACAAATAGTTCCCACGAAGCAATTAAATTATTTGTTAAACATATATAAGGACACATACACCGAAAGTTCAGATGATAAAATAAGCGATAGATTAGATTATATTACAAGGGCATTACAGTAGTGATGAAATTGCTCGACGAACTAACTAACGAAAGCACCGTTTGTCATGGTGGAACAAGTGATCGTTCCGTCTATCTGGGTAGAGCGGGAATGATGTCCCATATTTTCTACATATTACATGACCTGTGTAAATTTTTCGATTTGTTCTCAGACACCACTCAATCCTTACTATGAAAGAACTCCATGGGGTTCCCAAGTGCTCCCAGCTGTCGCCGATTGGGTGGCCTATGCCGTACGTCTCGGGTGTATAAGATAGAATTTTTTGGTCTTTTTTATGTGGATTGTTGCCCTCCCATATGGGCATGTCATCCCGATTCCCGGCATCCCCTATGTTAATACCACCCGGGTTCCCGAATGGTCTGCTTAACGCGTCAAGGATTTGTTGCGTGGTGCGGATCTCGGCCGGATGCTTCCCCTTGTCCCTTGCTCTTCGAGAGGAGGTACCCTCTTTCACTTCTGGTGCGTTGGCCGTTGCCGAAAACTTGCCGAGATGCCTGTTCTGTTTCGGCTCGCACTCCACTATATGGTGCAGGAGGTGTGTATTGGGCTTATCCTTGTATAACTGGAAGCGTGCCCTGTAGTCATTGCAGTATGCCCGCTTTGGTCGTTGAATAACATCGTAGGCGTACTCGGGGTCTGGCTTTTCTGGGCGGTAGTAGCACCACGGGGAGGGTTGCTCCCCCCAGTTATCCCATACAGGAAGTTTGAGATGTGGGTGGTACGTCTCCGGGTCCACCCGCTGAAGTAGCCGCACCATTCATCCTCGGTCAAGGGGCACCGTAGAATCTCCGTCCGCTAGTTCATCGTGGCGGTATCAACCACCGCCAAGGCCGTGTTCGCAAAAGTCGGCGCTTTGGGTGGCCCCGAGGAGGTTTCTCCTTGACTCGAGCAATTTCGCAATTTTCTTTTGAACTCTTATATGCAATGAACTGGTTTAGAATGACTACTTTATGAGTGAAACATGAGTTCGCCGCATGAAACTCACCGATTGGTTGGCCCTTACCCACCGCCCCGAACTCGGTCGCTCTAGAACGGGGCGATCCGCGGCCTCCCACCGGTTGAAGTTCTTGGCGGCGGGTCGACGTCATGGCAGTTGTAGACAAATTTGTAGTCACGTCGTTCTGAGCCGTCGATCCATTGGAAGAAGCAACATCGGTCGTTGTGCTGAGAAAAGATAGAACGATGCATGAAACGTCCAGTTACCCTGTATTGTATGGACATCAGTAGGTTCACCCTCGTTGACCACCAATCTATCGAACTGACATGCATCCCACTCCGCGGGGAAATGCTCTTCATCATCTTCGTCGTTACTCAAATCCTCATATTCCTGATTCTCCGCCTCCATCGCTCCGACCAACGATTCCATATTTTCTCCCTCGTCTGCCACACCCGAAGGTACCTGAACATCTTGCATTGGAACATGAACTTCCTCGCCTCCCATACCCTCATCACTAGAGCTGACATCCTGCCTCACTGAGCGTTCTCCGGTTCGGCTGCTCTCCTCAATTTCCTCCGATTCATCGCCAACATCCTCCCGCGTCGTATGGCCAGCATTGCTTTTCTCAAATGCTTGCGCCAACAACACTAATAGCCAACCATTTTCAGTTGACAATCTTACGTACGAGCTCCAGGACTTCGGACCCTTTATGTCGGCGTTTCGAGCACCGGCAAGTAAATTTGTAAGTCTAAGGGGTCGTGCGTTCCACTCCCTGAATGGTTAGACTCAGAAGTCCAAGATGTATACTGGTTCGGACAGAAGGTCCCTACTCCAGTTCGCGTGGTATCGTTGTATTCCCTTTAGTACAGATGTCTGCACAAAGTTTACAAGTGAGAGTGCTAATGGCTTAGCGCGATGAGTTCGATTGTGATCCTCTTTCCTACGGGGGTTCCTGCCTCCTTTTATACGAAAGGAAGGCGGCGAGTTACATCGAGAATTGGGAGAGGCGAGATGACCTACGCTAGGGGCCGGTCCTTCGCTCTGGCGACCGATCATCGCCCGCCTTGCCCATGCCGAGTCGGTAGCTTAGATGGTCGCATGGCGGGTAGGTATTTCCCGAAACGGCGTACACGCCTCTGCGAACCTTACGAGTGTTGACGTTGCTGCGTCGACGTGGGTGCCTCGGGAGAGGCGTGTCTTCGTCATCAGTATGTGACCGATCGATGGGATCGGGAGCATGACTTGGCCACCATTAAACCTTCTAGGGAAGGAGCCACCGCCTTGTATAGTTACTTGATTGACCACGCTCGTGGGTACGTGGTCATTGGTCGGTAGAGGCTTTGACACGCGCCCTTGGCGGGGTTGCGATCGGAGTCAGGATCCCGACCACCGCGAGGGCGGGAGCTCGCTGGTCGGAGCCGGGGTCCCGCCTCGTGGCGGGCCTAAGCCCCGCTTGCCGAGACACTTCCTCGGTCGACGGAAGGGTATCTTGTGTGACTTTGCAGTGCTTTGGTCGGTAGTGGGTCGAAGCGCTGCTGGGCTTGAATCGTTGAGGCTACCGGCTTGTCGCTTTGGGCCGTTGGGGTAACCTTGTTATAAGTATTCGTCACTTTAGTTCTACTAACTCCCAGTACGTGCAATCCTTTCTCCGAGACCATACGCCGTGCCCCACGAACGCTCACCAGCACGTGACAGGCCGGCCATGACACTTGGAAAATGAATAAGTTCCACCCCTTCTGCACCCATCTGCGGAACCCTTTCTCCGTAGTGTATTTTAAATTCTACTCGTTCGTCTATACCTATCAAAACATATCTATTGTAACTCCATACAACTAAATAATTAAAGAGAAAGGTATGTATGACCCGATCACTATCGTCAATTTAAATAAACTATAGTACGAACAATCTGCACTACATTTTTGCTAGTGCGAACCTTAAATTTTTCTACAGGATTTTACACGAATTTAGAAATTGGTTTCACTACACTCGGGGCTATGGTTCAAAGGTTATCATCATTTCAATCTTGTCGGTTATGAAAATTCATAAAAAAACCTAAAATACGCCTTCTCTATTGGAAAGCGGATTTTCTCACTTCGCGAACTACCCCTGAGCGATTTTAACGGGTTTTGATTAATACTTCATTCTACTCGAACATGACACACAACAAAGTTACACATCAATATTTCTACATATTTGAACTGCTTGCAAACCAGGGGTTTCGTAAAAATTTATCTTATTTCACCTCAACTTTATTTGAAGCCATTTTATTCGAAAGGCATTATTAATATCTACGTGTTTCTTTGAATATCAAAAAATTATACAATACTCATCTTCAAATCATTTTTTTGCATATTCTTAATCTACAGGATTTTACACGAATTTAGAAATTGGTTTCACTAAATTCGGGGCTATGGTTCAAAAGTTATCATCATTTCAATCTTGTCGATTCTGAAAATTCATCAAAAAACCTAAAATACACCTTCTCTGTTCTCCGCGCGCGAACTAGCCCCGGAGCGACGGAACTGGGTTCCGGATTGACTAAGGCCGAAAACCCTTGATTTCGGATTTTCGCTACGGATGTGGTACGCTGCCACATCGAAATTGTGTCCTCCCAGTTGTGAGTCTACACGTCTAAATTTAAATAAATCATCGCGAGTTCTACGACTAAATCGTCTTCTAATCATTAAATTGCATCTGATCACTAAATTGTAAATATATACTTAATAATCTATTTCATATGAACACTAAATTATAAATTAAAACAACGCCACAAGAGATTACCTCCAATCTCGACGAGACTCGGATCTTCCTCCTTCTCCTCTCTTCCCCCTCCTCCTCCTCCTCTCTTCCTCTTCTTCTCCTTCTCCTCCTCTCTTTTTTCTCTCCGTCGTGGTTGTGTTTCTGCGTGCGTGAGAATGAAGTCGAGGGCCTCGGGTTCACGTAGTTGGTCCTCTCTGTCGCAATTCCAAATTACGACAGGCTCTCTGTCGCATTTTGGAATTACGACAAGCTCTCTGTCGCATTTTGAAATTGCGACAAAAAGCCTGTCGCAATTCCAAAATACGCCAGGTGGGTATTTCTGTTATTTTTTTTTTCGGCATATCTTTTCTGTAAATTTTGATTAAAAATATATTATTTTAAAAAAAATTCGATTACACGGAGTGACGGAGGTTGGTTACTACTACGTACTATCATCAGTAATGAAATGACGCCTCGGTTTATATGCGAAACACAATCCACAGGAAGCTAAAAGGACCACCATGAAACGATATATGACAACCACCCCACCTTCACAGGTACTCGCCAGGCGACGAGCAACCGTGAGCTTTGCAGCGACAGCGTCAGGAGCTGGCGAGTATGTATGAACCCCGACTATCCCCTGATCCGCGCCTCATCTCTTTCCTATATATATCCGATAACCAATGCTGCAGAACTGCCTCGACTTTGGATCAGCTCGGATGCCAGAGCGTCTCCATTCTCTCCACACCGGCAAAAGCTTCGCCAAGCATGTGTTGTCACCAGGGGAACTACGACCGCACATCACTAGAGACTGTCAGGAGCTGCGTCAGCTCTAGCCGGCGCTCCAAGCATCGGATGTAATGGCCCAGCAGCATGCACCTGAACAGTCATAACAAACGCAACATGATCAAAGTGCTGACATACTGAAAGGCAACACAGGTAAGGAACATTCTCGATCCACTCGTTTTACCAGAATAAGAGACGTGCAAGATGATCCCGAGGAATAGATATCAAGGGCTGGAATGGGAGCGACACGTCCTCCACGAGCTCGGCACAGTCATCATCTTCCTTTCCAAAATTTAGGGTTCCACCGCCCATGTTCTCTGATGGCGTAGGGACCTTTGTGTGCATTTTTGGGGAGAGAGTTACTAGCAGACCATGTACCACGGATTGAATAGCTTCTTGCACACCAGGGCAAGAAGGCTCTGAGAGTTCAACAACCTGTCCAAAACAGTTACTAGCTCAAATAAAAAGCAAACGAGGTACCCAGGAAACCAGAAAGGCTCATCTATTTTTATTTGCTATTGTTGATATGTCCTAAATGTCCAACAAGAAGCACTGAATATAAAAAAGACGAAATATATTACTGCTGGAATGGACAAGGTTGGAAACAGAACGAACTTTCTCAGGTGATAGCGATCTCAAGTAGTCCAGCAACTCATTTTTTTCTTCTCCAGCAAACTGTTGCATTTGCAAGGAAGAATTTCTCCTCTTGAGTTTATGTACCTCCTGCAAGATTGAAAATAGAATAAGCATCCAATAGAAATTCTCCAACAACAGTTGACAACTGGAAGCTTAAGTCTGCAAAGATTAATAAGAACCAATGGGATTAACTTCTCGTTAGAAAAAAGTAGGATGACCTCAAATATTACATAAACTAGCCTATCTCACGCTAGGCAAACATTCTTTGCACAAAAAGGTAAAACAACATCAACAACAACCAAGCCTTTTGCCCCAAACAAGTTAGGGTAGGCTAGGAATGAAACCCACTCAAAGTAAAAAAAAAAACCTAAACATTCGATCTTCGGTCATGATTTCAGTACATGGATCGTTAACTTCCATACATTCCAATCCAGAGTTATCACGGCGTCGCCTAGGCGACACCTAGTCGTCGCGGCGACCGGAGGGGGATGCCAAGGCAGCTCGCCTCGACTGGAGCAGAGGCGGCGGCTGGCGAGGGGCCGTTGGCGACAGAGGAAGCAAGGGCGGGCGGCGCTCGGCGATGGAGCAGGTCCCTTGACCTCTGGCGGTGACGGAGCAGGCCCCTCGGGACTTGGGCGGCGACAGAGGAGGTCGAGCGCGTCAAGCCAGCGAGGGGAGAGGGCGGCGACAAAGAAGGCGAGGCGACGACAAAGAAGGCGAGGGCGACGATGGAGGAGGCGAGGTCAGCGCACGAGAGTTGACGAGGGCGCGATCGAGGGGGCTGGCGGCGCGTCGTCGCCCCTCTGCGGAGGAGGCGAGGAGACGACTCCCTCTTGACCTTGTGGTATTAGGGCACCAGAGGGGAGGAAGTGATGCTTACATGGGCTGTTGGGCTTGAGTGGGATAGTGGGTTGTGTGGTAATAGCCCATTTACCTCTTCTCTTTTCCTTTTCTCTGATATATATGCATAGAACATCAGCTTCTAATCATATGGCTCTTAATTTTGTCTAATCATCTAATCATCGCCTAGGCGTCCTGGCGCTCCAGGCTCGCCACGCCTAGCCGGACCGCCGTGACAACTATGCTCCAATCCAACACCAACTCCTTGGATACATTCCAATCCTAAGTCTCTTTTAATTGCTTCTTCCCACATCAGTCTAGGTCAACCTCTATCTCTTCCTATATTTTTGAGACGACTTAAAATCCCACTACGAACCGGAACCTCAAGAGGCATCCGTTGGAGATGTCAAAACCATCTCAAACGATGTTGGACAAATCCTTTCTTCAATTGGTGCTACCCCATCTCTATCATGTATCATCATTGCAGATTCGATGCCACCTTATATGACCACAGATCCACACGGCATATGCATATTTGCTACGCTCATCTTATGTACATGTTGTCTTTTTGTCACCTAACATTTCACTCCATACAACATCGCAGATTTGATCGCCGTCCTATAGAACTTACCCTTATAATTTTTGAAGGACCTTTCTATCATATAAGACACGAGGTGCTTGATACCATTCACCCATCCCGCTCGTATCATGTGGCTCACATCTTCATCAATCTCGCCATCACTCTGTAGCATCGATCCCAAATACTGAAATGTTTCCTTCCCGGGCACTACTTAGCACAAAAAGGTAGTTGTGCAAAAAAATGGATCGTGCCTCTAAAGATGGTAGGTAGGCCAACTTTGAAAGCTAATATGCAGGGCAGTTCATACACACAGAACAGTCATCTAACGGTGAGATGAAGAATATTAACAATCATCTGGTATTGCCCAATCAGGTATGAGATAGATGTTTACCCTTTCCATGGAATCCAAGCGAGACTGCAACTGGAGAATGTGTTCTTCTGCTTCAGTATTTAAGTTATCTAGTCCATCCAAATTTTCACACAATAATTTTTCATCTATTTTTTCTGGTTCATGGGTCAAGTCATCATCTTCTAATAATCTGAAAATTGTCACAGTCTTTCCCAAATTGATGCCATTATGAATATCTTCAGTGCTGTCGCTTTTCTTGCATTCAGTTTCTTGTTCAGAAAACTCCAGGATTCTTTCAAGAGAGAGCCTGTATTCAGCATTACATAGAGTATACCTGAAAAAGAGACAAAGTAACTTTAGGTAATAATTTTCCCTGGCACATGCAAAAATGTGCGCCGGTTCTGTAAGCAGACACATACTAACCAAATGCATACACAAGCAAACTAAAAATGGCAGGATGCAGGAGATGGTCAAGACTTTCTTCATAACATTGACGAGGGTAGCATCTCACTATAACAACAACCCGACGGTGTTTCCTTATAGTTAAGGTAACAAAAAGATAGCAAGAATTATCACATGAAAGGAAGTTGACTGCCATCAAGCAGGTCAGTGTTTCAAGCTGAAGTACTGAAGAGTTAAGTTTAATTTAGATGAGTGTGAAGCACGTGGCTAGCAACTTATTTTCATCTGCCCTTTTTGAAATTACGAAAAACTGCAGCCCCTTAATAAAGAGTGAAAGGGCATGGAAAATAGCCATTAGCTACCGACGAAAATTGAATATGAGTAGCACTGTCTGACCTGAGTCAAGCAAGATTTACAGATTATGCATGACAAATGCCCATGTAGACAAGACAAGGTTGTACTATACAATCGAAAAGAAAACAAGTTTCAGTCCCTGCACACTAGAATCTTGTGGGCAAAGAAGTCATGCAAAAAGATTTGGACTACACAGTTCACACCCTCAAAACATGCTTTGACATGTCACATATATAAATCAAAGTGGGCCAAATTGCAGTGACATAGCATTTATATTTCCTACACATAGATAATACAGACAAGAGCTATGCTATAGCAGGCTACCACTAGTGGTGAGCTTCTCCAGTCCACCTCACATAATTCTTTATCTTAATGAGTTGACCTAGATTCCACATAAAGTTGTTTGCTACTTTCATATGACACAATTGCAAAAGGTGATTATGCTTAAATGTGACTTCTTTTGACCAACCAAATTCAACTATAATCAATACAATGGATTAACATGAACACTATGTTTCAAGAGAAAAGCATACCCTGTCATTATTGAAGATACCAACAACTTGAAGAAAGGGTTCCAAAGGGCCTCTACGACAACACGAAACTGATCAGATGGAAGCAGGCCCAACATGCTTGAAACAGTCCTCTTCATTGCATCCACAGTTTCAGGAGGAACATCTTTCTGGATTATACTTAGATCCAAAGGTTCTACATCTTTTATCAAGTTCCAAAGGGCAGATTTCTGCAAGCAATACAAGTGAATCATGATAGGCACACTTGTCTAAAGACACTTCGATCTATAGGCAATTAGGCATGCTGCTTACATTTCAGTGGCTTAAAGGTTAATTTCAGTATTACTGCCATCCACCACCAAGGAGCAACCTAATACACAGTGTGCATTCAAACATCTACTAATCTTACTACTTACATGCATTTTTAGTAAAAATGTGTGCTGCTCAAGACCATTCAGTTTTTGTATTAATATCCAGTTCAACACACGGTATCCAATGAGAGGACACACTGTATTTGCACATCGGTGCCGTTACTAAACTACATGTGCTATTGTGGTGACAACTCCTAGAATATTTCAGAGCAAATTTAAGTTTACAACATTAATATTTCAGGATGTTCGGTGCATGAAAACTCAAAAACCTAATCAGGAAACTTTCGGCGTTAACATTCAGGGGGACACAAGTAAACACCCTTGTTATGTGCAGCTAGCATCATTACATCTAGATTGAAAATTGACGAGTGACGACTTGCCGCCTTTTATTCCTGCACTAAATCTAGTCTAGCTGAGATGTTGGTCCTCTCAAACAAACATTTCGCCAAAATCGTACCAAGATTGACAAAAGTTCTCTAAACCCAGGTCGGCGTTACTGAAAGACTCGCTCCTTTCCATCGCAAATCGACAGTATTAACAATAACTCCTTGTTAACTAACAACGTGAGCACAGTTACAGGATAAGACCACAGATCTACAATACAAATCCCCCATCACTCTGACCAACCCATCCCCGCACCGATTAACGAACCATACACCCTGCTCAATTAAGACTACTAATTTTTGCAGTGCCTAATCTTCCAGAGCCTTCGTTCCAATACGGATTACTCAAACAAAGGTGCAGATTTTATACTACACGGACGAACAAACACCGCTCCTTGAAGGAGCAGCTCAGCTCACCTCGGAGGACCCGTGGAGGGGCCTTCCCCGCGCGTGGAGATCGTCGGGCGACGCCGCAGAGGCCGCCGCCACCCCGACCCCCGCGAGCCTCCTGCGCCGGACGCCTCCCGCCGACGCTACCGCCACAACCGAAGGCGCCGGGAGAGGAACGCAGCGGAGGCGCTGAGCGGAGACGGAGGCGGAGGCCCCTTGCGGTGGTGCGCGGAGGCCGGCGGAGATCGGCATGTGGCGTGGCCGTCGCCGGCGGAGATCGGCATGTGGCGTTTTTATTTCCCTTATCTTTTTCGATTTTTTTCTCGGTTTATTTGGTTTGGTGTTTGGTTGGCAGTGGCCGGTCACCGGTGGGCTTAGCTGGAGCAGGATAACCACAAGGCTGGTCTCTGCCATGCGGGCCCCGCGTATCGTAACGCGTGGACACGCGTGAACCTTCCCACGTGTGGTGTCGCGTGGATTGTCCCGTATTCCCGTCTTTTTTACGCGCTGTACCGTGTACTGTGCGCCAGTCGAGTACTCGTATCGTATACATACTGTTTCCCGAGACTCGTATACACATAGTACATTGTATGTAGTCGGATTACTGTCCGAAATAGTACGGACTTCTTTTGGGATCACCGGATCACGATCGCACACTATCATGCAGTGTCACGGTACCTTCTAAATCTCTATCTCTACTACTTCTAATTAGGAATTGATGGCGGTCGTCCATTCTCTTCTAGAACATTTGATCCGTTGGATCTAGCACGAATCGTTGAGGATGTTTGCACATACGTGGGCCGTTCGGCGGCGACGTCCTACGCAGATTCGATTCGAGAATCAAGCAGCGAAGTAGCGAGTCGCTGATGCTTCATGAAGGCTAAATACTTTCCATCCAAAAGATGCTATCACAATATATTGTTTCCATTCAACGAAGATGTGGTGACTAGATACTTCTATTTATTGGAGATATTAATCAATCCTTTCTATCAAGAGGAGATATGATTGTAAGCTTTCCATTTTATCACACGCGTGAATTTTTATCAGCCTCCGTTCTCCACTCTTCACCCTTAACCCGACATGTGGGTCCAGTATGCGCACTGTTCCCCTTCCTCCTCACATTTCCTGCACCGCGAATGAAACAACCTGGAATTCATCGGCCAATCAGATCGAGCATTCGAGCCCGTCCATATCCTACTCACGGATGTCGTCACCGCCAGAACCAGAGCCCGAGGGGGAGGCGTCGTCTGCGAGGCGGTCGGAGGTCCTGGCAGCGGCAGCGGCGAGGCGATTGAAGGTCCTGGCGGCGTCGACGGCGTTCTGGTTGCCCGAGGCACCACTCCATCTGAATCTCAGTCTAGCTCCCAATCCCAGTCCCAATACCAATGGACGCATGCACAAGAAACAAATCGACCTGCTCATGATGGATGGCTAGCTACGAGAGTTAAGGAGGATTTAAGCCAAGCTTCCACAAGAAACAGATCGACCTTCTTCGGGACGACAACATCCAAGCTTCCACGCTTTACTCCTGCCTGGAGAAGACCTACGGCAAGCGGCGCCGCTTAGCGGTGGCGGTGGCCTCTCACGAGCAAAGAATAGACCGCGCGCGCCTACGAGCGAAAGAATAGACCCGCGTCCCCCGATCTGGATGGCCGCCAGGGTGCCCACCACCGACTGTGGCCCCAACAGTCTCCGTAAATTTCTCGGTTTGTTGCAACTGATCTTATTAGATTATTGTGATTTCTGTTGGGTAAATCTCTTGGTTTGTTGGTTTGATCAAAATCGCTCACTATATAAGCCAGTCTTCTTCAGTCATCGTCTCCCTCTGCGTGTAGACCAGAGTCGCTTTCTTCAGTCAGTGCGTGGAGAAGAGGAACACAAAAGCAGAACCACAAGAACAGCACAACCACATCTACATCCCCTTCATCAGCTTAAGCACATACAGCCACTGCATTTTCATTCGCCAAAGCCAGGTATCCATCCATTTCCACCTTACCAGTAGTATTGTCATAGTGTAGCAATAACAAAATAGAGTAAAAATGAAAATGACAGTAGAAGATTGAGTAGTAGAAAATGAAGATAGTGGTCTCGGATAGCGAGATACATGGGGATTGCGCTTAGGTTTTTTGTATATGGTTCGCTTAATTTATTATTATATAATCTCACAACTTTTCTCTTATGTTGTCTGACAATAAAATCTAATAATCTTGATATCCCAATGGGTTGAAGAAGGTTAGGAGACCAAATTCAAGGAGTATTATATCAAAAAACTGTACATTGGAACATGATGACTTTTCTGTGGAAGTTACATACGAATTAATGTTCTCAGAGGGTAATCACAAATTTGCAAATACTTTGTCCAAGACATGTGCAAAAAATATAACAAGAACAAAATAGAAACCTGTGCAAAACTAATAGATGGGTATCACTTGGCTGGTAAGAAGAATGAATTGATGAAGTTACTTGACTCTATAGTCTTCGTTGGATTGGAACCTGATGTCAAAGGTAGGGGCTAATTATATTGCATGTTGGATCATGAAGAATGGTTAGCAACTGGAGCCGAACTCGAGAGTTGAGACTGAAAACTGGAGCCTTTTTAGTAACTTAATCATTATTTTGAGGAACCGAAATGAGTTATTCACGATTTTATTGTTTGATCTGTTGATTGTTGTCCTTCCATTATTTCTTGATTAGTGCGTAATGCGACGAAAAAGTTAAAGAAGAGTGGCTAATTGCATTATTAATTCATCAGGTCTATGTGTGCTGCTCAGATGGAACCTTTGCTCCCAGCGGTGCATCAACTGGTAGGCTATTTTGTTACCTTAGTTTTTTTTGGGGGGGGCATGGTAACTAGCAGTATGGAAGAAATGAATTATACTTTGTATTGAATGCTGCTACCCTAAGACAATGCACCAGGTGTTTGTGTTTGATTATCAATTGGTTTCTGAATTCAATGTTTACCAATCAGATTGTAAAGATCATCCTTTTCTTGACGAGGTAGTGACTGGAGGTCATTTGATTATATTTTCTGCCTCATCCTCTTCTTTTTCTTCTGAACTTACAATTAATATTATGGTTGAACTTCTAGGCTTAGCCTAGTTTGCTTTCTTTGACTTTTTCAGGTATAAGCCAGAGGTTGGTGATATCATAGTTGGCCGTGTCATTGAGGTATGCACATTTATGCTTTTATCTCTCTCTTGACTTCCTTCTCATTTCTAGAGCATGGTTTTGTGCTAGGGATGTGCTGCATACCTGAATGTAACAAAATGTATTATGGATTTTAGTCCATGAGGTTGATGTACACTTTAAGGCTTAAAACTTGGGTTTGAATCTGTGAGAACATTATTGAATGTTGTTAAAAATTACCGATATGAGAATGTGTTTAGCCAAATCCTGATAGTATATGCATGGATTGAACTTATTTTGCCCTATCCTGATAAAAATACAGCAAAAGTTTCTTCACATTTTGATTTATTAACATTTGGTATTACATGTATGCTGACAAGCTTTACTATCAGCATACATCATTGAGATAGTGTCGTTGACTAGATGATTTTCTTGATGGTAATCCAAAGCTTTAGTGTCTGATTTCATCATTAAATTGGAGTTTTTTACAATTCTGTGGATTATATTCAATATGACCTTGGTATCATCATTACTCCCTCAATTAACCAGACAGTTCTGTTATCGTATGACAGTTAGAAAATTTAGCATTATACAAGCACTAGAACAGATTTTCTGTTGGTTCATCTATGATTAACTATTTGAAATTGTCCTGTTGGGTACAAAATCAGAAGGCTTAAAGCTTGGGTTTGAATCTATGAGAACATTATTGAATGTTGTTAAAAATTGTCGATATGAGAATGTGTTTAGCCAAATCCTGATAGTATATGCATAGATTGAACTTATTTTGCCCTATCCTGATAAAAATACAGCAAAAGTTTCTTCCCTTTTTGATTTATTAACATTTGGTATTGCTTGTATGCTGACAAGCTTTACTTAATATTGAGATATTGTCGTTGACTGGATGATTTTCTTGATGGTAATTCAAAGCTTTACTGTCTGATTTCACCATTAAACTGGAGTTTTTACAATTCTCTGGATTATATTCAATATGACCTTGGTACCATCATTACTCCCTCAATTAACCAGATGTTTGATCTTGTAGCACAATTTTCTTTTATTGCTTGATCTTTATATTTCATTACCAATTTTATTTTTCATAGCAACACACGGGCATTGAACTAGTAGAGTCTTATTTTGGTGTGCCCGATTCTTCTTCTTGCTTATTGAAGTATCAGTATATATGACCACTTTTCTTCGACAAAACTTTCTGGGTAAATAGACATTACTAATTTTAATCCACTAATCCAGAGTTATAGTTAATGTGTTAATACAATGATATTCGATGGTTGTACCATTGATATTCAGGATAATGCCTAGCCCTCCCGTATCTCTCTCCAGGGCGACATCGGGGGTGACACCTCAACCACTCGAGAGTCCATCCGCCTTCTCACCTCTCCTCGCTATTGCCGCCGTTGGCAACAAACGTAGTGGCGGCGGAGCCCTCTCCCTCTTCCTCTCTCGTGCGTTAGCAGCAAGCATCAGCCATATCGTCCAATAGCCATCCTTCCGTCACTGGTCCTTATCATTTCCCCCATCAAAATCCAAGATAGAAATGCTCGTCTTTTTTGTTGCAAGCCCTTGATTTGTCTTCAGCAAGGTCAATCTATGCCGGTTTCGGTCCTTGCCACTAGGAGCCATCGTGTCCACTAGTTTTGTCCTCAAACTCCCCCACTGGATCCAACGTCACCGGTGCTCTGCCCAGCCAAATCTTCCAAACCGTCGAAGGCTTCCTCGTCACCAACCTCCCGCGCTGCGTCTTCATCGCTAAGCGCATCATTTGTTGCCACTCCACTGGGATTCGATGTCGAAGGCTACAGTTCGGGGGCGCTGGCATAGGTGGTGCGATGTGAGGACACTATTTCACCTCTGCCTGGTGGCACGAACCAGGCTTTCCCCAGATCTAGCTGATGACCATGTGATGGGTCGGGGAGCCGCCATCGCCACCAGTTTGGAGCCTTTCCTTCGTCCTCTTCCCTTGGCCGCATTAGTTTTGCCATTTGCCCGAGAGTCCTTGTCACCTCCGGATCCGGAGCCCCTACCTTTCCTCTCTGGACTTCAGCTCTGCCACCTCCCTAGTGATCTGTTCACCGACCAGCTTCTTGCGAAGAGGACACAACCAAGTTGCTTCGTCAAGGCAACTCATGTAGGCTGTTGTCCTGAGGATACCATGCCGGTCGTTGAAGAGACCCAAAGAATAGGGCGATCACCATTTGAGTCGTCGTCTTGAGGCACTAAATGATTGTTTGTGGAGGCCCCATGTGATACGGATATACTCATGTATAGTGTTGGAACATGGTGTGCTCAGCGGGAGGTGAGGGTGGACGAACAACAAAAGGAGATGATGCGAACATTACTAGCATTGGAAGACACGCAGGAGTGCTCAGAGGCATTGACCAAGCCACATGACTTCATTCCATGTGGCCCCACATGGTTCCATGCAGCCCCATGTGGCCCCACAAGATCCCACACAGTCCCCTATCTCCTTTCATATATATACTCTAGGGGGGAAAAGGAAAGAAGCAGGAGAGAAGGAAGGAGAGATATGGCTAATCTTTAAGCAAGGAAGGTGACGAATACTCATACCAGGGGTACCCTAACGACCCAGGGTGACGAGCGGGCTGCCTCAAGCATAGCTCAAGCCTAACAGCCGCTCGGGCCCGCTCATCAATTAAAAGCACTGCAGGTCGCGCACAGACGCCCATTCCCGATCGATCGGGTAGGCATCCCGACCAGCGGGGCTCCCGACCTCCGCAATGGGGCGGGATCCCCGACTCCGACCAAGCATGGCTCCCGACCTCCGCAGCAGGTTGGATCCCCCGACTCCGATCGAACCAAGGCAACCTCCGCCAAGGGCCGCGTGTCGAAGTCTCCACCGCCCACGACCGCGTGCCCCACTGACAGGTCAATCGGTGATCAGACAAAGCGGTGGCCCTTCCCAAGATGGTTTAATGGCTGCTGAAGTCAAGCTTCGAGTCCCATTGACCGGTCACGTACGACACGAAAGCACGCACCCTCCCGAGGCACCAGCGTTATACACGGCAACGCCAACACTCATCGCTCACGTAAGGCGTGCGCCATTTCCCAACAAAGCGGCTAACCGCTCGCCTAACAAGGCTACCGACCAGCGTGGGCAAGACGAAGCGGTGACGGTCGACGTAACGAAGGACCAAAGCTCAAGATAGGTCACCTCGCCCTTCCCTACTCGATGTAACTCCCCTTCCTCTTGTATAAAGGAGGCAGAACCCCAGGGAAAAGACACACACGCGCACAAGCAACCAGCATTCTCACGCTAAGGCTCTTAGCACGCTCTTGTAAACACTGTGTAACCATCCGCCCTAAAGACAATACAATACCACCACACGAACTGGAGTAGGGACATTCGGCCCGAACCAGTATACATCTTGGGCTTCCGAGTCTAAACATTCAGGGAGTGGGAACACGCGGCCCTTTAGACTTACAAATTTACTTGCTGGTGCTCGAAACGCCGACAGTTGGCGCGCCAGGTAGGGGCCTTTGCGCGTCTTCATCGACATCTCCGGATTCCCGTTTGCCTCCCTGATGGCATTCTTCCCCGCGATGGCACGATCGCGTCGGAGGCCGGATCCGCTCGGCTCCTCGACCGCGCCACTTCTGCAGAGGGCTCGTGCTTATCCCGGTCGTCTCGGAGACCAGCGCCTGTCGGGAGCCTGAGCGCCGTCTCCCACGACCTCGCCAAACTCCAGCTTGGGGCACCCCAACAAGCCCCGAAGCCGAAACCCGAGGAGCACTCTACCACTTCTGGCAATAGCTCCCGTAGGTCCGGGCAGGAGGCCTTGTCACCTCCCGCAGGCTCACAACTTGTGGCGATGGCCGGCTACATGCCGGCCTCGTCCACGAGGCTTTGGAAGATTCTTCCACCACGACTCCGGCCCGGGCACGGAGCACCACGCCGCAGCACGGCACTCGTGAGTGCAACATGGCGGGCATGGTCGACTTGACCGTAACCCCCGTGGCTACGGGGGTCCCCATCCGGCGCACTAAGGTGCAGGAGGAGGAATACCAACGCGAGCACGCTGAACGCGCTCAAGCTCGCCGCGCTGAGCTTCAACGGCAAAGAAGAGCTGGAGGAGCGCGAAGCCGACCTCGACCGCCTCGAGCCAACTCGGAGCGAGAGGAGCCCGAGCCCCGCAGATGCTTAGCGGCGGCGCGGCGCGCACGCGCGTGCACGCCACAAGCGGTGGAAGAGTCGGCGGCCTCGGTTCTTCCCACGCAAGTCGAACGTGGTACGTGGGCGCGATCTTGCTCGAGGCCTTCCCGAGCCGGACGACCCGGAGGCCAAAGTCACGTACCAGAACCTCCGGGGGCTGGTGGAGCGTGCAGCCGTGTAGCACATGCGGACCTCCGGCCCTACCATTCGGGAGCCACCTGTCGCCGGGCCGTCTCACGCTCGGCCGGTTGGGCGGCAAAGCGGCGACGCACCACGAACAACCCGTGCCTCGCGCACCGGTGCGCTGCGCCTCGGCAGACGCCTCGACGTCCGCGCCACCCTCGGCGCGAAGAAAGGCGGCGACGAGGCCGCCGCTCAGATATTGTGGACGGCGGGCGTCACCCCATCGGCCCAAGCCCCGATGGTCCGGACCACGGGCCTTCGCCAGGATTCACCATGCGGATTTCCGCGGTTGAGGCACCGACCAACATTGCCAAATACACCGGGGCCACAAACCCCGGCGTATGGCTCGAAGACTACCAGCTCGCATGCCGGGCGGGGGGAGCAACTGATGATCTTTTCATCATCCAATACCTCCCCATCTACCTTACGGACTCGGCTCGAGCCTGGCTCGAATACTTGCCCGCGAAAACCATCAGGAACTGGGCTGACTTGAAGACCCTCTTCGTCGGCAACTTCTAGGGCACTTACAAGCGCCCTGGGAACTCCTGGGACCTGAAGGGCTGCAAGCAGCAGCCAGGGGAAACTCTCCGGGACTACATCCGGCGATTCTCCCGCCAATGCAACGAGCTCCCCAACATCTCCGATGCCGATGTCGTGGGGGCATTCATCTACGGCACCTCCTGTAAGGCCTTGGTGCACAAGCTGGGCTGCGTTAAGCCCAGAACCACCAAGGAGCTTCTGTACATCGCCACCAACCACGCCTCGGCGAGGAGTATGGAGCCATCTTTGAGGATGGCAAAACCAAGAAAGAGCCGGCGCCCGAGCCGTCCCTTCCGATCGCTCCGGCTGCTTAAGCGGCATGGAAAGCGTGTTCGCTGGCCCGAGTGGTCGCGGTGTCCGACCGACCGCCAGCGGCCAGTGCGACCGGCCGTCGCGCCCGACCACTTCGAAAAGTTGATGGACGGCCGTGCCCAAACCACGGGTTCCGTCAAACACAAGTACCAGGGCCGTGAGGTCCTGAGCGCTTCTCTCCGGCGCCCCACGGCGCCGTGGGGCAAAGGAAAGAAGCCAGCCCCGGCCCCAAGGGTCACGGAAAAGACGGCGGACGACGAGTTCCCCGAACCCGACGGCTGCCTCATGATCTTTGGTGGCCCGGCCTGCTACGCCGACAAGCGTCGGCTCAAGCTCGCCTACCGCGAGGTCCACACCGCCTCACCAGCCGCCCCTCAATACCTTCGGTGGTTAGAATCTCCGATTACTTTCGATCGGACCGACCACCCCGACCACTTCTCGCAGCCAGGAAGGTATTCGCTCGTGGTCGACCCCATCGTGGGGAAGAAGCGCCTCACCAAGGTGCTCATGGACGGCGGCAGCGGCCTCAACATCCTCTATGTTGAGACGCTCGACGCCATGGGGGTCCCTCGCTCGAGTCTCCGACCGAGCAAGGCACCTTTCTACGGTGTCATCCCTGGCCAGCAGGCCCACCCGCTCGGGCAGGTCGACTTGCCCGTCACCTTTGGAGGACCGAAAAATTTCCGCACCGAGACCCTCACTTTTGAGGTCGTGGATTTCCCCGGCTCCTATCACGCTATTCTGGGGAGGCCGTGCTACGCCAAGTTCATGGCGGTCCCCAGCTACGCCTATCTCAAACTGAAGATGCCCGGGCCGCGAGGAGTTATCACTGTGGCCTCATCTTTCTAGCTTGCTTACAAGCGTGGCCGGGCGATTGTGGAGCTGGCCTCGTGATCATCGCATCCGCCGAGCTCGTCAACCTCCGGAGGGAAGCCTCTGAGTCCACCCCTGAGTCTAGCAAGTCGGGGGCGGGATCCTTCAAGTCCGCGAGGACACGAAGAAGGTTGCGGTCGATCCGGGATCGGACCAAGACCGTGCGGGTCGGAGCCACGCTCCGCTAAATAGAAAGCGCTCATCGACTTCCTCCACGCCAACAACGATGTCTTTGCATGGAAGTCCTCTGACATGCCGGGAATTCCCAGGGAAGTCGTCGAGCACTCCTTGAGCATCAGACCGGGCTCAAAGCGGTGCCGCCTAACGCCTCGCCGCTCGACGAGGAAAAGCGCAGGATCATAGGGGAGGAGATCACCAAGCTTTTGACTGCAGGGTTTGTAAAAGAGGTACGCCACCCCGAGTGGCTGGCCAACCCTGTGCTTGTAAAAAAGAAGAGTGGGCAATGGAGAATGTGTATTGACTACACGAGTCTCAACAAAGCGTGTCCCATGGACCCGTTCCCCTTGCTCCGCATTGACCAAGTCATAGACTCCACCGCAGGGTGCGAGTCCCTTTCCTTTCTGGATGCCTACTCGGGCTACCACCAGATAGCGCTGAAGGAGTTCGACCAGCTCGCGACCTCCTTCATCACTCCGTTTGGCTCATTCTGCTACATAACAATGCCGTTCGGTCTAAAAAATGCGGGCACTACATACCAGCGATGTATGCAAACGTGTTTCAACGACCAGATCGGCCGCAACATTGAGGCGTACGTCGACGACATCGTTGTGAAGACCAGGAAGGCCGGCGACCTCATCACCGACCTAGGGGAGACCTTCTGAAGGACCGAGATGGCGAACAGAGGGGGGGTGAATGGTCACAAATAAAAATTCCCCCAAAATACTCCAACAAAAACCTCGACAAGATCGCTCAAAGGAAATTGTGAAAAACCCAAAAAACTAGACAACTATGTGTACCCCAAGCTTGCATGGATAAGTACCATAAAATATGTGGGGATTTTTGAGTCACAATCTTGGTTGTCTAGTGTCCAAGATAAAGAGGAATCAATTCAAACTCTTGCTTTTAGAAAGGACATCAATTCAAATCACAAAAGTCACTTTCAGAAAAGCAAAAGCAGAATTTCCAGAACTTGTCCTCAATTTGCACAGGAGGTTGGTGGGTTTTTGCAGCTCAAAAAATTCTAAGAATTTTTATCCCTATGAGAATCAGAGTCTTGAATAACTCCACCAAATTTCTCCTCAAAAAGCCTTACAGAAAAAAACAGGAAAAATCTAAGAACACAGTATGCTCAAGAACTTCGAGCAGAAAGTTTGGGGCTCGGTTTTCACCTCATGGCGCCCAAACGGTGCAACAAGTGAACTCCAAAATTTTTCTGAAGGTGTATATCAGAGTCCCGCACCTCCTCCAATAAGAATCACTCAAAAAAGATTTTTCTATATTTTTTACAAAATCAAACACTGATCATTGCTTGCAAGAACAAGTTCGAACAAAGTTGGAACTTGAAAGAAAAGATGTTCTCTACTCAATCCAAGAGTGCAAAGAGATGTAAAACCATATGAACACACTCAAAACATCGAAGATCAGCAGCATTTAGAAGGAGGAGGCAAATCCAAATTACTTGAAAGTAAATTGCGGGAATGTAATTGCAGAAAGTAAATCTTTGAATTTAAATTATGTAAAGTAAAGACATAATGTAAATGCATAAAATAAATTCAGAGGTGGATGGATAAAACTTTCATTTCTGGAAGGGGAGGTTACAAAGCCTCACATTCATGTGGGCAAAGCTCAAATGAGCATCAAAACCTCAACACCTTCAAGGGAAGGAGGCTACCCTCCACCCCTATTTATACTACTCTTGGGCCACCTACCACCCTTGGATGAGTCCCTCAACCCTAGAGCACTCATCTAAGGGCTAGGATTAACCCACACACACAGCCATGCAAGGGCTAACCCAAAACCCACACACATACCGGGTTTTCTTGCACGTTTTCAAAGCATACTACCTAGACCCGCTAACCTATCAATTAGACCTCAATCCGACGGCCCTCATTGATCCACGCGGCATCTAGCTAGCATCAACTCCTTTCCTTGTCTTCTTGACTTGCGGACTCTATCTCCGATCATCTTCCGGGGCTCTCCCCAACCTGTGTGGACCTCGGGCGCTTCTTGCCTAGTCCGGTCATCCTTCGCCTCACCATGACCTAGCACCGTCGCCTGCAACCATCAAAGACAAGGAAACTCCTCACATAGCAATGCCCACAAAGATGTACAATAAACCATCCAACTCATCACTACCGCGTCCATACGACCGCAGATCGCCACTCTGGTAGAGACAACTCAAATTGCTTCATTTTGAAAATCAATCCAAATCAAACTCAAACTTGAGCACACCTTGCTCAAATAAAGTCAAATACTCATCACAAACATGGATGGACCTCCACATGGTCCTTCACCTTCGCGAACCTCCGGCGGTTCCGCATAAAACTCAACCCCGACAAGTGCGTCTTCGGGGTCCCTAAGGGGAAGCTCCTCGGTTTCATTGTCTCCGAGCGCGGCATCGAGGCCAACCAGGAGAAGATCTCGGCGATTGCAAGGATGGGCCCGGTTGGCAACCTCAAAGGAGTCCAAAGGCTAACCGGATGCCTTGCGATCTTAAGCGTTTCGTGTCTCGCCTTGGCGCGCGAATGCCGCTTCTCTGGTGCTTAAGAAATCCGACCGCTTCACCGACCCGGGAGGCTCGGGAGGCCCTCACCCGCAGAAAGCCTTCTTGTCCTCACCTCCGGTCTGGTCGCCCGGCGTCGGGTGAACCATTGCTCCTCTACATCGCCGCCACCGCCAAGTCGTGAGTGCGGCCCTTGTGGTGGAACGAGCGGAAGAGGCCATGAACTCAAGGTACAATGGCGATCTACTTCATCGAGGTGCTTTTGAGTCCAAGGCTCGATGCCGCAGTGCAGAGCCGCGACGCGCGGTGCTCACCAAAAGAAAGCTCGTCCATTACTTCAACCAAAGACGCCATCACCGTGGTGACCACGTCTCGCTCGGCGAGATCGTCCCACAACCGCGACGCCTCGGGAGGATAGCTAAGTGGGCGCTCGAGCTCGGCTGATCACGGCATAACATACGTCCCTCGAACGGCGATCAAGTCACAGGCCCTGGCCGACTTTGTCGTCGAGTGGACCAAGCCAGCGCCACCGCGCGCAAGACCCCGATCTTGGGCGATGTACTTCGATGGGTCCTACACCAAGAACGGCGCGGCGCGGAGTCGCTATCATTTCCCGCTCGAAGCAGATTTCAATCGCCATCAGGTTGCTCTTCGACGCGACCAACAACATCGCTGAGTACGAGGCTCTCGTCAACTGTCTTCGGATCGCTGCCGACCTCGGCGCTCGCCAACTCTACGTCCACGAGGACTCCAAGCTTGTCGTCGATCAGGTCATGAAGGCTACGGAGCCCCGAGACGCTCGCATGGCCGTGTACTGTCGAGAAGTGCGCAGGCTCGAAGAGCAGTTCAAGGGTTTCGAGCTCCACCATAGCTACAGACGCTACAACGGTGAGGCCGATTACCTAGCTAATCTTGCCTCGGCGAGGGCGATCCACAGGATCTTCGTTTGCGACCTTCTGCAGCCCTCCGTCCATTTGGACTCGGTGACCAAGCGGTCTCCCGACCTGCCGAGCACGGTCACTCCAACCACCGGGCGGTCGAGTGCACTGGCTCGTCGGACGCGACATGCTAACAATCGAATCCGATCGAGGAAACCTTTTATCGCCGTCGTCGACGGACGAAGTCGCTTCCCACCGACGGCCGGGCGGCGCCTCGCTCGTCGGCGAAATCTTTCATCTGGTCGGGCGGACCTTTACAAAAGAAGTCCTGCAGGGTTCTCCAGGTGCGTTCGGCCGACCAAGGGAAATATTTCTTTCGATATCCATGGCGAGTCTGCGGTCACCATGCGCGCCCGGTCCCGGTAGGAAAAGCCTTTCGACAAGGTTTCTCTTGGCCGACCGCGTGTCCGACGCCGGCGATTATGCGCACTGCGAAGGATGCCAATTCTTCGCCGGCAGACGATTCGCATTTCGGGCCTTCGCAGACGATCCCTATCATATGGCCGTTTGCGGTATGGGGACTCGATCCGTCGGGCCCTTCAAGAAAGCGCCCGGGGCTTTACTCATCTCTTCGTCGCGGTGGACAAGTTCACCAAGTGGATAGAGGCTGCGGTCGTGGCGTCACGTCGGTACAAGCGACCACCTTCTTCCGCGACATCATCTTTGGTTTGGAGTCGAACTCTATCATCACCGACAACGGGGCGCGCTTCACGGGAAGGAGTTCCTCGAGTTCTGCGATGACTTCAACATCGCGTCGATTAAGCGGTAGTGGCCCGTCCGCGGACTAACGGTCAGTCAAGCGCGCAAACGACATGATCCTCCAGGACTCAAGCCACGGATCTTGATCGGCCGAAGCATTTCGCGGCGATGGGTGGTCGAGCTACCCTCCGTCCTCTCGGAGCTTGCGGACCACACCGACTCGAGCGGCCGGGTTTACACCGTTCTTCATGGTGTTGATCTTGGTATCACCCGCCAACCGACACGGAATACGGTGCCCAAGACTACAAGCCTTTGGCGAGGCTCGGGGCTCGCCTCAACAGGGCGCCATCGACCGGCTTGGCGAGCGCGCGATGTGGCCATTCTCACGATCGGCCAAGTATCAACAAGCTACGTGGCGTTACCACGCCCACGAGTTCGAGGGCGATCCTTGGTGGCGGCGACACGTCTGCGTCGGGTCGGACCGGCAAAGACAAGCACAAGCTCGCTCGCCGCTGGAAGGCCCTTCACCGTCGCGAGAGGTTCTTGACTGGCACCTTCGACTCGAGGACACGGATGGCGCGTCCTCCCAGCGCTTGGAACATAGAAAAGTTAAGGCGTTTCTATCCTAAGTCCTTTTCTTATTCCTTGCGTCATCTTTACTTCTCCTTCCGCACACACTGGCGGCGCGGCTCAGGGGCTGCCATGGGCGCCCCATTCGGTACATACGGTGGCGCCTATGCGGTCGGTGACCGACCGGTCACGAGTCTTTCCCAAGTGGTAACCCTCTTGACCGAGTGCTATGGCCTCGCCCAGGCCTACGGTTGCTAAGTAGCACTTTGCGGAAGAAGAAGTACCGAGAAGTGACCTGCGGTCGATCGGGAACACTCCTCCCCACGCGAGACTAGGCTAACTCACGCTCATGCGGGTCGGTGACCCGACCGGTCACGAGGTCCTTCCGCGGTAACCCTCTCGACCCGAGTGCTACGACCTACGCCCCAGCGGCTACGGTTGCAAGTAGCACTTAGCGGAAGAAGGAAGTGTCCGAGTGGAGCGATCTTTGGCGGTTGGGAACATTCCTATCCTCACAAGTGCGTGTAAGCTTCTTTGCATAGCCAAAGTTCCTATCCTCTCCTCCCTCCCGGCGACCCGACCTACGCATAAGTGACCCGGTGGTCCTTACGATTATGGCGGTCGAGCGCCCACCATGACATAAAAGAGGCGGAGGCATCTTTGAACTTGCTAAGTTTAAGATTATTTAGGAACAATAGTCTTTACAATAAAGGGTATGAATCTAACTTCTACTTATTCTTGTTGGAGGCACTCTGCGGCGAGATGTGGTGGCGATCTCGGCGTGTGGCTCAACTTGGAGCTCGAACACGTCGATCTCGTCGTTGGTTCGGTTCCAGCGACGCCGCCTGCTCACCATCGCAAGGTCGATACCGTCGTAGTGGAGGCGGTATTGACAAGCGCGAGAGGAAGCTCAAGTGCGGCACCAGCGGTGACCTCTCTCAACGCGCCCGGCGCTCGGGCGGCATGAGGCGAGCGCTGGAGCCGCCACGGTTCCAGGACCTAGTCGCGAACATGCGGCGGCCTTGCGAAGGGCCTCGATTCGGCGGCGGCTCGGCCGACCACCTTCGCCGGCTACCTTGTCGTCGCTGCGCCCGTCCGCGCGTGACCGCCTCGTCCACGAGCCTTGAGCGTCCTACGCGCCTCAATAAGCGGCGCTCGGATGCTTCTGCGGCTCTGCGGTTACAACATCTCGGATGAGCACGCCTTATGAGTCGCGGCGCGAATCGATTGAGGAGTTGAGACACTACCGCCGCGAGCTCGCCAAGTTCTTTGGTTTCTTCCCGATCGCCTCGTATGAGGTCCTCAAAGAGCTTGCTCCTTCGAAGCGGTCTCCTTTCGAAACGCGTTCGGTCGGTGTCTTCCGGGCTGGTCCGCTCGTTTAGCAGAGCGGGTCGCTGCGCTGCGCGGCGGCCCTCTGCGGGTGACGGCATCCTTGGCGCGCTGCGCCCCGGCAGAGGACTCGAGTTCGCCACCTCGTCCTCGAGACTTGGCCCCGGGAGCTCTTGAAGAGGGCCTTCGTGGCTCGATCCGGCTCTTGGCGGGCCTCCGCTGCTTCCTCCCGCCGATGGTGAGCCTCCCGAGCGAGCGTAGCTCGAGGCGCGGCCGATTGCATTCGTCCACGGCGACCATCGGCCCGGCCGTCCAAGCGCCAGAGGAGCTCGACCTTGCCCTCGGGCGGGCGCGGATGTTGTAAAATGCGGACACTCCGTCGGTCTGTCGCAAATTCGCCGGAAGATGCGAGGCGGGCTTAGATCAACTTACCATGCTAACCGGCGGACTCCCGGCCATCGCGTCCCAACGCCTGCCGGAGGATTCGAGAGCGCGAGCGGACCCTTCGGATCTGGTCCATCTCGGCCGGCGTCTGGCGCCTTCTTTGGAGGCGGCCCACTCGCTCTCCTCCGCCTCGTTCAAGGTCCGACCTCACGGGCCATACCGACAACAGCCCTCGGTCGCCTGTTCGGATGGGCGCCGCGACACAGCCACCGGGCAAGGGTGGTGGAATTGGCCCGGGAATCCTCGGCGACTGCGCTTGTGGGGCCTCGGCGATACCTCCCTTGAGGCATGAGGTGGGCGTCTCCAACACCGGCGACCGTCTCTGCCCGGCGAGCTCGCGGGTAGCGTCGTCAGTTCTCCCTCCGTAACGACGATCGCGCCACCGGCGAGTCCCGGCGAGGCGGCGGGAGCTCCTCGCGACCTCGGCCTCGGTGAGGCCGTCCCTCCGATGGCGGCGCGCCTCGGCGCGCCCGGCTCGGCGGCTGCACCCGACCACCGCCAACCCGGTTGGCGTCTCAAATCGGGGCTGCGGCGCCCGCCGCCGTCGACTCCTCCGTGGTAAGGCAGCGCCGTCCTTGCGAGCCACCACGAAGCGCGCGCAGCCGCGCGTCACGGTCACACCGTATAGGCGCGCACATCGCAAGCACTTAAAAGTCGTGTTGGCGGCTTTGAGGCAACAATGTTCAAACAAGAGAAAAGGGTACTTATTGAGCGGCGGGTGCGCGCAAGCGCGCCTCTTTGCGATCCCCTCCAAGGCGAGATCCGCCCGCCGCTTCCCGAAACCGCCTCCACAAGGGGCGCCCATGGAGAGCACGACGGCGACGTCGATCGCCGCGGTCGCCCTCGCTGGGGCCCCGGCGCGGTGCCTCTGTGATCGCCCTCCGTCGGGCCTCCACTCGGGCCACCTCGGTCGATGAGTCGAGAAAAGAACCCACGGTATGGGTAGCGGGGCTGCCCGCCGCTTTGTCGGTGGAGGTCGCCCCGCGGGTGGTCTCGGACACGTCCTCACCACGCGGACCCTCGCGCGCTTCCTCTTCTTCTTCTTCCTCTCCTCCTCCTCCGCTTCTTGCGAGAGGAGCAAGGCTATCTTGACCTCCGCGCGGGCGCGACCCTCGGCGCCTTCTCCCGGAGCAACGCCCGGAGACCATTCAGAGCCCTAGAAGATCGAAAACACCGGTCGGCCGGGCGCCAAAGGCAAAGGGAAGAGAGAGGCGAGGAGAAGTCCGCCCAACCTACGGTTGGGGTGGGCCATCGAAATAGCTCGGGTGGCGCTGCGCGCCTCGATGGCGCTCCGCCCGTGTGGCGGCCACCGAGCCGACCTCGGTCGCGGCGAGCTCGGGCTCTGCCATCCTCATCTTGTCGGATGCCCCTCATCTCGAGCGAGCGCGGCACGTGCATGAGGGTTGCACGCGTATCCCCATGAAGGCACGCCTGACGCGTCCCGGTGAGCCTCTGCTCCTTAGAGCCACGACACGCTCCACGATCGGGCCACCTTCTTCTTCTCCTTCTTGTCGCGCCCAGATCCATTCTTCCCGCCACGGAAGCTTGGCGGTGAGCAGCGGGCGCTTGTCTCGGCGTTCGGGCGTAAAACTACCGAACGCCATCCCTTGTTGGGCGACGGTAGCTTGCGTCGAGGTACTCGAGCTCCGGCGCCCGGCTGGAGGGCGAACCACCGATGGCGCCGTAGCATCCGCCGCTTGACCTTCGAGCCTTGCTTGGAAAAATACCTCCACAGCGCCCGGTCGCGTTCGATTCCCAAGAAGGCCTCACAAGCGTGATGAAAATGGCGATGTGGAGGACCCCATTGGGGTTGAGATGGTGTACCTCTGCCTTGTAGTGGAAGAGCAGCCCTCGAACGAACGGGTGCAGCGGCAGGCCGAAGCCACACTCGAAGAACGAGGCAGGCACAACGACCTCGTCGTCCCCCGGTGAAGGGACGGCGGCCCCCGTCGGCACCCTCCAGTGAGAGAGATCCTGCGCAATGAGGAAGCCTTTCTTCACCAAGCCGAGCGCCACGCTGGCTCAGGCGAGCACTCGACCACGACATCCTCGCGAAAAGGCGAAAAGGTGAGGAAGGAGAAGGCTCTTTTGCTTTTTCTTGTCTTAGGCAAAGGGTTTGGAAGATGAGGAAGGCAAGAGCGCATGATGCCGAGAACGTCCCAATGACGTATTTATAGAAGGCGGCGGCGCCGGCCGAACAAGCACCCTCGGCGGCGTCGCGTACACCCTCGTGCTGCGCGGCGGCGCTCTGGTAACTCCGATTTCCAATTTCTCCTGCGTTTTAATCTAGCAGTGCGAAGCCGTAAAGACACCGCCTCGGCGGTCGTCCTGTGACCTCTCGGTCTCGCCTTTAGGCGGACGGTTGCCTCGAGCGCGTCTGAAGGCGGCCCAGGCGGCTGCGGCCCGAGCGGCTAGGCTCGGCGGCTCGCGCCGGGCCCACCAGAGGCAGTGGGTTCTAAAGGCCTATTCCACGGATGGACATAAGGCCACCCCAACAAAAAGCGAGCAAGGGCGGGTATGGCGAGTCCCGGTGATCCCACGTTGGGTGGTGACGACCCAATCGCCTCTACTCGTGTCAGAGACCATACTTCACACTCTCCCGGAGCTCATCGATGGGCGGCGGCCGGTATGCCACTGGTGGCGGACGACCAGTCCGATCGGGATCGAGTAAAGAAAGGTTTCTTATGGGTCGCCCCGCAGGCCGGACACCCTACTCGGGGCCGTCGCTTGGAAGGGTCCCCCTTGGCGGACCTCCGGGACCCACTCGGACTACCTGTTATTAGCTCCACGAGCACGGCGTTCAAACCAGCGCGGGTAGGCGCGCGTCGCTCACCCCCTCCGGGTCCCACACTGCGGACGGGGTATCGTGTGGGATAGGCGGCGCTCCTCTCGCGACTACCCTCGCGGACGAGGACTCGGGATGGATGCCCCGTCCGGCTACGGCGTAAAGCGAGCCACGTCCGGCTCGACGTTAAGCGAGCACTCGGACACGAACCTCACGAAGAGGCATCCGGTCATCCCTGCCACCAAGGCGCGGTCTAGCTACAATGTTAAGCGAGCACTCGGACACCGAACCTCACGAAGAGGCATCCGGTCGTCCACGCCAACCAAGGCGCGGTCTAGCTACGACGCTAAGCGGCGCTCGGACACCGAACCTCACGAAGAGGCATCCGCTCGTCCTGCCGACCAAGGCGCGGTCTAGCTCTGACGCTAAGCGGCGCTCGGACACCCAAACCTCATGAAGAGGCATCCGGTCGTCCTGCCAGGCCAAGGCACGGTCTAGCTACGACGCTAAACGAGCACACCGAACCTCACGAAGAGTTCGCGCGCGATTGCTCGCACCGGGAAGAAGCAATCACTGCCGATTACTAGATTCTCGAGGCCAAGTTGGGAAATAATCGAAACAAGCTCATTGCAAAGACAATCATAAGGAAAAGGAGATTTCATTATAGGCCATGAGCTCAAACTTTACACCATGTTACATGAGGTGCGGCGAGCTCAAACACTCGCAAGGCTACAAGATATGGCGGAGCTATTTACGCACCAAGTATCATATCTTGAGCATCAATCTTTGCATCGGTCTGATGTGGCCACGGCTACAAATTCGGGTCCGTCGGCGTCACCTCGCCGCACCAACGCGACGGTAGCGTAAATCCCGCTAGTGCCACCGCGATCGCGGCTACCGCGGCGCACCTCGCCATCGCCTCGGGGGCCGCCTCACCTCGAAGAGCCGGGGCGACCCAAACAGCGCGTCGGCGGCGCGATGTCGCGGGCGCGGCCTCCTCTTCCTCCGTGAGCTCGGCCATCGCCTGGTCGTGCTCAGCCCAGAGCTCGGCCAGAGGATCTTCTTCCTCTACCTCGACATCATCGCCAAAGCTGAAGATTAGCGGGTGCCTCGAAGCCATTTCAAGGATTGAACAAGAGGATTATGGCTTAGGGGTCAATCAATCCAACGAGCGGAAGAGCCCTTATATACCCAAACGGAGGGAGATCGAGCGTTTCGGAACAAATGCAGCGCGGAAAGCGGCGCCCTTCATGAACCGAGGCGATCAAGAAGGCGGCGGGCAAGGTGCACCAAGCCATGCGCGACAGCGTAACGAAGCGATTAAAGTCCGGCGGTTCGAATGCCCCGCCGAGTTCGAGCGATCGTCGAATCGTCGAGTACATCTGCGAAACCGGCTAACCCGGTCGGACGGACCAGACCAAGCGGGCCCGATCGCCATTCACATTCAAGCTCAACCCCAACCGAATCTGCCGAACTCGCTCGGGGTTGGGGCTCTTGATGAATACTCATATCGGGGTACCCCAGCGGCCCGGGGTGGCGGGGGTGCCTCAAGCATAGCTCAAGCCTAACAGCCGCTCGGGCCGCTCTGACCAAAAGCACTGCGAGGCCGCGACAGGGCGCCCATTCCGACCGATCGGGTAGGCATCCCGACCAGCGGGGCTCCCGACCTTCGGCGGGGCGGGATCCCCGACTCCGACCAAGCGGGGCTCCCGACCTCCGCGGCGGGGCGGGATCCCGACTCCGACCAAGCATGGCTCCCGACCTCGCGCGGTCGGATCCCGACTCCGTCGAACCAAGGCAACCTCCGCCAAGGGCGCGTGTCGAAGTCTCCACCGGCCACGACCCACGTGCCCGCGGACGGGTCAATCGAAGTGGTATGCAGCGGTGGCCCTTCCCAAGATGGTTTAATGGCTGCGAAGTCAAGCTTCCGATCCATCGACCGGTCACGTCGACACGAAAGCGCGCACCTCCCGAGGCGGCACCAGCGTTATACGACAACGTCAACACTCATCGAGCTCACGAAGGCGGTGCGCCATTTCCTAACAAGCGGCTAACCGCTCGCCCAACAAGGCTACCGACCAGCGTGGGCAAGGCGGCGGTGACGATCGGCGAGCGAAGGACCAAAGCTCGGCGCAGGTCACCTCGCCCTTCCCTACTCTCGATGTAACTGCCCCTTCCTCTTTGTATAAAGGGGCGGAACCCCGAGGAAAAGACACACACACAAGCAACTAGCATTCTCGCGCTAAGGCTCTTAGCTCGCTCTTGTAAACACTGTGTAACCATCCGCCCTAAAGACAATACAATACCACCACACGAACTGGAGTAGGGACATTCGGCCCGAACCAGTATACATCTTGGGCTTCCGAGTCTAACAATTCAGGGAGTGGGAACGCGCGGCCCCTTACTTACAAATTTACTTGCCGGTGCTCGAAACGCCGACAGAAGGATATTATAAGAAGGGATTTCAGCAATCTTCAAGAAATGAAGGTGATCACCACACAAGGAAAGATATCACCATGACTTGGCAAGAAGGTATTTTTGCAATCTTCATGAAAGGAAAGTGATCACCATAACTTGGCAAAAGAAGATCGTTCCTATATTATGTAACAATTTGTTTCCAAACTACTAAGATCGTTTTCAATTTGATGGGAGAGTGTATACGGGAGGTGTGGTACTGTTCACACACTGTTCATCCACGCTATTCACACTCCCCCACCCCTATATATATATGTGTACTCCATCTATTGTAAATGTAACCATGAATATTCAGATTAAAGACATACTCTTGATTATATGGCTTGCGATCCAATGCCCTATTAGAAAAGGGAGTTCCAATTTGAAATTAACACTGTTGTTCTTGCAACTCCTTCGGGGGTGATTGCAAGGCAGCGTACGTCATCAAGCAGACGATGATCGAAGCGTATTCTTGGATGAATTCACTTGTCGTAGGTTACCATATCGAGACAGTGTTGGCGCTAGTGTTCGTCAAGATTCACAGGTCAAGTTATCATATTCGTCATCGCAAGATCGGGCCAGCACCTTATCACCATGTATAGTAGCTAGTCCGGGTGCAAGAACAAGCATGCCACCGTCGATGAGCCGCATAGGAGGGAGAGAGTAGTCAGTGCTGTCATCTTGTTTTGCATGCCGCCCATTGTCGTCGTTGAGCAGATGGGTCACTTCCTCACCCACTTTATTTTGGAGCTGCTTGCTGGTTGTCCTGTCAATGTGTTGCTTGCCATTGTTCTTCAACCGTGGTAGAGCTGTAATTTGCCTTGCCTTCGCTTCTATTCTTCTCTCAAGCTTCATGCAATGGCGATCCTCGACATTATCCAACCTGATAACTTTGAAGCTTCAATATGTTAGGTGGTGAGGGTGTTCTCCCCCTGGCTGCGGCATGTGTTTTACGTGCGTGAGAGAGAGAGAGCTGGTCAGTGTTATAGCGTTTGCTAGATGGTGTCTGCCCTCTAGCTTCGGTGTTATGTTGCTAAGATAGGTGTTCTGGATGGGGTTCTTCTCTGATCGGGTTGTTTCCACATTAGAGCTGGCGGTCTATATATTTTTCTTTTTCCTTTTTTACTCCCACTTTATCAATATAAAAGGGTAGTTCATCTGCCTTTTCCTTTCAAAAAAGATATTCGATGGTTAGTTCTACTTTTGTTTCAATAAAAGATATCTATGGTTATTAGTTCATTGATGACGTGGTTCCTCGATAACTATAAGCTTTCATTTTTTTCTTAGAGCGAGAATGTTACACTCTGATACCTCTTGTTATACGCAACATCCTTCGGAACGGATCAAAGTTTTCGAGATAAAGTATGAGCATGTACGGTCTCAATAACGAAGTAGATGAATTTTGTCGAGAGAACCAAAATAATGAAGTTGAAACAAACACGACGATAGAGAAAAGATTTGGTAAAGACGACTGCAAATTCTTTAAGCACAATCTCAAAAGAGTACAAAAGATTGTTGCTCTCTTAAAACCTCTCGAACCTTTTAAGATCTTTGGGTACTTGTCCTATACAAAAATCTAGTGCTAGTGTGATAAGCCTATTGAAGATATTGAAATGGTCAACAAACTGTATACCTTCCTCTATGCACAACTTGTACAAGTTGTCGCTTCAGCACCCACCGGTTTGTTAGCAACTTCGCCATATACAATTCTTCTAAATCCCTCCATAATTTCTTCGGTGAATTCTCCATGATCACCGAGTAGTTTATCACATCAGAGAGATATAAACGGATTGTATTGACAGCTTTCTGCCCCCATCACCTTCTAGTTTTCAGTGGATGTCTTTTCCGATTTATCCCCTTTAAGAGTAGTGATTAACTCTTATTGGACAAAGACTTCTTCACCACACATTGCCACATGCTAAAATTTACCCCACCGTCAAATTTCTCTACTTGATTCCACATCATCAACATTAATCTTGATTTTGTGCCACCTGATGCCTTATTGATCTTCTCACGATTCTGATTAATCAAGCCCTCGCTCTGATAGTACCTGTTACATTGTTACACTCTGATATCTCTTCTTATGCGCAACATCCGTCGGATCGGATCATAGTTTTGTATGGTAAGGCACGAGTGTGCACTATCTCAAGAACAAAGTAGATGAATCTCGTAGAGAGAACTAAAATAACAATGTTGAAGCAACAACGACATGAGAGAAAATATTTGATGAAGCCGACTGTAAATTCTTTAAGCACAACCCTAAATAAGTACAATGAATTGCTACTTTCTCACAAACTCTCGAACCTTTGTATCCTTACCCTATACAAGAATCTAGTGTTAAAGAATAATTTAGCATCTAATATTCTCGTGCACCTTTTGCTTTGAATGAATTGGCTTTTGGTTTTTTAGTTGCTTAGGTTCTCATTGATAAACCCTTAGGTTTATATAGCATCTCTAGTTCTCCTCCAAATCAAATAGGAGTCATACACGTATTAGAATTAGAAATCCTATTCATCGATTCAAATCTCGATGAGATTTCGGTCATCTCGGCTGAGATTTCAGTATTCGACCGGGGTCGAGATACCAAATCTCGCCGGGATAAAAAAAATCAAAATGCTATAGTGATTTCGGTAAAATTCAATGAAATTTCGATGAATTTCACCAAAATTTCTGTATTTTGGAACAAATTTGGTAGAAATTCGACCATATTTCATGGTTTTAGGACCGAAATTTAGCACTAATTTTTTATGAAGAATTTTGATGTCTTTTGTGAGGAACATATGTGAAAATTTTGCAAAAAATAAATATACAAACTCGGAGGTGGAGGCGCGGGAGTGGGCGTCGGGCGTGAGGCGTCGAGGCGCGGACGAGTGTGGGTGTCGAGGCATCAAGGCGTAGGCGGGTGTGGGTGTCGAGGCATCAATGCACGGGCATGGGCGTCTGACGCAAGGCGTTAAGGCATAGGACCAGATCGATCTGCTAGCTTGCGCAGTCGCACACCCGAAGTATACGTTTATTGTCGTGCCCGCCGTCGCCGTCACCGTCGCTGTCGCCCTGCCCGCACCCACCGTCACCGGGCACGACCGCGCGAGAGGGAGATGAAGGCGGCGGGGGCGAGGGGGTGCTGGTCACAGTCGCGCGAGAGGGAGAGTGGGAGACGAGGGAAGCCTCACGCCGGGAGAGGGAGGAAGGCGGCAAGGGCGAGGGGGCGCCGGGCACGAGGGAGACAAGGGAGGGAGGGGGAGGGGTGGGAGGCACGACGCCCACCCGTCGTTGCTCCCGACGAGCCGCAGCGTGGTGGCCCCGCCCACCGTCACCATCCTGTCGCTCCGCACTGCCATGCGCGGCCGGCGTGGGAGGCTTGAAGGTGCCGGTCACGGTTCTCGCGGCACCGTCCCCCATGTCGACGCGGAGGAGGTGACCGGTGCTGGGCTGGTCCACGAGCAGAAACCCGTGCCTCACGTGCACGGTGAGGGAGGACACGGGAGATGAGGGGAGCGCCGCGAGGTTGCCGTTGGGGGACACCGGGACAGCTTGTAGATTTGGGCGCCCAAGGTGAAGAAAGCGGCGCCGGTGTGCGAGTCCACGGCGATGCTGCCTGGCGGGGCGAGGTCATGCAACGGGGTGGAGAAGAGGAGGCGGTGGGGGCGTGGGGTGCGGCAGAGCGCATGTCGAAGGAGGAGATGGAACCCGCAGACGTCACGATGAGGCGACGAGAGGGAGTTGCCGAGCCTTGCACGGGTCACGGGGAGAGGGCGGGAGGCGGCACGCTAGCAACGGCGAGGGAGGGAGTCGAGGGGTGTGGGGAGAGGGAAGGAGACGACGAGGGGACGGTGCGGTCGGCCGTGCGGGCTGTGAGGAAATGGTCAATGGGGGATTGGATCGATCGATTGACCGAAATACCGAATGGAGGCATGGAGCGGAGCCACCGAGCAAGCTTGGCGTCAGGCTTAGTTCGATTTTTAAGATCCGAATAACGAATACCGAATAAAGCCGAAATACAAACCGAATCGAAAACTGAAAAATCCGATTTTTTTTTTGGCTAATTCGGTTTGGTTTTTCGGTTTTGGTTAAAGATTGCCCACCCCTGGTGGCCGCGCTTAGCGCGAGGCCCCCCGAGATGCTGGCCGACAAGGAGGAGATGCTCCGCGTCGAGGCCCTGGAGACCAAGCTCGAATCCACCGAGAAGGTAGTACAGATTGCACTAGTAGACATGGAGACTTGCTTAGCTTGTGCTAGTGGCAGTAGTAGTAGTCTCTGGTCACACACATGCTTCTGACTATGGCCACCGGAGCCTCCCCCCTCCAGCATCTCGGCAAGGTGGACCGAGATCTCGTCGACTTGAGCCGAAATTTCACTGAGTTCAGCCGGAACTCACTGCTCGAAGGTAAGCCGGTGCTGACCGGAGCTCACTGCTAGAAGTTTGGTTGTCGTGGTGTTTTTTGCACATGGTTGTCCTGGTGTATTTTGCAGTTAAGAGCTCACTAAGATGCTGTATTGTTGGATCATCCAATCACTATTGAATGTCAAACATGCTATAATTCATATTACTGTCATTAGTTTGGTTGTCGTGGTGTATTTTGCACATGGTTGTCCTGGTGTATTTTGCAGTTAAGAGCTCACTAAGATGCTGTATTGTTGGATCATCCAATCACTATTGAATGTCAAACATGCTATAATTCATATTACTGTCATTTGCTTGTGAATGATGATAAATTCTTTCATGATTTTTTAATATTTTTTCTAGCCTTGGAAGACCATAAGGTAGGGGTTTGAAAATTGCCAAAATTTCAGTCAGTTTCCCCGAAGTTTCGGTTTTTTCGGTCACAAAATAATCTGATTTTGAATTTCGTCCAAAGTAACGAGATTTAACCGAAATTTCGGATTTCGATCACCATATTTAAAAGAGAATATGTCAGCGCTTTAGTACGTTTGGTCTTCGCCTAACTACAGAGGTACACGTAATCCGGCCGGCCACTCTTCCATAAGAAAAGAAAACATCACGACAAATTCGTGTAGTCTCATGAAAACAACGATTAACTAAGCATTTATTTTAAGCTGTATTGATTTAGCACGTTAGCTTTGTGATGGTCACTTGATTGTCGGGTCAAACGAGTTGAACAAATTGGCTCCTAGCTTGGTTTGCCAGGGAACCATGATCGACGAAATAGGATTTTGGTAGATTCTCCTACGTACCTCGAAAGGTTCATGAACTTTGAAATGCACATGATATGTCTCTGAACTTGCGAGTGTGCACGCTGTTGTTTTATTCGTTAGTCGGCTAAATAGGAAGTGGCATAGCAGTCACACATACCCCGACCTTCACAGTGTTTGTCCATAGTCTCGGTGGTCCCGTTTTAAAATATTTATCCATCGGCACTCTCTACCTCTACTTAGGACTCGTTTGGAACGCAAAATTTTCACGGGATTTTCATACCAAATAGTTTTGTTTCTGCGGGATTCAAGAAAAATTCCTAAGTTCCAAATGGGACCTAAATGTTTTTCGAAGAGGTTCGGTGATTGTAGCATGCCGTTCAACAGTAGTAGCATAGATGGTCATTTCTCACTAACCTCTTATTAGATTTAGTGCTCTTTTGATCTATGCATACGACGGACTATAAATAAATTTCGCGAAATGGAGGGAGTAGTAACCGGCAAGGAGGTAGGTCCCTGACTTGTAGATTGCGCGGTCGAAAAACCGGGCCACATGAAAGGTCCATTGTCTATGAGTAGTAACTGATTTTGGATACAAAGATGGTGTCTATGTTCTTGTATCATTCTCACATAGTTTCTAGTGATAACCTTTGGGAAATGAAATTGGGATCATTGGGTTCCTCCTAGCTTTTGAGTTTTGACAAGAAACAGCAACATGTCTCTCCCTTCCTTTTCCCTGCCCCTGCCCCAACTCCCAACCTCCCAACCCATTGTCATGCATTGCAGATAGACAGCGAATAGACCCTTTTAAGCTTAAGCATCAGGTGAGTGAGCCTGCCAAATCCAACTTTTGCAACTACAATTCGGAGGCGGGGAAGCTACAGTTATCATGCATGGTATGTACTGTACTGGTAAGTATCATCTGCCTTTTGCTAGAAACCAACCAGGCAGGCAATCTGATGGACATAATGCATGTCTACAGTCTAAAGACTTTCTTCTGCTAAAAATTCGTAGCATCTCTTGTGATCGGAAGACAGGGTGCCATTTGGCTTTCTGAGCAAGCAAGCGCAGGACAGGATGCTCAGTCACTACCCCTCCCTCCCTCCGTTGCAGCTCAGCCGTCCATCTCGAATCCCCATAGGTAGGGACGTAGGGCCAGCAGGAACAGGGGATAAGAAGGGCGTATAATTCGACGACACGACACGGCACGGATAGGCGAGGAGAGCTGGTTCGTGGCGCAAGGTCCCCGTCTCGTGGTATGGTACAACTCTTCCAGAAAAATGGATGGTGAAAACCTTCCAACAAGTTCCTGGTGGGCATCGCCTTTTTGCTCCGACTCCGAGGGATTATACGCAATGGAATCCGGGTTTTCGTTTATCCGATAGCCTCTAATGCCCCGTTTCCAACGTAGGAATTTCCCGATGTTTCCGGTGAAAGTCAACTTTTTTTTTTTAAATTTTTTTGACCAAGGCATATGTATTTATTATAGAAGAAAGAATAACGAACGAGCTACCTACGTACACACGCAACAAAAACAAAACCGAAAAACCTACTTGTTTCGAAGAAAGCCATAAATTAGATTATCAGAAGGGCTCTAGCTTGAGCCCGCTAATTTGGACGAAATCAGCAGGTTAATTCACACACTGGTGTTGGAACCGGACTAGATTGTCTGCCCATGCTACAGTAGAGCGATTGCTTTGTAACGCGGTCTCGTGTTGCCACATGCGTAGCTACGATTTAACCAAACGATTCGGTGCTCATGGCTGCTCTTACCACGAATCCTAATATTCTATGCCTTTATTCCAAACTGCCTCTCCCCATCAGATCTACCCTTTTGGCCCTTTTGTTTTCTTAAAAGTGACGGCTAATAATCCATTAATGCATAGAAAACGCCATGGCATTCTTTTCCCATAAAGCTACAACTTCTATGTGGGGTTATCTCCATGTGGTACTTTGCTTGCTATATTCTCTACTATCACAAATAGTTATCGTTTTGGATATCGACACTGGTGAGACTATATAGAGGCTCGATTATTCGGTGAGATGGATAACTCTTGATTTATAGAGTCAACCGACCGAAACACAACCGACACTAAGCAATCGTTGAACCTAACTCCTAGTTATTATCAACCGTGCCAAACCCCGATTGACCCGATCACGAAGATTAATTCCTGGAAGCAACCAAAAAAACAAGCAAAAACAATGCAAAATCAATTTGAAATTGCGAATATGGATTAAGGACCGATGTTGGGGTTTGAATAGCGGTCTTTACGGTTGGTCTAGTTGACTCAAACAAAGAACACAGAAGTTTCACGTGGAAAACTAATATAACAAAACCCAAATCTTATGACGGAGCTCGGCTAATTTAAATAGGTATCTAAAGAGAGCTAGACACGGACTCCTCTAATCTTACAGCTAAACAGATCTATTGCTATTCAATATGACTCTCAGACTTAGGACACAGAACTTTATCTAAGAAAATAAACCCTAACATAAACGAAAAACAAATCCTATTCGGTTGAAGAAATATGTTGTCATCCCAACAGACCTTCCAACGTAGGACAATAAAATTTGTTGGGCAGTGGTTGCGATCAAAGGTGCTTGTCTTTAGTGGTCGTGGTCGCTGTTGGTTAATGTTGGCCGTAGACTAGTAGGCGCATGAGTCGCGGACTAGTCGGCATGGGTCTTGGACTGATCGGCGTGGGTCGCGGATTGGTCGGGATCTTCTCACTCACTAAGGAGCGACTTCACCTGTCGGTTAAGCTCCTTGACTCGTGCTCGAGTCATTGGTCCAACTGGTGATTGAGGTAGCTCCTGGTTGTCCTGGTCAGAGATGGATGTGGATGGTTACTGGTCAAAGATTTCTGCATCATGCACAATGTGCACATAAGTATTAGTTGCATCTGTAGAAATGATGTCATCATCAGACACGGTCTCGAAAACACAGCTTTGACCACTAATTTATATTATAATATATTTATAAAACCTAATAAAATTATAATATTATGAAAGTACTTTTCAAGATAAATCCATACATATGATTTTCATGTATCCAATTTTTTTAAATTGACATTCAAAGTTATAAAGGTTTGACTACACATATGTTCCAAACGACAACTTTTTTTGTCCGGAGGGAGTAATACTTCATTCATGTATTGTATTTGATCATATTTCGATTTGTTATTCATCGATTTATGATATTTCAACCAAGAGAAATGTAGAATTGATAGGTATTTTACGAAATTGAACAAGTTGTGCATAGCTATACCCAGGGTTAACAAAATCGTGATAATTGACTCGATTATCGCGGTTTTTGACCGTATGGAGTCAATTCGGAATTCAAAATCGGTCAGAAAACCGTTCCAATTTAAAAAATTCAAAAAAATTTGTGTGACATAAACCGGTTGAAATTCGGTGAAAATTACTCAAAAATCGACCGCCGAACAATTTCAATTGGCCCGATCGATTTTCGGTGCAAATCGAATGGTTACATCGACCAGTTTTTGATGAAAACCGGTTGATTTTCGATTTTTCCAATTTTTAAAAATTTCTTCAAAAAGTTTGATTTCAAAACATTTTTGTTTTTGGCGATTTTCATTCTATTTTCGCGATAAATCACTACCGCCAGATCTTTGATTTTCAACCTCGATTCGATTTTGTTATCTGGCTATGCCCGCAATAAATAAATTTTAGAATCAAGAGAAACTCTAGTATGAAATGGACAAGGAAGAGCGACTACCACCAAATCCAACACTAACCTATATAAAGGCCACAAAAGAGACAAGACTGTTATGAGTCACAAAGCATCCGCAGAAGAGGCGGGCACGTGCAGATCACCTGCCTTGTGAAGGTCGCTCCTCCCCGTCCGCGTCGTGCCTCGTGACGCATCTCGATGGCTACCCACGCCGGCGCCGGAGACGCCGGTTGCGGCGCCGCCCCCGCCTCCGTGGCCAGACCCGATGAGGAGGCGCGCGCCCTCCTCCCCGCCTCCGCGTCCGGCGACTGCGACGACGAGGACCTCGAGGAGCGCGCGTACGAGGCGGCCGAGAAGGTCATCGTGTCCATCTCTGACGACCCCGACGCCGACGTCGACTTGGAGGCGGTACTATCCTCCTCTGCGGCGGCCCCGCCCTTCTCGTGGCGGAAGCTGTGGCTGTTCACGGGGCCCGGGTTCCTGATGAGCATCGCGTTCCTGGACCCGGGCAACCTCGAGGGCGACCTCCAGGCCGGCGCCGCCGCGGGGGACACGCTGCTGTGGCTGCTCATGTGGGCCACTGCCATGGGTCTCCTGGTGCAGCTCCTCGCCGCGCGCCTCGGGGTCGCCACGGGCCGGCACCTCGCCGAGCTCTGCCGCGACGAGTACCCCGACTGGGCGCGCCGCGCTCTCTGGCTCATGGCCGAGGTCGCCATGGTCGGCGCCGACATTCAGGAGGTCATAGGCAGCGCCATCGCCATCAAGATTCTCAGCAGGGGTTACCTGCCGCTCTGGGCCGGCGTCGTCATCACCGCCTTGGATTGGTGAGTCCGGAATTTTTGTGGTTACCGTCTTGTTCGGTTCCAGTTCTTGAATTGTTGGAGCTTTCGTGTGGCCGGCAATCTGTTTGATTGTGATTGTGGAGATGCTGAATCACAGGATAGTTCCAAAAGATTAGAGCTTTTTTTTATCTGCATTGGGGATGTCTCCACCAATTGAGATTTTTCCAAAATAAAAGAAAAGAAAAGATTACAGCTTTTAGGTCTAGTTGGCTTGTTGCTACTCACTATTTCAACTTGGATACTGGATCATTAGGAGAGATTGTGTGAGGTTTTGGTGTTAATGGAGGTGTTAGATCTCAGTTAGTTATTGTTATTGTTGACGTAGTTTCATAATAGTTTGAGAACTCGACATGTTTAGGTCTCAATCTGGAAGAATGTTTGATTTTCGAGTTATCACTATATCAGTGAATCGGTGACAATTGATACTGTACACTTGATCCACCTTGATTCTCAAAAATAAAATGATTCACTTTAAATTCATGGCGCCTTATGGCATAGAAAGGTTACAGACAGTTTACCTGCTTTGACATAAGAGTTAACAAAAAGGTCCGAGTACAAGTCTCAAGTTTGAAATTAGATTCATTTTCTACTTGTCTACTAGAGAAATTTATTTTTTCTTATATGCTAAGGTGAAAAGATTAGACAAATTTGTTATATCATTTGAATTTTGGCCTCCAGTTTTTGGTTGTCAAGTTTTTTTAATTAAAAAAAAATCAAAACCTGGTGTGAGCCACAGGATACGAGTGAGATGGGTGAAATAGTGCCAAGCATCTAGTGTCATATGTGATAGAAAAGTCCCTCAAAAGTTAAATGGTAAGTTCTATAGGATAGCGATCAAACCTGTGATGCTGTATGGAGTGGAATATTGGGCAACAAAAAGATAACATGTACAAAAAATGAGCGTAGCAGAGATATGGATGGTATGGTGGATCTGTAGTCATACAAGACGAGATCGAATCCGCAATGATGATATACACGATAGGGTTGAGGTAGTACGAATTGAAGAAAAGCTTGTCCAACATCGTTTAAGATGGTTTGAACATTTCCAATGGAGGCCTCCTGAGGCATAGGTGTGTAGTGAAATTTTAAGCCATCTCGAAAACATAAGAAGAGGCAAAGGTCGATCGACACTAACGTGGGAAGAAGCGGCTAAAAGAGACTTGAGGGATTGGAATGTACCCAAAGAGTAGGCATTGGATAGGAGTTCATAGAAGTTAGCGATTCACATACTGGAACCATGGCCTAAGATTGAAGGTTTATAGTCTTTTGACTTTGATTGGGTTTTATTCCTAGCATACCTCAACTTGTTTGGGACAAAAGACTTGGTTGTTGTTAAAAAAAAAAATCAAAATAGGGTTCAAGAGCACCTATTGAACTTATACTACTACAAAATATTCATCTCATCAGAATTCTGGGCCACTGATTACTTTATTATGTGATGTTCTATGCCAACATTACTTGACTTTTTCATGTTAGAGTCTGTTCTCCTAATCGTTGTTCTACTTTTCTCTCTCTGAAAAATTGTGGTAGGAGAGTATGATTTTTTGGTGTGTCCTGTCTGAGGGAGTGTAATATGAAGTTCCGTGCTGGACTTTTGCACAATGAATTGATGCTGCTGACACCTTCATACTATATTTTATTTCTGAAGAATTAGATGTTTGCTACCTAGTGTCCAAATGCATGTTCCTAGTCACTGCTTAATCCTTATTAAATTGTTTGATGGGGCCGTTGCTTCTTTTGATTTTAGGATTTTTTTCTTTGTCTTGTTCCAGAGTCTTCTCGATGGTCCTTGCTTTGCTTATAATACGGCATGCACTTTTGTCCATATGGTCAAAAACTCAGTTAAAAACTCATTTGTTTAGGATATTAATTAAACTGATGTTTTCTGTGTGAATTTCTGCCTGTGCTTTGCTCCTAGAAGGTGCTAACAATTAAACATCACTATACTTAAGTACTATGCTTGTTTAATTAAGTGCCTTTAGTATGTTCATTAATAGTCAAAGGCTATGTACCTAGAATTATTTGGATCATCAACTTACCCTGATGTTATGTTTTGTCAGCTTCATTTTTCTTTATCTTGAAAACTATGGGGTAAGGAAACTAGAAGCTGTATTTGCATTTCTAATTGCTACGATGGCCTTCTCCTTTGCATGGATGTTCACCGATACCAAGCCCAATGGGAAGGACCTGTTAATCGGTAAGGATATCACTGATCTGCTTTTGATTCTGCAAGCTGTCTCATACACTCGTATCCATTGATCACATAATTGTATCAACAGGCATTTTGGTTCCAAAGTTGAGCTCTAGGACAATACGACAAGCAGTTGGGGTTGTTGGCTGTGTTATCATGCCCCACAATGTATTCCTTCATTCAGCACTTGTGCAGTCGAGAAAGATAGACACAAACAAGGAATACCAAGTACGCGAGGCGTTGAGATACTATTCAATAGAGTCAACCATCGCATTGGTTGTATCCTTCATGATAAATCTCTTTGTCACAACTGTTTTCGCGAAAGGATTCTATGGCACTACAGAAGCTGGCAATATTGGCCTCGAAAACGCTGGACAGTATCTACAAGAGAAGTTTGGTGGAGGATTTTTCCCTATCCTCTACATTTGGGGGATCGGGCTATTAGCGGCTGGACAGAGTAGTACCATAACAGGAACTTACGCTGGTCAGTTTATAATGGGTGGATTTTTGAATTTGCGGTTGAAAAAATGGATGAGGGCACTGATCACCCGAAGCTTTGCAATTGTGCCAACTATAATTGTTGCTCTGTTCTTTGATACATCTGATTCTGCACTGGATGTTCTAAATGAGTGGCTCAATGTGCTTCAATCAATTCAGATCCCTTTTGCACTGATTCCACTGATAACTTTGGTATCCAAGGAGCAAGTCATGGGAGTATTTAAAATAGGTCCCAACACACAAGTAAGTCATAATTTGCTGCAGAATTAATTCATGTTCTGTCTTTGCAGTATTCTACTGAAGGAGCACCACACACCGGTAAGGTGTAGTGGACTCAGTCCAAGGGTTAAGACTGAGTAATCCCTTTGTTTTATGGCATGGTCAAATCTTCTGTTGATAGTATCGTCTACTCATTAAATATTGTCCATAACTGTATTCATGGATATTGATACCGATAAGGGGCATGTTTTAAGATTATTTGTGTGCTGGTCACATATCCTAGATGCTGTTAAGGAGAAAAATGTTAGCATGTTGATTTGTAAAATAAGTGCAATATTTACAGTCGGTGTTCCATTCGGGGGAAAAAATCCTAGTTATGTTCTTGCCAGTTCACTATTGCAGATTTTGCTGCAGCAAAGCCGCTGTCACCACATGCTATAACAAAAAAACTCCACACTAAATTCAGAGCCGGTGATACTGTAGGGTAGATTTTTTTTCCACCTGTGTTTGTCTGTGTTCTTTTAGAACTTGCATTAAATCAGCATCTCCACAAGCTTGTTATCTGATCAAGTGAGCAGCATTGTTCTAGCTATTTTATTGCTTTGATTTGACATTGTTGAAGTTTAAAGCTGATGGTGTTCTAACTCAGTTGTGGCATTTTGATGCAGGCTGTAACCTGGACAGTAGCCACACTATTGATCACAATCAACGGCTACCTCTTGTTGGATTTCTTCTCTTCTGAAATACGAGGTCCTTTGTATGGCTCAATTCTCTGCGTGGCAGTACTTGTTTATGCTTCGTTTGTACTGTATCTCATTCTGCGGGGTACTGAGCTGTCCAACCGGATCATCTTAGCGATTCGCAAGAGTTTGTCATGACAAAGATAACCAATTTTGCTCGTTTTACATTGTCATAATGTCTCAAACGTATAGAGAATACCAGACAAACTTGGGAGACTGGGGATTGGAGATCTCACCTCTGTACAGCGACATTGAAATGGTCGGTTGTTGACAAGAACCGCAAGTCTGCAACTGTTGCTGCATTTGTTATAGCACTCTTGACTGCGTCTGGAAGGAAAACACACAAGAGAAAATGATCTGCTGATGTTGTTGAACAGCTTTGCATTCTTTTTGTTTCTAACTTTGATGCCAACGAACTAAGCATAGAGAAAGAAAACACTAGGAGTGGAAGAAAGCAATGCTTTGATTTGACATGACTGATGCTTTATGTTGCGGTCCTGATATTTTGATGCTGGGAGTTCGTACTCGAATCTGCCATGCAGTCCTGGGGAACGGGGATGACAAAACATTACGCAAAATCAGCATATTTAGTCACTTTTGCCGATATCGTAGAACAGAATGGTTATGTAGACAGGATCAGTATCCCCATCACCAGCCGGTTTGATCGGAGTCGCGCCACCGCATCGACGAGAATAGCCTCAGCACGTCAGAGCTGGTGAGCTTCTCCCGCCTAAGCACCGGGGGCGAGGGAATCCTCAATCTTGTAGCAGGTGGCGGGGGTAAAAAAAGCTCGTTATGGTCCCAAACAAAATTTCTCTAATTACAATAGCTAATAGATTTAAAATTAAAATGAGTGTATTTCAATCGAAAAAAAGTTAACCAGGCTCAGCCCAATACTGACTCGTTAACTCAAATTTGAAATAACCACTTAAATGATAAATAAATTCATTTTACAATCTTGAAAGAAACTTGATAATAGCTCCTTAAACTCGATAGTCAATCCTAGCGACCAGCATGACGTTGTCTACAGGCGCCTGCCCAGAGCTCGACCTGCGTCTCCTGTTGCTGCTGAGGTCGGGCAGCGCGGCCAAGCGGTCGTGCTCGACGAGGGCGGTCAGATGCAGGTTCGGTGGCGTAGCAGGAAGACACTCCCGGCGGTCCAGGGACGAAACGGCGTCGAGGAGGCCGACGACGCTACGCGCTTGATTTTTCCTTCGTGCCCTTGCAATACTCGGTATTTATTTACCGTTCACGCTCTCGTTGGTTCGGATCACAAATGAAATGCGCGATCGTGGACCGTTCGATCGGCGTTGTCCGTCTTAGATCGAGGGGGGATTTAACGTGTCTGGGAGGTGCCTTTTCCATAAAGAGAACTTACGTTACTCGTATTACCTTTTTACACCCTCTCAGGTTTGGATCGCAAATAAAGTCTGCGATCATGGCCGTTCGATCAACCTTTTGCTAGCTTATTTGCTCTAGGCACATCATATTGGGCTTTAAGTAGGCTTGCGTGACGTAGGTTCTGTTTGTTTCGGCTTTTCTATTGACTTAAAAACAGAAAAATCAAAATCGAAACAAATGAGACTTTTAAATCAGGCTTAAAAAAAGACAAAAGCATCCATATAACTATAAGCAAAAAACTAGATGAGAGGTGTTTTTTGGGCTTTTTAAGGATGAAATAACCCTTTGCCATTAAAAATCTCCAAAATTACCCACCAAATGTCATCATATATAAACTCAAGAATCCTTCTCCTATGTCCTCATTTCTCCTCGTCTTCTCTCGCTCCTCTATGCGACATGCCTTCTCCCTCCGCCGCTTCGGTCTCTGTCGTCCCCGACCTCCTCCCTCCTCCGTCGTGCTTAGCCTCCTTCCTCTTCCACCGACCCGTATCAAGTTAATAAATAATTATGCTCAGAATGAAGTTTCATCTCAAGATTAATCTATGTTTTTCAATACGACATTCGGTGAAAAAAGTATGAAACATTTGTATTAGATAAATCAGTACATAAGAAAAGTCCTTACAACCTTAAAAGGTATTTCAAACTTCTAGCAATAAGCCACACCCAGAGGGTTCACAAAACCGAATTTCAAAAAATCGTTTGAAATTCAAAATTCGAAAACCGCTCGAAAACCGTCAGAAACTGAAGGGTTAAGAAAAAAAAATTGAAAAAAAAAAATCAAAAATCGCTCGGTTTTTCAACGCATAAATTTTTCAATTTTTTATTTAAAAAATTAAATTAAAATGGTTTACCGAGCGGTTTTGGATATCGAACCGCAGCGGTACGCTCGAAAACCGCGTTTTCGTCGGTTTTGTGATCCTGGCTACACTATCCAACTCATCAAAAAGCTAGGATACCAAACAACATGTCTTGGCTTAAAAGCAGACGGCTTAAAAGCTCGTTAAGCCAAAAAATCTAGCTTTAAGCCAAAAGCTAAAAAGCCTAAGCCGAAACAAACATGGCCGTAGTTTGATCGGGTAACTCGCATCTGGCGGCGAGCTCACACTCTTCTTAGACGAGTGTTTTTAAAAAAATTGTTTTAGGTGGGTGATATATATCATGTTCCAATATTTAGGTTTACTCATCCTTATGTCTTGCAATGTGAGATATGACACACCATTTAGAAAGTTGCTGTCCGGCCTGCAACCTTGTAAATTAAAATGTGTTGCAACTCGATAGATTCCATTCATTGTCTTATGAGTGTTAATCTAGTGAGTGACTTTTAGTGCTACAATTTACAAGGCTAGCCTACTGGCTAGGCTCGCTGCATGCTTCACTGGCTGTCGTCAAAATCTCGAGCGACTTCATCAGCGACAAGTTAGCATCATCCGTCTCACGTAATTTCGGTGGAAGTTCATCAAAATGGACGATGTTCATGTTTGTTCTTGTGACTTTATAGTATAGTTTAGATGGAACTTTATGTAATTTTCTTTTATTGCTGGACTCAAATCTGTGTACGTACAGTAGTATTGTATATTAATATAAACTAGAGTCTTTTTCTTAAAAAACTTCGATACCTTCGGTTGCCATTGTCAACTTGTAGAAGGAACCTAAGCGGTTTGTTGCTACACTGGATGTTTAGTGGAGCATTTAAGGTGCTGTCTGGGACGTGTTTGTCATGCACCTCCCTTTTATGTCCTTGAATTTGTAGACGAATATAAGCTCTTACCGGCTGGCTACTGCTGAGTGGTTTTCTGGAAGGAGGCTTTCATAACATTCACTATGTATTTATGCTGCTCAACATTGCGAAGTTTCATGTATCCTGAGCCGATTTGGGTATACTCGTTCTCATTATCTATTTTTAAGTGCTAACGTCCATTCACATCTTGCCACATGGTGTCAACTTTAGGAGCCTCCTTCCGTTTATTCATGGTGGTGAAATATATTTTGCACCACCACCACATGTTATGGTTTGTTCTCAACATGCTTATGACTTTCATTGGGTTTGGTATAAGTGTCAATCCGGAAGTCATTGTGGAAAGGGAAAACCGGCATACGTTATAGCTCTAGTGACCTTGCTCATTTGACCTATGTGCAGGAAGGATATGGTGGTCAGGGCGGAGCTGGGTCTCGGGCTAGTGGGGCCTAGACCTAAGGCCTAATCTAAATAACAGTGGACAAACACTGTTCATTTTTTATTTGGGCCTGAGGCCTGGTACTACATATCCGGTCTGGCCCAGGCGCACTCGCTTGACCAGGGCACCAGGCATCTCGGGCTCTCGGCCAGGCCAACGCTCGCTCACGCCGCCGCCCTCCCGCAGTTCCGCCCGATCCGAGCTCACGCCGTCGCTTCCGCCTGCCCGCCGGTCGCCGCTCCTGCCCCGGCTGCTGCTCTCCCGCAGGCCTGCTCGTCTACAGATCCTGCCGACGGGCGAGGCGACACAGCCGGCCGCCGCTCGGCCCGCTCGCGCCCCTGGCACCGCTCGCCGGTCGTCGCCCCCAGCCCCCCACAACCGCGCCTCGCCCTCTGCTCCTCCATCCTCGGCAGTCGGCCCCACAAGCTTTGGTGAAACCGTGAAACACTGAAAGACCTGCACTCCTGCAAGTTGCAGCTCCAGCTCTCCAGCTATTACAGTAGAGTTCCAGGTATTGGCCAAGTTGTATGTTCTGTGAGTATATATTGTAGTAATTAATGCCAATGCCATTTTTTTAGTTCTTTCGTGTTGCTAAATGTCAATATGAAGTTGAGTTGAAGCTGAGATGCAGTGATGTTTGTTTGATTGGAGCATTTGCTGCTGTATTCTAGAGTATGATTGTAAGAATATACATAATTGATAATTGGTGTGCTGTACTGCTGTTCATATGTAGATTTGCTCTGAATAATTGCACATTTGCACTTTTAGGCTGTAGCAAATTAGCAATAGATAATTGGTGTGCTGTACTCCTGTAATACTTTAAATCTGAAGGGAAAAAATGATGGTTGTGTTACCGCAACCAGTTAGGATTTTTGGGTTAGTAACTTCGGCATATAGATGTATAAGTACAACCGATTGTTGCAAATTATGATTCAACTTTCCTTGTCACCTGTCAGAATTTGACCTTTGATGTTAATGTAATATGTTTATCTAGCCTTTATAGATTCCTATTTTCCTTTTCTCCAATTTAATTTGGTTTGTGCTCTTTTGATGTATTGCTTACAAAAATGGCTTGTAAGCTAGAGCCTGGGTGTTGATTAGAGGATTGGATGCTCTTGTCAGTTGTTCTGATGGATGATTTTGTTTTTACTTGGCCATTGCTACACTGCATACTGTCTCATGGAGGTATGACTGTTATGTATCTCTGACACACGTCTGGAAATTTTAAAATATATTATTACAAATGTATAGGTGAGAAAGATCCTTCGTGATTGGATATGTATATCCCCCAAAAAAAAGTAAGCTTGAGGACACCAACAGATGAATTCTGTTGTTCTATTGTTGACGAAAATATGATAGTCTCAGATGCACCAAACCTTCGTTAATTAGGTATTACCTTTTCTACTACTCCACTACGCTATATTGTTTTGACATATTTTATCTATTTTACTAAAATGTTAAGTATGGAATTCAAATTTATTTTTAATTGTGTTTTTTTTCTGTACTTTTGTTATACTTAAATGTCTGTAGTCTTTGACAACAGTAATAGTCACTTATTTTCAGCCCGAGGCGTACAAAAATCCTGGCTCTGTCACCGATGGTGGTGATCTTCATGTGCATCCGAATGACTTATACTCTCCATGGAGATTCTCTTTAAACTACATTATGTATGGTTCTTATATTACATAACCTACCTAATGTATGTGGTTATATAACATAATATAGTTTCCTTGGTAAATGTGTGTTATGTAAGAACTTTGGATGCGTTATGTAAGCCAAAATTGTTGCAGAACAAAATGGTATTGGATGGAAGTCAACTGAAAGTGATATCAATGAAGTGAATCTGAACTTTTATGATCTACAATCATGGAAACATTTTCCTTAAATTTTAACTTTGTTTGTAATTTGACACTGTAATCCTACATGTACTGATGTGAAATTTTATTTCTAGGCACAGGCCACGAATCAAAACCCTCATTTATATATAATAAAAACCTTTTATTATGAACGTATATTTTAGATTATTTAAGGTTATATATTATTCAATTCGAAACAAAATTTTAATGCTATATTTATCTATAAGTTTCTTATATTTAACACTTTATATATTTTAAAGTAGGAAGATGACATAGTTGCATCTATAAATAAAATACTATTATAATGTTATAACTTTGCGGTTTTTAGTAATATATTGTAACATTACTATTATAATGTTATAACTTTGCGGTTTTTAGTAATATATTGTAACATTAAAATTACTACATGTAAAAAAAATGTAGTGTTGTAAAACAAAACAAATAAAAGGGGAAGTTTATAATGTTTTTATTCCTACGTATTTTCCACTTCCTCCACTCTATTTAATTATAGCATGAGTAGTGAATGATAAAAAAAAGTATCTTAGTGCATGAAATACAAATGAATATGCCATAGATTTTTTTTTGGCATTAGAAGAAGTAGATATTTTCATCATGAATGATATCGGTTCAACAAACACCACAAGCATCCTCAAGTGGTCATAAATAAGAAAATTACTAAAAGTGGGTGTAGATTGAAGAAGTCACAACCATGGTTTCTTGTAGGGTGTGTTACATCAAATTTTAAATGATAAGAAGCTGAATACATATTCACTTCTATAATGAATAACAATCACATGCATGAACTTCTAGCCTATGTTTAGAATTCTGTATGTACTACAACTTTCATTTATGCCTCGACCAGTGTAAGGTATACAATTACTTACTAATAGGGGTGTCGATGGATTGGATATAGATGGAATAGCAATATTCTCATGTTTGTATTCATACTTTTTAAATGGACATGAATATGAATTCGCATCGAATGTTGTAATGAATCTGAATCGAATGCCTACTAAATTTGATCAGATTCGGATATCCACTTATGTAATAGCAAGGTATTTATGATATTGTATACTCATACATAGCACACTTAATTATTCTAATTAAATATGTCACCTAAAGAAACGTGAATTCACATTAAACTAAAAATACTCGTCCAAGTAATTAGCTATACTGCAATAAAATATGTGCGTTGTTTTATCGCTTTTGAATACGAATACGAATAGTGCGGAGAAAATAACATTTTGGATGGTAAAAGACCATACCACATTCATATCCTTATTTTTACGTGAATATGAATAGGGGAAAAATTATTAATCGAACGGAAAAAATTTAAATCATATTTGTATTCTATCAAATACAATAGTTGAATAAATCGGATAATTCATATAGTTTGACACCCTTACCCACTAGCTTGGTCGGTTGTATACTAGTACTGAAAAGTAATGACCGGCAATCACGTAACAAGCAAATACATATTTGCTTTAAAAAATTTGACGAGCCACTCGCATGGGTAAATGGGCCTTCGTGCTACATTATTTGGTCCGGTGTTCAGACGAACAATATGCAGAACCAGCAGTCTCACTCTGGTCAGTAGCAGAGAATTTGCTCTGATTGTCTGATCTACTTAGTAAACCTAAAGAACAGAACAGCTGTGCATGTTCGTAATTATGTTGTGCTCTCCCAGTTGAACTCTGTGGTCAACCTATACTGACAGCTCCATGGATAATTTTTTTACGAAAGCCTCCAGACGTACGTTTTTGCAAATATAACTCCTGTCAAAGTAGAGGGAGGAAAGAGTTAACGTGAAACCGGACGATCAACGCCAGCGCGGAATCCAGCCAGTGACGCAGCCATCCACGTTGCTGGTGCGCGGGAGGAAGGTGGGCTTTCCGCGGTCCGCATCCGCTGCTGCATGCTAGGATGGCTAATCTATAAATTAATTATTTTGAATTTATTTCATGGTTTATTATACTGGTCTTACGTTTGGAATGAATTGACTAGAGCAGGACAACGTGACTAACATTTGCTATGATACATACTAGAACACAACTGTTGTACGGCTTGGACCGAAAAGTATGCAGCTTGGACCGAGAGCATCCAGCATGCGGGCAAATACGAACAGCGGAAAGCGCACGGTCACGACTCACGGACTCCCCTTGCTTCCGCGCACCGGCAGCGCAGAAGGCCGTCAAGCTCTCCAGGTTCCACGCTGACTGGATCTGCTGTGTTGGTTGCTCAGTTTCGCACACGGTGTTTTTTTCGCGCTCGTCAGAGAGTTATATTTGTACAGTCGCCTAGCTCTCCAGGTTCCACGCTGTCTGGATCTGCTGTATTGGTTGCTCGGTTTCGCACCACGGTGCTCTTTTCGCGCTCGTCAGAGAGTTATATTTGTAAAGCTGTACGTTCGAAAACTAGTTTTATAAAAAAAAAATCGTCCATAAGACTAGTACAGTAAAAGCTTCACCCATACTCGACTGCTAGAGAATTGAAGACAAGGATCTGTATCTATCACCCTGCATTGCTAGAGAATTCAAGACAAGGATCTATCTCTATCACCCTACAACATCTCAGTAGAGTATTAGGTAATAAACCTGGTGCTGGATGTCATGTAGTACCCATAGAGGTGGGTGTCGTGCCATGCTGGACTGATCTGATATGAACCCATCGTGTTTAATGCTTGAACCGTGTCGGGTCGCGACGGTCCGTCGTGCCGTGCTGTGCCGGCTCGACTTGTCTTTGACGAGCCCAGGCACGGCCTATTTGCGCTTCGTGCCGTGCTGGTCTAGACTCGGCTCATTTGTACTATTGCGACGAGAGGAAAGGAGTCAGAGACACATAGAGTCGAGGCAGTGGACACAAATATTATAGGAAAAATAACTAAAATTCATTTATTCTTGAATAGTTAAAGAGAGCGAGGGAGACAGGCGAGAGAAGGAGAGATTGAGAGAGACGGGCTCTCAATCTCTCTCAGCTCTCTTTCCTCTTGCTCATCTCTCTCAGGTATCGGCGGCGGGGGTGACGTTCATGCTGCTGGGTGCATCCATAGCGCTCATACTCTGCTGATCGGTGACCTTCATGCTGGACTTCTTTCTTATGCCCTAGGTCATCGGTCCGGCACGACCTTTGCTATAGTGGCGATCGGGCCGTGCCATCTATCGTGCCCAATTCTCAAACACAATATAATCCGTACTACAATGTTACGCTGACACGATACGACCCACCTCGTATGGAACCGAATTTTAAATCGGACCATCCCACCGTATCATGCCGGCAAAAAAAATGCCTGGACGAGTGCCCACACCTCTGTACCCACTCGTAAGAAATGCAGACGCAGGCATGAAGCACATGTATAGGATGTGCAGTGCAGCCGGGTGGCTTTTCTGGCAAATGCATAGTGCCACGTATGCCTCTGCCGTCCGTCACTACTGATCCAACAGTGGTTCTGTCAGATATATCGTGCCACGCGCGCGCCTGCCATGGTGTTTGGAGCAGTGGAGCGCTGTTTGGTAATGAGCTAATTAACCCTTCCTCTCTGCTGCGATGCGAGGAACGTCGAGGCCGCTGAGTGGAGGTGGGGAACCGGCGGCGCCGGCGACGGCGCGGCGTGGGAGGGTTCCCCGTTGAGCAGGGTGGAGATTTGGTCGACGGCATACAGCGGAGCCAGCTAGCAGCGAGCGCGGGCGGGGCAGCTTCCCCGTCCAGGGTAAGGCTGCGAGCGCCACATCAGCGAGAGCACGTACGCTCTCGACGTCGCAGATGGCGAGCTTCTCCCGCCGGAGCTCCGGCCCGCGCGAGGGCCGCAGGTTGCATGATGGGCTTCAGATTGCACGCAGAGCTAAAGATTGTCCGTAGCTAGCTGGCTAGGTTGCATGATGGGCTTTTGGCTCGGCCGTACGTCCGTACCTGCTAGATGGGCTACGGGAAAATTGGCCCATTATCTTACGATGAGACGATCTTTAAATTCGTGCATTCTCGTCCGGCAGTCAAAAACCTGATACAGTATGGAGAGAGAACCCAACTGTACAGATAACAAATATGCATGTTTGTGCTGTGTTATCACCTGTGTAGCCAGGAATTTAGGAACCAGAGTGCGGAGTTAAAAACCTGCTGATTTTTCCGCTCTACTACATGGCTAGATAGTATGATATAATTATTATTATTTATATATAATTGAAATACAATGGTTGTTATATAACTTCAATATTTATATATGATTAATCTGCACTGTTATAATCTATCCCTACCAAAAATAAGTGGTATACATCCTTATCTTTTTCTTTCGATTAATGTGAGAATTTCTTTTTTTTTTCATTTTTAGGATTTTGCGGGAGTTTCTTGTACTTAAAATGAAGGAATGAGTTGACTTCAATATCACCGTATGTTTTTATTTATATTGATATTGTATGATAAAACATATCAAGGCAGACACTAGCAAAAGTCACCTAACTTGAATTACAAATTGTGGGATAAAATGTTAATTAGGGGTGCAAATATGATGTACGTGCCCATGTACCAGAGTTCACAATATCGATATCGCGATAATCGACTATATCGAGATTTTCAAAAATAAAAAAAATCGGGTCGAAAATCGATCGAAAATAGGTAGAAATTGAAGGGTTTTGAAATCAAACTTTTGAATTTTTTTTTAAAAATTGATTTTTAACGATAATCGACCGAAATTTTGCAAGCGATTTTTGTGAACTTGACTTCTTCAGCGGTCGATTTTGTGAGCGATTTTCACTCGATATTCAACGATTATCGCGATATTTACATCGCATAATTTTTTTTTGATTTTTTTTAATTTAACCGGTTTACCGACCGGTATTAGATACCGTACCGGCTTGATATGGTCGATAATCGCTATATTCGAGCGATTATCGATGATATTGCGAACCCGAGATACACACACTATACATATTATAAACCTACCTTTCTTTTAAAAATGGAGGCACCCACTGCAACGCCCTAACCTACCCTTTATGTTATATACTAGTCAGAGCCGCGAGTTACGCTGCACCGTGTAGATTTTGACATATTGCTCAGATGGCAAAATCATCCTTCATGGTGGATGCTTTTTTTAATCTTCGGCCTCATCCAAATAAAAGTGTAAATCTAGCTTCCTTTCTGACCGCGAAACACCGGTGGATGGAACGGTCAACACCGTGCTCATCTACCACGGTAGGTCACTGTCACCACACTCACCACAATATACAACGCTACTGTAGTACCCGAGCTCGGTAGGGCGGGTACCGTGATGCCCGAGCTCAGTAGGTACCTGTCGTCTTAGGAAAACACAGTAAGTGACACTTATCGATTACTGGTGCTTCCACGGTTGAGAAAATGACTAGATTTGTAATTTCGCTCGAAATGAGACTAACGATTAAAAAAAATGGACATAGCACAACATACACTCAGGCTTCATTCGTAGCTACCTGCTTAGGCTTTGCATATGCATGCATGGATGCAGTAGTACAACAAGTTGAATGCTCAAAAGTTTCGGCGGATCCATCGCTCGCTCTTTACCAGCCAGCCAGCTACAGTTCTTGTTACACCCTGTCTGTTCTCTCCGTCGCATCCGGCCGCCATTTGTTTTGTTTGTACGTACATATCTATGTGGTCACCACAGAGTGCATTTTGGGCTTGTTCATTTTTCAGCTGCGATTCCAATCGACCTATCAATCGAACGTACCCAGTACGTGCATCGGTGCTAGCTTCGACTGGCTTATTTTGGCTGTGATCGTAAATTAAGCAAGCTAATTTGTACTAGTATCTTAATTTTTTCCCCGGCCTCCAACCATGTACTGCTAATTAACTGCAGTGAAACCACGGTTCCTCATAGGCTCATAGCTAGTTAATTTCCTACGTACATCCAATCAATATGTAGCTAGCTTCACCCTCACTCCTCTTAAGTCCTCTTCATCAATTAACACCCACCCAACCCAACCCAACCATCCGAAAGAATGATTAACGTACTAGGATTGCTCCCTGCCAATGCCATGCATGCATTCAGTAACTAACATCGATCAATCCTAGCAGGGGTGGAACCAGCTTAAGCCTTAGTCTCGAGCCGATCTGAGCTGGTTCAAAGACTATAAGCTAGCCCAAAGGTCTAAACTTGATATTCGCACTGAATTTTTGGTTCAAATGTCATGTCTAGACCCGAGTGATCCGAGGCCTGACTCCGTCACTAGATCCTTGCTAGCCTGTAAAATGAATCCAGTAATTCCTGAGCCGGCCAGCCACGTACCTTAATTGCATCGACCTCATTCGCGCCCCTGTTTTTTTGCTGACCGATCGATCGATCCCGGACGATCAATGTACGTGCGTGCATCACGACGTACAGGCTTCTGATCGATCGACTTCTGCAGATCATGCAGCTGTCTGACACCATCATCAGTCGCCTCGTCTGTCGTCTCCCACACGGCATTCACATCGATGCGATATACAGTGAGTACCGTACGTACTATAGCTACTGCATGACGTAACAGCACCGGCCAGCTTGCAACTTCGCAGTAGTATAACCATGTGCTAATAATACATGTGCTATACTAGCTTAGCTAGCTAGCTGCAGTAACCATGCGTGCACGGATGCACGCACGGATTGGTCGATCTGACACTCTGACAGTAACAGTAAAGATCGATCAGCAATGGGAAAAAAATCCAAGTCATACCGAACGATCGATCAGATGGCAGTGCTAAGCCGCTCTCAGTAAGTTAAGTTGTAGTGGTTTCCATCTTAGAAACACGCTCATGTGAAATGGGACAGAGTTAACTTAAGTAGTCATCGGCTGTTACGATCCGTTCATCAAAACAATTTTTTTATAATTTATGTGACAATGTTATGGCTGTTATTGTAACGACGTGTACGTACGTGTGTCACACTGTGCTCGCATGCAAATTCCTTTAAACATCGCATAACCCATGCATGCCGATCAATTGATCGTGCAGACGCGTATACACAATGTACATATAGCTAGGTACAATACAATATATGCATGCATAATATCATATTGCACAGTAGCTTGCCTTTTCTCCGGCAAAATTTCAAATACGGACAACTTTGTACAGTATAATTTCAATTTTGGACAACTTTTGCGCGTATAGCGGAAATAGCGATGATGGCCGGCACTGGGCACCGGCAGTGCATAGCGCAAGACTGGTGTGCCGGCTATGCCATAGCCAAGACTTAAAATCGCTATGGCATAGCCCAAAACCGGCTATGCCCGTGGGCCCCGCCGCAAGTCGCGTCGCTCGTCCGCTCGCTTGTTTGCGATTTCTTCAGATGCGCGATAGCCAATTAATTTGCATGCATGTTGATGATTGCTAAGCCGGGTTCCACCGGTCTCGTCGAATGTCACCTCGGTTGTTTGTATCCTCCTCACTTTGCGCCGATTACGTCGCGTGGAGGTGATTTCTTTTCATCGCAGGGTAAGGGAATTTTAGTAAAGCGATTTTAATAGGTGGAAGAGGAAACTTAAATTACGCAAACATGTTAACTACAATTTTGGGTTGGATTGGATATGCCTAAATTTTTGGGATTTCGGATTTTTCTAAGATAGCGAGAATTTTGGTTTTGACCTAGATGATCATAAATCTGATCGGTTTTCTTGTTTGTAGGGTCGGATTTAGCACCAATTTTTTTGTGAAGAATTGTAATGCCTTTTCTAAGGAATACATGTGAAAAATTTGTAGAAGAAATACACATATACAAATTATGTAACCTTAACCCTAAACCGTAACTTAAATTATGCGAACATGTTAACTACAATTTTTCGGATGGATTGGATATGTTGAAATTTTTGGGATTTCAGTATTTTTTAGCGAGATTCTCGGTTTTTTGACCGATATGATCAAAAATTCGACCGGTTTTTATGTTTGTAGGACTGGATTTATCACCAAAATTTTTATGGCGAATTGTAATGCTTATCTGAGTAATAAATATGAAACTTTTATAAAAAAATACATATACAAATTATGTAACCCTAACCCTAAGCCCTAACTTGAACCTAACTATAAACCCTAACTTTCGTTGGAATGTCATGAAAACGCGATAGTTGGCCAAAATGGTTCCGTATCACTTTGAGCCGAATACGCCACGCGTGGAGGTGATTTGCAAGTCACCGGTCGCGTTAGTGTGAAGATGCATGCCTTGGGCTCGGTCGGTCGCGTCGCTCGTGGAGGTGATTTGCATGCATGCTTTGCTTTAATCTTCGGTCTCTCGTCGCGTCAATCCTTGTCTGTCTGCACGTTTGAACTTCCCGTGAGTTGAGTAGGGCAAGAAACAATTATTGTCGCTAGTTGGAGCATGGCTTGATTAAGTAAATTATTTCGGTTGACCACCGTCATACGGATTACACACTTAATTACTTAGTCTACTGGATCCGCTCGTGGATTACACACATCAATGAGATTTTCATAAAAATTTCGGTTGACAAGTTAATTTTAACCGAGCGAAAAATGAAACAAATCATGTTAGAAAATATTAAAATTGCTTAACGAAAAACTAAACAATAGATTGGATTGTATTACAAGGGCATTACAACAAAGTGACGAAATTGCTTATCAAACAACTAACGAAAGCATTGTTGGTCATGGTGGAACAAATGATCGCTCCGCCTATCTTGGTACAAATGGAAGGATGTCCAACATTTTCTCGCACATTACATGACCCGTGTAAATTATGCGATTTGTTCTCTGACACCGCTCAATCCCTACTATGAAAGAACTCCAAGGATGCGCAGCGTTCCCGCTATCGCGGATGGGTGGCCAATGCCGCACGCCTCGTGTGTAAGATTGAATTTTTGGCTTTTTATGTGGATTTCGCCTCCCATATGGGCATGTCATCCCGATTCCCGACGCCCCTATGTTAATACCACAGGTTCCCTTGCGGTCTGCGCAACACGCCAAGGATTTGTTGCGTGGTGCGGTTCTCGACGGATCGCTTCCCTTGTCCCTTCCTCTTCGAGAGGAGGTACCTCTTCTGCGCTGGCGGAGACTTGCCGAGACGCCGCTCTGCTTTGGCTCGCACTCCACTACATGGTGAAGGAGGTGTGTGTTGGGCTTATCCTTGTACAACCGGAAGCGTGCCTCGTAGTCAATGCAAGATGCCCTGCTCGGTCGTTGAATAACACCGTAGGCGTACTGGGTCCGCTTTTCGGCGGTAGTAGCACCACGGAGAGGATTGCTCCCCGCTTATCCCACACAGAAGTTTGAGATGTGGATGGTACGCCTCCGATCCACCCAGTTGAAGTAGTCGCACCATTCATCCTCGCCAAAGGGCACCGAGAATCTCCGGTCCGCCAGATCTTCGTGGCGGTATCAACCACCGCCGCAGCCGTGTTCGCAAAAGTCGGGCTTTGGGTGGCCCTTGAGGAGGTTTCTCATTTGACTCGAGCAATTTCGCACATGTCCTTTGAACTCCTGTATGCGATGAACTGGTTTAGAATTATTACTTTGTGAGTGAAACATGAGTAGGTCGCATGAAACTCACCGATTGGTTGGCGCCTTGCCCACCGCCCCAACTCGGTCGATCTAGAACGGGACGATCCCGCGCCTCCCACCGGTTGAAGTTCTCGCGGCCGCCCGCGGCCGTGGCGCTTGTAGACAAATTCGTAGTCACGCTGCTCGGGCCATCGATCCATTGGAAGAAGCAACACCGGTCCTTGTCTTTGAAAAGAAAGAACGACGCATGAAATGGTATTGTTACCTCAGATTGTGTAGACACCGAGAGGTTTACCTTGTAAGAGCGCACAACAAAGAGTGCGCGCGGCGCGCTCTCCGTGGGTAGATCGCATCATCTTCGCGGAAGGTTGCATTCGTATTTGGGTCGGGCAGCCCGGCAGGATCAGCGCCAACGCCATCGTATCCGGTACTGGGCGAGATGACTTCGCTGTCAAGAGGCGCCAGAGAACGACATCGTAGATTCTCGCCGATATTTATCGGTGGTTTGGCGATGTTGGATGTGTATCCTCGGTAGGTTTTATATTGGTGGTGGGCGTTACTCCACACAATTACAAAGACTACCGATTCTCGACGACCGCCACCTTGTCGGTAAAAGCCGGTCAAAGGTCGCACGAGTCGCCACCCCGTCGGTCGGTCGCACGAGCCGCCACCCTCTGTCAAAGTCGCACGACCGTCACCCTCTGTCAAAAGTCGCACGATGTGTCACCCTCGGGAAAGGTCGCACGACGTGTCACCCTCTCACAAAGGCCGCAAAGAAGTTAGGCCACAAGGATTTCAACGACGTTGTCGATTAGGGTTTTGCTTAAGTAGGATTCAGATGAAAATCAAGTTTTAATTAAAATATTTTTACATAATATGGTAGTATATATACTAAACTCGATATGGAGGCTTTTTCTTTTCTTTCGCATTAGGGCGAGAGATTTTTCGATTGCCGTAAAGGCTTAGTCATTATAGTTTGTGCAGCTTCTTAATCTTCAAAGGTATTTGCAAATGATAAGTTTTGTATGCCACATCGTTGTAATTGAAATATGTCTCCATATTATGGTAGAGTAAATGTTTTAGGATGGTACAGAGCTTTTCTTTCATTATTTTCCATTTATACAAGATATTTCATGACTTGTCGAAAAGCTAATTCGACTAAGCCGATCGCATGGCTATGGTCAAATTTTAATTCTTCGATCAATGGCGACACCTTATGGAAGAATCTAACCATTTTTCATATAATAGCAGGAGATTGCCTCAAAATATTTCTAAGTTAGTTTCGTGATATTACGATTTATTTCGACGCTTTTCACGTGTAGGGTCATTAGGGCTTAATATGGCCTAACTCAAAATTGATCAAATTGATGTTATTTCTGTACATAAAGCTAGTACATGTTATTTTAAGGTTGTATCATTTTATTTGATCGAATTCGAGGCTTGTTTGTGAATGTTACGAACAAATGATCGTTTTGCCGATTGTATGTTTAAGCAAGTAGTAAACAATGCAAACCAAGCAAAGTCTAAATATTTTTACATATCTGTGACCTATGCAATCCCAAAATGTAAAAACAGGTTTTATCAATTTTTGAGGTCGTTTGAACATTTTTCTAGCCTCTTGAAATTTGAATGTTATTAAGGGTTTGAACTAGCCATAACTGATTCAGAATGCATTTAAATTTAAATATTTTTGCATAAAAGAAGTACATATGGTTGCAGGAAGCTATGGTATTTATTTCAAGATTTAAGGATGATGGGTGATAGGTCGTGCGGGTTTTATAATGACGGTGATGTGTCTTGCGGCTTTTATGATGATGGGTGACAGTCATGCACTTTGATGATTTGTAGTGACATGTCGTGCGGCTTTGATGATGGGTGACTAGTCGTGCGGCTTTGATGATTTGTAGTGACATGTCGTGCGGCTTTGATGATTTGTAGTGACATGTCGTGCGGCTTTAATGATGGGTGACCGGTCGTGCAGATTTAATGATGTGTAGTGACAGTCGTGCGGCTTTTTCATGATGGGTGACTGGTCGTGCGGCTTTAATGATGTGTAGTGACAGTTGTGCGGCTTTAATGATGGGTGACTGGTCGTGCGGCTTTAATGATGTGTAGTGACAGTCGTGCGGCTTTGATGATGGGTGACTAGTCGTGCGGCTTTAATGACGGTGACAGTCATGCCGCTTGATGAATCACTATAAATAGCTTACCCGTCCGATGCGCTCCATCGACTCTCCAAACACCTCCCCATCCGCAAGGAGGCAACCACTCCAAGCTCTCTTCGACCTCCAAAGTGCCTTGCCATCAAGTGCCTCGGTGCAAATCCGGCGTGGAGGCGCCGCTTCGTCGCCAACCGATCCACCTCACCATCGACCTCTTCGACCTCAAGTGCCGCGGATCGACCGGATCCGCAAGGTATGAGCCCTAACTTGATTTGGATGTGAGCTTTAAACTCGGGATTGCAACGAATAGAGCTTTCATGCGCCGCATGTTCCCTTTCTCCTTATGCATGTCGTATGAAACCCATATGACAAATATTCAAAGACATAGGTTTGTTAATTACACACTTGTAATACTTGTAGATGGACAAGGATCCGAGAAGCTCAAGAAAGGATTGGCATGGACAATGGAACAAATAGAATGCATCGCCTCGACCTTAACAAAATTGCCCAAGACAATTTTAGTCCGGACACATGTCCATGTAGCAATGCACACAATGGTCTTGTGATTGATATCGAAGCTATAGCTCGCACCTTGAGCAAGTTGCCATTCACCACGTGAATCGATGCAAAGAGATGAAGTAGAGCCTAAGAGGATGCAGAGCTCAAGGGGATGTAGACCACGATCTGTGTCTTCCTTACGACTACCAAAACGATGACGAGGGTAAACGTGAGGATTGACAATATTGTGAAGATGAGGGTATCGACATTGATAGTGATGGTTCGGAGTGTTCTAGTATGTTTTAATGTTAAGTCTTGTTAAGTTATTGTAATGTCGATGGATGTTGCTTAGCCTTGTTAAAATATTTTAATGTTGCCGGATGTTGGTGAGACTTGATAAGATATTGTAATGTTGACGGATGTTGTTAAGACTTGTTCGATCACTAGTGGGGTTAGAAAGGAACAAAACGGACCATAAAATTTCAACCAAATGCAAGTCGCTTTTCAATACAATAGGATCTTCTCAATTTTTAATGATTTTATATGTTGTTCTACAGAAAAACTTGTCAACATCAAAAAGTTGTGTTTCAAATTCTCTACAACTTTTATGTAGAACACATAATTTTTCGAGCACGGAAGACCCTTAAAAGGCAAATTACTGCCAGCAATTTAAATCGGTCCGCGCTAACGTGAGAACTCACCGTTAACCTTCCGATGTTCTATGATTTTTTCATTGCTCAAATAAAAACTTGTTGCCATGAATTGAGAAAACGAAACGATACATGAAACTTAGCAAGTCACGGAACTGAGTTTCACGGTGAGGATCTCAAGTGATTTATATTTGCGCGGACCAAAAAGTTGAGCCACAGACACAAGAAATTGGTCCTCTAAACCTGCAGAGCTTTAGATCGACCTATTTACGCTGACCAAAAAATCGGTCCGTCAGAAGAGTAAGAGATTTTATAGTTTTAACACACATGAAAAAGTATAGAAAACATTAGCCTTTTCGGACATTATAGTTTTAAGAAAGCAGACAAACACGAAAGACTATTACTCTTAATATAGCATTTTTGACCATAGAGAGACTATTTAGACTATAATCAACTAGACTATTCTTCTGATTGTTCTTCTCCCCTTTGGCATCAACAACCAAAAGGTCACTTCTTGCGCTTTGAAAATTTCTTTTCACATCTGTCGCCATTCTAGAGCTTGTGCTTCTTCGTGGAGGAGAAGGAGGTGACTGCTCTCGGTCTCTCGCGTAAAGAGGAGAAGCCATTGCTTGATTGTGCCACCGGGATAATCAGGATCTCCAGTGAGGATTGAAAGTACATTCATCAAGTCATGTTGGACATCTCGACAAGTTCCCGAGTTTGTTCGCTTTGTCCAACAAAAGTTGTGCAATGTCCTGTGATTCGATGTCGTTAAGTTGAGTGTCTACAATATAGTCCCGAAATGATCTAATTGATCTCGCATGTGAATCTAAACACTTCCATCTTTTCAAGTTCTTGTAGACATTCGAGCAAACTTGTCAATCTGTGCATTTTGAGCATTTTGCTTCTTGTTAAGATCATACATTCTTTCTTTGATGACCGCTTGTTCAGCTTTAATTTCACCAATCCATTTTCTTATGTCCCACTGATTTCTCCGATCATATCAAATCTTTTGTAAGTTTCATTTCTGAGATTTTCTTGGTTTTGATAGATCTTTTGCATTAGTACTTGTTGTTGGTGAATTGCTGCCATTTGTTCATCATGTCTCTGGGCAGCCAATTTCCTTTCTTCTTCTATATTTTCTTGAGCATTTCGAGATCGTTGTTGTATTGTTGCTCGAATGATGTGAACCACCACGGCCGTGAGTCCCACCAAGATGGTTGATGAAATGGTTCAGCTCGGGATGATGAGAATAGTGAGAATTATCATCCAATTCTGTAAAGGCCGGTATATGACCCCGAGGAGTTCGGAACCGCCGCTTCATGCTCATGAGCGCAACTGAAATTTTGTCCTTCCATGAATCTGGTCAGAGCTGCTAGTTCTTGTAGTCTATGAATTTCCTCATCTTCATGATGAGACTACGAAATGACATACACCGCAGATGTTCAGATCGGCCCAAACCTTTGCCGACTTAGATGTTCGAGCTATAGTTCAAGATATCCGTGGGAGTATATGAAAGGTTAGGAACTGGGAAAGTGTATTCTGAGTGTGATAGCTATGACTTGGAGCCCTCCATCATCATCCGAATTTTCAAGGATCTCAGATTCTCTTGAGCACTAGGCTCATGAATGACCGTTGAAAAGTGGAGATACTTGCAGTCTGCTTTCTTATACACCGGCTTGGACAATTTGTATTGCTTACGCTGAATTGAATTCTCTGTCCCTCTCACCTGGGAAATGATCCTTGAGCCAAAAGTATCCGAGTGATTTGCATGGCAAAAGGAAGATGGCTACCCATCTTTCTCAGATATAGCTTCTTCCATTTCACCAAGGATGTAACTGTTAAATCAATGGGTTGTCTTGATAATATCAGTGTAGCACCATGCAAGACATGGGGTTACTCCTTCCTTGTAACCGGTTTTAGGTAAATAGTGTGTCCGAGAATTAGAGTAGAGCCTTGGCTTCGCAGCTAAGTAATGAACCCTATTTGCATTAAAACTAGCCTCATGAATATTTCGTAGATGTGGGCAGATACTTGTAGGTCAGGCATGTCACCAATCTGTCTCCATCTACTTCCAGGGAACATCCTATCATGAATCCTAGTTCTGTTCAGCAAAGGACATGAGGCCCCGATGGCAGTTTCAAACTGAGGAGTTCTTACTTTTCTCTTAATTCCATCAATAGTAAACAGAATGAAGTGTCTATTTTTGTTTACTAAGAGTGTTGCATAGAATTCCATGATCCTATTTTCACTCCAAGTTGGTCTGACTGAGGACATGAGAGTTGCAAGTCCAGGAGTTGATCTAACACAATCTAGAATTCTATCTGATCCTAGCACATAACTAATTTGGTTCCAGTCAACATATTGATGCCTGCAAAATGCTGAAAGGAGCTTCCCATTCTTATTTGTCCTATTTCTGTAACCCATATAGATGTTTCTCTGAAATATGGTGATAAATTGCTCATTGAGGGCAGGTCTATCAACAGGAAACCAGATTCTTTCAGGTACTAATCTGGCAGCTCTTAGTTTCCTTCCTCCTAGAACAGCTAGCTCATGTCCACAAATTATGTCTACTTCACCACTGAGTTCTATTTCTTCATCGATGATATGCTTGCACTAGGTGATAGTCACTATCATTTGAAGAGGAGGTTGAGTCATATTGCATTGGTACTCTTGGTGGTTTAGTTGTTACTTTCTTTACCACACCGCTAGATCACGATATATGTTCGTTTTGGCTTTCTTTTTCCCTTTAACTTTATCAACAATTTTTCCAAAAGACCTCTTTTGTCCGGATTTTGTGAACTCATCCCGACTAGGTTTCTTTTGTCCGATACCAATGCCGAGTGACTTGATGAAATTACAGAGGCTAAAAACACCGACAATGCCGAACGCAAGAAATTGAAGAACGACCTAAGAAATGTAAGAGATGACCTTATAAGATGAATTCTAACTAGGGTTTCGATCTAGCAAGGAAAGAGGATAAGATAGAAGAACTTACGAGACCTTAGTAGCAGAGGTCGAGCGCTTTTAGTGCCGTTGACAAACACCCGCTCGGGATGAGCTTCGCGAAGAAGAAGAGAAACACAACTCGAGATTTCTTGCGAAAAGCTTGAGAAAGATGAAACTCGTCAAAGGGTTCAAGCCGTAAAACGAGAAGGCGTTATAAATAGCACGAACGCTTAGGAGTAAAAGCCGTGACACGCATAACTCACGGAAACAAACACCATGTGCCGCTATGGCTCATGGGCGGCCGTCCGCCGCGTCCGCGTCTGCCTCGCTTGCTCGCTTGTCCGCGAGTGCTTCGCGACGCGCAAAAACCAATTAATTTGCATGCACGCTGATGATCGCTATGCCTTGGGCCCGGCCGGTCTCGTCGAATGTCACCTCGGTTGTTTGCATGCATCCTCACTTTGCGCCGATTACGTCGCGCGTGGAGGTGATTTGCAAGCTGCTGGTCGCGTCCCGTGTGAAGATGCATGCCTTGGACTAGGTCGGTCGCGTCGCCGGTGGAGGTGATTTGCATGCATGCTTTGCTTTAATCTTCGCCTCGCCACGCCAATCCTTGTCATGCGCACTTTTGAACTTCCCGTGAGTTGAGTAGGGCAAGAAACAATTATTGCTGCTAATTGGAGCATGGCTTGATTAAGTAAATTATTTCTGTTTGACCACTGTCATACGGATTACGCACTTAATTACTTAGTGTACCGATCCGCTCGTGGATTACACACATCAATGGTATTTTCTTAAAAATTTCGGTTGACCCTAAAAATTTCGAGCACGGGAAGACCCAAAAAAAGTGGACCAAATAATTTTTCGAGCACGGGAAGACCCTAAAAAAGTGGTAACAAGAATCGGTCAGGCGCAAACAAAAATCGGTCCGGCACAAACAAAAAACGGTCCGGCGCAAACGTGAACACTCACCGTTAACCTTCCCGACTTTCTATGATTTTTTCTGATGCTCAAATGAAAACATTGTCAACACGAAGAAGATGCGTCTTCCAATTCTCTACAACTTTCATGTGGACCAAATAATTTTTCGAGCACGGGAAGACCCTAAAAAGTGGTAACAAGAATCGGTCCGTAAGAAACAAAAATCGATCCGGCAAACGTGAACACTCACCGCTGACCTTCCCGATTTTCTATGATTTTTCTCGATGCTCAAATGAAAAACTTGTCAACACGAAGAAGATGCGTCTTCCAATTCTCTACAAGTTTCATGTGTACCCTCTTGCGCCGTTGGCAGAGACTTGCCGAGACGCCTACTCTGTTTCGGCTCGCACTCCACTACATGGTGAAGGCGATACAGAGAAGCATAGGAAAGTAACGACAGCAATTGTCGTACTTTGAGGAGGTCTCTTTATGAAATAGTAGTTGGGATTGTAACCAGGGAATCCAAGAATTTAGTTACCAAACTTGGACAGGGTTAGCAAAGATAAGAAATTTAGAAGATTGTGATCAAAACAATTTGAAAAAGAGAAGGCATAGATGATGGAGCTATTGTCGACACGCCTGGATCGCTTTTCGATCGCGATCGAAGTCGTGATGGTTTTCCATCCGCGCCGCCCGAAAAACGGTCCGCCGTAGTTGGAAAACACTCGGTTTGGTTTCATGGCAAATGTCCGAGGTGCATAGCATGGGTATGATTGACTCAAGCTCAAGGATTTGTACGGTGATGTACCATAAGTCCAACTACACACGCGGACCTAAAATTTTGGTCCGGGTACATAGTCTTGAGAGGCTTTGTTGAACCTGAATGACCTAGTTACGCCGGACCAAAAAAGCGGTCCGTCAGATATGTGAAGAGAGCAGAGGTTTACACCGCAAAAAGAGATTTGCGACGGCCCAAAAAATTGTTCCGTCGAGCATATGTTTTGATTTAGCCAAGCAAATCGTGTTTCTTGCCGACCAAAAGTTGATCCGCGTACACATGGTTTGTTCTAACTTAGCACCAAAAACAACGATAATAAGTATAACTAAGTATGCTTCTTGATCATCGACACCAAAACCTACGATAAGTTTAATAAAAAGAATAGGAGCCTAGATGCTCTCACATGGGTGATTTGACTGCACGAAGAAATCACCCGTGATTTGACCTCGAGCTCGGGCGATGGGGACCAGGCGGCGTGGCGGCAGCAGAGCCGGGCGCAGCGCCGTGGGGCCCGGGGTGGGGCGCAGCGCAGACAAGTGGCGGCGGCGGAGCGTAGGCACGTCGGGCGGTCAGAAATTGGTCGATCGGGCGACGCGTAGAGAAAAAAAGCCGAGCAGCCGTAAGGACGACACATTAATTATACAAGATCGCTTATCGGCAGCCGAGTATGCAAAGGCTCTATAAGTAGGCCTTCATACCGGCTTCGCTTGCACATATCCTCCTCCTCCTCACCCCATTCACATATCCTCATCCTCATCCCATTCCTTGCCTCCAAAGGCCATGTCTCAAACGGCGAGCTCAGAAATCGGAGGGCCCGTGCGCTTGCATCGCAAGGCAAGTCGATTGTCCTAATTGCCATGTCCAAGCTAATGTGTTCTACTCCACCACCGAGGCAAATAACGACGGGTGTTCTACAAATGCCCTTTTTCTCCGTAAGTGAAAAGTTCGCTTGCTCTCTTTTTCCGTTGGGCTTGTGTAGTTCTTTGGAGATATCTCATTTCTTTGCACACCAAAGCATGTTAATCTCATCACGAGGGTGGAGGGTGCCAATATTTCCAGCATGGACACCATGGACACCTCGGTGGGCGTCATGACAACCACAAGCACTACAGAGGATGCATCGACTATGGAGGATAGGATGGACCCTATGCTCGAAAGCAGGTGAACATGCCGATGTTCAAGATGGACCGCATTTTAGATAATGTGAAATGGTTGGAGAAGATGGTGTGCGTGGCTATCCTTGTTGTAATCGATAGCTATTCTTGTGAAGTAGATTGTAAGTCGATTAGCTACCATCACTCCGAGCTTCTTTAGCCATAATTCACTACTCGTGGCATCTTTTCATGGTAATAAAAGCCTTTCCAGATCCCGTGAAATACCTTGTGCGAAGGGAAGTAGTCACTAATAGCTTAAAATAATCTCTGATATCTGTTCTAACGTAGACTTTAAAATTAGTTTATTTCTGACACACTAAACAAACTAATGAAAACTCCATACAAGAGATTTCACGACGTTGTCGATTAGGGTTTTGCTTAGGTTGGATTCTGATGCAAATCAAGCTTGAATTAAAATATTTTCATAGAATATGGTAGTATATATACTAATCTTTGATACGGACCCTTTTTCTTTTACTTTTACATTAGGACGAGATATTTTTCTGATTGCCGAAAAGGCTTAGTCATTACAGTTTGTGCAGTTCTTAATCTTGGAAGGTGTTTGCAGCGATAAGTTTTATATGGTACACTGGTTGTAATCGAAATATTATTCCATATTACGGTGGAGTAAATGTTACAGGATGGTACTGATCTTTTCTTTCATTATTTTCCATCTATGTACGATATTTCATGACTTTCCGAAAAGGTAATACGATCAGGGCGATCGAGCGGTTGTGGTCAAATTTTAATTCTTCGACTGCGGCTGCACCTTATGGAAGAATCTAACCATTTTTCATGTAATAGCAGGAGATTGCCCTCAAAGTATTTCAAAGTTAGTTTCGTGATATTAAGCATTTATTTTAGACATTTTTCACGTTAATACGGTCATTAGGGCTCAATATGGTCTAACTCAAAATTGATCAAATTGATGTTATTTCGTACATAAAGCTAGTACATGTTATTTTAAGGTTATAGCATTTTATTTCGTCAATTCGAGACTTGTTTGCGAAGGTTACGAACAAATGATCGCTTTGCCGATTGAATGTTCAAGCAACTAGTAAACAATGCAAATTGAAGCAAAGTCTAAATGTTTGTACAAATCAGTGACCTATGCAATCCCAAGATTGTAAAAATATAGTTTTTCAAGCATCGAGGTCGTGTGAACAATTTTCCAGCTACTTGAAATTTGAATGTTATTAAGGCTTTGTTGCACGTGCAAGTCACTTGCTCGCCCCCTAGCTGACATTGTTGCACAGTGTCCCCCGTGTGATAGGTTATGCCCTAACTTACGATGATGAGTGATAAGTCATGCAGCTTTGATGAATCGGTCCGACGCAAATAAAAATCGGTCCGACGCAAACAAAAATCGGTTTTCTATGATTTTTTCTGTTGCTGAAACGAAAAACTTGTCAACATGAAGAAGATGCGCCTTGAAATTCTCCACAACTTTCGTGTGGACCAAATAATTTTTCGAGCACGGGAAGACCCTAAGAAAGTGCTAACAAGAATCGGTCCGACGCAAACAAAAATCGGTCCGGCGCAAACGTGAACACTCACCGTGAACCTTCCCGATTTTCTATGATTTTTTCTGTTGCAGAAATGAAAAACTTGTCAACATGAAGAAGATGCGCCTTGAAATTCCCCACAACTTTCGTGTGGACCAAATAATTTTTCGAGCACGGGAAGACCCTAAGAAAGTGCTAACAAGAATCGGTCCGCGCAAACAAAAATCGGTCCGCGCAAACGTGAACACTCACCGTGAACCTTCCCGATTTTCTATGATTTTTTCTGTTGCTGAAATGAAAAACTTGTCAACATGAAGAAGATGCGCCTTGAAATTCCCCACAACTTTCGTGTGGACCAAATAATTTTTCGAGCACGGGAAGACCCTAAGAAAGTGCTAACAAGAATCGGTCCGGCGCAAACAAGAATCGGTCCGGCGCAAACGTGAACACTCACCGTGAACCTTCCCGATTTTCTATGATTTTTTCTGTTGCTGAAATGAAAAACTTGTCAACATGAGGAAGATGCATCTTGAAATTCTCTGCAACTTTCGTGTGGACCAAATAATTTTTCGAGCACGGAAAGACCCTAAGAAAGTGCTAACAAGAATCGATCCGGCGCAAACAAAAATCGGTCCGGCGCAAACGTGAACACTCACCGTTAACCTTCCCGATTTTCTATGATTTTTTCTGTTGCTGAAATGAAAAACTTGTCAACATGTGGAAGATACGTCTTGAAATTCTCTACAACTTTCGTGTGGACCAAATAATTTTCCGAGCACGGGAAGACCCTAAGAAAGTGCTTACAAGAATCGGTCCGACGCAAACGTGAACACTCACCGTTAACCTTCCCCATTTTCTATGATTTTTTCTGTTGCTGAAATAAAAAACTTGTATTCCAAATTTGACCATACAATAGTTATTTGACATTAAAGCTAGGTCAAAGTAATAAATGCAGTACACACAGATGTAAAAATCATCGCTGCCTCCTCCGCGTCGCCCACCCCGCCTTTCCGTGAAGTCCTCCGGGTGAACGCCTCGGCATGTGTTCGCGCTGTCCCACGACTGTGAGGGCCCCGCCGCGTGGGAAGCTCTCCGTGTCCTCATCAATTTGCTGCGCCGGACCCCGTAAGGTGTAGTTAGCACCAATCATGCGTTCTCGGTGTACTAGGCCAACGGGTCCTCCGGAGGAAGCGCGTTGGTATCAGGATGTCTTTGCGTGGGATCCTGCTGCACGGAGTCCGATCGTGAGGATTCACCTCTGTGGGCATCCATCGCCCACGCCGAGGAGCTCGTGAATGTCGCTTGCTCCATTCCGTGCCACCAAAGCAAGATCCTCACTCCACCGTGGCGCTTGCTCGGACCCAACCCGAAAGTCCATCACCGCCGCTATGGTGAACGCCGCCGTGCTCACCTCCGCCGTGATGGTCGGCACAACTTGTTGGTTGCGCCACATGTGGGTAATCGGCGACGCCGTAGTCCCGCTGTAGTAAAACATGTAGTGAGTTACGCTACAAAGTAGAGTATTTAACAACAGCTTGCCTTGAATTGAGAAAATAAAACGATACATGAAACTTAGCAAGTCACGGAACCCGAGTATCGCGGTGAGGATCCGATGTGCACGAGATGTGGACGGACGCTACGTGGAGGGACGAGCATTCCGTGATGAATGTGTATCCACCGATTGCCTCGCATGGGAGGCACGTGAAGGATCCATAACCGAACTGTGCACTTCGCTTGGCCTAGGTGCGCATCCACCGAAAGAACGGATAGCCGAGACCAAACGAGACCCTCTCACATCAAGTATCGTGCATTGGCCAATAAGACAACGTACATTGTAGGATATCATATTAAGAAATTGATATAGACAAAGACGAAATATAAATATATACTTCACCTCCTCTCATGAAGTACCTTCGTAGGTCGCCTGCTAGAAGCGATGATGACTCGCCTTCGCCACGCAGCGCGCGGTCTCATCAGATCGTGCATCTCGTGACGCTTCTGCGACTACAAAACGAGGTTCACGTGTAAGTATGTATTGTTTATGACAAATTGAAAGGATTGCATGCATCAAAGTACTAACCAGACGTGAAGTCAAGAACGGTCCTCGGGAACGGTCTTGGTGCATCTTCCACAGACCACTAAGTAGAGTGGCGCGCAGCGAGGACGGTACCACGAGAAGTACTCCCAGTACGAGGAAGGGTCGTACGGCCCTGTAGGGACTACGGCAGAAGCATCGGCCTGCTCGTTCCACCACAGTATGTGATCACAATGGACGATGGACCAATCCAACGTGCCTCCCGTTCCTTTTGCGCTCCTCCTGCACAGAAGTTTGAAGGGTTACAACTCACAAAAGGAAGAATGATCATAACGTAGTAATGCAGTATTTTTCTACTAAACTTACAAGTGTGATCGGCCTGCGTCCCGTGGTGGAGGGACCGGGACTACTCGCCAGATCCGAACCGTCGCGCACACGCCGGGAGTAGACTTCCACGCACTCGTACACAATGAAGCATGTAGTCATCCACAGGTGCTCATCCTATGTACAGAACGATGAGATGCGTGCGCTCGCTGCGATCTCCGCAAATCTCCCTGCGTCCCATGAATCCCACCACGTGCTCGGCAATGAAGTCAAGATCGCCACCGGTAGCGTGGGTAGCTTCCGTGATCCGGAGGTGGCTCCATCGCAACCTAGCATGGATCCACCTATAGCCCATCGTGGGCCTCATGCTCGTGCACGCCCCGGGAGATATCCGCTGGTACATAGCGTTCTCCACCCTAGGACGAGAGATAGGAGATACTCCCACTCCACATCTGTATCAGTGCAAAAACACGTGATCGACCCCTTCATGGTGGCCCGCCGAAGCATCACAAAGTCCTCTGAGGTAGTCGCTAACACAGCGGAACCCCAATATCTTGTGGGACTCATCCGGTTGCGCGACTAGATGACGCGCTAACAAGATGAGGTGTGGCTCAAGATAGTCGCCATCACGCTGCGTAACATGATACCTCCGAGTAAATCATAGAGGTACACCTCCGTGTGCTCGAAATGGTGTCCTCGTCACGCCTCGTGACATGGGCCGACGGCAATCGCGGAATCATTTCAAGGAGAGGCCGTGGTCCTTGCCTCGCATTTGACGATCAAACCTCGCAATGTAAACAAATGAATGTTAGCTTAATTGAAGCAAAAACTTTAAGCATGTAACAAAGATACATGTTTACCTTTGTTGCACGATTCTCTACATCGATCCTTACGTGGCCGCTGCACTCCACTAAGGGGCAACCTCCGATCGGCAAGCCGATAGCATTGCCACATCCTTCAAAGTAATTGTCATCTCTCCAAAGGATGTGGAACGTGTGCGCCTCGTGACGCCAACGATCTACCAGTAGGCGATCATCGTGACACATCCATGGCGGGAGAGTTGTGCGCCGCACCCCACCCCGCGGTAATGGCTCAAGAGTCCCATCCATCAAAAGCGAACGGAGTAGTCCAACTCGTGCTAGGCACGAGTAGAAACGGGGTCCAATGCCTTGATCTTGTGGAAGACTCGCGCGCGCAATGGAACCATCTACAAAAGGACACGATCATGTTACAATCAATGGTTACAATGTAAACTCAAATATGGAACAATAAATACAACGAAGCTAACTGCAATAAATACAACAAGATTAACTCATGTGTCTCGTGAAAATCATCCTCCCACGATGTCGATCATCGTCTTCACACTGAAGAAGCTCGAAGACCACCGTAGCCATGCCAAAATACCACCGTGATAGGTCGCTGCAACAAAAATCATCGGTACAACAATAAGTTAGCATTCACAACTGGGACTGAACAAATGTTAAACAAGACGGCAATACAACACATAAGAAATCCAGCTTTGAATACAACACCGTCTGATACAAAATTACTAAATACGCCTCTCGCTTATTAGGACATGTCCTCCGATCATGTCCACTCGCTTGCAAATCTTGCACTTCCTCTGCGCTGGGCGGCATCACCGCATCCATGTCACCGCGCATTCTTGTCCCTCTGGGCCTCCCAGGCTCTTTGCGTCGTGTTAACGGATAAGGCACCCACAAAGGCCCATCGATCGACTTGTAACTAGTACCGACATTGAAGGAACTCATCTTGGGACGCCAAGTGTCTCTCAGGGCTTCTACTGTGTAGTACGGCGATATGTATTGGGATGCATCGTTCCCTCCCATATCCCTGCAAGCCGCGAATACATGGGAGCAAGGGATATGATGCAGTTTTGGCTTATTGCACGTGCACACCACCTCCTCCGTGCCTAGAGTACATTGCTGGACGGTGTCACCGGCGCTGTAGCCAGAGTGGTACCTACGGCGGCACATCACCTCAAATATGTGGTTACCGAGGTCGTACACCCCGTGCGGTGGAACATGGATTTGCTCCTCCTACAACTGATGATCTCCTCTACCTTGGTTGAGAATTGAGTGTTGCACCGGCCAAGAAGACGACCACGATCTCGAAGTAGTCTGCATTGCTCAGAGCGTCGGCTTATTATGGCACATAACGGAAGCCCGCGAACGCCTTAAGGACATTATTGAAGGCTTCCGCTATGTTCGCTGTCATAATGGTGTACCTAACAAGCAAACACGCAAAGTTTATCATGAATGGGTCAAACACTCTTACACAAAGTTAATCTCACAAATTAATAGGCGCAACTAACCTCGCGCGCTTTGTGTCGTGCATAAGGGCCCAACGCTCCGCTGGCTTCCCTGCTATCCATTGGCTAAAGGTGCGATGATCATGATTAATGACAGCTTGCCCTCCCACCATTTGCGATCGCACTGCTCCTCCCGTGATTGCCGATTTTCCATCATTTTCCTTGTCGCCTCGCTCAACTGCTCCAAATCTCACGAAACTTGGCAGCTGGTTCAAGGCACAACCCTTTGAACTTCTTCACTAGGGACCTGTTATGGTACCGTGAATATAGGTTTGCACCCAGGTGTCGCATGCACCACCTTCTCTCCACATTAGCCCACGCTACAGACGGGTCCGTGCTGCCATGCAACACCTCTAGAGCGTGGAGAAGACTCGCATTGCGGTCGACACAACACACACTCTCTCTATCCCCACAACACGCGTCCCGACCAAAGTGAGGAACTACAACCACTATCGCTGTTCTCACTCTCCACATATGCGTAGGCAATTGGTATTATCCGTTGTTTGCATCGGCCGTGATCGCGGTCGAGGGTGCCATAGTACTTTCCGCCGTAAATGTGCTATCAACACGGATGATGAGCCCGCAATGCTTGAAAGCCTCAATGCATTGTTCAAAGCCCGTATACACTAATCGGTATCGCTCGCGATCTTGAACGAACCATCTTGAAGCTTGGTAGGCTCGCCCGCCATTGCGAATCGAGTCCTCGGGTTGGTAATTGATATCTTCTGCAGCAACCTCGGGGCATAGTTGTACGAGTCTTCAATGATCCAAAAGCATCTTCAACGCCTTCGCTTTGCTCGCCACGCGTTAGGTAGCTTATGTGCATCCTCGTTCTACTCGCACTTGCTCCATAATTGATTTCGTGATAGTCCAATTTCGAACCAACCCGGGTCACAACTAGTTGGGCAATGAATCTAGCGCCGACCACGTGGCTCATGGTTCGATTGACTCCTCCGCATGTATGAGGTGTGTTCGGCTCACCACAAAGTAGTGCTCGTGTTTGGTTTGGTGAGCACGGACGAGAAAGGGCGCTTAGGGCCTTGGTGCACCTAACCTCATACTCGATGGGCTTCGACCGGTACACTTGTACTCTCTTCTAGTGATGACAACATAATTGCCGATGAAATGGATTAGCTCCAACTTGTTGAGGCGCCTCCCAACTGGATGTCGCTGCTCGCACCCCACATAGCTAGGTTATTATAGTCGGAATGCCACACCCGAAGGCCATTACCACGTCTTCGATCGATCGAGCTGGGTCATCGTTGTCGCGCCCTCTTCATCCTCGCCCACCCGCCTCGTCATCCATACATGTCGATCTACCTCACAAGGAAGTACTTCTTCTTCATTTGCACCGAACTACCCTCCCCACATGTCCTTGGCCCACTTCTCCCTCTCCCCGTGGTCTAAAATTTCGCCGCTAGGACCAAAGATCGGCATTCTCCTCTAGTGGTAGTATGTTTACGTAAACACCCATCGAAACCCGCCTCTATGGCCTTTCGTGCATACAATAACCAAGCCTTATTACTTCTCGGTCACGAACAAAGTGTGAACAATGACGTTGTTGTTTGGAACTTTCCTTGGTCGCACCGCCTCCGAGAAAATCAGTATGTGTTTCTGGCTTAAACCCAACACGCCATAACATGTGATTTAAGTCCTTCCAAGTCTAATGGACTATCACTTGAACTATATGTGTGTTTGCAGCTTACTGCATCGTGACTATTCTCTCGTGCAATATGACAGCCGCTCACCGTAGTAAATATGAAAATTCATGGTGCAAAGGCCACGTGGAATATGGTACCTAAAAATGTTTCAAAAAATAACAACTAATTAACTATACTGAGGGTCAAAATTAATTACTTAACAATTTAAATTATTTGTTCATGACTAATTACTCAGACTACGCCCATGAGTTAGAGTTACTAACAATTACGTTTACCAACATAACTAGAGACTATTTTATCTAACTATGCTATGTGAAGTGCATGCAACTAAGTTCAAGTTTAATTACTGTGGAGTTCTAATTAACCTAACTATTTAGCACAACCAAATGTGCTAGTTTATGCACCAAACATACTTGCTCGTACTCGTGATTTTTTCTTGCTCCTACTCGTGATTTTTTCTTGCTACTTTGCTCCATACATAAAAGGTTTTTCGTTCATCAGTAAACGTATGCTGCCATGTAGAAATAAATAAAACTATAATTATATGAGATGCATGAGTGGGGCAATAATTAATATACTAACAGAGATTCAGTAACGGAGATTAAGTACATGAGGTACGAATGAGATGCATGAGTGAGGCAATAATTAATGTACTGACTATAATCGCTCTCTAATTTACGAATCGTCTTCACGCTAATTAATCTAACTACGTAAGTACGGATACTTACGCTAATTAATCTAACTAGGTAATTACGAATACTTACGCTAATTAATCTAACTAGGTAATTACTGATACTTAAGCTAATTAATCTGACAATGACTTACTAACGATAATTAATCTGACTAGGTAGTTACGAATAATTAGTCTAATTAATCTAACAATGACTTACGACCGCTACTTAATCTAACTAGGTAATTACGCAAATTAATCTAGCAACGACTTACCAACACTGGTCGCCTCCTTCTCCTTCTCCTTGCTCGCAGACCGACACCTCTAGGACCTCTCGCTAGCTAAGCTCCTCTCACTCGCAAATCCTCGCAGCGTGCTCTCGGCGACGCCTCCTCTGCGAGTTCTCTTCCTCTTCTCTCTATTTATCCTGCGTTGCGCTTAATCATGTGAGACAGTCGACAAGGAAAAATGCATGAAAAGTGAGGATGCATGTGAAGCAATCAACCAAGAAACATGCATGCAGAATAAACAACTTTCGACGTGCAAAGTTGGCATGCAAAGTATGGATGCATGCATATGAAGCAACCAGCCAAACATCAAACAATTGAGTTGACATTTGACGCGACTGGCCGGGCCCACGTTGCATGCATGTTTACTGGCCTCACATGCATGGATTTCATTTCGCCTCGCAGATGCATGAGTTAGGAACGAATTAACATACTAACTATAATTGCTCTCTAATTTAGGTATCGTCTTCACGCTAATTAATCTAACTACGTAAGTACGAATAATTACGCTAATTAATCTAACTAGGTTTTTTCTAAATACTTACGCTAATTAATCTGACAATGAATTACCAACGCTATTAATCTGACTAGGTAGTTACGAATAATTACTCTAGTTAATCTAACAATGACTATAATTACTAACTTCCTAACGGTGATTACGTTCGTGAGGCCATAATCTAACCAGGTAATTACGAATAAGTCTAACCGGGTATTTACTCTAACAATGACTTACCAAGGCTAATTAACCTAACAATGTAATTACTCTACCAACGACTTACTTAACGCTAATTAATCTAACGGATAATTACTCTAATAATTACCTACCAACGATAATTAATCTAACTGGTAATTACTCGGGCAAAGACTTACCAAAGACTGGTCGTCTTCTTCTCTTCGCTTGTGGCGCTCTTCTTTCTCTTCTAATTGCAGTTCACCTCCTCACTTCGCTGCTTAAGCTTCGCCTCGCGCGACTCCACCTCCTTCCGTTCCCTCTATTTATGCTTTGCGATGAAGATCGATCCGGGAGACACCAAGCATGCATGCAAGCAAAGCGAGGTGATTAGCAAAGACACCGACAACCCCGCATGCATGCATGCAAATAATCGATCCGACGAAAGAGCTTTGGCGCAAAAATGCCAAACAAAGCAGACAACGGCGACACGACGCGACGGCGGGCCCACGGGCATAGCCGAACATGGTGTGCCGGCTATGCCATAGCCGGTTTTTGGGGTGCCGGCTATGGCATAGCCGGCACACTATGCACTGCCGGTGCCCAGTGCCATTGTCGCTATTTCCGCTAATACGCGCAAAAGTTGTCCAAAATTGAAATTATACTGTACAAAGTTGTCCGTATTTAAAATTTTGCCCCTTTTCTCCCCCTTAGCTTGGATCGTCAGTCGGCGGTGGCGCCAAATGAGGTGTGTTCTGAATTAAAAGAGCTTTTTTTTTTGTCACCACAGCTAGCTGATCAGTTCGTGCACACTGTTGTGGCATGAATTCATACACTGCCAAGGTGAACCGTGCACGTACGTACTGACCATTTACACAGCCATTAGGCAGTGAGAGCTAAAATTTTTGTATAGGTGTGTACATTTCACATATATAACTTTATAATCTTGTACAACGATTACGTAACATCGTAAATCCAGCATATATATTTGTAATTTGCAAAAGTACACTACAAATAGTTTTAAGGTGTTAAAAATCCCAAACAGTCCAAATCGAAACTAATTTAATAAATAAATTTAGTCTATTGAAGATGTCATTGTCTAACATTTTTCAAATTTTTTTAGTGCCTACATCACCCCTACACCATCGGGTACATGCCTTCCTGCCGTATATATTGTACCGAGTGATCTTGCCCTAAGATAGATAGATATATACATATGTATATATACATATATATATATATATATACATATATACATATACATATATATATATATACATATACATATATATATATCGGAGCTAATGCATACTTTAGAAATAGCTGCAATTAATCTTCAGATAATATTTTGACACACTTTTATATTATATATAATTAATGGAGATGCTATCATTTTCTAAAAAATCAGTTGGATTTCTCACCTTCCGATTTGCTCCATGCTTCATGCATCCTCGTTCCCTATCCTCCAGCTCTGCACGGCTCCAGTGGCTCACGACGCGTCCAAGCGTAATCCTATCTCTACTAAAGCTGGTGGAGTTTCGTCCACCAGATTGCTTTGAATCGGGAGAGCGCCGGCTCGGCTCGTGGCTCGAGCCGAGTCGGCGAAAGAAAATTACGCTTGGATTTTTTTTTGTGAAAAATTATGTTTAGGTCTTTTTTTCAAAAAAAATTACGGATAGATATTTTTTGAAAAAGAATATATGTTATGTTTAGGTCCTTTATGCGTTTTTAGGCATTGCGCCCGATCCTTTTTTGAAAAATCAAAATTACGTTTAGGTCTTTTTTGAAAAAAAAACGTTTAAGTCCTTTTTATAGAAAAAAAATATACATTACATTTAGGTCTTTTTTTTTAGCATTATGTTTAAGTCATTTTTCGGAAAAACAAAATTCCATTTAGGTCATTTTCTAGAAAAAAATTAGGTCCTTTTTTCCGTTTTCCGTTTTGCCCGAGTCGGACCTTCCGCTCCAGCAAAATCGCAGATTATATCCTTTCAACTGTTTCCGTATTTCCTCGATTTGCTCACGTAGGGAGCGGCATTCGCACGTTTTCTCGATTTGCTCGCGTGGGGAGCAACGGTCGCGGCGTGGCACACCGCAGTCTATTATCTAGTTGGATAACATATTTAAACTCATACATAATTGTAGATAGAATGGATCATATAAAGAAATTATGAAACAGATGGATTAAAAAATTACGAAGTAAATAGATGACGCTGGAGTCACATGGTCTGAAATTCTCACCTTCCTATTTACATCTAAGCTAGGGCCACGTCTACCTTGATTAAGGGGCACCCCTTAGCTGGTACAAGCGGAACGCAAGAACCACGTCGAGCTCCGCAGATCGCTAGGCCTTCGTGCCTTGCACCGGATGGAGGAATTCGCCCACGGAAGAAAGATGAAGTTAACGAACAACGAATTAATTAAGAGGACGGCGAAAATCAAGATATGCTCCTAATTAATCGGGAGAAAAAAATCTGCCTCGTCTATTTTTATAGGTTAGATTATAACGATGTAGATTAATTTGATATAGATATTAGATTGGTTGTATAGATATTAAATCAGCTTTGTGTGTTTATATACATATGTATTAAAATTGTAAGTAAATACAATAATATCTACAAATCTAACCGCGGGCAATTCCACTGGTTTTAATATAAATAGTTCGACGCCTTGTCCTCTCTTGCCACGCAAATGATTGAGAAAAATCACGTACAAAAACGTCACGCTCGCAAGGTAGTTAGGTAGGTATATACATAGACACGCGCGCAAACTATACGCGCATCATCTAGCTAGATTAAGGTTCCAAAAACTAGTGAGATTCCGGAAATCTCGGTCAAGATCTGGACGGATAAAAAAATCCTAAAATTTGATATATTTTTTTGATCGGATTTGGCCTAATAACCCTTAAGAAATTCATCTTTCATGAAAATCTGTTCAAAACCTGAATTTTTGAGATGTTTTAAAATTTTAGTAGAAATATTGTTAGATTTTTATAAAATTGTACAAGCTTGATAATGCTCTGAAATACTTATGGTACTATCTTTATAAGTTCAGGATCATACAGAAATGTTTCAAAATAATTGAACTTAATTTGTTATCTTTTAAAAATCAAAAATAGAATGAACATAACTGAGACAGTAATCTTGTCAGAATTTTATAAATTTTCTTGAGTGCGATCATGATTTAGAATTTTTAGGAGAGCTTAAACATTACCAAAAAAACCTTATATAAAATTTTCAAAAATTTTATTTTTTTAAATTTTGATGGGATGAGCCTCTCATCACAGACGGTTCCAAAAAACGGTCTGTGATGTGGACCTCTTCACAGACGGCTCTTCTTTAGAACCATATATGATGTTGATTTTCTATTTTTTACTAAATTTTAATTTATTGGCTAGCCTCAGAAAATACTAGCCATGCCCTCTGAAAAAAGATAGTAGAAAGCATCACCAGCATTATTATGATATACAATTCAGAAATGAACTCGGATCTCATATGAACATACAGCGCATCTATTTTAGAAATCAACTCTTATCGCACAATAAATTAATGTACAACGCATCCATTTTAGAAATCAACTCATATATACAAAAACCAATTGAATTGAGAGTTATAAATGAGAAATTCAGATCACAAGGTTCACAAATTAATCCAAACGGTATCTAACAAATTCACAACTCATCAGACGAGCTTGGGTGGCATTTGTCTTTTGGATTAATGACCTCATGCACCAATAATCATGAGCTTGGGTGGAGATATGCCAGATTTACAAGTGTCGGTACACATTTACAGAAATATACATGAACTTGGTTTCAATGCAAATAGGGTAAATTGTTTATCTACTGAGGCCAAAGCTCAGTTACTGATACTCATGCACACTATTTACCCAAAATCAGGATATAAAAAGGGAGTAACACCATGTCTTGCTTGGTTGCTGCATCTGATCCTGTCAAGGCAACCTATTGATCTGATTGATTATATTTTTGGAGAGATGGAAGAAGCAATCTACAAAAAAATGGGCAGTCCTCTTCCTTTTGCCATGCAGATTACTCAGATGTTGTTAGCTCAAGGGATCATCTCCCAGCATGAGATGAACAGGGACTTTAATTGTAGACCTAAACAATATAAGATGCTCAAGCAAGTTAGACTTCCCTCTCCTTCACCACCAGCAGTACATGAGCCAAGTGCTCAAGAAGACTCTGAGGTAAATGACAGTTCAGACAATGACAGTGGAGGTCATGGACAAACTCCAAGTCTTCCTACTCCAAGTCACAGCTATCATGATCAGGAACATTATTCTCCAACTCATCATTTTCCTACATATTCACATCATGATATATCTACAGAAGTTTTGGGCTACATTTCTGAGCATCTGAGTAAGCAGAGATTTGGACAACCTGAAGGTACTGAAATTCTTGTCAGCTCAGAGTCTCATCCTGAAGATGAAGAAATTCATAAATTAAAAGAACTAGCAGCAACAGCTAGGTTCATGGAGGCACAAAGATTTCCATCAGCAGCTCATGAACATGAAGCAGGTGGTTCTAGGCGTCCTTAGGTCACTATGCCAGCTCTACCTCAGCAATCCTCTGAGGATTCTCATCATTCTCACCACTCACATTTTGCTGAACCTGAGCCTACACATGATTATGATCAGCAACAGTCTTAGTGGGATACTCAGCCAGGATGGTTCACCTCATTTGAGCAGCAATATAGCTCTGATCTCAGACATGCTCAAGAGGGTTTTGAAGAAGAAAGAAGATTGGCAGCCCAGAGACACAATGAGTAAAGGGCAGCCATTCAACAATAGCAAGAATTGCTGCAAAAAAATCTATCAAGACCAAGCAAATTTCAGGAATGAAACTTACAAAAGGTTTGATATGATCAGAGGCAACCAATGGGATCTGAGGAAATGGATAGGAGAGCTTAAATCTGATCAGTTGGTGGTCCAGGACAGATTATATGATCTCAACAAAAAGCAAAATGACGAAGATGCCAAAATTGACAACTTTACTCAGACTGTGTACAAGAACTTTGAGAAAACTGGTAGCTGTTTGGATTGGCAAGGGGGTGAACTAGAATACCTTAGAGACTTCTCTGAAGATGCTAGAAACAACTTAGTCTCCAATTAAGAGCAAATAGCACAATTTCTGCTTGATCAGTCTAATGACACTCAAGAACTGATCAGAGATGTCCAGCATGACTTCATTGAGCTAACCTTCAATCCTCAGCCCGGTGATCCTGATTATCCCAGCTGGCATGATCAAGCAATGGCTACTCCACATTCTGAATCTGACCAAGAGCAAGCACCTTCCTCTCCTCCAAGAAGAAGTACAAGCTCCAGAATGACAAGCATGCTGAAGAGAACCTTTTCCAAACGCAAGAAGTAACCTTTTTGGCAATTGATGCCAAAGGGGGAGAAGAATAGTTAAGAATAGTGACATAAGTCTCTTAGTATCTTAGTAGTCTATATTGAAATAGGACTCTTAGTAGTGTCTATGTCTATCTTAATGATTTATGGATTTTTGGCCAAATTATTGATATCTGAATCTTTATGATCTACGGATTTTGCTTGAACTTGTTTATATTTGTTTGATCTTTAGACTTATTGATATTTATTTGATTTTTCCTCAAAGATATCTGAACTTTCTGAAGAACCCTCTCTAAATGACTTTTGTATTGCTCTATGTTCTCAAACAAAATTCATTCTAGGCATTCATTCAGGGGGAGTATGAAGTATTCTGTATCATGTAAAAACATTATCTGCTCTATCAGACTTTGTCTGCAGGAAAAGAAATAAGTAATGCTTCTTTAGCTCTCTAAGTATAAAATAAAAGATATTGTCATCAATCACCAAAAAGGGGGAAATTGAGAGCATCTAGGCCCCCTATTTTTGTCAGTTATGCTTATTATGTAGGTTTTGGTGTTGATGATCAAGAAACATTCTTAGTATAAGCTGACAACAGCTATATTTGAAGAACAAGGCTAAAGTGTTTATTTCTAGTTTTGGCTTGGGAATTGATTCAAGCCATATAGCTAGAATAACCGTACTATTAAGAGGGATTATACACAAGTAATATCCTTGGTTCATATGCGAAAATCACTAAGATTACTTGGAGCATAGGACATTTCATAACTCTCATTCATAAATCCAGATATCCCTTCTCTTAGCCAGAAAGAGTTCTTTTTCGGACTAACTTTATTTAGTCTGGCGCTGAAAAATCAAGTTTCAAGTTCTAACCCAGCGCACTCCATGTACGCCGGACCGACTTTTTCAGTCCGACGCTAAGAACTCTCTTCTGATTCATTTCAACTGAGCGTAAACCGTTCATGACGAACCGATCTGAATTCATCCTTCTCTTCAAGTCTGGCGTATGTTGTCTTTTCACTCTGAACAAAATTTCTAGTCCGGTGTCAGGAATTACTTTACTCAAATCTTAACCGAGAACATGTCGTTTGCTGCGGACCAAAATTCTGAGTGTACGCCGGACCAACTTTTTTGGTCCGGCGTAAACGTGATTCTCTCTGGTAAAAATCAGCGGCTTTCTCTTTTACGCCGGACCAACTTTTTCTGTCCGGCGCAAACATTATTTTGTTGGTATCCAAATAGAACAAAGTATGTGTACACCGTACCAATTTTGTCGGTCCGGCACAAACTTTCCTTTATTAGTACATGTATTCGACAGACCGGTTTTGTCGGTTCGGCGCAAATGCGTTACACTGGGTACAACAATACTTCTCAAATCTTATGTACCCTGGACTAACATTTTTAGCCCGGCGCGTGTATATATTTCAACATATGACTCATACACCTTAAAATACTTATAAAAGAGGCAGTAGTTGACCTGTCTCATCCATCCTGCCAACCCCAATGGCAAATGGCAGGTACAACGATTATTTCTGTTCAGGCTCTATATATACAGTGCTTGAGTTCACAAAAAGTTGTAGAGCTTTGCACATACACATCTTTGACATTCTGAACACCGTTGACATAAAAAAAAATCATTCACAACTCTTTGATCTTTAGCATCCCTGATTTCATCAAAGAGTTTGAGCTTCAACTCAGAAACAACAAACATTCATTCTGAACATTTAGAGTTCTTGCTCCAAGCTGAGTCTAGTTTGCATCTAGCTACTGAACCAAGAGACAGGGCTTGTGGCTAGTCTATTACTCTTGGAACTAGCTGTTTCTAGACGGTTGGAGAAGTTGTTGGTGCAACCTATCCAAAAGGGATTGTGGAAGGCCACCATTGCTGTGAAAAGGTTGAAACTCATCTCACCGGAGTGGTGGAAGAGTCAAGCTAGTGAAAGACCAAAAGCTATTGAGATTGGTTATTTGGTGGAGCAATACTTCTGAAGAAGTGCTCTAACGAGAACATAGGAGAGTGGTCTCTGAAACTCGGTGAAAAATTCTTGAGTCATTCTGATATTGCTTTATCTCTGTGTATTAATCTTATTGTCTGTTTTCATTCAAGTTTTTACTGCAACTAAGTTGTGCTGGTTCCCTACTCTAATTACTTTCTGTTGCTAAGTTTTTATTGAGAAAAGTTTTTCTTAACACTTAATTTTTTTTAAAAAGTTGCCTATTCACCCCCCGTCTAGGCCAACTTGATCCTTTCAGATGCTCGCACGGTTCTCAGCGTACATCCAGTTTTGGTCCATCTACGCTACGCATATATCAATAGGTGTTAAATAATGAATTAAGTACACTAGGAATGCACATGCACACAGATGCTACATATAAGCTATATTTAAACTTGCCGATTAACTTATATAGCTCATAACATAAAAAAGAACGAATGGATATATAAACATATGTAAGCTACATTTAAACTCAGCATCTTCAATTCTCTCTTTACATAGCTAGCTACATCTTGAGTATAATGTAATTAGAACCAATTACTACTTTAGATCAAAAAGAACAAATGGATATACACCAAGCTATATGAAAACCGCTTGGCGTTTGGCGCGGCAAGTAAATTTGTAAGTCTAAGGGGCGCGTTCCGCTCCACGAATGGTTAGACCACAGAGTCCAAGATGTATCTTGGTTCGGGCGAAGGTCCTACTCCGATTCGTGCGTTGGTATTGTATTCATCAAAGTGCGGATGCAGCGCAGAGTTTTTACAAGCGAGAGGTGGAACCTCAACACTAGAATGATCTAAACTTAGCTCTCGGAAGGAGAAGAAAAGAAGAAGAGGAAGAAGAGGAAAAGCTCTCCTGTAGCTCTTACTCCTTGCCTCGTTAGGAGGTTCCCGCCTCCTTTTATTGATCTGAAGGCGGGTTACATCGAGAATTGGCGAAGTGCGGGCGAGCTACTTCTAGGTGCTTGGCCTTGCCGTCGTCGACCAATCGTTCACGGATCGTCGCGCCGCTGCGAGCCTATCTTTGGGTCGGTGGTCTAGCCGGTCGAGCGGTTAGGTAATCCTCCGGAAGTGGCGTAGCTGCTCTCGTGATCCATGTGGGTGCCGGCGTAGTCGCGTGTGACGTTAGGTTGCCTCGGAGAGCGTGTCCTTGCACCGTGGGTGGCCGGTTGATGGGACAGGGAGGCGTGGCTTCAGCAGCTTATCAAATCGTCTTGGGAAGGACCACCGCCTCGCTCGATCCACCGGATGACCGTTCGTGGGGCACGTGGCCTTAGGTTGACACGGGACTCCGATCGCGCGGCGCGCTTTGCTCGGTCGTCGGGATCCCGTCGCGGGGGTCGGGATCCTGGCGAGTCGAGCCGCGGGATCCGCCCCGCGCGGGTCGGGAACCTCTTTGAAGTCGGGCCGGGGATCCGTCCCGCCGCGGGCTCGGGAACCTCGCTGAGTCGGAGTCGGGGATCCGTCCATTGCGGGGTCGGGAACCTCTTGAGTCGGTCGGGATCGGTCGGAATGGTCTCCTGAATGGTCTCGATGCATTTGGGTAGCAGTAGGGGACGGCTGTTCAGTGAGGGCCAGATTCGAGGCCGCCTGCTTGCTGCTCTGGGCTTTGCTTGTTGCAATTGGGCCGTGGGTGCACCCCTGTTTTATGAGTATTCGTCAAAAACCATCTTCAATTGCCTCTTTACCAAGCTAGATGTATATACCTTGAATATAATGCTATTACAACCCATTATTAGCCTAGATCACTTTCCTTTAAGTAACTATTTTACATATTGAGTATAATACAATTAGAACCAATTACTACTTTACATCACAGAGAACAAATGGATCTACACTAATTTAGATCTAGAAATTAACCATCTTCATTTCCCTCTTTACCAAGCTAGATCTTAAATATAATGCAAATATGAACCAGTTACTACTTTACATCACAAAGAACAAATGGATCTACCCCAAGCAAGCTAGTTAGATCTAGAAACCAGCTTCATGTCCCTCTTTACCAAGCTAGATCTTAAATACAATGCAAATTTGAACCAATTACTAACCTTAGATGATCCAGAGCATAAGGATCTACAATTACACCTCCAAATCTAGGGTCTATTTCCACCAGATCACCTCTCAATCACTGCTACCTCAAAAATAGCTCGAAAAACCCTAAAAATACAGAGGAGGTCGATGCTCTCTGTTCTTATTTACTTTAGAAATGGCCATCATAGAAGGTTTTTGCATAAAACCGTTTGTAATGTGCCCCTCATCACAGACGATTTTAGCTAAAAACCGTCTGTGATATAGCCAAAAACCGTCCATAATGTTCTCACCCTCATCCAGGGGCGAATCCAAGGGGTGGGCTCCATCAGGCCCGAGCCCACCCTCCGCCGTTGCCGAGCCCCCTCAGCCGCTCGCCCGCTCTGTAGTCTGGACTCTCCGGCGGCTCCACCACTAGCAGCCCGCACTGACCACTGTGGCACATAGATGGTCTTGCTGATAGTTAATAGCGCATAGAGGGTATCAGACATCCTAGAGATCACTGCATCAATCGTGGTCTCTCTTCTAGTATCCCTACGGGCTACAAATGGTAAAATGGGTAGATGAGATCACTGAGTAAATTGGTAATATAGTAAATTAGTAATATAATATATACTGTCAAATATCAATATATCGTTTCCATACTGTTATACACTCATATTGTCATACATTGATAAAAATTACAAATATACCATACAAATGTACAACATGCTCTAGGCTCTGTTATTGGGAATATAGTTGTATTACGCTTACACATTTATAGTTGTATTTATTTGTAGATTTGCAATAATGGAGAAACGAACTTTGCACAATTATTACACAAGTAATTCAAGTAGTACTCCCCTAACCGATGAGAGCGCAACTCGACTAAAGAGGCTTCGACTAGAATTGAATACAAATGAAATTATTGCCGATCCGGTGCTTCGCATGCCAATAGAAGATTATGCTAATGAAATTAGAGATCAAGTGAGGATTTTTGCTTTTTTCCTATGCTTTTCCTTTCTTTATGTATGAATTTTAATTGTACAATACTATAATTGCTATGCTTGTCTCAATTTAGTTTATTTCTATGAGACTTTGAGCCCACCCTCTATTTCAATTCTAGCTTCGCCACTGCCCTCATCACAGACGGTTTTTGACTAAAACCGTCTGTGATGTACCCCTTATAATAGATGATTTTATCCAAAAACCATCTGTGATGTGCCTGAGACTCATTCAAGACGGTTTTTATAAAAAATCGTTTGTGATGACGTGTCTAATATAACCTATTTTGTAGTAGTGCTAGTTGAGTCTTTTACATATCTCACCAGTAGTGAGCGGTGAAAGTACGCATGTATTTTGATGAGGAGTTTATGGACAAATCGTATGGATCACCGCAGATCGAGGTCCAACAAATATTTAGGGGACCATTGATCTCTCTCTCTCTACACGATCGTCTTGGATACCCTGTCTTTGTAATCATCCGCTATATATGTTCGTGGCATAGCTACGTGCATGAATGCCGCCAAACCTAGCAGGGCCGACAATGTAGCATGTCTACCTTCAACTTAAACGATTAATTAATGGAAGTATATGTAACCTAATATGTATTTAATAATTTATATGGAAAATGCAGGGTATATATATAGTTAAGCTTGCTGACTCACCTGTAATGGCGGCCGAGTTAAAATCTGCTATGTCGGTGTAATGGCTGCCTATAAGGTAGTAAGATTATAAACGCTTAGCTCCTAAACTGCCGTGGTTATGTGGTCACAAAACCAGGTATGGTTTGCTTTTTCTTAATGGAAATTGGAACCGGGGGTTCTCCCTTTTGTTCGAAAAAATAAAAAAAGTTTGCCGACTCAATGAATTAAACCTGGTTCCATGATGAAAAAAGTGAAAACATGTAATTTATATATTTCATATTTCGGTGGTTTTTTTGGGTCGTAGATTCAGTTTCAATTAACGTGAGATGGGTCGATTGATTAGAAGTAATTTTGCCAGAATGAGCTACCAAATTAATTTATAAACCTCATTTTATTGCATACAAAACCTACATATATATAGCACATAACAATTCAAGCATGGTTATCAAATATCGCAATCATCATCGTCATCATGCATGCACGCAGATATATACAACTTAGGTCCCATGCATGCACAAGCTGCCAACGTACGGTCATGCATGCATGCATGTACACTTACAAATAAATGTATCGATCGATCGACCAATCTCATGTACATACACACATATTGCAGACGAACAGGTAGATGTTTAATTTCTACTGGGCTTGTCGGTGTCCAGAGCTAGGTCATGCATGTCGACGTACTTCATGTCAATGTCACCTTGAGCTAGCTAGGCAAGTGCGCGCTAGTGATCCGTCGTGTCCCGTGCATGCATGAGCGATCGATGCACGTAGCCATGCGTCAATGGAGTGATTGCAGATGCAGTCCAACACATTACAGCTCCGAGTCTGCGTGAGACGACAAGAGAGTTCGATCGATATCGTCGCCGGAGCGGTTGGTAGAGAGAGAGAGAGATGAGTGTGGCGAATTCGCGACACTATGCATGTTCTCTCTTCTCTATTGTGCGACTGTGTCGATCCGTACCTCTCTCTAGATGGTCCCAGCATGCAGGACCATGCACGCTAACAAACACCCGTACGCTACATATCCCTCACTGGGATAAAGATACCAGCGTAATTTGTACCGGGATGTAAGTTCAGCAGCCTCTTAGGCTAAGATCATCGAGGAAGTAAATGGTTCGGATTTCTTAGCAATGCTAGTTGCTATAGTGTTTACTACGGTATTAAAAATAGGTACAGTGTTTTTAAACAGTGTTCTTAGTTTCATCATCAAGCGGTCCATATTCAACTGTTAAAATTGTAGTTGTTATAACAACTGCATTGGATCTCTGTGTCTCTCACTCACATACCACACATAGGGCCGAGAGAGATGGAGAGCAGCGATTGAGCATGCGGTTGATGCACCTAAATCCGCAGTTTAATTTCGGTAAGTTAGGTGTAACATTTTGTAAATTTGAAACCAAGGTACGTGTAACATTGACATAGTAAAGGTTTCTCTTATATATACGATGTGCGTGATGACGGATTCGTGAGACCAAACATAAAGGACACTGATCTGTTGCGGTTGTTTAATGCTCCATCCGATCTTTTTTATTTCTTTACTTATGTTCTAGAGAAGTCGTGACTTCCAACTTTGTCGAGTTTGATGTTAATATATTTAAAGCGGTTACCAAGATTTTTTTTTGTTAGATTTATCGTTAAAAATATTTTTATAGCATTATAATTTTGCTAGTATAATTTAATATAAAGATATAAAAAGCAACAATTAAAGCCGCATCTCAATTTTAAAAAACGTCTACGTACGTGAAGACAGAGTTGGTAAGAAAAACATAGTCAAAATGTATCGAAGAAACTCTGCTCTTTTAGCATCCAGGTCGCTACTGGCCTAGCCTGGCCTGTCTCAATCTTTGACTCCTGACTGGTAAACAATTGCACAAACTACTCCCTTCTTCACAAACAGTCCTCATTTTCAATATAAGATAATACGGTCAAACTTTATGTCAATACCTTTTTCGAGTATTTAAATCGGATATATAAAAATCATGCGCAGATTTATTTTTGAAAGTATTTTCATAATATTATAACTTTATTGGGTTTTATAAATACCAATATAAATTATTGATCAAAGTTATGTTTTAAAGACCATGTCGATGTCTAAAAACGACAAATATTTGTAACCGGAGGGAGCCGTAGTTAATGAATCAGATTTTTCAGCACCGACCTCTGCTGCACCGATACACATGATCCTAGCCTGCAAGTTCTTTAACTAATCAGGAGCACACCCATTCAATTAATCAAGTACTACCGGTACAAACTAGCTAGAACTGATACCATGCATCGAACGTGCGTACCAATGCAGGTACCGCGTACGTTTACGACGGATTAATAAAGATGTCGACGAGGTTAGCAGCAACGATGCGTCTGCCTGTACGTGTGTGAAGCTGGTGATGAGCCATCTAGGAAGGACGGAAACCAAAACCTGCATTTACCAGCTGCCTGTGTGAAGCTACTATTTCATTTTGCTACAGCCATGCATCATTGAGATCTTACTGCGTACATTAGCTACCGTAATTGTAGTATACTCTTTCTAACTAAAGAACTGAGCTTACGTAGCCTTAATTGGAAGTTGATCATTTGGCTAACTCGCTCAAGAGCTGAGATTTACACTCATGCATGTGACCTAGTGGTAAGAGATTGTAAGGTTGTGGTGTCTTCGGTCATGGTTTGAACTTTCAAGTTCCACTCTCTTCTTTAATTTAGGTATAGTATAGGTATGTAGTTCCTCCTACCTATTCTCATTTTTTCACTGAGCCTAGCTCAGTAGGTAGGAGGCAGCGTTCATAAAACCGAAGCCATAAAAATCGTTCGAAAAACCGCTTGAAAACCGTCAGAAACCGCAGGGTTAAGAAATAAAAAAATCGAAAAAAAAATCGAAAAACGTTCGGTTTTCGCTTTTTACCGTGGTTTTTCGCGAAAAACCAGCTGACTAATTGAATGTTCCAAAAAAAATGGTTTCCGAGCGGTTTTTTGTGAAAACCGTGGTTTTTAAACGATTTTCGACGCATAATTTTTTTCAATTTTTTAATTAGACCAGTTTACCGAGCGATTTTTAATCTCGAGTCAGCGTGGTATGGTCGAAAACCACGAAAATCAAGTGATTTTTGATGGTTTTGTTAACCCTGATAGGAGCTCTCACATTTTGAGGACTCTCCTAAGGTCCATGGTTGCCACTGGGCATACATTGTTACGAACCCACTACGTACCTAGGTTGGAGTCTCACTTTTACCTTAACGGTGAGTACGGAGGGGGAGTAAGTCTTATCCTTTTGAGCAACTCATTTTATTATTAACTATATATGGTGAAACATATATTTGGAGCTTTTTTTTGCATGAACTGGAAAAAAAATAGCTTGGTAGTCATTGAAGTTTATTAATACATGTTGACGACTAGGGCTGTCGGGCACCAGGGCATTCGCAATGTTGAAGAAAAGCATGAGGCATCCGTATCAGGCTTAAGTTCGGCTCATCGTATCACGGGAGCTGGCTAAAAGAAGGAAAGAATTCATATAACGCTTTGAATTTTGCTTAAAAATTCTTCAGATGAATCAAACTTTAAAATCGGTTATCTACTGCCCGAACTTTTCAATCACATTCGTTTAACATTCTAAGCTAGTTTTGCAGACGGAAAAGTCCATTTAACACCCTGAACTTTACTTAAAAATCCGTCCGACACTTCAAACTTTAAAACCGGTTATCTAGCACTTCAAACTTTCCAATCCTGTTCGTTTAAGACTCCAAAACCAGTTAAAAACTTAGGATGTTAAACAAACATGATTGAAAAATTCGGGGTGCTATATAATCGGTTTCAAAGTTTGAGGCATTGGACGAACTTTTGAGCAAAGTTCATGGTGTTATATTGACTTTTTTCCTATAAAACTAGCTTAGGGTGTTAAACGAACGGGATTGGAAAGATCGAGGTTCTATATAACCGGTTTCAAAATTTAGGATATTATACGAATTTTTGAGTAAAATTCAAAATATTATATGGACTTTTTTCTAAGAACAAAAATCAATAAGTCGGCCTTAGGTTAAAACTTACGAGTTACAATCCCACCTCAAGGAATAAAATTTTGCTTGAAACAGAGCTGTACCCAGTGGTCGTTGCGTTGATGTGAGCATACCATCTCACCTGACCTCTGCTCAGAGTTTCGTTTCGTTCGCGAAAATCGTTAGCATCGTGGTAGCGGTTTTTGCGAAAAACCGAACGGTTTGCAAATTTGAAAATTTTGAAATTTGTTCAAATAAGACCGCGAAAACCGCAGTTTTGACGAAAAACCGCACGATTTTCGCGAAAAACCGAGCTGTTTTTGAAGAAAACCGCAAAAACCACCCGAGGTTGGAAAATTGGGAAAAATCTAAAAAAATAGGGGAAAATGCAAAAAAAATTGTAAAATTTGTAGAATTACAGGGAAGGCTAAAATTGAGTAAAAATGTAATAAATATATAAATAAGGTATGTGAAAATGTGAAAAAATTCTAGAATGATTTCTACTAAATTTGGAAAAAATTCGACATGACCTTTGCTATATTTGAGAGAATTGAAAGTTGTAAGTTATGTATTTAGCAATAATATGTCAATAAATAATCTTTCATTGCAATACTACAATCACACAAGTGCAAAAATCAGCATTTACATAACCACAAAGCAAAATCATTCGCAATTTCACTACCATTCACTTGTCAACACCATTTACATTATAATACCTTTCAATTGAAGTTGTGGAGTAGGCATAAACATAGCTTCGTCACTCTTTCATTGTCGCAGAAACGGCATGTTCAACCTACATGAACCGAATGTCGAAAACCGATGACAGAAGGAAAAATGGTTACAATATAAGAAAAAATTGCAAAAAAATTGAAAATTTACAAAACATCCCAATTAATCTATAAAACACCTCAGAGAAATTTATACAATTTTTTAAATCATTTATTGCTTCTAAAAAATCTAAAACAACAATTAATGAAAAGGAATAAATACACTGTCAGATTTTTATAAATAATAAAAGGATTTATTATATTCTAAAATTTTAATTAAAATATAAATAGTGCCAAAGGATCATGTACTAAAAGTTTCAGAAATATTAGACTTCATTTACTGCCCATATAAAATCAAAAATAGAAGAGCATATACAATGATAATAGCACTTTCAGAATTTTTAAAAAATACACATATCTGATCATCATCTGAAAATTTTACATAATCATTTTAATGACGTTATAACATCACAAAAAAAGTTTAAGAAATATTAGACTTCATTTTGTGCCCCTAGAAAATAAAAAAGTGAAGTGCATATATTGTGACAGTATCACTGTCAGAATTTTTCAAAAATGTACGTATATGATAATAATCTGAAAATTTTATAGAATCATTATGATTACCTCAGGACCGTAAAAAAAAATTCAAAATTTTTTGACACTTTTTGATAAATTTCTTCAAAATTTTCAAATGTACTATACTATAGCACGTTTTTTCGAACGGTTTTAATTACTGAACCAACTCGATACGGACGGTTTTCACCAAAACCATCGTCGGTTTTTTTGAACCATGGCCCAGAGCCCACTCGATCGAGCCGCTAAGGAACTGGATCCAGCTCTCGGGTGCTTGGGAAGACGCGCCACTGCCGCATCAGGCCGCCAGGAGCTTTGAGGAGATGCGCCACAGCCAGGTTCATTGATGTTGCCGGCAAGGACGAATACACATTGCTGGCCATTTGGATCAGGCGGCCCGGCGGTCAGGAAAGAATCTCGTTGCTCTAGATTTGAACACGCGCGAGAGAGAAGAAGAAGAAGCTCCGGAAGAAGCTGGCTTTGAATGGATCTGAGCCAGCAGATGTGTCGCCGGAAGAAGCTCGCCGGTCCGCCAGATCCAGCCGCGTGGCTGGGGAGTGTTAGAGATAAGACAATCATATAAATGATATATTTCTTTATGTTTATAATTTACTATCTTATTTCTTGAATAATGTCATTATTATTTATTAGTAAGTACATAACTTGTCTGTGAAAGTCTATATATGACTCTGTAATTATTATTCTAAAGTGATTCATAATTGATAAACATATAAGGACACATATGAATAGACTAGCATATGTATTGGCTGATAACCATATTTCACGGGTCATGGATACAGAGATATGGAACCAATAATATAGACACATGTTAAAGAATATGGAGTTGGATCGACCCACCACGAGACACTGTAAGAACGTTGTATTCTTATTTGTCATCGGTTGGTCTTATATACAATGTGTATGCTACTTAGACTTGAGGTTGATGCATGTACTCGAGATGTATAATAATTTACTTAGGGGTTGCCAAACACTACTCCGTAATTTATTAGTTATAAAGGTGACTTTCGGGTTTATCATGAAGCATGTTGTGAGGCATGGTCAATCAAGATGGGATTTGCCCCTCCATACAACGGGAGAGATATCTCTAAGCCTCTCGAGTGGTCGGATTTCCGAAATGCATAATTATATTACTTGCGGTTAAAGAGTTAACCGTGGTCAAGGATTCTAAGTCATCTAATCGAGAAAGAGTGGTCGAGCTATCTAAACAAGGGTGACACATTCTCGCCTTGAGTTTAACCGATATCGTGAAGCAAAAAAATTTGATTTTATGCTAGAGTAGTCTACCCGTTTCCTCAAGGGAGGGTGTCCTCGAGGGCTATCACCTTCGCATTTGGTGAAGAGGACATGGGCGGATCTAGGAAAGAAAATTACAGGATCGCTAGAGTCGATACTAACTCATAACATTGACCTGTAACTTGTAATAAGATGATCATATACTTATATATTAAGGAAACTATATATGCTATGTTGGAAGGTGTTGGTCACTCGATCTCAACCCATATACTGCAGGTCTGTCCCTGGAAGAAGAGGGGGAAAGGAAGGCAGCAGGTTGGAGTCACGGAGACAGGGAGAGGAGGTGACGGTGGGATGGTGAGGGAGAAGAGGTCAGTCATTGGCGGCTGGGGCGAAGACGTGGAGTAATCTTGAAACAATGGAACACCCATACAGCGCTTGTGGCCACGAGCGTACGTTTGTGGGATTACATTTTCGTGCCCGGTAAATAGACATGGTCGGTGGCTTGAAGCAACCAAAAAGAAAATAAATCCGTAGACCATGCATGCAATTTGGCAAGGCATGCATGATGCATACATATAGGGCTATGATGTGTGAATGGCGACACTACATGCATGGTCTACCTTGTGAATGTGGCTATTTATACAGGAGTTTGTGTTAGCAAATTGTCTGCCATATATACGCGCATGAATATACAATTTAAATTTTTGTCCACGACTCTTTTGATTGTGTTGATGTATATAATTTGGAGGTCACTTGTGTGTGGAGTTAATGGGTCTGTCATGCCAAGAGCTTAATCATGGTTTGCTCCATGTATGCGCAAGTACAGATATCAATATAGTTAAATTTTCTTCTCTCTCCTGCAATATATATTATGTGAGAATGCTATAGATGCTATGTTAGGGTTAGCACGCCAAAATAACTGGAGTTAAGATTTAACGTAGAAAAATCCTTACGGAAACAATCTACTATAATAGTTTCAATGTTTACATTTACAGGGACTTGGCTTATATAACTAAAAGAGTCCTAATTGTAGAAGACTTAGACTAATAACCTATTTGGATAAAACTAAAAGATATGGTAAGTTGAGATAGTGAGTTATCTCCAACAAACCTCCCCTTAACTCAAAATCTATAATGAAATTGCTTCCGAAAAGCCCAACAGGGTAAATAAGCACATGAATACAAGTGCGTTAAAAGTCCCAAGGACTAATGAACAAGAAAGACTAGAACAATCAATCCAAACACTTGTAGTGCGAAAATCACAAAGAGTATGAAAGACTGAAACAGTTTTATATAAACACTTCTTACGAAGCAAAATTGAGCAAACCACCAGTAGGTCTAGAGAAAGACTGGCACAATCAATTCAAACACATAGCAATAACAAAGCAGACAAAGAATATGAGTCTTCAACAATTCATAACCCCAGTAAAGTCTAAGTCTGTGCAACTGACCTCCTAAAACAAACACTCAATCATCAAATAACATAAGCCAAGATATCACTTATGGTGCTGGATAGATAGCGAAGAACACATAATATGGACTTTTGACATGCTTCACCTGGACATAAAATACGGCAAACTGCCTACTGAAAATCCATAACACGGTTGAAACTGCTAAAAAAATATCAATATGAAGAAAAAAATTCTCGTGCCATTAATAGAGTATAAATTGTAGTAGACTCCTTATATCGAGCAAAGATAACAAAATAATGTTGTAGTATCCACACAGAAACAAACTCCTTGCACTTTAAACATTCATCTTAAACTGATATTGAAGCAAAACCTTCATTAGAAAAACTCTGAAGAGTATAATGCTACCACTTGTTAAGGCTTTGATACCACTTGTTAGGGTTAGCACGGCAAAATAACTGGAGACAATATTTAACGTGAGAAAACCCTTACGAAAAAAACCACAGGAAACTGCCGTGACCGGATTTTCGAATCCGAACCATCTGTGTATAGCCTGTGCTAGTCCAGAAAAAGCTAGCACACGCAGTGGAAACAGCGATGACAACACATCCATACCACGAAGCATATAGTATTAATTAAGCAAAAGAGTATTAGCATTATGGTCAATTATTACAAATAAGCAGCATCATGGCTTGAGTTCAATAAGAAACAGCGGAAATTAAATAACAACAGTAAAGCCCATCCATTTGCCCAACAGACAATCGACTAGGGTACGTGTCCTAGCATTCCGGATCGCCTTCGTCATAACCACAAGTATAGAACATGTAGTCACCTTCAACTTCTGCGGGCTCCTCTGTGGAAAGTTGGGGATGTTGCAAGGGTGAGCACAAAAATGTACTCCGCAAGTCTTGAAAACATAATGCATGATAACTATATGCAAGGCTAAACAATTGAAGGCATAATATGGCTCTTTTAGTATAAAGCAATGTTTAACTGTAAATACCAATAGTAATTTCACAAAGCATCATTTGAGCAAAATGTAAATAGCATAATAATTGAATTTGATATGACAACTAAAGCAAGTTCTAGCTACCTAACTGGCTCCATCCGCCAAACCATAACCCGAGAGTTCCATCTGTTCACGGATTCTGGTATTTAACTATACTTTAAAACTATACTTTAAAACTATATTTAAAGTATATTGCATAAAAGTAAGCCTGCATAATTTAAAACAATATAAGCTTTTCATAAAAATTGGGATCAATATGTTCAAGGAAGACTTTTCTTCGCTGCCTCCTGCTAGTTCTACCTCCGACTGCTGATTTGCTTGAACTTCGACAGCATCGTCTACACGCGAAACGAGAGCAAATAAATAAAATAAATTCAAAAAAAATCAAAAATTGAAATGAATGGTACTGAAAGATAGATCATAAATTTAGATGAATTTATAAATTTGAATCACTGGAATCAGAGCTAGAACGAAGGAGAACGGGCTCCTGGAAGTTCCTCGGATCACAAATTCGGAAAAATCAGAAAGTCTGACACGTGGCAAGATCTGATTGGCTGAAATTTTGGTTTTTCTGGAAAATCAGAAAAATAAAAAGACATGACGCTGACACGTGAGACCCACGCGTCAGTGGCTCGGTCCACGGTGAACTGGGTGCACCGAGGCGGCTCAATATGACACGGCAGATCGGCTGAGGTGGCGTGACACACGGGAGGCTAGGGCGGACGTGGCAGCCACGCGGCGGCTGACACGATGCTGGAGACGAAGCGTCACGGTTGCCACGCGATGCTGATGCGGTAGGAGGCGGGGCGATGCGACGCTGAGGTGGCGCGGGCTCGTCGGAGCCGAAGAAGAAGATTCGGCAGAGGGGTAAAATGTGATGGATCGGGGCTGGATCTGGGGCAAACGGAAGAGCGCGACGCGGGGAATCCGACACGACCAAAAACAACGGCGGAGGCTCACCGAAGACGGCAAATGGCGACGGAGAAGACCTCGGGACGACAGAGGAACTTCGGTGAGCGAGATCTTTGCGACGGATGGCTCTCGGGCGACACGAGATGGGGCGAAATGAGCGGCGACGTGAGGGGAACCTCGGGCTGGGTGCGGCGGCGACTTAAATAGCCTAGGGATGCATGCACGTCATGGACGCCGAAAACGGTGGGTAGGATTTGCTAGTATCGGCAATTTGGGCTAGCTGGTCAGTGCGTCTGAAAGTGCCGAAATTTGAAATTGCGAACGAGAGGAGACGCAGGCGAAGCGAGGAAACGGACAGGGCCGACGCAAGGGAAAACGGGCCGTCAGCAAGGAATCGGCCCACGGGAGAGAAAGAGAGAGAAAATGAGTTTTCTTTTAATAAAATTCTAGAAAATTAGGAAAAGCCAAAATAAATAGCAAATAAATTAGGAAAAATTCCAAAAAATTCTCAAAAATACTTTTAACCATTTTGAACCCAAATAAATTATTTTGAACTTATTTTAACTTAAAATTTTGATTCAAATTATTTACTTGCACTTGAGAGCTCAAATTTAAATTCTCAAATATTTTAAAAACTTAGGGAAAATTTTGAGATGCTAAAATTTGGAATGTTACAAACCTCCCCCCTAAAAGAAATCTCGACCCCGAGATTTGGACGGACTAGGGAAAAAGGCTAGGGTACTCTTTTCTAAGATCTTCCTCACGCTCCCAGGTTGCTTCCTTTTCTGAGTGGTTGCTCCACTGAACCTTGCAAAACTTGATTGTCCTGTTCCTTGTTCTGCGCTCTGCTTCATCCAAAATTTTGATCAGATACTCTGGGTAGGTGAGATCATCCTGTAGCTCAACATCCTCAATCTGCATCTGCTCTTCTGGTACTCTTTAGGCACTTCTTCAGCTGTGATACATGGAACACATTGTGCACATTCGATAACTGCGGCGGCAGCTCTAACTGGTAAGTCACTTGTCCACTCCTAGCTAGGATTAGGAACGGTCCAATAAACCTTGGTGCTAATTTTCCACGAACTTGAAATCGACGCATCCCTCTAAGCGGTGAGACTTTCAAGTACATATAGTCACCAGAAGCAAAGGTTAACTCTCTCTGACGATTATCAACATAGCTCGTTTGCCTAGACTGTGCTGTTCTCAATCTTCCTTGTATCATTTTCACTTGTTCTTCAGTCTTTTGCAAAATATCAGTACCAAAGACTTGTCGATCTCCTATTTCATTCCAACAGAGAGGTGTCCTGCATTTTCTTCTATATAACGCTTCAAATGGCGACATCTGCAAGCTTGCTTGCTAACTATTGTTATATGAGAATTTTGCGTAGGGTAAACTTTGATCCCAACTTGCCGCATTGGACAACGCACAAGACCTTAATATATCTTCAAGGATTTGGTTTACTCACTCAGTTTGTCCATCTGTCTGAGGGTGATAAGCTGTGCTGAAATTTTGATTGGTTCCCAATGCTTCTTGCAACTTTTGCCAGAACCTTGAAGTGAATTAAGTGCCTCGATCTGAAACAATCCTCTTTGGCACACCATGCAAACACACGATTCTTGACATATACAACTCTGCGAGTTTATCTCCCTCATAGGTTGTTCTCACAGGAATGAAATGCGCAACTTTTGTCAATCGATCCACTACAACCCATATTGAGTCATGACCTAATCTGGTTCTCGAAAGTCCTGCAATAAAATCCATTCCAATCTCTTCCCACTTCCATTCATGTACCCTTAATGGTTGTAGCAATCTTGCGAGTCTTTGATGTTCAGCTTTAACTCGCTGGCATACATCATACATAGCTATGTACTCTGCATTTTCCTTTCCCCTTGGCCACCAATATATACCTCGAAGATCATGATACATCTTAGTATTGCCTGGGTGAATTGAGTATGCTGACTCATGCGTCTCTTTTAATATCAACTGCTTGATCTCTTTTTGATTTGGCACATAAATACTTTTTTCAAGCCAAACCGTTCCTTCTTCATCTTTCAAAAATCCTGGGGCTTTACCTTCCTTTATTCTATCTTTGATCTTAGCAGATTCTTTATCTAACTTCTGCATCTTTTTAATCTGATCCTTCAAGGTTGGTTGAATCTCCAAAGCAGCAACGGAACCTTCCTCTACTAGCTCCAAATTCAAACGCTGAAACTCCTCGTGAAGAGCAGGTTGACCTTCTTAAATCATCAAATTATTGCAGTAGCTCTTCTGGCTTAAGACATCGGCAACTACATTAGCTTTGCCAGGATGATAATGTATTCCTACATCATAATCCTTAATTAACTCAGACCATCTTCTTTATCTTAGGTTGAGGTCTGCTTGAGTGAAGATATACTTCAAACTCTTATGATCTGTGAAAATTTTGCATCGATTCCCGATGAGATAATGCCTCCATAACTTTAGTGCATGCACAACTGCAGCCATTTCCAAGTCATGGGTTGGATAGTTTTCCTCATGTGGTCGCAATTGCCGTGAGGCGTATGCAACTACTTTTCCTTCTTGCATCAAGACACATCCAAGTCCCCGTGTTGAGGCATCACAGAAAATCTCAAAGTTCGTTCGAATATCTGGTAAATGAGCACTGGGGCTGTAGTTAGTCTTTTCTTTAATTCCTGAAAACTTTGCTCACAAGATTCAAATCATTCAAACTTCTTTTTCTTCTTCAGCAACTGGGTAAGCGGTCTTGCAATCTTTGAAAATTCTTCTATTAATCTTCGGTAGTATCCCGCTAAACCAAGAAAACTTCTTATATCAGGCACTGACTTGGGTTGCCTCCAATCAAGTACACCTTTCACCTTTTCAAGGTCTACTGAGACACCTCCAATAGAGATTATGTTCCAAGAAAGCAACTTCCTTCAACCAAAACTCAGACTTACTGAACTTAGCATATAACTGGTGTTTTCTGAGCTTTTCTAACATCATCCTCAAATAACCTTCATGTTCCACTTCATTTTTGGAATAGATAAGAATATCATCTATGAATACTACTACAAACTTGTCCAAATATTCCATAAACACTTTATTCATCAAGTTCATGAAATAGGCTGGTGCATTAGTCAAACCAAAAGTCATAACTGTAAACTCATAGAGTCCATATCGGGTAGCAAAAGCTGTTTTCGGGATATCTTGTTACCTTATTTTTAACTGATGGCATCCAGATCGAAGATCAATCTTAGAGAAAATACATGCTCCTTTTAACTGATCAAACAGGTCATCAATCGTGGGCAACGGATACTTGTTCTTGATTGTGACTTCATTCAGGGCTCTGTAGTCCACGCACAAGCGCAAACTATTATCCTTCTTTTTTACAAAGAGAACTGGCGCTCCCCAAGGTGACGAACTTGGACGAACGTATCCTTTTTCTTGTAACTCCTCAATTTGTTTCTTCATCTCGGTGAGTTCATTAGCTGGCATGTGGTAGGGTCTCTTAGAAATAGGAGTCGTACCAGGGATTAGTTCTATGATGAACTCTACATCTCGATCAGGTGGCATACTTGGCAAATCTTCAGGAAATACATCTGGATATTCTTGCACCACATGCATACTTTCCAAAGTTGTTTCCTTCAAACTGTTCAAAGTGCACTTCTTACTTGCAGACTCATCAGGCATATACTCCACTCGAATGCCTTATGAATTGGTGAGGGTGATGGCTCTACTAGCACAATCTATTTGACCTTTATATTTGGTTAACCAATCCATGCCTAGGATGACATCTATTCCTTTTGAATCCAAGATGATAAGATTCGCTAGGAATTCTACCCCATTGATTTTTATGGTTGCACTTGGGCATACTGAACTAGTTCTCAATTCTTTTCCGGTGATTGAACTATCATAGGGCTCTTAAGGGTAAAGGTTTCCCAACCAAATTGTTCAACAAAATTCTTCGATATAAAAGAATGCGATGCTCCAGAATCAAATAATGCTGAGGCAGGTATTGAGTTTACAAGGAACTTACCCAAAACCACATCTGGTGCCTCCTAAGCTTCTTCTGTGGTCACATGGTTGACACGTCCTCTTCCAAAAGGTTGCGGAGCTCTTGGTGTCTGGGGTGTTCCACGACCTTGTCCTTGCGTAGGAGCTCTGGCGGAATTGGATCCCAAGTTGAATGGCACAGGGGTCACTTACTGATGCTTCTGAGGACAATTACTGGCATAATGTCCCATCTGGTGACAGTGAAAACACTGAATTCCTACAGCATTTGAATTCCCTTTCTGCAGTGGAGCACTGGCGCTGTTTTGCTGTCCTTGAGCGATTGGGCGCGGTCCAGAATTAGGAGTACAGAGTGTTCCTTGAACAGGTGTCCTGTTAGCCTGCTGAGATTGGAAGCGCTATCTAGAACCACTTGCTCCATGCTGAGCCTGGAATGCCATCCTTCTCTTGCGGGACTCCCGCTGTTGGCGTTAAGCATCCTTTTGTACTAGTGCCTTGTTCATCATATGTTGAAAGTTTGGAAAATCCAAAGCAACTAGCTGCACCTTGATGTCAGGGTCAAGTCCCTTCATGAACCTCCAGATCTTGGCACTTTCAGTAGCCACATCCTCTGGTGCATACCTCGATAATTGGGTGAACAAATTAAGATACTCAGAAACACTCTGGTTTCCTTGATGCAACTTGCAGAACTCTCTTTTCTTCATTTCTATTATGCCGGTAGGCACATGCGCAGTACGGAAGGCTTTAGAGAATTCCTCCCAAGTGATAGCTTGAGCATTCTGATGGACAACACAAAAGTTATCCCACCAAGTAGCAGCTACTCCTTTTAACTGATGGCTCGGGTAGAGAACCTTCTCACGGTCATCACACTGAGCTAACTGGAGCTTTTTCTCCACATCTCTCAACCAGTCATCTGCCTCCAAGGGTTCACCTGCTTCCGTGAAGGTAGGCGGTCTAGTTCTCATAAACTCTCTAAGTTTTGACTGGGGCGGCATCACTGGTTCTGGCTATGGATTGTTCACTATATTCTGAGCAAGGTCCTGCAACAACTGAAGCTGCATTGCCATCATCTGCTGGATATCTGCGACTGGGGGATGGAATGGTGGCGACGGTGGTGGCACTTGCTGCTTTGACTGCTCTTGCTGATCTTACTGGTCTTGAACATCCTGCTGTTCTTGTGGCTCTGCCTGGCCACGTCCACGACCATGACCACGACCTCTTCCTTGACCTTCCATCTAAAGCAACGGCCATGGATAGGTTAGCAATAGATGAGAGGGAAAGAGCAAAAGATGAGAAGACTAGGGAGGTTGCCATTCCAAGACCAAACAAGCAATAAAGCTCCAAATAAAAGGTGGCTGCAACACTATGCTAGGGCAAGTGTACAACACACCCAACACACAAGCAACAAAAATCCTAATACATTCGGACTATACGTTGCTAAATTAAAAAGGGATGATATGCTCCAACACTATTGAGCACTATAACCTATCTTATATGGGAGTTCTTTCGAGCACTCTTTTGGTAACTTGATCTTTCTAGTAGCCCTCCATTGGTCTTGAAAAGAAAATGGATCGTCATCTTCCTTGATTTGGATTCTTTTAGAAGACTCGAGGCATTGAGAAGTTCCAAGATAAGATCAAATTAAAATTTTAAAATAATATTTCAGCAAAGGAAAAGAGTAAGAACCTAAGAATAAGATAAGATGAGATAATCTATTTCATAGCGATTCGTTGGTTTAATTTAGAAAATAATTTTGAAGTTCTTGCTAAGAAGACCAGACTAACTAGGGATGCGACCTACAGTCGATATGGCTCTAATACCACCTCTGTCGGGACTGGATTTCCGAATCCGAATCGTCTGTGTATAACCTGTGCTAGTCCAGGAAAAGCTAGCACACATAGTAGAAACAACGATGACAACACATCCATATCACGAAGCATATAGTATTAATTCAGCAAAAGAGTATTAGCCTTATGGCCAATTATTACAAATAAGCAGCATCACGGCTTGAGTTCAATAAGAAACAACAGAAATGAAATAACAGCAGTAAAGTAAGTCCATCCATTTGCCCAACAGGCAATCGACTGGGGTACGCGTTCTAGCATTACGGATCGCCTTCGTCATAACCACAAGCATAGAACTCGTAGTCACCTTCAACTTCTGCGGACTCCTCTATAGAAAGTTGGGGATGTTGCAAGGGTGAGCACAAAAATGTACTCCGCAAGTTTTGGAAAACATAATGCATGATAACTATATGCAAGGATAAACAATCGAAGGCATAATATGGCTCTTTTAGCATAAAGCAATGTTTAACTGTAAATACCAATAGTAATTTCACAAAGCATCATTTGACCAAAATGTAAATAGCATAATAATTGAATTTGATATGACAACTAAAGTAAGTTCTAGCTACCTAACTGGCTCCATCCGCCAAACCATAACCCGAGAGTTCCATCTGTTCACGGATTCCCAAGCCACCATTTTCATTTAAAACAAAACCATGAAATCTACAATGTGCAAGCGTACCTCGCTTGCCCTTGACCGTGGGAACGGCTACTTAAGTAGTTTTAACTCTGCAAAGTGTGTACACTTTACCCACAAGATATGATCGACTCTTGTTGCCAAGCTATCAACACACTTCCTTTGGTGTGTCGGCAGAGAGATCATAACAAGGCCTTTACATTGTACAACCCTATTATTAACCTCGCCCGCTAAGGTTTCACCGCCGATGGGTTCTAGCTGCTCAGTCGGAAGCCCCCTCTTACGCCTGCCATCATCTAGCACTCACCAACTGGCGAAGCTCAATATGACGTGACAGATCGGCTGAGGTGGCGTGCCACGCGGGAGGCTAGGGTGGACGCGGCTGCCACGCGGCGACTGACACGGCGCTGGAGACAAAGTGGCACGGCGACAACGTGACGCTGACGCTGTGGGAGGCGGGGCCACGCTGCGCTGAGTTGGCGCGGGCTCGCCAGAGCCGAAAAAGAAGATGCGGCCGAGGGGTAAAATGCGACGGATCGGGGTTGGATCTGGGGCAAACGGAAGAGCCCGGTTCGGGGTATCCGAAGCGACCAAAAACAACGGTGGAGGCTCATCGGCAACGGCAAACGGCGATGGAGAAGACCTCGAGACGACGGAGGAACTTCGGCGAGCGAGATCTGTGTGACGGATGGCTCTCGGGTGACGCGAGATGGGGCAAAATGAGCGGTGGCCCGAGGGGAGCCTCGGGCTAGGTGCGACAACGGCTTAAATAGCCTGGGGAGGCGTGCACGTCATGGACTTTGAAAACGACGGCTAGGGTTTGTCGGCGCATTTGGGCAGAGTGGGTTTGCGCTTGTGGCCGAGCCGGGCCCACAAGCAGAGAGAGACGGACAACAGAACGGAAACGGATCTGGCCGATGCGAGGAAAACATGCCATCAGCAAGGAATCGGCCCGCGGGAGAGAAAGAGAGAGAAAATAATTTTTCTTTTAATAAAATTCTAGAATTTTATGAAAAGCCAAAATAAATAGCAAATAAATTAGGAAAAATCCCAGAAAATTCTCAAAAATACTTTTAAGCATTTTGAACCCAATAAGTCATTTTGAACATATTTAAACTTAAAATTTTGATTCAAATTATTTACTTGCACTTGAGAGCTCAAATTTAAATTCTCAAAAAACTTAAAAACTTAGGAAAGATTTTGAGATGCTAAAATTTGGAATATTACAAATGATGAGAACATCACTTCTATTGATACATCCACACCTAGTTTGACCAATTCCAACACTTCATCCATAGGCCAAGAAGATAGAGCTATCAAATCCATCACGTTCTGGAAGCCAATTCGGCCTTCAGATTCTAGTCTTAAGTAAAATGATGATAACTTTAGCATACAGAGTTTAATTGGAGAGTTCTTGTACTTTGTTGAAAGCTTACAGCAAGACCTTTCAAATAGATCTGGTCCCAGCCATAGATTCAACGTGGATCAGCTAGAATCTTCAAAATAATAAGCTACATCACTGTTTTAGACTGTTTTGGGCCTTGTAAGCGTGAGAGGGCCCAAGACCAAGTTGTGTGTGCCCCCTGGCTGCACACAACCTTAGGAAAACCCTCTCACATCCCTCCCTCTCATAAAATGAGTAGCCGCCATCTTAGAAACTTGGGTTTCGTTTAGTTGTAGTTTTCCTTGGTGAAACTATTTGGTATTCTCTTGTTCAGCGAGATCAACATCAATACCGTGCTTCAGAACCCCACATCAATACTTCAATTATATTTGCAATTTTAGATTGCTTTTGCTTTGTTCTTGCTTGTTCTTCGATTGCTTGCAGGAATTAATCTTCATGATTAGGTCAACCGGGTTTTGGCGCGGTTGATAACAACTCGGAGTTTGGTTCAACGATTGCTTGGCATCGGTCATGTTTCGATCGTAACCTGGATCATGAGGGTCGTCTCCACTAATCGATAGCTATCCATCTCATCGAAAGATAGGGCCTCCGTTAAGCCTCATCAGGTGGTATCAGAGCTTTCGTTGATCGGTGAGAATTTCAGTACCTTAGATTGTTTTGTTCTCTGTCCCAAATTGAAAATTACTCTACAAAAATTCAACCTTTAGATTCAATCTGGTATTTTAGTGTGTTTTGTTAGATTCTGATCCATTACAGTCCTTGTTTTAGTTGCTAATCATTTTTCCTTCACGTAGCTTTTATTTCAATCTGTCCAATTAATTGTTTTGTTGATAACTTTCTCATACGAGCTTGGATTTTTGTGTTCTTGCACTTTCCTGAAACCTGGGGATGAGCTGTCCAAAAATCTAGTTGGGCACGAATTCTAATTCCATACCTAATTTAGATTAATCTGGACATCAAATTAGTGAAGCAAGTTGTACTTCCAATCCAGATCGGTTCGGTATTTTGATCATAATTCTCACGTTCGAACTCTGATTGAGATGTTTTTGTACTTTCCTAAATTCTTGAAGAGTCCTCTACAAAAACGTTTTTGGGTGTCCTTTGTGATTCGGACTCTTTTAAACCGAATTTAAGTCAGATTCGGAATCGGTTTCACAGACTGAAATTGGGGCTATTCTGTGGTGTTCGGGTTTTGAGCTATAACTTTCACACCCGAGCTCCAAATTGCATGTTCTTGTACTCTTTTGAAAGATGAGGACATAAGCTTCAATTCTTTCCATTGTGAACCATCCAAATTCGGTTGTTTTCAATCTTTAATCTAGGCGACAATTCTACTGCCCTAGAAACATTGAATTTGGGTATCTTGCTTTAATTCGTGTTTTAACTTTGTTCCTTTGAGTTGGTTGAATTCAGTAGCATCCACAATCCATAAAACCCCAAAAATATCTGTACACATACCTTTGGGAAGCAATTCATCCTTTGCGAATACTTTGATCCCAGTTGAGACTAGCTATTTGATATTGTTTAGGGCTGCTTTATTTGATACATTGCATAATCTTGATTTCTCATATCATACTATCTTGCGACATCAAGTTAGGGATTCCAAAACTTTATTCATACTAGTGTTGGCCGAAAGTCACTCCAAGAAATAAAAGAGAAAGAAAGAGCAAAAAAAAGAAGAAAAGAAAATAGAATAGTGGTCGGCATCGCTACATTGAGCAAAACCCTAATTTATGTTTATTATTTTCAGATTGTGCAATTGTATTAATTAGTGAGCAATCTTGTGCACTTTTACCTTTTTCTGAAGCAATTAGCTAGCGTCTCTCCAAAACTTATGCAACACGAGCTTTGATGCTGAAATTATTCTTATTTAGCTCATTCCATTGGTTGCATTAGTTCCATCATCTTTGCGTGTGTGTTGTCTTGGAATTCGCTTATATCTTTGAGATCGGCAACTAGGGCTTGTGAATTCTAGTTTGGGTCATTACTTATCATTACAATAACTAGAATTATCAGATTGCATAGGAAATAAATATTGTCTGTCCGAGCTCCACCTCTACTAGCCAAATAGGTACCCGTTCACCTTGCAATCGCTTTGCCAAGCTTGAGTGTGCTTATCACGAACCAGCCGCCGGTCACCACCTATTCACATGGTAAGAATTGGTAAGAACTTGGTAAAAGCCCGAGTGTGAGAGACTTTGAATCACCAGATCCTAGTACTTGATAGGAACATGTATTTGTGATTTGTTTCTTGTCTTCACTAACAATGGCATGTTCTCAACATCGTAGTGCTTGGGCCAATAACATCCTAGGAGAAGAGGTAGTTCACACTCCGAGATACAAAGAACGTACGAGCAAAGCTTCACTATCACCGGAGGTACGACGGCATAGCACGCGTACGAAAAGTAAGTTCACTGTACCTAATTTTAGTGATAAATATGATCATGAAGGTTATCTTACTTAGGAATTAGCTGTAGTACAATCATTTGATAAATATGGAATTCGTAAGCATGATAAAGTTAGGGTTGTTACTAGTGGATTTACTGATAATGCTACTCTTTGGTGGAATGATTATATACGTAAAAATCAGGACATCCCTAGCACATGGATTAAATTGAAGAAAATTATGAGAGCTAGATTTGTTCCTCCATATGTTGCTCACCAATTACGGAAGGAATTGCAACATATAAAATAAGGTAGTAAAACTGTGGATGAGTATTACCAAGAATTTCAGCGTAGATATTTGCGTTGTGGGTTAGAAGTGATCGAAAAGACTCAGATTAACAACTTTTATTGTGGTCTAGATTTTGATATTCAGATCATGATATCTTGTGAAGAATTCAATTCTATGTCATTCTTGCTTAATCTTTCCCGTAAAGCTGAAAGAAAAATAAAAAGAAGACAATAAACCACAGTTCAGGTTCCTACAGAGTAAAATGTTACTCCTATTGCATGCACTACACCAAACCCTAATGAGAGCATACACCCCGAGCATGCGAATGAAATACCAGAAAATTCGAGTGAAGTAGAGGACAGTACATGTGAGGATGATTTTACTAACGTAATCCAATCTACTTCTGTTGCTTCTGTAGTTGCTATTCCATTTGATATGCAGGTTACTTCTGAAGATGGGGAGCTAAAAGCTGAAATACCTGCGTTGTTAAGTGATTTTGAGGTACCTACTACTTCTGAGGAGGATGCTAATGACCATGGTACAGATCTGATTTTACAGCAAGAAAGGGAGCAAATTTGTGAGTATGTTCCTACTGTACTTAATTCCAGTGAGTTACCATCTTGTGCCACTATTGTAGAACCATTTGATGAATTACATGCTTATAATTTTAATCATGTGGTGCTGATTACGCATAAGGATGTGATAGCTAGAATATCCCCTGTCACTGTTTTGTGCTATATAATGTTGAATGAGCCTGTTAGCTTGAATTGTGCTATGGATAAGATTTCTGAAATTTCATCTCTTATGTCTTTATCTAGTACCTATGCCTATTGTTTTAAATTCAATTTATTTGGAGATTATGGCATATATGGCAAGTTTCTTGTTTACAGAATATGCATAACTTATGATAAACTTGCTGAATTGAAGCTTGCTATTTTGGGCAATCCTAGTTGCATGCTCTGACTTATTTCATTTATGCACCATCAAATTTTCCTGATATGTGTGATACCCAAAACTTGCTACCACATTGTTCGAATTTTAGAACATTGAATTGTATTACAAATCAGCATGTCGTAGTTGATGAGTGGAAGCCCATTAAAATAGTGTCACCGTTGTTGGAATGGTTTGTTATTCTTGTTTTCAATCTGATCATATGAATGAGATATGCTTGTTACCAAAACATGTAGTTTTGACCATCTATGTTATTGAACGAGGCTTACAAAATATGAGTATTCTTTATCCATGGACAGGGAAAGATATGTGTTTTACTTATATTTGCAAATCAGTTGCAAACTGAATCTTGTTAATATTTATGTTATATGCTTCACTTATAACCACAAATTGAGTTGCAAAATTATGAGGAAATGTGCTTTGTTTAAATCTGATTTCCTTATTTGTTGTTATGTAAATATCATTCCGCGAATCCAAAAGAACAATGAAATATGCGATATATACATATATGCTGCGTACACATTGTTCTTTTTGTTGGTTATTTCTTTTCCAGCTTGTCCAAAACCGAGGATGGTTTTCCTTCAAGGAGGGGAGGAAGCATCGAAGAGTGCTAACTTTCATCAAGCCATTGTATGTTGGAAAGAAGTGTTGAGCTATATGGATAATTATCAGGTGAATCCTCTAAATTTTTTCTTATCTTTAAAATATATAAAGAGGCGGAGCTACCATTTTATTTAAATAAATCCAGGACCTATATTATAATATTTTGTGCTAAAGACGAGCTAAAAGCTGAGCTTGAGTCGAGGACGACTCAAATTCAAGAAGGGGAGGATGATGAGGACATCATTACTATGGATACGTCCACACCTAGTTGGACCAACTCCTACACGTCATCCATAGGCCAAGAAGATAGAGCTATCAAATCCATCACGTTCTGGAATCCAATCCGGCCTCCAGATACCAGTCTGAAGTAAAATGAGCATAACTTTAGCATACGAAGTCCAATTGGAGAGTTCTTGTACTTGATTGAAAGCTTACAATAGGACCTTTCAAATGGATCTGGTCCCAACCATAGATTCATCGTGGATCAGCTGGAATCTTTGAAACAATAAGCTACATCACTGTTTTAGGCTATTTTGGGCCTTGTAAGCGTGAGGGGGCTCAAGCCCAAGTTATGTGCGCTCCCCTGGCTGCACATAACCCTAGGATGACCCTCTCACATCCCTCCTTCTCATAAAATTAGTAGCCGTCGCCTTAGAAACTTGGGTTTTGTTTAGTTGTAGTTTTTCTTGGTGAAACTATTTGGTATTCTCTTGTTTGGCAAGATCAACAGCAATATCGTGGTTCGAAACCCCACATCAATACTTCAATTATATTTGCAATTTTATATTGCTTTTGCTTTGTTCTTGCTTGTTCTTCGATTGCTTGCAGGAATTGATCTTCGTGATCAGGTCAACCGGGTTTTGGCACGGTTGATAACAACTCGGAGTTTGGTTCAGTGATTGCTTGGCGTCAGTCGTATTTCGATCGTAACCTGGATCGTGAGGGTCATCTCCACTAATCGATAGCTATCCATCTCATCGAAAAATCGGGCCTCCGTTTAGCCTCATCAACAAACCTCCTCCCTAAAAGAAATTTTGACCCCGAGATTTGGACGGACTAGGGAAAAAGGCTAGGGTACTCTTCTCAAAGATCTTCCTCATGCTCGCAGGTTGCTTCCTTTTCTGAATGGTTGCTCCACTGAACCTTGCAAAACTTGATTGTCCTGTTCCTTGTTCTGCGCTCTGCTTCATCCAAAATTTGATCGGATACTCTGGGTAGGTGAGATCATATAATAGGAGTTGTTTTCTTCACGATTTCCTCCTTTTGTAATTCCATTAATTGTAAATTATAAGGCTATAATTAAATCCAGGTCATTAATAACAAAATATTATTATCCAAATGGCATGTGGTATATATTATAGAAAAAATACCACATGAATTGAGTGTGTCAATGAATAAATTAACCTTGGTTTTAACAAGAAAATAAATTAAACAAGAAAAAAATATTCCACTGTGTTTGTTTCCCTTTTCCCTCTTTTTCAACAGATTTTTTTTTTCTTTGGCATGATAGGCGCGCCGTGATTCGGATGGCATGTAAACAATTAGCCAATTATTTTTTTCCGACGAATTTAGCCCATGCTCCGTATATTAAATCCGCAAAGTTTTCCGATCTCCGCACGCGCCACGCCGTTTTTCGCCAACGGATTCGCTCCGCGTGGCACCGCGTCGGCCGGTTGCATCCGTCGTGGTACGCGTTAAGTATTTTAATGTCGTCTCTTCGAAACAACGCGCGCGGCGCAGCGATTGGACTCCTCGCATTCATGCCTCCGGTAGCGCCTTCAAATCCCGCCGCGTGCTCGGCCGCATCGCATGCGCGATTTTTGCTCGCCGACACGTGGCGTGCAACTTTTTTGCGAAAAGCCCACGAAATTTTTGGAATTTACATTTAGGTCCTCAAAAATTACATCTATGTACGGTTTTTTTCAGGGTAGCCGTCTAAACTTCTGTAATTTGATTTTTTTATCGCAAATCCTCAAAAATTACATCTAGGTACATTTTTTTAGCGAGAAGGCCCCCAAAATTTTTAGAAATTATATATAGGTACTCGAAAATTACATCTAGGGACGGTTTTTTTTGGGAAGCCCTCCAAACTTATGTAATTTGATTTTTTTAACGCATTTTCTCAAAAATACATCTAGGTACAGTTTTAAAGCGAGAAGCCCACAAAACTTGCAAAATTTGTTTCGGAAATTACATATATGTACATTTTTCATAGAAGCCCTCTAAACTTCTATAATTTGATTTTTTGAGCGCAAGCCCTAAAAAATTACATCTAGGTACATTTGTTTAGCGAGAAGTCCCCCAAAATTTGCTTTCGTTTTGCACAAAAAAAAAATTCACCACAAAAGCTCCTGATAATTCTAAATCTAAATCGTTTTTTCTGCAAAATCCCTAAAAAATTACATCTAGGTACGTTTTTTTACGAAAAAAACCCTCCAAACTTCCTGGATTTTTTTCGCAATTCTTTTCTTTGACAAGAAAATCGTTTTTGCGCGGCGTCACACACCTTCGTGGCGCGGAGTTTCGCTGTGCAAATGCAACTAGTTATTTTGACAAGACAATGATAAAGAGAGATTTGATTGAAATGCTTGGAGAAAGGGGAGCTAGCTACAATATTATGCAGGAGAATTAAAGGGGGGATTACGGTGAATACCTATTTATTGGCCACTAATTTCATAGTGGCTCTGTCACGATCCTTTCTCTATTAATATCCCAGATGATCTCGTCGCCACCCATTATAAATTATTCTTCTAGAAACAAGCACATGAAAAATACATTGCGAGTCCTTGTTAATTATCGAGTTTTTAATTTCTAAGGTCAACTGTATCCAATTAATTATTCAACCGAACATATTTAGATATTAATGCACCTGAGATCTCTTACTTATTAATGGAAGTCCACATCCTAATTCCCAAACAACTGGCTCGCTACTAGCTTAGCTATCTAGCCATCTAGGTCTTCTACTAAAAATTAGATCCAAGAACTGTACTCTCATCATGCCCTTGAGCGTGATTAGCAGTGTTCTAAATAGTTAACTATAACTATGCTATAGTTTTTTAAACCCTGAAGGTGAGCTACGTGCTAATGTTCCGTTGTATTCACTACAAGTGTATAAATAGCAATAGCTCTGCTATTTAACGTGGCTTGTAGCTAGTGATAGCTTCACTATCCTACATAAGTATCCATGTGTTAAAAAATTAGGCTCATTTTGAAATTCAACATTACTAAAAGGCCTAAATGCATCTCTTGTAAGCTTGAAATATGAGAAAACCTAATAAAAGACCGCATCTCATCATTTTTCAATAATCCAACGTTCATATTTCTCAGCGATTAAGTACTTATTTCTCACCTCATCTCATCTTTAGGGCATGTATTAGTATGTTGATTTCGGACATAACTCATATTCTTATTATAAAAACATTACGATATAGTGACCATTTATATTCAAACTTGTCGGTCAGCGTTTTTTAGGACAGTAGCAATATTTGAATTTTTAAAAATTTCTCGAATTTTATAATCATCGAAAATTTTTATGAGAACATCACTGATGTGTCAGGAACCAACAAAAAAAATTTGATATTGTTTGATCTATTTTTCGCTCTGTGCAATTTTGTTGAGATCTCGGCAAAACCGGCCGAAATTTCGATTTTCTCGGTAGAAAAAATTTTGGATTTGATTTTTTTTTCATATTTCGTCCAGGATTTATCCAAAATTTCCAAATCTCACCGATATTTCGTTCTTCGGCCATGGACGAGATTTAGAGCGAAAACGAGATTTTAATCCTTGGTGGTTGGCGCTATTGCGGTCCTTGCATGTAGAGAAAGGGAAGAAAACAAAGATGCCAAAAGGTGAAGAATGAAGACCGGAGAGTATATGCTTATCGACACCGAGTGTGTGCGCCGAGTCGATGCTCCGCTATCTCGACACTCCTTTTGCAGAGACTGAACTTGACATCACGGATGCCAATGAATTCAACTTGCTCTTGTGGTGGAAGAATCACCAACGTATTTATTATATGATATTGCAATTTGTTCGGGATTTACTTGTGGTTCCAGTGTCGACTGTCTCGTTGGAAGCTATTTTCAGTTCGGTGAGGAGGATACTTAAGCCAAGGAGATCATCTCTCAAGCCTGAAATGGTTGAGGCAATCACATACCTAAAAAACTAGGAGTGTTAGATGAGAGAACACAATATCAGACCAATGATCCAGAGATCACGGAGGCGTTTGCTAACCTTGAACACCTCGACCTCGACTAATACATACATACATATATACATATACATACATACATACATATACATACATACATACATACATACATACATACATATACATATACATATACATATACATATACATATACATATATATATATATATACATATACATATATATATATGTGTGTGTGTAGTTGTCGTATTCCTTTTCTTACTAAGGGTATCTCATACTAGGGTGTAAAGTTTTTAACAAGGTAGTATCTCTGTACATGTTTAAAAATAAATAAAATTTAGTTCTTGTTCCTCTAATATTTGTGTTTGTTAGATCTAAATATAAACATTAGCTAGTCTAAAACATGATCACCAAAACATTAATACGGAAATTAAACATTAGATTAAACTGACCCGGTGAAGAGGAAGTGACCATTAGGATTCGGTTTGTAGCACTTGAATGTCGGTGTAGGGCGTCGGCAAAGAGGTCACCAATGCGCAGTGAAGAAGAAGGGGGCACCGTGTTCTTCACGATGATGGTAAGAGTCTTCATTAGCCTCAGCGCCAAGCCCACGGATCGGATGGGTGTTTCGGGAGTAAGCCAACTCGTGATGGATTGATGGATCTTTTACAGTGCCGGCTTTCCCCTCTTAATATAGCGCTGGCTAACGGGACCAAAACCAAACAAAAAAACTGAGGTTGCTCCCGATCAGAGCGCGTTATGGTGGGTCTAGCCCAAATTTTCGGATCTAGTCCAAAATTTTAGGATCTGGCAATTAAGCCGAGATCACAACCAACAGTGTTTACTGTTTTAGCTCCGTGTATCTCTGGCTCCTTCCCTCTCGTTGCTATAATGCAAATAGATCGGATCTAATCGGCACGGCACGACTTGTTGGGCTCACCAAAAGTGACTCGATGTCCACGTCTAACAGTGAGGGAGATAGAAAAGAGGTGGAAGAAAACACACACGGAAGGCTAAAAGTGGCAAAAACCAGTGACGTGGATGGCCAATATAGAAAAACCACTTTTAAAACCGGGTGAAGTGATCCGCTGTTATAAGATTAGGAGGTTAAATAAATCGTTAAAAGTTTAGAAGGTTAAGTGTGTTAAGAAACCCTAATAGCCTATTGGAAGGTCCATGTGGTCCCTTAGCCAAAACCCTGGATGAGCGCTATAAAAGGAGGAGGGGTCCCCCCTAATGTAGATGCAATCAGAAAGCAATAAAGAATTCCGTCGTCGCTCCCCATATACCTGTGTCTCTCTCTTTCTGTTCTTCAATTCAGATCAGTTCGGGAACCCCGGACAATTCGATAGCGAGGTTCCTTAACACGTTATCAGCACGAAGCTCTACCGGAGTTCAGATTGAAAAGGTGAGAAAAGGTGGGAATTAACGATTGAATCTAATCGGTTCTTTTCTATGTATGCATCTATTCTACGTGGCACGAAGCTACACGAAGAAAGCAAGAAGGTACAGTACTGTTCAAGAAAAAAAATTCGACGGCGGCGCCGCCGGCTTGCGCACGAAGCGCCACCACCGTGCACTGCCACCTTGGCTTGCGCACCGCTCGGAGCGCCGCCGGCTTGCGCACGAAGCGCCATCACCGTGCACTGCACCTCGGCTTGCGCACCACCCGGAGCGCCGTCGGCTTGCGCGCCGGCGCCACCGCTGAGCGCCGGCCAACGCCGTCGCGCCTCGGTTTCCCGTGCCGGCCACCCGGCTCGCGATCGCCGCTCGGCCCGCCGTCGGCCTCGCCGCCGAGGTAGCCCGGCCGGCCACCTTGTCGAGCCGACGCGTCCGCTCCCGGCTCGGCCGCACAAGCCGGCACCGCCGGCCGCGCTACGCCGGACTCTCTACCTCGACCATGTTGCCGAATGGCGCCGGCCGCCTCGCGGATGCTTGCGCGCCCGCCGACCCGACGGCGCGGACGGCTGCGCCGCCTCCTCACCCGAGGCGCGCGCAGCGCTCGGCCGCCACCACGCGCCGCTGTCCGCCGCCTCGGTCTCCTCACGGCGCCACAGCGCGACAGCGTCGCCGCTCCTCGCCTCCACGCCGCTTCGCGGCCGGTGGAAGTTCTTCTCCGCGTCGTGGCTCTTCTTGGCGCGAAGGCCGCTCGGTCGCCCGATGTGCGCGCGCGCCACACACAAGCGTTGCGGCCACGCCCGCCGCGCCCGCCGAAGACGTCGTCGCGACCGACCTTTGGCCCGCAGCCACGCTCCGGCCGGCCGTCTTGCCACGCGTTGCGCCCCTCGCCGCCGCGCGCGCAAGCCGCTTGCTTGCCTCGCCTCGCCCCCCCCCACGCACGGGAGCAGAAGAAAATGGCAAAGCGGCACATGCGGGGAAGAGCCTGGCGTCGGTGGCCTTCGTGCGGCATGGAGCGAGGAAGAAGAAACAAACAAGAAAAGAGGGGGAGAGGAAAGTGGCGGCGGCTAGGGGAAACCCTAGCCGCGTGTGGTCTTGGGCCGAAAAGCAAAGGCCCAGTCGGCCGGAAAAGAAAAAGAAAAGAAAAGAAAGAAAAGAAAAGGAAAAGAAAAAGAAAAAAAAGAGAAATTTGCAGAAAAAATTGCAGAAAATTTTGAAATATTACCAGAAAATCAAGAAGATTTATTTGGCTCTGTTTTTAATTTTTCTTGCTCTATTTCTCTGTTTTATGAATTTTCTTTATGAATTTGAATCCGTTGCTTTATTTAATATACTGCAATGCATAGCAATTTATTTTGTGCAATTTATGCTTTTGCAACCATTTTTCTATTAGATTACACGTAGTAATCTAATAACGGAATTTTGAAATCATGAATCGTGAATCGTGAGTTTGAAGAACTGGCCCCGAACGGTCAGAACTACCTCACTTGGGCATCGGAAGTGAAGATAGTTCTTTGGGACAAGAAGCTCCGTGCTGCGATTGGTCTAGGGTCCTCGCAGGACGCGAAACCTACCGTCGAGCAGAACGATCAAACAATGCACTGCCGTTTAAATGCATGAATCGCATTTTTTTTGCTTTTAGATTATGGTTGTTAGCTTTTTCTTTTGAATAATGAATAGTAAGCTCTAGAAGAGCATACTTCTCTCATGAATAAATATGCAATTTATTCTTTATTCCAGTATTCTTTCATTTACAAGCAGTATTTGAATTATTATGCCTCTGTTTGATTAGAATTATATTTCTTTTATCTAGAAATCGTGTAGCGCCCAAATGGAAGAGGTATGCATTGTTGATAGTGGCACAACAAATACCATCTTAAGGGAGTCTAAATATTTCCAGTCGATCATGAAGAACGCTGGAAAGATTACTACGATCGCAGGAAGCGACTCATATGTAATCGGCTCAGGAAGAGCCACTATTATATTGCCTATGGATACAACTTTGGTAATTGAAGAAGCCCTTTTGTACCCGGAATCAACGCGCACTCTCTTAAGCTTTAAAGACATCCGCGCCAATGGTTTTCACGTAGAAACCAATGAAGAAAATGGCAAAGAATACTTGTGCATTATGAAGCACGCGGTATGTAGAAAAATGGTATTAGAAAAATGTCCCTCATATGAATCTGGGTTGTACTACACGAATATTCATGCACCCGAAGTGTATACTTCCTTGAAGACTGTTTTTAGAAGCTCTGAGTTATTTTCTTTATGGCATGGTAGATTAGGTCATCCTGGTCTTAGAATGATGAGAAATATAGTGAACAACTCACAGGGTCATACAAAGCTATGAAAGTTCAAATCTCCATAAATTTCAATCCGGAATGCATTTTGAGCATTTGGTGAAAATTCAATTTCTTTTCAAACCTACAAAGCGCATTTTGTCATATCTTTTGAACGAAAATTCCTTTTAATGAAATTCTTTTTGGGAAACCTTATAAATAGTCCAATGTTTATTTCTGGAAAGTTTCAAATCATTTGGACTCAATTTGAAAAAGTTTTGACTTTTCTTCTCTTTGAGTAAAAATCATGCCTACCAAGCAAAATTTGGCATATCTTTTGATTGGAGACTCCTTTTGGAAAACTCTTTTGGAAAAGTTTCTTGGGAGTCTAAATAATGTTTATGCCTAATTTCAAATAATTTCAACTTAATTTGAAATAGTTATGCCTTTTTCTCTTTCGATCTTATTTGGCATACTCTTGCATTAAGTTGGATTTTACGATTTGAATGGATTTGATTATGCAAATAGGCTTATAAACATCTCTCTAAATCATATGAAGCCATATAAGTGCATATTACCATTCAAAACTCATTTGGTTCCATTTTGAGGATTTGGTGAAAATCTTAATGTTTTATGTGTTTCATATGCAAATTTCACCACATTTCTCAAAGTAAAATTTATTTATTGAAAATCTTTGTTAGAAAACCTTCTCCCACATATGGAGTTCATATCTGAAAAATTCTCAAATTTATTTGAACTCATTTGCGAGATTGTTGACTTTATTTGACTTAGTGTCAAAACTAAACCTCCAATGCTTCTTTTGATCTAATTTTTTTATTGGAGGGTGATATTTGAGAAAATCCTTTTGGAAAAAGTCTCTTGGATGTTCATGGATCATTTCTGCAAAATCTTATGGCTATTGGACTTCATTTGATCAAGATTTGATCCAAATTTAAAATGTTCAGTTTTAGGGATGAAGCTGAACAACCCGGAGTATCCGGGTAATATATCCGGAGTATCCGGATTATCCGGACACTCCGGATCAAAATACCGAAGTATCCGGGTTGTACTGCTCGGCCCAAATTCTGAAATTGCTATCTACACTTTCTTGCAATATCTTGTTCATCCTATTTTTGGGGTTTCTCCTTTGCTCAAATCAATATTCATCTTCATAGCCCTCGAAGAGGATTTCTAGTCGGATCATTCGCGTTGATGATTTTTGTATTTGAGCAATAGTTTAAAAGTTATAATCGACTTTGTGCTGCTATTTGAATCTTTTTGAGACTTTAAGAGTTTTAAATTGGAATCTTGGCAAGCCTTTCAAGATGAAAACTAAGTGAACTTATCCATTGCTCCAAGCTTCAAAGTGGAGCATATCTATTTAAGTTTTCATTCCAATGAAAGTGCATCTTTTGGCTAAGTTCTTTTGGAAATTGGATTTAATTGTAACTTAGCCTCAAAATGTTTTCTCTCTTGCATAACTTCGAGTTTATTATGGAAAGAGAAATTTCCTTGTAAGCTCAAGAGTGAGTTTGAATGTGTTTTACTCATTGTCTCTCTTACAAGTGGATGTCAAGATTAAATTTGAATGAGTTTCAAATATTTTCATTATAAAGTGGTGTAATAAAATCTTCAATTGATATCTTCAAATTATTTTTAAAATTGCATGCAAAGAGTATTGTCTTGTATATCATATATATCATGCATGTTGTAGTTAGACATTATCAAACTAACTTGGGTCAAATTAAAAGATATTTGTTCCCGTAAATCGTGTGCTTGTCTATTGATGTTCAAGGTATTGGAAAGGGGTCACCTTCGACGGTGGGATGAAGGAAATGGAGAGGAGCTCCATAGTACGAGGATCTAAGACCGGCGCGGTGATCATGACCAATTCGAACATGCGGTGGACAAGAATCGACAAAGGGACGTGTTTCTTTTCGACCATATTCAATAATGTCTGCACACCATTATGCTAAATTGTGTTATTCTAAATGGTGTTGTATTTTTCAATTGATATGATTAATTGGTATCTTTCAAGAGGTATCCCTAATCCTAAATTGTTTTGAAGTGTCATCTAACTTGCATTCGGCATTATCAAGAACTAAAAGGTACATATGGATGACACATTGCAAAGAGATATACCCTTGATAAGTTTATGAAATTCTTGATCATGAAAGTGCATCTTACTTATACAACCTTGATTCATGATCTTGTATACATCTTGTGATCATATAAGCAATTCCTTCTTGTGTAATCTTCTTTATATGATCTTGTTTATTAGAATTTGATTTGATCATGAGCATGTGCTTAAATTATATAAATTTGCTATATGATCTTGATGTTTAAAGAATATGTGAAATCATATTCGTGTGTCATGTTTAAGCATCACTTATATCCTAAGAATCATGACTTCTTTAATTTGGTATAACTAGAAAATTCTATTACCTAAATCTTGGAAATAATTGGTATCATATCTTGCCTAGATTTAGGGGGGAGCTTAATATTATTGTCCTATTACTAGCTCCTTATCTTTATTTTATTTCTCCTAATCTTTTTATTGAGTGTGCAATCAAGGGGAGAACAGATTTTATTGAATAAACAATAAGAATCTTTTAAGCACCTTTTGGGATTAATGACAAAAGGGGAGAATTTATGGAATTATCAATTGTCCCTAATCGATTGACAAAAGGGATGATTTGTAAGTATGATCTCTTATTGTTTCTTTATGCTTGTTTTAATGCTAAAATATCTTAATATTGTCATTTGGTGCAATTGATAATAGGTTTGTCATAAATGACCAAAAAGGGGGAGATTGAAAGTGCATCTAGGCACTTATGTTATTTTGGTGATTAATGAATGTTATTTTGGTGATTAATGACAAACACTCATAATGACAATCTATGCAATTAAGTAAATGCTTAACTTAGTGCTTAGCAAATGACAAACCTCCAATATGATTATATTGCTATGAGACTAACTTGTTATTGCCTAGTTGAGTATCAGTCTCATCTATTTAGAGGAAAATCAAATAGGAAGGTTAAGCAAAGATAAGGTATGCAATTTTGGTATCTATTCTATATTTGTTATTGCATTCCTTTTGTGCAAATGCATAGTGAACTCCAAGTAGCATGTTGATTATATATATGCACATTAGTTCATGTCATATTTATTTGTGCATATATATTCATTTGAGTTCATTATGGTATGCATGTATTAACTAGAGTTAAACTTCATATTGCTATAGATTGACTTGGTGCATGCATGTTTTATTTGTATATCTTCTCATGCAATTCTCTTAGTGAAGTTTATCTAGTGTTGGATCACATATTTACTCTTACTCCAAATATTATTTGCACATGTACAATTCGTGTATATTCTATCATGTGCTTCATTTAAGTAAAGATTGTGATCCTTGCCATGATTTAATTGATTCATCATATTGGCAATTATCTCTCTAGTGCATATAGATCAATTACATATTCATCATGATGTACTTAGTAGAGAACATTTCTTATGTCAAGTGTTTCCATTTCTATTGTGCTTCTTTATATGAAACACTTGTTGTAATCAACTGCTCACAAATATCAACTTATTCATATCTATTGAGCTTTTGGGACTAATGTCTTTCATGAGTAGTTTGGAAAGAATTAGGTCCCTTCGTGTATGATGACCAAGGTATCTTGGAGGATGATCATTAAGCCGAGGTCAACAAGGCGGCGGTGTCACCAAGAGCGAGGACTAAGTCAAGAGCAACTTGGCATGGAGATCGTCGAGAGGATGATCAAGTCAAGGTTGATAGGACGAGAGTCTCATGAGGTGAATCGAGTCGAGTTGGACAAGGCGAAGATGTCATCAATTATATGGTGAAGGTCTTCATGCATCGACATCAAGAAAGAAGACGACAAGTGACTAGTTCTAGACTTATATTATCTTTGATTTAATTTGAGTCTAAGGATTGCCGTACTATTAAGAGGGATGCGATGTCGAATGACTTTTAGATGTGTCAAGTGCTCAAGTGATCCATCCTTGTGAATCTTAGAAAGAGAGTGGTGTTGGTAGTGCTTGGAAAGTGAGGGTTGTAGGTCTCTCTTGATTTCTTTGTGAAATCTGTGGTTATCCTTTGAGTCTTGGATAGTGAGACCTTGTTATTTGTGTAGCCCTCGTTCTTAGCTTTCGGAGAGTCCAAAATCTCTGAAATCGAGTCCGAGTCAAAAGTTATGCTCGTTTTAGTCGAGCTGCTCGGTCTGATTCGGACTATCCGGAGTTAGTCCGGACTATCCGGATCATCCGAGTATCCGGATATTCATCCGGACTCTCGGGTTGAGTCTCTCTGTTAGCCTTTTCTCACCAATCCGGAGACTCGGATTGTGCGTGACCAACCCCAACGGCTAGTTTTGGGAGTTCTATTTATAGCCCTTCCTCCTCTTTTGAGAGAGCTTTTGGTGAGGCTTTTGGAGTGGATTTTGAGGGGCTGTGTGGGGGCTTTGAGAGAGCTTTTACCCTTAGATCTAAGTGATCCCCTTGTGAGAAGGGTTGGGAAGAGTTTGTTGAGTGAGATTTGAGTTGATTGAGCACTTGATTTCATCTCCAAGCTTGTTCTTCGTGAGCATTTGTTACTCTTGGAGGTTGAGGACTCCTAGGCGGCTAGGAGGTCGCCTCGAGCCACCGAGCTTTGTGTGGTTGGCCGTGGGAAGTTTGTGAAGGCAGTTCCGCCTCCGTAAGGAAGGAATCAAAGGAGTGAAGACCGCGAGTGCATTTGTGCAACACCGGAGGAAGAGGGTTGAAAGAGACCCGGCTCAAGTGTGACCGAGCCGCCTCAGCGGAGACGTAGGATCCCCTCAAGGATCCGAACTTCGGTGAAAAATCATCGTCTCAAGTTTGCTTCTTTCTCTTGCTTTAGCATTTGATTTTGAATCTTGAAATTGCCCGATCTACTCTTTTGTTGTGTTTGGCTCCAGATCTTCTATGCCCTCGTGTACGACATCATTTAGATCTTTTGTATTCAAGTAGATTGTTGAAAAATTGCAAAGATTTAAAATCTCCATTCAAGTCCTCAATCCGAGTATCCGAATCCTCGAACCGGACATCCGGATAATCCGAGTATCCGGATTGAATACCGGACACTCGGGTTAGGACCCTCGAGATTGGACTATCCGAGTATCCGGATTGAATACCGGACGGTCCGGATAATCCGAGTATCCGGATTGAATAACCCGGACACTCGGGTTAGGACCCTCGGATCGGACTATCCGAGTATCCAGTTGAATATCCGGACACTCCGGATTGTTCAGAAATTCGGAGATTTTATTTAGCTGCAAATTTTATTCCGCGCATTTAGCTATAAAGTTTTTAATTCGCCTATTCACCCCCCCTCTAGGCGACATCCCCTGTCCTTTCAATTGGTATCAGAGCAAGGTCTCTCCTTTTATTAGACTTAACCGTCTAGAGAGTAAAGGATGTCGACTAGAGGATTAGTGCACTCTCATGATCCACTTGTGTTAGATGGCACAAATTATGCTTCATGGAAATTAATTATGACTTCTCATTTTAAATCCATGAGCCCCCAAATATGGTGGATCGTAGATGTCGGCTTTTCCTCTCCATTGAATGAAGTTGCTCCAACCGAAGGAGAGAGGAAATGCCTACATCTCGACGCTCAAGCTACTAATGTTTTATTTTGTGTTGTGAGCGATGAAATCTTTGATAGAATATGCAATCTCAAGAGCGCTCATGAAATGTGGATAAAGCTTCAAGATCTATTTGAATCATCCACTTCTATTGAGGATGCATTAAGGAAGAGATGTCGGGAGATGAAACATCAAGCTCCACCTCAAGCTCAAGTGATGAAGAACCGACATCTCCATCAACCTCAACCTCCGCCTCAAGTGACGATGAAGATGCTCTTCCATCACAAATCCGTTGCTTCATGGCGAAAGGTAAGAATGAGGTAAGTGACGATGATGATGATGAGCTCACTTATGATGAACTTATGAATTTGCTAGAGGAGCTCAATAAATGTCTTGGAAAGGAGAAAAAGAAATATAAAATTTTGAAGCTTGAACATGAATCACTTCAAAATGATTATAACGTGCTTCAAGAAAATCATGAATCCTCCTTTCCAAAGAAATTCATAAGCCTAAGGTGGACATAGGAATTACATGTGATTTAATTGATGATATGCCATGCTTAATTTCTAATTCTAGCATTTCATCTAAAATTAATATGCCCACCTCTAGTGATGATATGCCTTGTTGCTCAAATAAAAATATTGCTTCCACTTCCTCTATGCATGTTGAGACTAATCTTGTAGAGGAAAACAATGAGCTCAAGGCCCAAGTCATTAGATTAGAAAATGACTTGAAGAAGTGCGTAAAGGAAAAGCCGTTCTCGACGAGATCTTGAGCAAGCCAAGGCGCCTCAAGATAGCGAGGACTCGGCTACATCTCCAAGAGGAGACTAGCAAGACAAGGCACAACGAAAGACTCTCGAAGATCATCAAGTGCTTTGCTTGCAACAAGAAGGGACACTTCGCCTCCGTGTGCCCTAATAAAGTGGAGATCAAGCCACAACCATCAACAATGAGGCGAACCGACAAAGAGCAAGTCAAGAAGAAGAAGAGACGCTCAAAGCCTACTTGCTACAATTGTCGGAAAAAGGGACACATCGGTAAGGATTGTCCCAAAGGTATTACTCCTAAGCCTATTATTGTCAATGATCATTATTTGCTTAGGAAGGACAAAAATGGCAATGTGTTTGCCAAGTTTGTCGATTCTCCCAAGTATTTGCAAAATTATGATATTCAATTGCTTAGGAGAAATGAATCTAGAAATGTGTTTGCTCAAAATGCTAGACTTCCTAAGACCAAGAAAAATCATGTTGATCATGTGCTTAGGAAAAATAACAATAGCAAACCATTTGCTAGATTTGCTAGATCTTCTAAGCCCTTGCATTGTAATGATTATTATGTGCTTAGAAAGGATCAAACTAGAAATGGATTTGCTAAAAATGCTAAAACTCCTAAGCCTCCTCAATTCAATTCCAATAATTCGCTTAGGAGTAATAACAATCGCAAATCCATTGCTAGTCATGTTAGTTCACCTAAGACTATTAATGTTAGGGCCATTTGGGTTCCTAAATCTATTGTGACTAACATTTTTGGACCCAACAAAAATTGGGTACCAAAAAGCGCCTAAAAGAATTGTAGGTACTTGGAGATGCATTGGAAGTTTTGGCTTATCAAGAGAATGATTCCATCATGTGCAAAAAGAAGCCAAACTTGAAGACATTCACTTCAATCATAAACCAATGCCATCTCGGGTAACAAGTATTTAAATTGATTCTTATAGCTTATAGCCTTGTGTAGGTTATATTGCATTATTCATGAAAATCAATTTAGATTGCTTGTTATATGCTTGCTCATGCTTATTAGTTGTTTTGATTGCAATCTTGAGTAAGTTTGGGTAAGTGGCACATTAAGGGGGAGTGCTAAATCATAACCATGTATATTACATCCCTACATGTGCCCATATTTATATAAGTGCAAATATATATTTTCAAAATCAAGCCATTTAGCCAAAAGTCAAAATTTTGTATACCATTAGTATTCTTGTGAAAAACTAGTTGCAAAATGTATACAAATATATTTGAAATGTTTTTCAAAGGTTTTGGCTTCACAAAATCTATTTTGAAAAGAAAATGAGTTTCATGATCAAAATCTAGATAGTAGTATCTTGTTTTGGATTTAAACTTATAATTTTCATAGAATTAAATGTAAAATGAATTTGAAAGTTATTCCAAAACAAGAATCCTAGAGTTGGTCATTCTTAACAATTCTTGTGTTCAAAAGACTTTCAAAAGACCAACCTAGTGAAAGTTATTTGATTTTGAAACTCATGAAAAACTATATTTGACCCATAATTGTCATACTATTGCACTTAGTGAGTTTCTCCGTTTGGACCGGATCTTGTGTAGTATCTTGGTTCAAAATGGTATCTTAGACTCATACACAAAATTCAAATCTCAATATCTCATCTTATTCTTCATTTGAATCTTGTGTTGAAATATTTGACTTTGTTTTACAAATAGCTATTTCAAAAGGACCATTTTGGTCAAAAGTCAAATCTTATGTTTAAAAGGCCCAAAATTGTGAAAAGCTTTGTAAAAGTATTCTAATATGTATTTCAAATGTTTTACAAGCTTTCAAAATGAAAATTCTATATTGAAATCAATTTTGGCCCAAAAGTTTTTGGTTTGAACTAAAATAGCTTATTTAAGCATATTGCTCAAATCTTAGCATTCAAGTTGGATTTCATTATAAATGTTGGCTAGAAACCATCTTGATAATCAATTCTAAGCCATGGAAATTGAAATTGCATGAAATCCAAATTGAGTTGTATTTTAAGGCTTTTATGAAAAACTATTTCCTATTTAACTTGCTTCAAAAAGGGTTAAAAGCAAAATATTTGTTTGAAATGCAAAATCTTATGAAAATAGTCTTCTAAAATGTTTTCAAATGCATTTCAAATGTTTTCAAGTATCTAACCCTTGGCTAGAAGCTAAAAGTCAAACTTTGGCCTAAAAGGATCTTTGTGATCTTGCTTTTGCATTTAACTTCAAATTTTTCTAAAGCAAAATCTATTTGGAGTTTGAAAAAGTGGTCAATACAAAACTCATAAGGTTGGTCATTTTAAGCATTTCTTTAGTTCAAAGTTTTTCCAAACGACCAACCGTTCAAAAGTTATAGCCACCTGAATTTGGCCAAAATCATCCAATTGACCCAAAATGACTCGTTGTTGTATTTTGTGGATTTCGCTATTTGAATTGGATTTATTTGCATATCTTGGATTGAAATAGTATTTCTAAATCATACAAAGCTATGAAAGTTCAAATCTCCATAAATTTCAATCCGGAATGCATTTTGAGCATTTGGTGAAAATTCAATTTCTTTTCAAACCTACAAAGCGCATTTTGTCATATCTTTTGAACGAAAATTCCTTTTAATGAAATTCTTTTTGGGAAACCTTATAAATAGTCCAATGTTTATTTCTGGAAAGTTTCAAATCATTTGGACTCAATTTGAAAAAGTTTTGACTTTTCTTCTCTTTGAGTAAAAATCATGCCTACAAAGCAAAATTTGGCATATCTTTTGATTGGAGACTCCTTTTGGAAAACTCTTTTGGAAAAGTTTCTTGGGAGTCTAAATAATGTTTATGCCTAATTTCAAATAATTTCAACTTAATTTGAAATAGTTATGCCTTTTCTCTCTTTCGATCTTATTTGGCATACTCTTGCATTAAGTTGGATTTTACGATTTGAATGGATTTGATTATGCAAATAGGCTTATAAACATCTCTCTAAATCATATGAAGCCATATAAGTGCATATTACCATTCAAAACTCATTTGGTTCCATTTTGAGGATTTGGTGAAAATCTTAATGTTTTATGTGTTTCATATGCAAATTTCACCACATTTCTCAAAGTAAAATTTATTTATTGAAAATCTTTGTTAGAAAACCTTCTCCCACATATGGAGTTCATATCTGAAAAATTCTCAAATTTATTTGAACTCATTTGCGAGATTGTTGACTTTATTTGACTTAGTGTCAAAACTAAACCTCCAATGCTTCTTTTGATCTAATTTTTTATTGGAGGTGATATTTGAGAAAATCCTTTTGGAAAAAGTCTCTTGGATGTTCATGGATCATTTCGCAAAATCTTATGGCTATTGGACTTCATTTGATCAAGATTTGATCCAAATTTAAAATGTTGATTTAGGATGAAGTGAACAACCCGAGTATCCGGTAATATATCCGAGTATCCGGATTATCCGACACTCGGATCAAAATACCGAAATATCCGGGTTGTCTTGCTCGCCCAAATTCAAAATTGCTATCTACACTTTCTTGCAATATCTTGTTCATCCTATTTTTGGGGTTTCTCCTTTGCTCAAATCAATATTCGGTCTTCATAGCCCTCGAAGAGGATTTAGTCGGATCTGTTCGCGTTGATGATTTTTGTATTTGAGCAATAGTTTAAAAGTTATAATCGACTTTGTGCTGCTATTTGAATCTTTTGAGACTTTAAGAGTTTTAAATTGGAATCTTGGCAAGCCTTTCAAGATGAAAACTAAGTGAACTTATCCATTGCTCCAAGCTTCAAAGTGGAGCATATCTATTTAAGTTTTCATTCCAATGAAAGTGCATCTTTTGGCTAAGTTCTTTTGGAAATTGGATTTAATTGTAACTTAGCCTCAAAATGTTTTCTCTCTTGCATAACTTGAGTTTATTATGGAAAAGAAAATTTCCTTGTAAGCTCAAGAGTGAGTTTGAATGTGTTTTACTCATTGTCTCTCTTACAAGTGGATGTCAAGATTAAATTTGAATGAGTTTCAAATATTTTCATTATAAAGTGGTGTAATAAAATCTTCAATTGATATCTTCAAATTATTTTAAAATTGCATGCAAAGAGTATTGTCTTGTATATCATATATATCATGCATGTTGTAGTTAGACATTATCAAACTAACTTGGGTCAAATTAAAAGATATTTGTTCCCGAAATCGTGTGCTTGTCTATTGATGTTCAAGGTATTGGAAAAGGGTCATCTTCGACGGTGGGATGAAGGAAATGGAGAGGAGCTCCATAGTACGAGGATCTAAGACCGGGCGCGGTGATCATGACCAATTCGAACATGCGGTGGACAAGAATCGACAAAGGGACGTGTTTCTTTTCTGACCATATTCAATAATGTCTGTGCACACCATTATGCTAAATTGTGTTATTCTAAATGGTGTTGTATTTTTCAATTGATATGATTAATTGGTATCTTTCAAGAGGTATCCTCTAATCCTAAATTGTTTTGAAGTGTCATCTAACTTGCATTCGGCATTATCAAGAACTAAAAGGTACATATGGATGACACATTGCAAAGAGATATACCCTTGATAAGTTTATGAAATTCTTGATCATGAAAGTGCATCTTACTTATACAACCTTGATTCATGATCTTGTATACATCTTGTGATCATATAAGCAATTCCTTCTTGTGTAATCTTCTTTATATGATCTTGTTTATTAGAATTTGATTTGATCATGAGCATGTGCTTAAATTATATAAATTTGCTATATGATCTTGATGTTTAAAGAATATGTGAAATCATATTCGTGTGTCATGTTTAAGCATCACTTATATCCTAAGAATCATGACTTCTTTAATTTGGTATAACTAGAAAATTCTATTACCTAAATCTTGGAAATAATTGGTATCATATCTTGCCTAGATTTAGGGGAGCTTAATATTATTGTCCTATTACTAGCTCCTTATCTTTATTTTATTTCTCCTAATCTTTTTATTGAGTGTGCAATCAAGGGGAGAACAGATTTTATTGAATAAACAATAAGAATCTTTTAAGCACCTTTTGGGATTAATGACAAAGGGGAGAATTTATGGAATTATCAATTGTCCCTAATCGATTGACAAAAGGGATGATTTGTAAGTATGATCTCTTATTGTTTCTTTATGCTTGTTTTAATGCTAAAATATCTTAATATTGTCATTTGGTGCAATTGATAATAGGTTTGTCATAAATCACCAAAAAGGGGGAGATTGAAAGTGCATCTAGGCACTTATGTTATTTTGGTGATTAATGAATGTTATTTTGGTGATTAATGACAAACACTCATAATGACAATCTATGCAATTAAGTAAATGCTTAACTTAGTGCTTAGCAAATGACAAACCTCTAATATGATTATATTGCTATGAGACTAACTTGTTATTGCCTAGTTGAGTATCAGTCTCATCTATTTAGAGGAAAATCAAATAGGAAGGTTAAGCAAAGATAAGGTATGCAATTTTGGTATCTATTCTATATTTGTTATTGCATTCCTTTTGTGCAAATGCATAGTGAACTCCAAGTAGCATGTTGATTATATATATGCACATTAGTTCATGTCATATTTATTTGTGCATATATATTCATTTGAGTTCATTATGGTATGCATGTATTAACTAGAGTTAAACTTCATATTGCTATAGATTGACTTGGTGCATGCATGTTTTATTTGTATATCTTCTCATGCAATTCTCTTAGTGAAGTTTATCTAGTGTTGGATCACATATTTACTCTTACTCCAAATATTATTTGCACATGTACAATTCGTGTATATTCTATCATGTGCTTCATTTAAGTAAAGATTGTGATCCTTGCCATGATTTAATTGATTCATCATATTGGCAATTATCTCTCTAGTGCATATAGATCAATTACATATTCATCATGATGTACTTAGTAGAGAACATTTCTTATGTCAAGTGTTTCCATTTCAATTGTGCTTCTTTATATGAAACACTTGTTGTAATCAACTGCTCACAAATATCAACTTATTCATATCTATTGAGCTTTTGGGACTAATGTCTTTCATGAGTAGTTTGGAAAGAATTAGGTCCCTTCGTGTATGATGACCAAGGTATCTTGGAGGATGATCATTAAGCCGAGGTCAACAAGGCGGCGGTGTCACCAAGAGTCGAGGACTAAGTCAAGAGCAACTTGGCATGGAGATCGTCGAGAGAGATGATCAAGTCAAGGTTGATAGGACGAGAGTCTCATGAGGTGAATCGAGTCGAGTTGGACAAGGCGAAGATGTCATCAATTATATGGTGAAGGTCTTCATGCATCGACATCAAGAAAGAAGACTGCAAGTGACTAGTTCTAGACTTATATTATCTTTGATTTAATTTGAGTCTAAGGATTGCCGTACTATTAAGAGGGATGCGATGTCGAATGACTTTTAGATGTGTCAAGTGCTCAAGTGATCCATCCTTGTGAATCTTAGAAAGAGAGTGGTGTTGGTAGTCTTAGGAAAGTGAGGGTTGTAGGTCTCTCTTGATTTCTTTGTGAAATCTGTGGTTATCCTTTGAGTCTTGGATAGTGAGACCTTGTTATTTGTGTAGCCCTCGTTCTTAGCTTTGGGAGAGTCCAAAATCTCTGAAATCGGAGTCCGAGTCAAAAGTTATGCTCGTTTTAAATCGAGTTTGCTCGATCTTGATTCGGACTATCCGGAGTTAGTCCGGACTATCCGGATCATCCGAGTATCCGGATATTCATCCGGACTCTCCGGGTTGAGTCTCTCTGTTAGCCTTTTCTCACCAATCCGAGTATCCGGTTGAAATCCGAGACTCGGTTGTGCGCACCAACCCCAACGGCTAGTTTTTGGGAGTTCTATTTATAGCCCTTCCTCCTCTTTTGAGAGAGCTTTTGGTGAGGCTTTTGGAGTGGATTTTGAGGGGTGTGTGGGGGCTTTGAGAGAGCTTTTACCCTTAGATCTAAGTGATCCCCTTGTGAGAAGGGTTGGGAAGAGTTTGTTGAGTGAGATTTGAGTTGATTGAGCACTTGATTTCATCTCCAAGCTTGTTCTTCGTGAGCATTTGTTACTCTTGGAGGTTGAGGACTCCTAGGCGGCTAGGAGGTCGCCTCTGAGCCACCGGAGCTTTGTGTGGTTGGCCGTGGGAAGTTTGTGAAGGCAGTTCCGCCTCCGTAAGGGAAGGAATCAAAGGAGTGAAGACCGGCGAGTGCATTTGTGCAACACCGGAGGAAGAGGGTTGAAAGAGACCCGGCTCAAGTGTGACCGAGCCGCCTCAACGGAGACGTAGGATCCCCTCAAGGATCCGAACCGGGTGAAAAATCATCGTCTCCAAGTTTGCTTCTTTCTCTTGCTTTAGCATTTGATTTTGAATCTTGAAATTGCCCGATCTACTCTTTTGTTGTGTTTGGCTCCGGATCTTCTATGCCCTCGTGTACGACATCATTTAGATCTTTTGTATTCAAGTAGATTGTTGAAAAATTGCAAAGATTTAAAATCTCCATTCAAGTCCTCAATCCGAGTATCCGAATCCTCGAACCCGACGGTCCGGATAATCCGAGTATCCGGATTGAATACCGGACACTCGGGTTAGGACCCTCGATTTGGACTATCCGAGTATCCGGATTGAATACCGGACGATCCGGATAATCCGAGTATCCGGATTGAATAACCGGACACTTGGGTTAGGACCCTCGGGATCGGACTATCCGAGTATCCGGATTGAATATCCGGACACTCCGGATTGTTCAGAAATTCGGAGATTTTATTTAGTCGCAAATTTTTATTCATTGCATTTAGCTATAAAGTTTTTAATTCGCCTATTCACCCCCTCTAGGCGACATCCCTGTCCTTTCAAACCTATTCTCGGTTATGGGAGGAATTACTTTTAGATATTTGATCTCAATGGCGATCAACTTGAAGTTGAGAATGAAGCTAATGGATGTTGTCACAAAGATATTTGTATGGAAACTTGGATTCGGAGATATACATGAAAGTACGGAAGGAATTCCTATCCCGAACCAAGATGGAGCAAATAGAAACACATGCAGTGTGAAATTGGAGAAATCACCGTATGAAATTTGAAGCGATCGGGAAGAATGTGGTACAATCGTTTGAGTGACTTTCTCTGCAAGAAAGGCTACACAAACAAATGAAGATTGTCCATGTGTGTTTATACAACGATCCCGAATGGATTCTCAGATAATCTCCGTCTATGTAGATGACTTGAACATCATTGGGACGGATGAAGAAATTGAAGAGGCATGCTCATACTTGAAGTCTGAGTTTGAAATGAAGGATTTGGGTAAAACCAAATTTTGTTTAGGCTTGCAGCTTGAACATGTCCAAGGAGGAATCTTGGTACACCAATCAACCTACACACAGAAAGTGTTGGAAAGATTTGGATTTGAAAAAGCATATCCTGCGAAGACTCCAATGGTCAAGGTCACTCCAAGCGACCTAGACCCATACAGCACCTAGAGAAGAGGGAGGAAGTCACGGGAGCAGAATTCCCATTTTTGAGTGCAATTGGGCGCTCATGTACCTTGCGAATAGCACTAGGCCTGGACATTGCGTTCGCCGTGTGATTTGCTAGCTCGATGCAGTCTGAACCCACCAAAAGGCATTAGAAAGGGATCAAGGACATCTTCCGCTACCTCCAAGGAAGCAAAGACCTTGGTCTGTTCTTTAGAAGCAATAATGAATTGAATTTGGTTGGCTATGCTGATGCTGGGTATTTATCGGACCCGCATACTGACAAGTCTCAAACTGGCTATGTTTTTCTATGTGGAGGAACAGCAATTTCTTAGAAGTCGTCTAAGCAGACTCTTGTCTCGACGTCGACAAACCACTCGGAAATCATCGCTTTGTATGAAGCATCTCGTGAATGTGCATGGCTCAGAAGAATGGTTCACCACATCCAGAAGTCATGTGGTTTGAACATTGAGCAAACTCCCACGATAATCTATGAAGATAATGCAGCTTGTGTTGCCCAAGCACAAATGGGTTATGTGAAGAGCAATTTCACGAAGCATATCAACCCCAAGTTCTTCTATGCTCACGAATTGCATAAGATGAACGAGATCAACATATTGCATACTAAGTCATGTGAAAATCTTGCAGATTTGTTCACCAAATCACTCCCAAAGATCTACCTTTGAAAGGTGCGTGAAAGGAATTGGGATGATGAGACTTAGAGAAGTGCAGATTTGGGGAGATATTTCACATACTCCCACATAAATCTCGAAGATGAATTATGAATACCCAACATGAATCTCGAAGATTAGTAATAGAAGTTGGGAGAATTGTACTCTTTTTCCTTAGCAAGTTTTTCATGAAGTTTTCTTGCATAAGGTTTTAACGAGGCAATTCGTGCAACATAGTAAGCGTATGCTATGTACTCTTTCTCCAAATATTTTTTCCACTGGGTTTTTCTGGAGTTTTAATGAGGCATATGCATCTCGCGGCAAAGGGCCCAAGGGGGAGTGTTAAGAAACCCTAATAGCCCATTAGAAGGCCCATGTGGTCCCTTAGCCAAAACCCTGGATGAGCGCTATAAAAGGAGGAGGGGTCCCCCCCTAATGTAGATGCAATCAGAAAGCAATAAAGAATTCTGTCGTCGCTCCCCATATACCTGTGTCTCTCTCTCTTTCTGTTCTCCAATTCAGATCTGTTCGGGAACCCCGGACTATTCGATAGCGAGGTTCTGAACAAAGTGCACATCCACGAACGATTCTTCGCAGGAGTAATGCAGCCTATTTCCTATTCAAAATCAATATCTCCAAGTGTGTACGGACAAAATCTTACAAAATATTATTGGGAATTCTAGCAAGCAAGCTGGTTGATGGGTTGAATTCCACTGCACATGTATCGAGCATACATGTCAGCTAATGACCGCGACAATTTCCACAACATTTTATGTTTATTTTTGCGCATTTCGATGTCACTAAATATATAATCGGTGTCGTCCAACGGTCGGGAGTGAAGTTCTGAGAAACGTGCCCTCAAGTAATTTACTAATATGCACGCTATATAATACTATCTTGATTGATTATGTACATTATTACAGTACGTTACTGTTGTCTAGGAGTATTAGGTACAGTGATTAGTTGCTTAATTTGTCTTTACCAGCTTATATGTATATATCTACTTTGGAGATCTTTTGCGAGAATACGTAGAACTACGTTTTCACACTGTGAGCCGGTGGTGTTCATGAAACACCATAATTTTGTGAAAAGAGGAAAAGAAGATTACGATCTCGTGCTCTGGCCTCTTTCAGCTTTGGGTGATTAAAGAGGAGCAAAGCTAATTAGGAGCACCTATTAAAGCTAATTAAAGCGCTTTGAATCTAATCTAAGCAAGTTGGACTAGGATTTAGCGGTGGCTACACGGAGCAAAAGATCCGGGGGTGCCTGTGAGTGACAGTGTGCGTGTCACGTGCGTGTAACGGCGTGTGGCTTTTCCGTCCAACATCAGAAGCTTCGCTAACGGCGCCGTCATGGAGCGGTGGGGCCCACGGTGGCAGGGCTGCCTAGTGGTTATGCTCACCAGTCACCAGTTCACCACACCGGTGATGGGCAGTCTTCTCTCTCTTCTTTTTACTTATCATTTTGAGTTTTTTTTCTTTACATGTACTACCTTGTGAAGAAATATAAATCGTATTTTAAATTTATAAAAGGATTAATGTTAAGGTGAAATTGAGAAAAATATGAGTAAAAATGACTTAGATGCCCCCACTTAATTATCTTAGAAGATGAGAGATAATATTTTGTGTGTGATGGTAATGAATAAATGCATGTAGTTGAGAGAGAATAAATAGAGGCTTGGCAGAAAAAAATTCATTAATTCTACATACAATTCTTATATTTCTGAACAAGATCATTCAATACATAATACAAGGATTGCTAGCTAATAATGTCATGCGAGGGAAAAAGTGTAGCCAATCTCGACCACTTTTTACTACCTCATTTTGGACATATATACGGTCAAAATTTAGAAACTTGAATGTCAATATCTTTTAAGTATTTAAATTGAAAACATAAAAATTATGTGTGTAGGTTTGTCTCCAAAATTACTTTCATAATACTAAGTGGTTGTCACGTAGGAGTAGCCTGATCTTCATGGTACTCAATTTCAGCAACAACTTATTCTCCTTGCATCAAGTGAACGGAAAACAAATTGGCTGATCAACACCAACCTAGCAACGCCAACAAGAAGCAATCGATGAGGCCTTTTCAAACCATGAACAAGATTGTCACGAATTGAAGAAGTAGAACTGTGTAGATTCAATAGTGTAATCCTAAGGACAGTGTGACATTGCTTTACACCACAATAGCAAACCCTAAATAGGAAATTCTCATGTACTCAATGACGCCACAAATCAACCATGGCTTTTTTTTTCTTATGCATAAAATTGATCTGTACAATGGGGTAAAGCCCTTGGCCTTATATTGGTGCTCGATGCATGACCAAAACACATCTAAACGTACTTAAATTTACCTCCTAAACGTATACAACTTGGACTCTAAAAGATAGAAAGAGATTACAAATTTAGAAACCCAAATTTGGCCAACCAACAGACTGAAACTTGTTGGTCATATTAAAAATAAAAGGAAGTAAAATTAAAAGGTCTCACTATGGAAAGATATGAAGATAATCTCGTAAGCTTTCAGGAAAGTACAAGAAAGTTAAATTCTGAGCTTGCACGTGAAAGTTATAACCTTTTCAATTCAGTATATGTTGTCAATCCGAGTTAATTTCTTTCCTTTTTTTCGATCCGAGTTGGACACTTTCCTTGCTTCTCTCCCGTAACTTGGGCTGTCCTTTTCTTTTCCCAAATCATGTGCCCTCCATCCCATGTGGCTCATGTGGCCTTGAGCCATATGGCCATGCCCTCGCTTGTCCCCTGCAGTTATAGCGCCTTGGCCTATATGGCCATGTCCTTGGCGAGCCCATGCAACCATAGGTAGCACATGTGTTACCTTCATATGATTTACACATGGTCGGTATAATATACTTGTCATGTTTTAGGGTTCCGATGATCCTCCCTTAGCCTTCCTCCCTCACCTTCCCCTCGATCACATGCTTGAACTTCGTTTTTTTTTTTGCCAAAAACAGCACCACTTTGATCATTTATCTTTGTTTGCACCTTTGAAACACGATCTAAAGTAGTATTGGTAATTGGGAGCGTATCAAGTTATGTTTTGAACACCGTGTCGATATCCAAAATGATAACTATTTATGACCGGAAGGAGGAAGGGGTACTTTACAAAGAAAATTTGAAAGATAATGGTGTTTTACAATAGATTGATACACAAATCCTTTATCTCTCTGCGAACATTATGTGAGACTCAATGCTACATGTATATATTGAAATGTGCTAGGTTTCATTTCGATGCCACACAAATATTCGTCTACATCGAATGCATACAACAAACTAATCTAATATTATCATATAAACCAAATTGTCGTGTTTCTAGCTTTATCCAAAAGCACAAGATCTACATATACGAGCTAAGCAATTCAACGTTTGATCAACCATCTTATAAACAGAAAAACGTTGCTTCTTGTCATACTATTCGGTCGCACCCGTAACGTCACTACTCATACATACGTGCCGTTTACATTCTCCACGCATCCAATCAAACTCAGTCCATCAAAACCACCAACTCAAACATAATCTACCCCGAATTTAGCACACAATTAATTTAAAAACCACACAGAAAAGCAATTTTTAGCCCTAGAAATAAAATTTATGCCAAAGTAAAAGCCGAAAAGACGCGTAGCCTAGTAGGAAAAGTGAGGTAACCTCACGATGGATGGTGACGGGAAGCAGCAGCTCAGTGATAGCCGTATAACCCCCCGCATTCTCGGTCAGGGGCTCACACACTCGGCGCCTCCATTCTGCCCCCTGCCTTTTTCTACCCAGCCCCCTCGGCTTCATATATATTAGCATCCCGCTCCACTCCCCCCCTCTATTTGTCACAAACATAAGGGCCTGAGGCTTGTGTAGGCGGGCTTGGGGTTTCCGGTATTTGCGAACAGGTCCCTGCCTGCCATGGACAAGAAGCAGGGATTCTTCTCGGCGCTGCGGGAGGAGGTGGCGCGCGGGCTGTCGCCGGCGCGGGCGCGACGGAGGTCGGCGGCGGCCGCGGCGGAGGCGCTGCGGTACGCGGGTTGCGGGAGATGCTTGCGCCGCTCATGGAGGGCCCAGATCCGGAGGCCGGCGACGGCGCGCGCGCGCGCGCGCGGGGGGTGGGGCCGGTGGGTGCGCGGCCAGCTCGCGCGCGCGCCGTCGGCCGGAGCGGCGGCGGTCGCGGCGGCCGCCGGGAGCGCGGCGCGGCGGAACGACCTGAGGTTGCTTCTGGGGGTCATGGGCGCGCCGCTCGCGCCCGTGCATGTCTGCGCCGCAGAGCCGTTCCCGCACCTCAGCATCAAGGACACCCCCATTGTAAGAGCTCGCTGTTGCTGCTTCTTCGCTTGCTTGTTCAAGTGTTTTGGTGAAATTTGTGAGTAAAAAATCGTGCATTTTGTAGTCGTGGTGTCTAGATTTGAGTCCTTGGGTGCGCAATGTCCCTCCTTTTTAGCTGGAATTAGTAGTTTTCTTTTCTTAGCTGAGTTCTTGATTTGGTGCTCCTGTTTTGATGTGGAAACTGTTGTTTGGTATTTTCTCTGATATGCGTTCCAGAAAACTTGTTAGTTCGTTACGGGAAACACCACAAAAATGGTTTCATGATGTGATGTGTCCAGGAGGAGTTCATGTATTTGCTAAAAAAAATGGCATCTGAACACATTACCACTGTAAAAATGGCTTTCCTTATATGTTGTACTACTATTTAACAGATAATGCCCATTTGCTGTAATTTTTTAGGAACTATTTGCTGTAAAGAAAGCTTAACCTTGAAAGCTGCGTGGTGAATGAGCTGTTTGCTGTAAATTTTGGTTCTTTAGCATAGCACCACAGCTGTGTAACAGTGAGGTCTTTTTATGTGTTCTACGCAGGAGACTTCATCGGCGCAGTACATTCTGCAGCAGTATCTAGCTGCCTCCGGCGGGCAGAGGCTGCTCTTGTCTGTCCGAAATGCGTACGCCATGGGCAAAGTGCGCATGGTGGCTACCGAGTTTGAGACGGCTGGCCGCGTGGTGAGGAACCGCATAGCGGCGCGCTGTGCCGAGCCAGGCCGGTTCGTTCTGTGGCAGATGGCCCCGGAGATGTGGTACATTGAGCTGGCCGTCGGTGGGAGCAAAGTGCACGCCGGATGCAACGGCAAGCTCGTCTGGCGCCACACCCCATGGCTTGGCGCACATTCTGCCAAGGGGCCTGTCCGCCCTCTCCGCCGCGCACTTCAGGTATAACGGAAGCACCAGTTTCACCACCATGTCTGTAGGTCGTGCTGTCTCAATACCCCTACCACAGTGCAAGAAGCTAAAGCTTTGACTAAAAAAGTTTGTTGTTCCTTGTCTTCCCAGGGCCTGGATCCTTTGACCACAGCCTGCATGTTTGCTGGCGCACGCTGCATTGGTGAGAGGAAGGTGAACGGGGAGGATTGCTTCATTCTGAAGCTGTGTGCAGATCCTGAGACGCTAAGAGCGCGCAGCGAGGGCCTTGCCGAGATCATCCGGCATGTTCTCTTTGGGTATTTCAGCCAGAAGACCGGGCTTCTTGTCCATATTGAGGATTCGCACCTTACCCGAATTCAGTCCACAACTGGAGGGGATGCGATTTACTGGGAGACTACCATCAATTCCTTCATCGAGGACTACCGGCCAGTGGACGGAATAATGATTGCACATTCTGGGCGCTCTACTGTGACCCTTTTCCGTTTCGGAGAGGTTGCCATGAGCCACACCAAGACTCGCATGGAGGAGGCATGGAGCATCGAGGAGGTTGCGTTCAATGTTCCCGGCCTCTCCATGGATTGCTTCATCCCACCCACTGATATCAAGTCTGGATCTGTCAGTGAGACTGTTGAGCTTCCGCACGGTGAGAAGAGCAAGGTTGGTCTTCTCCCATGCCATCGTGCTAAGGTTGCCGCGTTGGAGAAGGCAGATGATAATGTCGCGTGGAGCGGAGCCCTGCAGCGAGATTGCAAGTGATTTGCAGTCTGTTCATACTTGCTTCTTGCAGTGCTACTGACTCATTTTGATGAATGTAGGGTAGAAAGAAAGAGCTAAAGGAGGATTTGGAGCTTTGCAATTCAAATGTCCTCTGTATATAGGATGCTTAAGGCATTCACATGGTCTTCCATATCCCTGAGGAGGCCTTGTGTGAAGAATCCTTGATCTTATTCGTAACTCTCTGGCTTTTTTTGTCAGTGCCTTATGGAAGAAGAACTAGGGGTGTTCTCCTCCATCCAACCACATGATAAGGATCATGGTGGTGGTGCTGTTCTTTCTCTTATAGCATTACTAATCATCGGAGCCCAGCGAGGAAGAAGGATTTCTTCGTTGGCAATTGAGAGTGCTTTCATCATTGTCGTGTCTGATTAGCGGTCCAGAGTGCTTTGGTTGGTGATAGTCTCTGGTCAAACTAACTTTTAGGGGAAAATGGAAGCTCTGAGTGGCTGTTGTTCTTTGTTAGGGTACCGTGGGTCAGGTTATTTTCCCTTTCCCTTCACATCTCTCTTATTTAGTATGAGATGGTGGCTGTATTCTACAGAAGTTGATGTAAGCCAAAACTTCTATGAATATCATGGATCGAGTTGTTTTTGTTTGTACTCATCCTCCACCCCCTTTGCATTATAAAGTAATGATATTAGCTTTTGAATGTTAAATTGTGAGTACTATAATGCAACATCAATGTAGCTTTTTCCCCAGGCTGCATTCTACTTTAGTTTCAGTATGTTGGGGAGTATGATTCATTAATATGATGGCATGGTCCCATGTGCTCCACCTCAGGTGCTGTGATGCATACAAGTATTTTGTTTCTTGCCAGGTGCAATTGACTTTGCCACTTAGATATCTCTTTGTGCTCTGCTCCATGCCTCCATCCCTCAGAAGCTTCAGCACAATGCTACTGCCCTTATGGCCATCGGCATTGATGGCCTTGCACTCTCTTTCTTCCTGGAAGGAATAGTTTTATTCTTAGGGCTGTGTGTTCTACTTGGGAAGAAGAGACCAATGTCCAAGTTAAAGGAAAAAAAACTAGTGTTCTCATGTCTCAAGTCTTAACTCCCTACTCCCTCACCTATCATACTGGGGATCAAATTCTTGTAGATTGCAGCTTTGCATTAGTACATGGATATCTTTTTTTTTTGTTACTACATATGCTGAAGCCTGAAGGCGAACTCACGATCTGAACCGTTCGATCAACTGGGAGTGAACCACATGTGTCAACTTGAGATCTTGTGACGCTAAGCTCGTAGTTGGTTATTATGCATGATGCATACAACGTTGATTAGATGGCTCGAATTACGAATACGCATCTCCTACTTAAAAGAGAGTCCATACTAGAATCGAACAAATTCGATGCAGAACACGCCCTCATGGTCATGGATCACAGCTTCGACTAGTTTGACAATGAAGCCGCCCTCCGATGCACAAAAGGTTACAAAAGGTTGCTATGAGAAAGCAAACAAGAACAACCTCAACCCTGCTCGCCTTACCAGCAAGAGCAAAACAGCACATCGAATTATTATTGCCGTTAATCGATGCTTCATTTCCACACGGTTTAAGCGGGCCTACGTCTCCAGAGCCGAAGAAAAATGTGGCAAAAATATCTCCCAATCCGATCTGATCCATGCATTACTGAAGTCAATCAAGCACGCATGAATCCAGCAAAAATTTTGACAGCTTTTCTGAACCGTTTGCTGTGTTCTTAAGGAGTTTAGGACCACAACACACAGTCACAGAAGCACTCGAAGGTTGTTAGGATCAGAGCCTTTTAGACTTGGACTTTGAACAGCAAATCAATCCAACCAATCATGGAGAGAGGTAGGGCGATGCAATGCAGTGCATTTGCTCTCTATTTTGACTTGGTTGCCAAAGGCAAAGTCTCGATCAAGAAAGACTAGTAGGAAAAAGTTGCCAATGCCCAGAAAAGTTGACACCTTTACTCCTCTTGTGCAATTACAAGGTACTTTGTTCAGTAATATATTCCATTCCATGGCATGGCATCTGAAAGTCCGAAGTGTTGTTGGTGAGAAGAGAAAGAAATTACTACTTGTGCAGAATGACCTAAGCTTACTGTACTTCAAACTGTCCGTCAGAGAGAGCTCAGATCAGGAAATGCCCTGGGGTTGATGGTAACAGAGTTAAAAGTGAAGCTGAATTCTGCTGGCATTTGGCTGTAAAGTGAAGGTAAGTTATGCAGAAAGGTAGGTCTTAGAGAGCGTGGGAATGTCTCAGAGGTGTTATTACGGAAGACGTGCGACAAGACGCAGAAGAAACCATCATGGCGTTTTTGTAGTGTTGGTTGCACCAAGCTATGGCATCTCTCTCTGTGTCGGTGGTATGAGCTGATGGAAGAAATAATAATAATAATAATATTAAAGTATGACCGGAGAACCAGCCTTTGCCTAACAGCTTGAGGCTTTGGACGATTTAGTCGATGCACAGAACTTAACATGGTATCGAATTTGAGTCCATGTAATAGCCATGGCCAAATCGAGGGAGAGTGTTGAGGTATGAGTGGATAAGTCGAGGGCCTGAAATTGGATAGAACTTACAGGCCAAAACAACCGGTGGAGCCGGAAACTCAAACAAACGGATCAATAAACGGAAGAATTTGGTGGGAACAAGAACAGATTCTTCTGCAACTGGACAGCACTATCGTTCTAGCAGTATCCTATGCGGCAACGACTGCTAGTCTACCATACGAAAGATGGAATGCTTTTCCTACTGTTGTTGCAGAAGATGCCATGTGTTAGTGCATATTTGCTTGCTATTGATCCGTAGCAGTTCAGTACTTTGGCAGTGCAGGGCTGGAAGCTGGATCTTGATAATTGTTTTGGAATTGGAATTGGATCCCGTTAAGTTCATGTTTGTGGTAGTTTTGAGATGAGTGATGGTGCTCCACTCCACTGGAGGAATCATCGCTGGGAAGAGAGGGAATAAAGATATCACTCTAGAAAAGGAGGGCTAGATTTCAACTCATAAAGGTTCAACTTGAAAATTTTCAAATCGAAAAGTTTCAACACGAAAAATTTCAAACCGGAAAATTTTAAATTAGAAAGTTTCAACTCGGAAAGTTTCTACTCGAAAGATTTCAAATTGAAAAGTTTCAACTCCAAAAACTTTCAATTCAAAAAACTTTCGGTTCGAAAAGTTTCAATTCAAAATTTTTCGAAGGTGATTAAAAAATACTTTTTATTCAAAAACATGAGGGGAAAATTTAAAAAATAAAAAGTATTTTGAGTTTGAGAGGAAGGGAATGGAGGAGGGAAGGGGAATGAAGGGGATGGCTCAAGTGTCGCACGAGAGAGCCTTTGAAGAGGAAGGGAAGTGAAGAAGGAAGGAGATGCTGCCATTGTACTCATCAAAGATTCAGTGAGGGCACCCTCAAATTAGCGATTCCTGTTACTTTATCCCCTCTCCTAATTTGTAGTTCCTGCATATTTTCATTAGAATCAAATCCATTTCCTAGTTGACTTCTGAGCACTGCCTTCGTCAAAATTTGTCGTTGCCAGTGGGCCTCTGCTATCAAGCCCACCCCATCGCCTTCCACATGTGGTGTTCTACCTTGCGCTCACCTTTCCCTTGCCGGACATCGCTATGGCTCCATCACTGTCGTCCACCTTCACTCTCCACCGCGCTAGCAAGCCAGCACATTACTGTAAGTTCAAACTCCATTAGTTTTGGTGATTGGTTTAATATTAATGTTTAATCATTATTTAATGACAAATCTAATCATTATGAGACTAACATGTTTAATTGAGCCTTATTCTTATTAGTCTCATATTTGGATGAAAAATGGAAAACCTAAGGTATGCACTTGTATTCACTCTATTGACTTAATGCATACTGAGGATTCAAGTTAAAGTATGAACTCTTCCATTGCTTTAATCCAAATATGTGCATTATGTTCCTAATTCATATACTACATGAATGCACACATCTAGAGGGAGTTTATAATTTAACTTGTTGTTTCAATAGTATTGATTCATGTCTTATTGCTAAATAACATATAAAGGATCAAGACTTTGAAACAATCATTTGAGTATATGAAACTTGTGTAGTTATATATATACTCATATCAATTTAAATAAAATTTAAATTGAGTTCGATTGTATTTCAATCAATAAAAGTACATTTCATCATGTGTTTGGTGTTCCTTGTTGATTAAAGACAAACGAAAAGTTCTTGAGTATAATGAAGTATTAGTTACATCAAAGTACTCAAAACACGATTAATCTTTCAAATCGATTTGGGTTGTGCTCAATCAATTTTGGAGGCATCCATTATGTGTTAATAGAGTGCGGTGATGATTGAGACAACCGTATTTGTAGGACTAACATCTTCCATGAGTTGTGAAGCAGGTTGAGTCCAAGATGATAAAGAATCGGGAAGAAGAAGAAGTCATCATGTGTTCATGAGCTTGAAGAGGTGATTCCAAAGTAAAGAGAAGGGCTAGAGAAGGTTCATCATGTGTTGGCGAACAAGAAGAAGAAGATTTGATCCCGGAGAAAAGATGATTGGAAATCATAAAAGCTCCAAGTGGATCGCGTGCGGCAAAGGTATAACTAGATAGGCTAAAGAGTCTAGTTTAGATCGCCGTACTATTAAGAGGGGTTGTCTTTTAGCTTGAGCTTCATCATGTGTTGATGAACTCAATCCGGTTCACTCTAGCTCACTCTCTTGTTTGGTGTTTGCATGAAGCTAACCATTTAGCATGTGTTGCGAATAGGTGAAGCTCGTGCATTGAATTTTGCATGAGCTAAGTATTTGCATGTGTTGCAAATAAGGGAGCTCATATTTGCTTCTTTATTGAATCTTATTTGATTTGGTTTTTGCATGAAGCAATAGATTTGCATGTGTTGCAAAAGGAAGATAGCTTATGCAATATTGTTTATGTGGTTATTACTTGGAGCTAAGTTTTGCATGTGTTGCAAAAGGAGATAGCTCAAGTAACTTGGTTTAAAGTGGTTGTATGGAGCTAGAGATTTGCATATGTTGTAAATAGAGAGCTCATGCACTTGAGATTGTTTTGGTTGTTGCATTGAGCTAGGTTTTGCACGTGTTGCAAAAGGAGAGAGCTCATACAACTTGATTTGAATAGTGGTTGTTTTGCATGGTGCTAGAGATTTGCATGTGTTGCAAATAGAGAGCTCATGCTTTGGTGTTTTAGCGTGTGATTGGATCATGTGTTGATCATCACAAGACTAAGCTTGGTTTGTGGTTTGAGTTTGCAAAATATTGAATGGATTTGTTATTTGTAAATGTGTTTTGCAAATGAGCTGGAAGTTATGGGTTTCGATCCTAGAGCATGTGTTGGCATTGACAAATGTGTTTTGCAAAGTGTCAGGATCATGTGTTGATCCTTACATGGCTAAGAGGATTAATCTCACAAGTTTATGTTTATTTGCGAATGTGTTTTGCAAATAAGTTGTGCTTAATGCGATTCTTTGGAGAATGTGAATTGGGTTTGCAAATTTGTTTTGCAAATTGCTCGATCATGTGTGGATCATTACATGACTCAAAGAATTAATCATTATTGGTGTTTGATTTGAAGAGAAAAGATTTTTGACAAAATTTGGTTCTGTTATGGAAAATCGGCCGGTAGTACCGCTTATAGGAGCCGGTACTGCCGCTTATAGGAGCCGGTACTGCCGCTCGGTCGGTACTACCGTCGGTCAATGGGCGATACTACCGGAGGTGCGTACTACCGGGCCCAAGCTGTCGATAGCTATTTTCCGAAAGGTCGTTACGAATTTTGCGCTAAAGTGGCGATCTGCGCGCGTGGAGGTCGGTACTCTGGGCTTTACTGCATAATCTTTGGATTTCTGCATAATGCTAGTTTTCGAGTCGTTGCCTTGGAAGCTGGTACTACCGGCCCTAGAAGGGCGGTAATATCGAAAATGCTGAAAATTGCTAATTTTATCCGCCAACGGCTAGATTTTGTGTGGGGGCTATAGAAGGATGCCAAGAGCTGGCATTTGGGGGAAGCTAGTTTTGTGAGACAATTTAGAGGGGTTGTGCATGTGTTGACCACTTTAAATTGGTTTTTGAGGCAAGAGTGAACTCTAATTGCATGTGTTGCAATTAGGAGTGGATTGAGAGCCTCTTGTGCATGTGTTGCACTCGAGGAGAGTCTTGTGCATGTGTTGTACTTGGTGATCACCATTGTACATGTGTTGTACGTGGTGGAGTTCAAACTAGGTGATTGACTCGTTACTTTTGGTGTTTGCTAACACCTAGATGGCGTGTGGAGGCGTCGTGCGCGGTGACCTTCTCAAAGAGATTGTGAAAAGACCCGGCAAAGTTGTGAAGGTCGGTGCTCGCTTACCCGGAGGGGAAAGAGCAACCACTAGTGGATTCGAGGTGGGTGCTTAATTCGTGGAGCCGGTCCAATTCGTTTGGGCTTACCTCAACGTGGATTAGGGGAGACCAGCAAGTCTCCGAATACCACGGTAAAAAGTATTGTGTCTCTTATGCTTGCATTGTATTCGTTATTTATATTCAAGCAATTTATATTCATAGAATTAAATTAATTGATTGCTTGTCTTTAGAATTGCAATTATTGTTAGAGACATAATTAATTAGTGCATATAGTGAGTCTAATTGATTTAGGCTTTAATTGTCAAAACCTTAGTTTATCGCTTCCGCATTAATTATTATTAAGGTTTTGGCATAAGGGTAATTAAGGGTGAATTATTTTGTAGAAATTCGTAGAGTAATTTTTAAAAGCCGCTTATTCACTCCCCTCTAGTCGGTATTCTCGACCTTACGAGACACCGGGGTGTAAGGTTTTTAATGAATAAAATTTACTTTTTTCCCAATATCTGTGTCCTTTGTCTCAGCTCCGTGCTTCTTCGAGTCCTTTACTCTTGTCACAATAGTGCAAATGGGTCAGACCTAGGCCGGCACGCACGAAGCGCAAATAGGCTATGCCTAGGTTCACTGAAGGCGAGCCGGGCCAGCATGACTCGCCTTCGAGGCCCGGCACAGTTCAGACACGAAGCACGATGGGCCTGTGCCGGACCGGCCCGGCACTGCATGACGCCCACCTCTAGGATGGCATATCTATATTGTTGGAGACATCACTGTGAGTCCGACACGTGGTGATTTGGCATTGTAGTTTCTACAGTGATATAGCTAAGGTGTGTTTTTTTTTTGAATTTTTGAAAAAAATTTCTCTCTCTCCTAAATTGAACTACAGCTTTTTTTATATATTTTTTCCATTCGATTTTTTTTCCCTCTCGTTGCTAAAATTAAGGGGTCGCTCGTGGCATTGCGTGGGATTTTAATCTTGTATGGAATAACGATTTCGTCAACGTCAAATTGTGGATTGCAGTTTTTGTCAGTGTTATAGAAGGAATTTTCTCTTTATCATACCGATTACAAGATTGTACACAGGAACAGATAAATTAAGCAGTTTCTTCTTGGGCTAAGTTTGGACGGCGAAATCTCAAAGATGTTGTTACTTAGTCATATTGGGCTAACGATAGCCCATCCTTAATGGACCGTAGTAGGACAGGTTACCCTATTCGTTGGGCCTGCTTGTGGTGTGGCTTGTTGCAAGGCCCAATAACCATCTGTGTTTTCTCTCTCCTTTGTACTGGCTTCATCTGCATCTTGGCATTCCTTGCCACTTAAGACAAACAAAGAGGGGAAAAGGGAGATAAAGCTAAAGGCAAAGTAGAACCTTGTTAGCATCTCTTTTGTGAGGAATCACTGGGCCATCTGTGCTAATCAACTATCACCATCATGCATGCCACAGACACTTGTCTTAATCTTCCCCTTAACCTCCCTCCTCTTCCTTTCCTACAGTGCTAGTAGCCTAGTACTGCAAAGCAAAATTTCAGAAAACAATCGTTCTCTCTCTCGTTCTCCAGACCTCTCTCTCATCAACCAGAAAGTGAAAAAGCCTTTGCCATGCTCACTCGCTCAACAGAGGCCAGACCGCAGAGCCTGTGTTTCTGGCACTCTGCTCACTTGCTCAGTGCTACTCACCACCCACACTAGTCACTACTCACTAGTGAAGAAGTGATTCACCAGTCACCACATCGCTTGCCATGGCTCGCATCCTCCCTCTCCTCCTCCTCCTCGCCGCTGCCTCCGCTGTCTCCTCCCAGTCTCCGGCCGCCGCGCCATCCGGCGCCGCCCACTCCCCCGCCTCCTCCACCCCTACAATCTCAACCCCAGGTCCTTCCTCCTCGTCCAAGAACCACCACATCTCCACCTCCCCCGCGGCGTCCCCCTCCCATTCCGGCGCCAAGCTCACCTCCCCGGCCGCCTCCCCTGCCACCCACTCCCCCACCCCGGCGACCCCACCGCCCACATTGCCTCCCCCCACGCCTTCCCCTCTCAGCTCCCCGCCGGTCACCGCGCCGGCTCTGCCTCCCCCGGCGCCGGCGCCAGTCAGCGCCCTGCCCACATTGCCTCCGCCGGTGACTGCGCCGGCGCTGCCTCCCCTGCCCTCGCGCCCTCGCCGGCGTTGTCCCCTCCGGCCCTGGCGCCGGCGCCGGCGCCCGTCCTCGCCGCCTCCTCCCTGCGCCGGACGCGGCCGCCCCGGCGCCCGCGCCCAGCAAGAAGCCAAGGAAAAAGCACCTGCCCCCCGCTGGGTCCCCCCTCGCCGCTGCGTCGTCCCCGGCCACCGGCGGCCTCGCCCCCGGGCCCGGCCCCTCCGCCGCCGACATGTCGGTACGTATACCTACACCATCAGTATTACTCCACCTGCATGCGTTGATCAATCTGGGCCGTCGGATTGCAAACCCCACGCGCTAAACCGGATTTGATATTTTGATGGCCTCCGCCTCGCGCCCGCCCGCATGAACATTACCGGGCGCGGCATGGGGCCCACGGATCAGCGAGCGCATGTCCGGTCAGAAAGGCCACTCACGCCCGTGCGGTCGCACCCTCTCGATGCCGCGTGGGCCCCACGCGTGTAAATGCCGTGTGGGTACGGCGCGCGCGGAAATAATTCCGCGGGGGCAATGGGGCCCGCGGAAAATCTCTGTGCCAAGGACACGTGGAGCCGCCCGAGTGGTGGTCTACTGTCCTCTTCCCCGCTAGGCGGTAGGCGCTAGGTATTTTCCCGTACGTGGCAGGTTTAATTACTTCTTCTCTGACTGCTATGTGGGCCCCACTTGCAGAGCGGCGCGGTGGGGAGCAACACGGCGGCGGGAGGCGCGGCGCTACTCACGCTGCTAGTGCTGTGGCTGGCGGTGGGCCCGGCTTTGGTCTGAGCCACTGAGGATGGTGGGGTGGGGCCACCTGTCAGCAAGCCACTGCCACTGTTAATTATCCCTACCGCTGTTGCTGTAGAGAGAGATGCTATATTTTATTTGTGTAGACGTGTAGTGTTTCTACTACTACTTTTGCTTGGACTTGTACGCCACTGTGTTTTGTATTATCTACATCTGCAGCACATTGTTACTACATCTGATTATTATTACTATTGCTTTGCAACGATTCTTTCCTTGTGCATTACACTAGTACTTTGCATGGCCGGGATCATCCGCCACTGCAAGTTAAGCGACCATAGGTGATTCTGGCCATCTGTTTTCTCGATAAATGGGTTAGATTTTTTGCAATACCACCTCTGCTACACTAGCAAACAATATCATAAACATTACAGGATAAACATAGACCCTCGTATCTAGATCTAACGGTACGTAGAAGACAGAAGTCCCAATGTCGCTACGACTGCAATGAACCCGATCCTACTTTGCGAGAGGAATGCTACCCAAAAGGAAAAACCGATTCGCAATTCTCTAGATCCACTGACAAGTGGATCTCACCTGTTGGGCGCTTGTCGGCGACTGCTTTTTTAAGCTTGTACTCCAATTTTGTTGTGTGGTAAAGAAATGTCTGTATGTAGAGCGTTCTTACTGTTATTATTGTTGCGAATCTTGTGATAGGTGTTATGGTCTAAAGCTTTACATTGGCCTAGAAAGCATTCTTGAATTACAGGTTGTCTGGTTGGTGTTGTTTTTATCAGACATGGTGTGACCACTGACCAGGATCTTAATTTGTGCGGGGATTACCCAAAATTACCTGTTCCAAGAAAGAACAAGAGCAACCCTAGGTAGAGGGGTAGTGACGGCAACAAGTACCATACCAGCCTACAAATTTGCTGGCAGTGTCTTCAATTTTTGTCCTGTGCACAGTGTTGGACGTTGTTATTAATGTGATTACAGTTGGCAATTGTTATAGTGTGCTGCCGCTAAATCCTGGAGATGGATGGACCAGGGTCCAGGCCATGAAAACTACTCATGTTTTGTTAGGGTCTGCTTGGAATGTTTGGAAATAATTTCTCAACGAACAGTTCTACTAGGAAATCTAAGATGATGACAATTCTGGAACCAGAAAATGACTCGTCTAGATCACTTCTGTTTGGATCCTGATGGTGGCCAGTCCTATTCTATCCAAACTGGCAAATGGAAAATTTTGGTCCCATTTTTTCTTGGGGATAAAGACATGTTTAGATCTAATCTTGCTGATAATGCTATTCAGAAATTTCAGCTCAATTATTACTGGACTTGTGTCATTTTTCCAATCCACTATGTTGACTATAATTATTCATTACTGTGCCCTGGTAAACTCTGAGTTAGTTTTTTTAATTATCCCGGTACAAAATGTTTTCAAATTAAATTTTTCTCAAGCTGCATCTCTAGATATATAACCGTTGGGCCTTGGGACTTCACGAAAGATCACAATATCAGTGGCACTCTACTCTAGCAGTAGCAGGCAGGGCAACAAGAAGAAAACACCAATGCCTGCTAAAGAAAAAGAAACAAAAACTGGAAAGCACTTCTTTTGGGACAACTCACAGTAGGCAGCCCATGCAGCCATGCTACTACACAGTACACACACAAAGCGAAGCAATCTTGTGTTATTGTATTTGGAATCTTGAACCCACTTCAGACCAGTTCACAGTGTTCAACACAGCCTCAGGATCAAACAAAACGATTCTCAGCTTGTTACACATGCAACGGATGATGAGAACAATCTTTAGATTTACCTTACTTTTCTTTTTGGAGAATCAATCTTTGATGATTGATACCACAGTACTTCCAACTGCAATGAGACTCTTCTCTAGAAACATTAACTTACTTAGAGCCATGAGACATTCACTGGGACAGCTTATACAAACCCACTATGTACAAAAAGAAAGCAAAACTTGAAAACTCTCGATCCATCTCATTTGGATCCCTTGGTAAAATATATGTTTGGCTCAATCTGTGTGACTGAAAAGAAAATTTGTCTTTTTTTTTGTTCCTTTCTTTTGCCTATCTTTTTCTTTTTCTCTGAAGACACAAACCTAGCCAACAGCACCATCCATTGCAAGATTCATCCTGAGGGGGTGGTGGCGTGGTGCTCCACCTCATCTGGACTGCCGGAGAAGATGTCGACTGGTGCATTAGTGAACCTGAAACTGTCGCAGTTGCTCAACTTGGATTGCGCAACATGTCTGTGATGGTCAAGATAGACCACAACAACTGTGATATCATCGTGGAAATGCCGCCTTATCCCTCTCTCTATCCGTTTCATGTCGGTGTATCTCATCTCTCTTTTCCTTGCAGCTTCAGATATTGCCGCTCTCACCAATCGTTTCGCTATTCCCTAAGCACATTTTCACACAAATGCATCAGATTTCGCATATTGGAATTCCATAGAGTGGTTCTCGGTGATAAGGTTAAGTAAACTGGCTTACTGCTCTGGGATTCTTGAAGACGATATCCACCGCCGCTTTGTCAGTAAGCTGCTCCCACAAACCATCCGATGCAAATATCAAGAAAAGGTCTTGCCGTCTCAGCTGGTGTACTTTGATCGATGGCTCGGCTGTCATGACGGGCCGCTTCAACGGAATAGGACAGACACATTGCTGGAATATAGGCTCTCTAGCAAATTCAGGCCTCTTCAGGTAGACATCCCCAATTGATCTGGAAACCTGAAAGAATCGAACAAATGATGTCCATATGTTGGCAAAGAGTAGCTCATAACTGTCAAACATGAGAGCAGGTTTGTGTTGAACTACTTGAAAAGTTTTAAGGAACATGATAAAGCAAATACTGATGACTATGAATGCAAGCAACCGGTGGCATCTTTTTCTTAGGTAATGTAATATTCACCTAGATCGACTACGTCAGGCTTTAGAAAATACAAAAAGAAGAAACTTTACATGGGCATAGCTTTTAGCATACGGGTTTGCACACTACACAAGTAATTCTGCTTGCTGGCTTTTTCGAACAGAATATATTCGTATGGCCGTATTGGATACAAGGAGTGCTTTACAAAAGAACACCGAAATCTATGCTATGATATCGAGAACAGATGCATCCATGTACATTGAACATGAAATGAAAGCGACATCTGATTTTTATCTAGGAAACATGAATACTGCCTTTATCCGACTAACAAATTCAAGGCATCATGTCATAAAGCTAGCACATAAGATGCCAGAACATCATAAGGAAATTTTGCTAGAACCTTTGATTGCTTACCAATTTCAGGATGGATTTTAAAGCAGCTATTATGAGTTCCCATGATAAATAGCTGCAGAATATTTCATCAAGTGAGGTCCGTGAGGAGTCATGATTCATGAAATGCCCCTTAAAGTGAATGAGCCATATCTTATGGACTCGGTGCTCTAGATTTGCTAGATTAGCATCAGGCTTCACTCGTACCATAGCTACAACAATTTTGTGTCAGAGGATACTGGGGCCAGATCGCCTTCTTGAGGCTCTCTGGGTTTCTTTTGCAATATGACATTTATCCACATTAAGAACATGTCTTGCTTGCTGATGACATGTTAAATAACTAACAAAGTTTGGAGACCGCGGTGTGAATGAAGCTTTGTAGTAGCAGCCAGGTCACTTTGTAGGTGTAAAACATAGTTGAGAATAGCATGGCATATACTAGAAGGATCCAAATTAACAGGATTTAATGATAGATACCTGAATGATGCCCTTAATCCGCCAAACTCCCCTTGTGTAGACGACTATATGTGAATCATCAGGATGCTGTTCGGTAAGCTCCTTTCTTACCTCTTCCTCGGCAACATTGTGGTCATCGGATAGCCTCTCGGCCACTACCTCCCGGACAGTAGGTCCTCGACGGCCAAGGACAGCTCTTGAGTCCCCTAAATTGGCGACATATAGAATGTTATCAGCAATTGCTCCGACAAGGCAGCATGAGCCAACTGAGGCAATCTGTGGCCGTTTGAGCCAGGACCCCTTGACTAGGTTCAAAAACTCCTCTTCTGTAGCATGGAATGCCTTCTTGATTGCGTCTGTGGACATGCCGCCTTGCTCGGACGCAAACTCTGCTCCGATTCAGAGCACAACACTGTTAGCCATCTTAATGGTTAGCAGATAACTTGATCGAATTAAGACACTGCCCTTAGTCAAAAAGAGTAGATCAAAAAAATATTCTATTCAATAAAGATATCATCATCCAACAATTGGGGCAATCAGAATAGAGAACATAAATAAGAAAATATAAATGAGGAAATGGCTGATCAAGCATCCAAATTGGACAATGATAATGTTAGAGATAACTCAATATCTCAACTTACCATATCTTTTGATTTTATCCAAATAAATTGCTAGTCCAAGTCTTCTACAACTAGAACTCTTTTGTCTATATAAGCCAATCCCCTGTATATGTAAACATTGAACGATTATACTGGATTGTTTCCTGTAGTTTTTTACTGTAAGGGTTTTCCACGTTAAATCTGGTCTCCAATTATTTTTCTTTGATGTTTCATTGTCTACTTTGGAAAAAATGTTGGAAAAAAATATTAGTTAAGGAGACAACTGAATTTGATGTTTCCTCATCGTTAATTGGAACTTGTGTTTTATCACCATTATTTTGGTGTTTTATTCACCGTTTGAATGCGTTGCAATTTGGATCGTTTGCGCGACCATTATGAAAGTTTTGGCAACGTTAATTTGGAATTTGATGACACCCTGATGGTAGCATTATACTCTTCGGAGTTTTACTAGTGAAGGTTTTGCTTCAATATCAGTTTGAGATGAAGGTTTTAAATGCAAGAAAGGAGTTTATTTTTGCGTGGATACTATAACGTTGTTTTGTTGTCTTTGCTCGATATGAGGGATCTACTGCAATTTATACTCTATCGGCAGCACGAGAATTTTTCTTCTTCATATTGACATTTTTGAAGGAGAAGTTTCAACCATGTTATGGATTTTCAGTAGACAGTTTGCCGAATTTTATGTTCCAGGTGGAGATGTGAAAAATCCATGTTATGTGTTCTTCGTTATCTACCCAGCACCACAGGTGATGTCTTGGCTTATGCCGTTTGATGATTGAGTGCTTGTTTCAGGAGGTCAGTTGTACAGATAGACTTTACTGAGGTTATGAATTCTTGAAGATCCAGATTTCTTCGTTTGCTTTGTTGATAGCTGTGTGTTTGGATTGACTGTTCTAGTCTTTCTCACTACCTTATAGCGGTTTGCTCAATCTTGCTTTATGAGAAGCGTTTGAATAAATTTGTTCTAGTTTTTGTCTTTTGCACTACAAGTGTTTGGATTAACTGTTCCAGTCTTCCTTGTTCAGTAGTCCTTTGAACATTTAATGCACTTGTATTCAGTGCTTAATTACCCTTTGGGGTTTTCCAAAAACAATTTCATTATGGATTTTGAGTTAAGGGGATGTTTGTTGGAGATAACTCAATATCTCAACTTTCCATATATTTTGGTTTTATCCAAATAGATTGTTGTCTTCTACCACTAAGACTCTTTTTGCTATATAAGACAACCACTTGTACATGTAAACATTGGACGATTATAGTGGATTGTTTTCCACAGTTTTTTTCTACAAGAGTTTTCCACCTTAAATTTGGTCTGCAATTATCTTGCCGTGCTTCTATCCCTAACAGATAATAGGAAACCATCCATGAGAACTGGATCAAACTCAGTGACCGGGTTACTTTGACAAACAAGTGTAAAAACTTCATCAAGGATTTAGTTAAGCAACCTAAATTAGCAAACTACTCGAAGTCTAAGCTAAACCTAACAGAAAATTCTTACTGTCATGAACAATTAAGCAATCTCACACGGGAACAGATTATCGTTTTACTGAGGCAAGTAAATGGAGTTAATTGAGTGTAGTACAAACTGTGGAGGTGAGGGAAGAGGCGAGAGGAGAGGAAGCGCGAGGCCTCCGAGCCGCCATGGCCATCATACACTCCGACGAAAGTGGCCGCCGGCGAGGTCACCACCTGGCCCTGGTCCTCCAGCTTAGCGTTGGCCTGCGCCACGGCGATGGAGTACTCCCCGGACGCGTGCGGCTTCAGCTCCGCATGCCACAGCAACCCATCACCGCCTCCTCCGCCGGCGCGCCCCAGGCACCTCTCCGCCGGCCGCGCCAACCACCGCAGCATCGCGAACCTCTCCTCTCCCTTACGACCCAAAATTCCTCCCCAAGAAGCTCGCTTTCTCCTACCTCACAACTCAAAATTCCTCACCAACGTCGCAGCTTTGTCCTCCTATTTCAAAATTCTAAAAATTTCTCCGCAAGATCGAAGCTTTCCCCCTCGCTATCATCCAAACTGCGCGGATTCGCTCGCTTCTTTGGACCAAACAAACCAATTCGATCGATCAATTCTTGCCCCTTTTTTTCCCTCCTTTTCTTAGGCGCTCCAAACCGAAGCTTTCTGCTTTCCCTAATGCCTCTCCTGGCCCGGCAGTTGGCAGTTGGGCAAGTTCCATTAAAAGGCAGTGGGGGCGACCCGCCGTCGGATTAGGCGCCACGGCCACGTGGACGGCTGCCGATTCCGTGGGCGACCGGGAGAAGACCGGTCAACGCATCCGCATCGGGTGGGGCCCGGGTCGAGACGGTCGCCGCCGTGGCGTAACCAGCCACATCATCACGGGTCAAGCCAAGCCAAGACATCTAGTTTTCTACGACTGTATAAATACGGAGAGTATGTATAGGTGAGACATGGACACGTACAGAGAAAACCCAGAGAAGTTTATTAGTTTACTAACCGTAGTTGGGGCAAGGTTCCAAATTTCGGCGAAATTCGGCGAAATTTCGCCGAGATTTCGGATTTCGGATCACCCCGAAATCTCAAGTACCGTCCGGAAAAAAATTTTAAATTTTTTTTTGAAATTGCTACAGTAAAATCCGAAATTTCGGTTTTTCGGCGAAATCTCGCCAAATTTGGCCGAAATTTCGTGTTTTTTGGCCGGATTTGACCGGATTTGGTCCAATAACCCTTAGGAAAGTCATCTCCTATGAAAATTTGTTGAAAAACCTAATTTTTTAAATATTTTAAAATTTTGGCAGAAACACTGTCCAATTTTTATAAAATTTTACAAGCTTGATAAACATCTGAAAATTTGATGGTACTATCCTTAGTAGTTTAGGATAATACATAAAAAATTTAAAAATAATTTAACTTCATTTGTTATCTTTAAAAAATCAAAAACAGAATGAACATAATTGGGATAGTTATATTGTCAGAATTTTATAAATTTTCTTGAGTGTGATTATGATCTAATTTTTTTTTGAGAGATTAATAATTGACTCAGTACCATTATATAAATTTTTCTAAAAATTTAAACTTTGTTTGTTTGGTCAATCAAATCTATGCAAGCATTGAACTTCGTTTGTTATATTATATTTCAAAAATCAAAAAGAAAAGAACATAAATGGTACTGTGCCTTGTAAGAATTTTATAAATTCACTGGAGTGTGATCATGAATCAAAATTTTTATGGGATATTAATAATTTCCTTATCACCATTCTGTAAAATTTTCAAAAAATTTTATGGTTTACATAATTTTTAATTTTGTTCAAGTTTGCCGGTAAGCCTTTTAACAGGGCAGTAGTACTGTTCGAATTTTTAAAAATTTATACAGTTTTATCATCATCTGAAAATTTTATGAGAGCATTATAGATACATCATAACCATGCACAAAAAATTTCAACATTTTCTAACTTCATTTGTACCATTTTCCATTCGGATCAAACTTGTCGATCAGTGTTCTGTCTGGACAGCGCCACTCTCCGAATTTTTAAAAATTCCTCACATGTGATAATCAGCTGAAATTTTTATGATAATATTATTTATGGATCATAACCAGATTTGTACCATTTTCCATTCCGATCAAACTTGTTGGTCAGTGTTTTATCAGGACAGTACCACTCTCCGAATTTTTAAAAATTCCTCAGATGTGATAATCAACTGAAATTTTTGTGAGAACATGAGCATTGTGTCAGGAACCTTCAAACAAAATTTCAAAATTTTTGATAATGTTTAGATCACTTTTCAGCCAGAAAGGGAAACAAACGTCTTGAAATCAAGGAAAAAGAAACAAACGTCCTGGAAAAGGAAAGGACCATATATTACGTGCTGGGAAAAGGAAACCGCGGGAAAAAAATTTTAGCACCTCTCTGCTGATTTTTTTTGTCTCAAGGCTACAATCGCAAATTTATCGCCCGAGAGCCTGATTCAGAAAAATTATAACGATGATACTAATATAGTAAAAAGTTCGAGCTGGTAGCGGTAAATATCTACGTGCCACGCTCATTGAATTTTTCCGGCTCAAGGCTACAATCGTAAATTCATCGTCGTGAGAGTGATTCGGAAAAAAATTATAACGATAATGCCAACACAGTAAAAAATTCCCGAAAAATATAAAAACAATCAAGCGGTGTTCGTCAAGCAATAATTTTGGCAAAAAAATAAATGCTTGGTGGCCATTGAAAAATTCAAGCGTGGGAGAAAAATAAAAAAAATTCAAGCGGTGCCGAATCCCACCGAATAATTTTGGAAAAATATGGAAAAATAAAGCGTGCTCATGGATACTGGATCCGAGGAAAAAGATAAAATTAAATAAAGACTCATGAACCACCGGTTCCATGAGAAAAATTGAAAAAATTTAAACAACACTCACAAACCACGGTTCCGTGGATAAAAATGAAAAAAATCAGCGCTCAGACACTGAAATTAGGCTATATGGGGCTAGATCCGTAAAAAATCTCGAAAAGGTTATATTCGGAAAAAATACGATCACGAGTCAAGAACGGTAAAAAATTCAAGTCTGGTTTCCTTGCATGCGGATCCTCCCTGTTTATTTCCTTGTTTGATTCGCTCTCCTTCCAAATATGTAGTACATACAGTTTTGGTCAGGACAGTAAAATATTCAATTCTGGTTTCCTTGCATGCGGATCTTCCCTATTTATTTCCTTGTTTGATTCGCTCTCCTTCCAAATATGTAGTACGTACAATGTGATCACAAGATTATTTACTATTAAGTGTTATATTCATACTTATCTTCTCATTTAATTGATAAGCGGATGTACTACCGTCGTAGCGTTAGCACTGGCATTATACTAGTTTTTTTAAGGTGCTACAATGTTTTTCTTTTTATAATTATATAACTATTAAAATATGAATGAAAAGTAAATAATGATTACTTATGTTTTCGTTTGGTTTAAAATTTGTGTAACTTGTATTAGTAGAAAAAAAAAACATGAAAGTACTGCCTTTTCTTTTCACTTTCAGAGATACCTTGTTCCTCTTTGTACCGTCCGATCTGAAATTGGACAGTCAGATCAAGTCAGGGATGAAAAGAAAATAAGCTGGCGCGGGCGTTTCTACTCGAGAAGTGTAACCCTCTTGCTTCTATATAGAGTATTTTTTTCTCACATAGTATAGTTATATTTACTCAGTCACAAATACATGAGTCGAAACATAAATTTGACCAGTATTTTTTATTATAATATATTTATAAAACTCAATAAAATTATAATATTTAACAAATACTTTTCAAGTCAAATCTATAATATGATTTTTAATTATCCGATCTAAATATTTAAAAAAAGATTAATAGTCAAAGTTGTTTCGAAAATTTAGTTATACATATCTTAAAACGACATATATTTATGAGTGCAGATACAAGGTGTACAAATTCCGAACCTGAATCGATTACACCATCTTTCTCTTCTTTCTACGTAAAAGCATTTGCTGTTGCCAAGTAGTGTTGTCAGTCGTCACATCTCTATTTCGAGGCCCCCTTTAGGATAGATTATAAAAAAAAACTGATTCTAGATTCTAGAAGATTCAGGTGAGTGACAGGTTCTGATTTTGTGTACAAATTCAGCTCTCTGAGTGAAGTCCCACAATCAGAAGCAGAATTTATACACAAAATCAAAAACTATCACCCATTCGATTCTCTCAAAATCTAGAATTAACTTTTCTATAATCTACCCAAAGAGCGTATAGAGCGAGGCATGAGTATAAATGCGCATTTGCATAAGGTTTTGGATTCGATCACCACCGAAGTGGGTAAAACAACACCTTTCCAAAGAATAAAAAAAAAACGAACTGTACCAATTCCAAGACTGAACCGAATAACTGAGATCTCGATCATCTCTAGATTTTGAATGTTTTTTATCTCCTTCCGACCTAAACACTGTTCATCTTTAATGATGGCCGATCTTGAAAGACCTAGTAGTAGCGGTAAAAGTTGTGGTTACTTTGGAGCAGGTGAATTAGTGCGTGCTTTAGGGGACCTGTAGGGTCATTATGGAGATTATAATCCAAAACCGGCTCTTGATGTCCAAGGTTAAATGGCGCCACATCTCCTTTGAGTAATTATCAAGTGAGATCACAGGATCAAAGAACAACAACTCATGATAATACAAGTGAAGAAATTAGAACTAAGCGTGCGACACTGGCACGTTTTTTTTTTTTTTTAAATAATATATTGTTTAAATAATTTTACAAAAATAATACATCCGTAAATTTTTTTTACAAAAATATACCTTTATCGTTATTTCAATTGACGATAGAAAACTTGGCATGAATCCACGACTAAATTAGCGAGAGAATAGACAACTCTCCAATCCAATCGGCGACAGAGGTATATTTTTGTAATTGTTTTTTCGATGTATTATTTTTATAAAATTATTTAAACAGTGTATTATTAAAAAAAAAGATTCCACCTTTTTTAACTAGTGAGAGTGAGATACTGGACTGTCGAGGACTCGAGATCACTGGGAGTCGCGTCGAGTGCCTGCCAGGGATCGACGGTCCAGATGAGGCCACGCAGGAGGAAGGGACGTCAGGCTGCCGTCACCTCAGATGGCTCGGAGGGTGGGTGGTTGCTGTTCAGTTGGGCTTCTGATTACATAGCTCTTGGCCCGGCCCATTAACATGCGCGTCCTATTAACATTTGTATCCTATTACTTCTTTCCTGTATGCTGGGCTGGGCCACCACCAGCGGGCCGTGCTGCTGCTTCCCCTGACTGTTGGCACAGCGATTTGGCCTAGGAAGCAATTTGCCCCGGCCCATTAACGATACTGAACATCTTCTTCCAATGAGTTGCCTTCTGTTCGGCAGCAGCTTTTTCTAAGATGACTAGTATAGTGCCTATGCTAACGCTACGACGACAGTACACCCGCTTATCAATTAAATGAGAAGATTAGTATGAATACAACACTTAATAATAAAAGAGAAATTTATAATTTTAAATGAATTTAGAAAGAAAAACGGAACTAAATAGAGGTCGAATAGGCGAAAACGGGCTCCCAAAAGATTTTAAATCAAGAAAGAGAAAGAAAAAAGAATTTTCTGATCTTAGATTATTTTTTTGCAGCTTCCACAGAGAGCACAGCGTGCTCTCTGGCTTGGCGAGGCAAGGGAGGAAGGCCGGGGTGGTCGTCGGTCGCATGGGTCAAGATCAGTGCGGCGAGATCGCCAAGCACCGACGCTCATGGGAGGAGTCACGGTTGCGGTGAATTTCACGGAAAGATGACGGTGAAGGCTTGGGTTACCTCAAAATCCGCGATCTTTACAAGAGGAGCACTTGGGGATTTACGCAATGCGATGGGGTGGAGAAGATCTCACGGCTTTTATAGCACGAAACAAGCATATTTATGGAAACCATAATTTGGGATCAAATCAGATTGGGAGAAAATTTTGGCAATAGAGCACGAAATTTGGGAATTAACACCATAGATGGAAAGAGGAGATTTGGTGCGGGATTGATGGAGCTTTGGAGCTTCTTTCTTGCTTTAATGGAGGAGGAAGAGAAGAAGCTTCTGCAGTGCAAATGCAGACTAAAAGAAGCTACAGTGAGTTGCCTTCATTTTTTAAATATAGAAGGATTTTGAAAAGACAACACATTAGGTTAAAAATTCTAGAAAAATTCTCAAAAACTTTCGATTATTTTGTACTTAACAAAATTATTTCCAAAAAATAAATTATAAATTTACTGAGAGCACGCGGTGTCGCGAGGTCGCCGACCAAAGAACTCGCCGCGTCGGCAAAAGCCATCGATGGCGGCCAGTGGAGCCATTGCGGACCTCGTTCTCCGTGTGCCGCCCCATCTCCCGGTTTCCTTTTCCCAAAGACGAAATGTATGGTCCTTTCCTTTTCGGGATGTTTGTTTCCTTTTCTTGATTCGGGACGTTTGTTTCCTTTTTCTTGTTGATCTTTGGAGATGAGGAAGGTCATTGTGGACCATATGGATGATTTTGAAAAATATGGAAAAATAAATCACGCTCACAATCATTTGGATCCGCAAGGAAAAAAGATAAAATTAAATGATGCTCGTCGGTACCGGTTCCGCGAGAAAAATTGAAAAAATTAAGCAAAGACTCACGCATGCTTGGTTCCTTAGATAAAAATGAAAACAAAAATTCAAATAGCTCTCCGTGCTACAAATTAGGCTCTATGGGGCTAGATCCATAAAAAAGTCTCGAGTAGGGTCATATTCGGAAAAAAATACGATCACAATGCCAAAACAATAAAAAATTCAAGTCTTATTTTCTTGCATGCGGATCCTCCCTGTTTATTTCCTTGTTTGATTCACCCTCCTTCGAAATATGTAGTACGTACAATTTTGGCCAATAAAAAATTCATATCTGGTTTCCTTGCATGCGGATCCTCCTTATTTATTTCCTTGTTTGATTCGCTCTCCTTCCAAATATGTAGGTGGGGGAGGTCTGTTGTGGACCACAGGGATGATTAGACACACTAAATAATGACCATCGGATGTGGGTGAGTAAAACTGAGGAAAGATCTGAGACGTTCATTTTGATGAATGTAAGTTTCTGGGGACGTTGTGCTGGGTGCACGAACATTGGGCCATCTCTAATGAGGTGCATTATTTAGGGTGGACGTAGAAAAATTTGTTTAGGTGTATTATAAAGGGGTATAGATGGAAACTTTTTACCAAACTCATCGTACTACTGTATATAAATCCCAGCGCTTGTCGCCCCCTCGCGCGCTCCATATCTCCGTTCGGGCCTCATGGCTGTGCCCTGGCTCGCCACGTCGCTCGCGTCAATAGAGAAACGCTCGCCCATGCATATGGCTACCTCACCGTTGAGTCACGTCGCCCACAGGACTCAAGCTCTTGCCTACCTCAAGTATATTATACTCCTCAAATTTCACAGCCGACGCATTGCTCAGTTGGTTAGCGCTTTGCCCTTCGAATGATCTGTCTTCAGTTCGAATCCCAGCCATCGCAGCACACTGTATCCGATTTTCGCGTTGCTACAGCCCTGGCGCTACAGTTTTTTTTTTTTTTTTAAAATAGAAGAGAAATTCTCTCTGCTAAATCCATCGCAGCGCACTGCATACGTTTTTTCCGATGCTACAGTGGTGTTTTTTTTTAAATAAAAGAAAAATTCTCTCTGCTAAATTTGCAAGTTTAATTGAACTATTAAATCATGTTGTAAATTTTTAAAAAAAATTTAGAATGGTTCTCAAAGCATGTCTAACCTATCACAAAAAAGGATTATGATCAAACTTATGTGATTTTTTAAAGACTATTTGTTTTTTGGCGCCCTGTTCTGTGCGGAGACGCGCTCAAATTTTACCGCATTTTTTTGTTTTTTTTTGCGCCCCGTTTTGTACGGAGAGGCACTTAAATTTTTTCGCGGCCCGTCCGGAGCTTACAAAATTTATTTTTAGTGCACTCAAATTTGCATAGACCATCCGAAGCTTCTACGATTTATTTTTTTCCTTCCTTCGTTTGTTTTTTTAACGCCCATTTTGTGCGCCGTTTTGTGCGGAGCGGCGCACGAATTTTTTCATAGACCTTCCGGAGTTTCTGAGATTTATTTCTAGTACGTCATTTTTTACAGAGAGGCACTTAAATTTTTACGGTGGCCCTCCGGAGCTTCCGTAATTTATTTTTAACAATCGTTTTTTACGAAAACTTGACTAAAACTTTCAAAAATTACATATTTATCTAATTTTTCATTGTTAACCCAGTACTCACATGATTTTCGCTGTTTATCTTGTGTCGTCTTGCGCGTCGGGGCAGCGGAGCCATGCCACGTACGCTGTGACGCGCTCTCGGCCAATCGCCGTCCCTTCTTTATCGTGGCCGTCGATCTGCCGCTGCTTGCGCATCGGCGAGCCCGCGTGTCCCATGCGATGGCTCGTGCTCCCGGTCGCGGAGCCGGCCAATTGCGGCTGTCCGTGCGTCCCCTCGCGTTGCCGTGCGCTGGCCCCTCGTGCCTTGTATGTATGACGCCACAGCCAAACATCATCGGGGAGAACGAGAGTAAGATTGGCACATGTGTTCAGCGGGAATCTCGATCTTAGTTTCGGGCTTATCCCAATCTCAACCGTGCATGGACATTCGTGGATGTTATTCAAATCTAACTTCATCTTTTCCATTAGACGCACTTTCAATATATACATACTATCGTATATAAAGCTGGGAAGTTTCGCCGTCTCTCACACTCCGCAACATACACCTAGAGGTTAGCTGAGTAAACCATACTTCTTCATCGCTCCATCTCTTATATCCAACCTAGCGACTTTTCTTTCGCTGCGCAGATCCTTTCCTGCTGAAGGTCTGCTTACTTTGTGCTGCAGACTACACAGAGCTTTTGTTTCTGCTGTGAAATGCCTTCAAAATTACAAATATGTCTATTTTCTTCCGATATGCCCATCCAGGCTTCTTATATTTTTTTAATAGTTCTTTTCTTCCGTCACAAATATCCTTCGATATGTCTTGAATTCTACGTCTAACTCGATTCTCTACGATAGTGCACTCCAAAAGATTCTTAGATTTTTTTCTCCGGTTCCTTTCTTCGATCAGGATATGCGCTGCGCGGCGTACTGCCGCATAAACGTACCTAGTTATCCTGATAAATGGAAAGACATGCCATAGCTATCACCTACAGCTCCATCTTCTGCGTACACGTTATTGCTACGGATTAACAAACGTATTAAATGGTTAATACCTTCTAACGTTTGCATTTCAGTCTAATACTTCTCATTGCAACCCTTAGATTTCTACAAAAATAAAGTAGTCCAAACTTCTGCTTCATCGCAACCCCATCCCCAGCTGACACTGACAGTGTCCACCGTTACAAACTGCCACCCTCGAGAAAGGTCATGACGAACCACTGGTGTGAGGACTAGGGATGAAAATGGATCGAATATCTCCCGTCCGATCCGAGATCGGATCCGGTCGGAATCGGATCCGGGACCGGATTTTATTATCCGGTCGGATCCGGATACTTGAATCCGGATTCGACTTGAATCCGGATTCGGGATCGGATCCGAAGCATCCAATATCCGGTAAATACGGGACGGGATCCGGATATTCGGATTTTTTCTATTCGGATATCCGGATTTTTCCTATTCGGATATCGGATAGGATATTCGGATTTTCTTATTCGGATATCAGCAAGGCCCAGCCCATTTTCATCATTTTTTTCCATTTCAGCCCATTTATATTAACAATTAGTTGGTTCTATTAATCCTCAAATAGCATATTCTTTCTACGAAGTTTATTGAATTTAATTGATATATAATTTGTTACTATAGTCATGTATTCATATAGTTTTAATTCAATATATATTACTCTATATATATGTGCATTATTCGTATATCTTTATCCGTTTCGACCCGAATCCGTCACTATACGTTCCATATCTGTATCCCGAATAACCCGAATCCGTCCGTATCCGGTTAGCCCGTATCCGATTCCGAATCCGAAAAAAAATATAGATTAAGATATAGAAAGAGCAATATCCGCCCGTATCAACCCGTTTTCACCCCTAGTGAGGACGGGCGCAGACACGGTTGCGATGCTAGGCATGCATACATGCAAACAACTGACTGCTTCGTGCCTGTGTGCAAGCAACGAATAGAGATAAACAAGGAGCTGAATCCTACATGCGTGCATTTGTTTTTTAATAATGGAAGGTTATATCTTTTGGCCTCTGCGTCATTATATGCACACAACTAAATATTTATTATAACGTTAGAGCAAAACAATTGTAAAAAAACTTTTTAAAAAAGAGATTCCTAACATAGAAGTTGCAACAAGCCATGGCAAACATCAATCCACACACAACATGTTATTGAATCGTCATCTATGGCTAATGAAGAGATCCCTAACTAAAAGCTCCAACGATGCATGCCGATAACACCACCTCTCGGTCCTCATGACGCTACAACACAGACCACGATCACAACCAGTTGGTACACATATAGATGACCTGCAATGGATTAGAAATTTTTTCCTTTTAAAGACTACATCATTTCGACATAGCTAGATTGACCAACACAAAGCGGCTGCCCTGACAAAAATGGGAGCTCCTAATTTTTTTTCCCAACCCCAATATATTTGGAAAAATATATTGATCATACTACTAGGAGATGGCAAATTAGAAGCTGCTTGTATAACACGTCTTGCAAAATGAGCAAAATAACAGTAAAAAAAGAGGTGTTGTATAGTTCCCTCATTGTTAAAAAAGAACAATGTTTGCTACCATTTTAATTTCTTTTAGATAGATTTTTTTTTCAAAATTACCTCACGTTGCAAGTACCAAAGGAAAATTTTTTTAACGGTACCTTAATTTTTCATAATTGTCGGTTTGTAATTAGGATACCCTGATGCTTCAAAACTGTATATATATCGATTGAACAGAAAATTGTTCATTTTGATGTAGACTCCATCGAAAAGTATCCCATTCTGGAGATAAGTGCGAAGCAGCAAGCTTTGCAACAATTTCATACTAGGCTAGTAAATTATGTCCTGTAAGTGTCCTACTGAAGGACACAGTGAGTGGGACAAAGCACATTACATCAGCTACCGTGGCATGTTTTTTCTGAACAATGTTAAAAAGTAAGGGTATTGTGTACTAAGAGGGTTGTTTTCAAGCCATACATCTTGCCAAAATCGTATTTGACATCTATCATGAAATTGAAAAGACCCAAATCTAAAAAAATAATATTTGACTTTCATTAGACCAGCTCAAAAATGAGAGTCCCCTGACTTCCTTTCTACCTGAGAAAGAGTTTTACTCCTCAGATACTTTCTTCTGAGGAGAGTTTGCCAGACAACATCAGTATTAAGCAACTTGAAAAGCTATTTGCTAATTAAGCAGATATTTTTAGCACTAAGATATTGAATGCCCACTATACCTTGATCCTTGGGTCGACATAATATATTTCACTTAGCCAACCTGTACTTTTTTAAGGTTGTCATTTTGCCAAAAAAAATCCGAATATAAAATAGTCCAACCTTTTAAGCACCCCATGTGGTATCTCAAAAAAGGATAATATAAACATGTTGTAACATCCAAAATTGCTTTTATTGGATTTATTGTGTTTTTCTCTTTTTATTGATTTTTTGGGATTTTATTTGATTTATTTGGAATTTATTGAATTAAGCCTTTTTGCTATCTTTTATTTATTTAGTGAAAATTATTAATGATCTTTTGTTGAAAATATTTTAATTGGGTTCTAAATGTCTAAAATATTTTCTTGATTGTTGAATATTTTTGCTATTTATTTGGGTTTTGTTTAATTATCTGAATTATTTTTAATTCAAAAATGAATTATAAATCGCTGGAATAAAGGGGCCGAAACCCATCCGGTCCGGCCCATTTTTCCCTGCACCGCCGGCCCGCGCAGCTATTCTATCCCGAAACCCTAGCCGCGCTACCATTGGATCTCAATCCAACAGCTGTGATCGCGCTGCGCCATCGCTCATTGCTGGCCGCTCGATCGTGTCTGCGTGGACGCTCATGATGCAGCCACGTTAGCTCGTCCGAATCCGCCGCGCCGCCGTATCCCGTGATCCTCAAAATCCGTTTTTGCCCCGTTTCACGCTCGTCGAGGCCCCTATTTAAGGCGTCACCGCCGCTCCCGTATTGCGCACATCGAGACGAACTCGTAGCCCTAGCGCACGCTTCTCGAGCAGCCACTGTTCTCCTGCAGGAGCTCCCCGAAGGTGCTGTATCGCTCCACCGTCGTTTTTGCTTCACTCCGCCGCCATTTAGCCGTCTCCGCCGTCGCTGTCGGTACCCGTGCACTCACCGCATCAAGACGCTTCAAACGCGCCGAGTTTCGTCACCGAAGATCCTTAGATACGCTGTGCCGCACGTCATCGTCTTCATCTCCGGCAAGCCCTCACCACCGCACGCCATCGCCGCACATCGAAGCTCGAGGACCGTCGGATCTGCAATCAACGGTCAGGATCAAGCCACTCGGATCTGCAATCAACCGTCGGATCTGCAATCAACGGTCAGGATCATTGCTGGCAGTAGATTGGCTTCATCCGTGCCGATCGGTTCCAATCGTGCCACGTATCCCTGCTAGTGCCGCTGTGTCATCAGATCTGAGCTGTTGGATTCAAACCGAACGGATGTGATCGCACCACGCGTCGGGCCAATCCCGTGCTGCCGCGTGTCGCGTGAAAACCGAGGCATCGCCGCCGCCGTTCATCGCCTCTGATCTCCACCATCCGATCTAGCGTGAACGGTTGAGACCTTCACCGCTGCGTGTCTTAATCTCGTCCATTGAATCTGTGTCACGTGTCATCAATCCAACGGTGCCACGTGTCGCACTGTGGTTGGGCCGCGTGTTAGCATCTGATTGGGCCACGTGTCTGCTGATGCCAGCGTGACATCATAATTCGGTTTTCCCGTAGAAAAATAATTAGCTAAAAATCATATTTGGTGTTGACATTAGTGTGATGTCATAAATGCTATTTTCAGTATAAAAATAATTCGGTTAATTTGGTTTTTTCATTTTTCTGATTTATCTTTTATTTCAAACTTTGAATAGCTATATCTTTTGCATCCAACCTCCGATTGAGGTGATTCAAATTTATAAAAATTTGTAAAATCAAGATCTATTTAATGGTGAATTGTATTTAATTTTTAGATTTGATTTTTCTCTCTGTTTTTGGTATTTATTGCTTTTTCTTTCATTTTGCGTAGACGTCGAGTTGCCCGGTGAGTTTGTGGTTGAGGAGCCAGCACCCGAGCAAGGTCGAGAGTAGGAGTCAGAGCTATTTGAAGGCTAGTTGTGCTTTGATCATGTCGAACCTATGCTTAAAATACTATATTGTTTTAACGTATTGCATACTAATTCAATTATTACTTATTTCAATTATGTTGGGTATAGTTATCCATCCAATTGTGATATATCTACCTTACCATGTCATATGTCGTATTTTGTTTGTCACCCTAGAATTGTTTAATATTAATTGGTAGCTATAATTGCCATTGTGGATAGTTAGAACGCAAGTAGTATGCTTAGCCATGCAACGAGTCATCATTTTATATACAAATGATTAATCTTGCTTAATGATTATGGAACATATTTATTAACTTGTGTGTCAGGTGTTGTCACACAATATGGTGTTGTTGATGGCACGTGGTGCATGGTAAATCAACTGGGGTGGTAAAATGATTTAGACTGAGGCAAGTGGTGTGTATTTGTGGTGGGCCAATGTGGTATTTGGGCGGTCGCATTGCTTTTTATGATAATTGATGGTTCATGGTTGTGATGATTTTTAGTTAGTCTTGTCTTGGTCAATTAAGGACTTAACCTTGTAAGAATTTGAACTGAGTCATTCATATAACCACAAGTCTAGTATGGGACAGACCTAGCTGATTAATTTATTGAGTCTAAACTTCAGTACTATTGCGGTGGTGTGAGGCCCAAGTAGTGGTAACCAGTCCTCGCACGGGTGTGCTCACATGGCGCAAGAGGGGGCCCTAGATGTGGTAACCAGTCCCACCAGTGTTGAAACCTTAGCAGGTAGTACTGGGTTTAGATATGCATTGGAAAGGCTTTGTTATAATCACTCGCCTTTGTGGTGTATGATTGTACCTTGTGGGTAAAGTGTATACCTCTGCAGAGTGTAAAACCTATTCGAATAGCCGTGCTCGCGGTATTGAGCATTGCTCGGTGATTACAGTCAACGGTTAGGTTTTATTAAAATAAATGTGGATATGGATGTGGAAATGTGGAATAAGGTTATGAGTTGGCTATTGGAAAAACAAATAGAAAATATATTATTGTTATTACTTGTTTTACTGTCTTTCAATCTATTTATGATATTCCTTTACAAATGTTGTTTATGCAAAATAGCCATGTTAGCCTATCATTTGTAATAAGTCATGCATGTAGTATATTAGACTTGCATTCTGTGCACGACTTGTTGAGTGCTTTAAGTACTCACCCCCTTGCAACAAAACATCACCAGTTGGAGAAGAAGCAACGCCTGCTTTTGCGGAAGAGTATCAGGAAGAGACGAAAAACTAGGGTGCGAACCTTGTCAATTGCCTATGGCAGATTGAAGGATTTTCTACGCTTATGTTTATTTCCGCTGCTATTTATTTACTTTTCAATCTTAGCCCTGCGAGGCGTACTCATGTAAGGTTGACCATAAGGTCGTCCAACAGTTATATTTAATATTGATGAAATCCTTATTATGTTATCATTGAGTATGATTGTGATATTCATCAATGTTGAGCCTGTGTGCACTAGCGTGATCCTGAACTAGTGTGGAATATATAGAGGGTCCGAATTTGCATATTCGAGTCCCGACACATGGGTAAGCTGATAAACGCGGAATTTATAAATACTAATCGACCTCTAGTGGACAAATGCTTGCCTTTCCAACTGCCCAATCGCTTTTCAAATCTTTCTTCTACCCTCTTCCACTAACTGATCCGCAACTTTCTATAATGAATTGGTATGCCAAGATATCTAAAGGGAAAATTGTCCAATCCACAACCAAATAGCTGGCTATATTGAGCCTCGAAATCCTTAGCAGTACCAAAACAGAGTAGTTCACTTTTGTGAAAATTGATCTTGAGACTAGAAAATTGTTCAAATGCACATAATAATAACTTCATATTTTTTGTCTGTTCGAAATCATGTTCTATAAATAAGATGATATCATATGCATACTGTAGAATAGATAAATCATGAGCCACCAGATGAGATACCAGTCCACTTACCATGCGTGCATTTTGTTACACAGGAGACGTGTGAGGCAGCACGTGGAGATTCTTGTCAACAACTAAACACGATTTCATCAGTGAATTGTGACTTAGCAGCAGTTCATTGTGATTTTGGGAGGAACTCGCAAAAAATTGTGGGAGGAGTAGGGCCCACATGTTGGCGCAAAAACATTGTGAAGGAGGGGAGAAAGGTGGGGGAGGGGCGAAGTATGGCTTTTGCACGAGGGTAAGGGAAGTGGACGAACCATGTACCACCAATCATCAACTCCCTCTTTTACATAGTATACTAACCAAGTGTGCTCGTGCGTTACAATGGTATATAATTAAGATGACGTGATACAAACTAAAACTTTAGATGTTTCAGGGTTTTTCTGCAATTTTTTCGTCCAGAAGGACTTTATTTTTAATAAACCAAGGACTTGTCAGTAATTTCAAAAAAATTGAGGGCTTTTCTGTAAAATAGCACTGATAAAACCAGCTGACCACTAATCTTAAACCTAACCTTATCTACCCACCCCTCACTCCCTCTCCCCATTTCACTCCCTTACCGCCGCCTCTCTCTTCTTGCTCTATCCCATGCGTTACTGCCTAGATCCGCCGCTTCCAGTGGCCTCCCTCTCCACCGATGGCCTCCCCGGCTTCACCTCTTCCTTACCCACCGACCCCCCTAGTGTGTCAACCAATCCAACAAGTTTGCACAGGAGGCATATCTCCCTCTTGCTCTACTCCTCCGATAGCAGCCGACGGCGTGTGGTGGCACGGCGTAGCGGCGGGGAGTGTCCTTTCTTTCCCTCTCGCTCTTCTCCACTGATGGTGGCCTGTAGTGGGTGGTGGTGTGACAAAGTTGTTTAAAGAAAGTTAAAAAATAGTGCTTTGATGTGATTGTTTAAAGAAAAATTGTTTCTTTTTATACCCTGATATGAGTTTGTTAGAAAGAAAAAGGCAATTGAGTTCTTGATGAGATTGAGTATGTTGGGTTTGTTAGATAGTTTGTTTAGTACGATTCTTCTCTAATTTTGTACAGGTAGGACGTGTACGCGAGGAGCAAGACCTACATGTCGGCACTGAGTCTTGGTGATAAGGGGAGGGGAGGGAACGATGGATGCACCAATCACCACTACCTTCTTTTTAAGTAGTAATGGGAGATGCTTCTATGCATCACTATTTGAAGTTGCACAAATATTAAAGTATAAATAAATGGTGGATGATGATTACTTACCTCTTCACTTGCATCAAGATTTATGCAACTTGTATTAAGAGGGTGATGCATAGAAGCATCACTCATAGTACATATCTTTACTATATTAAAAGACACAAATGGTGGTGAGTGAATCGTTCTTCACACCCCCTCCTCTCAATGAAGACTTTGGAGCCGATAGATGGGTCTCTCGCTCACACCCAAAAATCACGCTTGCCTTCTCCATCCTTCATCGAAACTGCCCAACAAACCGACGAACATGCCGATTTTGTCCCCTCAATCACATTTCTTCTCCCTTCCCTTTTTCTCTCAACTGTGCCATCGCTCCTCGTGCCTACCCTCCCATGGCCGCCCTCCTCTCCACCTATACACCGTGGTGGATAGCAACAGCGGAGATCGAGTGACTGAGCAAGAGAGAGAGAGGAGGCATCATAGATTGTGCAAGAGGGAGGGGATGGTGGCGCTGTCTCTCACTATTCACCACCATTGTCAGGCCGCCCTAACGGACAACAGTGACTCATCAGAGTCATGGTCGGGGTGGGCAAATTCGGTTGAACTGAGCCACATTGTTGTCGGATCCAGTCGGATAGAACCACACCGCCACCTCGGCACTGTAGGAGATCTATGAACGGCGCCACAGATGGAGACAACGCGGTAGTAGATTGGCTTCATCGAGTCGGTAATATGGTTTTAGTGTTAATGACAAATCTAATATTGATACTAACCCTTTTGATAATCATAATATTGATTAGTCTCAATCGTTAATTAATGACAAATATTTTTATGGGACTAACTCTTTTGTTGAGTTTAACTCTTATTAGTTTCTTTTGGATGAAAAAGATGGAAATATCAAATGTATGCATCCGAGTTCATATTATCATATCTTGTTGCATTCCTTGGATATAATATTCACGATCATAGTGATAAATCCAAATATGAGACTAACTCTTTTATTGAGTATATCTTTGATTAGTCTCATCGCATTGAAAAATAGAAAACTCAAGGTATGCACTTGTATTCATTTTATGATATCTTAATGTATATTTTGGATTCAAGTTAAAAGATGAACTATACCATTATCTAGACCTCAAGATGTGCATTAATGTTTCAATTCCATATATATACATGAATGCACTCATTTAGGGGGGAGTTCATACTTTACCTTGATGTTTCAATAGTATTGATCTAATTCATCTTTCCATATCAAGGATCATTACTTTGAAACAAACTCTTGAGTATATATATAAAACTTGTGTAGTTGTAGTATGCTCATGTTAATATAGGATAAACTCCAAAGCAATCTCAAAAATTGAATATTTGCATATTGATTCAAGTTCAATTATTTGTATGCACACATTTAATAGAGTTTATTATATAATTAATAGTATTAAGAGTATTGATCCTTTTCCACTACTCCATATAAATTGGATCATTACTTTTAGATTCCATCACATTGAGTATATGAAACTTGTGTAGTTAATATATACTCATGACAATTTAAATTGAATTTAAATTGTATTCGGTTGCCATTCAATCAACAAAGAACTAATCATATGTTGATGATTCACTGTGTTGGTCCTAGCTCAATCGATAGTTCTTGAGTATATGAAGCATTAGTTGCATTAATATACTCAAGACAAATCAAATTATTTCAATCAATTGATTTGGGTTGTGGTCAATCATCAAAGGATTAGATCAAAGGATCTTGGAGGCACCCATTATGTGTTAATGGAGTGCATTGATGATTGAGACAACCGTGTTTATTGAACTAATATTTTCTATGAGTTGTGAAAGTAGGTTAAGTCCAACGGTGATGAAGATTTGGATGGCATCATGTGTTGATTGCCATCAAGTCAAGAATTGGGAAGATGGATGCAATTATGTGTTTATGGGCATGAGGAGAGATCCCGAAGAGAAGCAAAGGGAGTCCATCATGTATTGATGAACGAGACAAGATCCCGACTTAGAGAGAAGATGATGGTAATCATAAAAACTCCAAGTGGATATGCTAGAGGCAAAGGTATAACTAGCATAGGGATAAGGATGTGTTCCTAATCTGTTACCGGTCTCGGTGTTTGGTTGTGAGACCGGGTTGCTAGTATAGGTTCCATACTATTAAGAGCGGTCTTATAGCTTGAGTCTCATTATGTGTTGATAGCTCAATCCCGCTTGCTCTAGCTCACACTTTCTTAATTTGGCTTTTGCATGGAGCAAATATTTGCGAATGTGTTTTGCAAATAGTTGTAGCTCATGCTTGCAATTTTATTTATGTGTTCTTTGCATGGAGCTTTGATTTGCAAATGTGTTTTGCAAATAGGAGAAGCTTATGTTTGATATTGTTTTGCAAATGTGTTTTGCAAGTAAGTTGATATTTGTGTAATTCTTTGGAGCATGTGATTAGAGTTTGCAAATGTGTTTTTCAAATTGGTTTGATCATGTGTTGATCATCATATGTCTCAAAGATATGATCTTGATTGCTCTTGTTTGCAAGATTTATATTTGCAAATGTGTTTTGCAAAATATTGGTGTTCATGCATTTGATTTTGGAGCATGTGATTAGAATTTGCAAATGTGTTTTGCAAAATTGTTTTTATCATGAATTGATCATCACATGGCTCAAGATTTGATCTTATTGACTCTTGCTAGCTTGTAGTCACACTCTTGATCATGTTTATGTGAGGGATTTCGAGAAAATCAGATTTTAGACTTGAGTGACTACATTGGAGTTTTGTTTTTGTTTTTGTGATATTTAAAAATATCTATGGTTGCTTAAATCTTGAAAAAGGGTGGAGATTGTATCCCTCTTGATAAGCTTCGCATAGAGTCCAAGATCAACTAAATCGGATTTCGGAGTAAAAAGTTATAACCGTTTTAGTTGCTAAAACAGTGGTACTACCGATTTTTACATGGTGATAGTACCGATAATTGGTACTACTGACTTTTACATAGCGGTAGTACCACTCCAGAAGGCGAGCCATGTTTTTGAGTTTTTAGGGTCAAAAATGCTGGTACTACCGGGATTTACACGACGGTAGTACTGGGTACTGTAGCAACGGCTATTTTCAGTGCTTTTACTGCCCAAAACTATCCGTTACCGTTGAGGCCGATACTATCGGGATTTATATGGCAGTAGTACTAGAAATTGCATGTTTTTTCCTATTTTGCCCCCAAACGGCTAGTTTCTTTGAGGGGCTTTATAAGAGGCCGAATGGGGAGGGTTTTGCTTCTGCTCTTGCACCCATTTGAGGCGAACACTTGAGAGTAAAACCTCTTGAGCTCATAGAACCATATTTGAGTGATTTGAGAAGCTTTTGAGCTAGAGTTTCTTGTTTGATGACTCTTAGTGTTTCATTTGCTTTTTCTGGAGCTAGTGCAAGCCTCTCCTCTCAATTGTGCATGTGTTGCACCTTGTGAGCAAGGAGAGAAGGTCTCTAGTTGCATGTGTTGCATCTAGAGAAGGATTGAGCATCCTTGTGCATGTGTTGAACTTGGTGAGGATCAAGCAAGAGGCTTAACCTATTACTCTTGGTATTTGCTGACACCTAGACAGCGTGAAGGTGTTGTGGTCTGGTGATCTTCTCAAGAAGGTTGTGAGAAGGCCTGACGAGTTGTGAAGGTTAGAGCTCACCTACCCGGAGAGGAAAAGAGCTACCGTTAGTTGATTCTAGGTACTTGGCTTAATTCGTGGAGCCGGTCCAATTCGTTTGGGCTTACCTCAACGTGGATTAGGGGAGACCGGCAAGTCTCCAAACACCACGTTAAAAAGATTGTATGTCAATTGTGGTTTTCTTTCTATTGCTCATTTACATTCTTGCGATTTACATTCCTAGAATTAAATTGCTTGCTTGTCAACCTAGGATTGCAAACCATGATTTAGTCTTATATTGTTAGTGAACATAGTAAGCCTAGAGGATTTAGGTCTTAATTGTCAAAACCGTTTGATTTATGTGTTAGATTATTATGGGATGGCCCATAATTAATTTAATAGAAATTCCAAAAGGCCCATTAGAATACTAGGAGTCATGAAATTGGTTTAGTACCATATGGGTAATTGAGAGAAGGTTTGACCAACTTAAATAGTTGAGTTGTGTGTCTCTCAATTAGCAAGGTGGAAAAGGGTAAAGGTCATGCCACACGCCACATGTATGCGAGCCGAGCCGAGGCGAGGCGTGGCGTGTCGTGATCTTGAAAAGTCGCGATCTTGAAGTCGGTCGAGTCGAGTCGAGTCGAGTCGAGTCGAGCGAGACGACGACGAGACGTGACGTGACGCACGTCTTGCAGCCGCAGCGATCCGGACGTGATGTCTTTGGCGGAGCGGTTTGTTTTGCCGTTTGAGAGTCAATATGAACCGCCGTCGATTACCGTAACGACGTGGTTGATGGTCGCATAATGGTCGCTCGATCTTGTAACGGCTACCGAGTTGATGGTCGTAATGGCCTCCACTCCGCCTGTTGCATGTCGCGAGGCTATATAAGGAGAGCCACTACCATGCTTTTATTCACTGCGAAATTCTCCCACGCACTCCATTCATCCTTTGTTCTGCTGTCCTTTGCATTCCCGCTCTGCTTTTGCGCGCACAAGTAGCGAGGGAGCGAGCCTCGGAACCTCGCCCTTCTTGAGATCTTGCTCGAGATAGAAGGCGGTAAGGTTTTTGGGGAGCGACCACGCGATCGCTCGAAGGTGTTCTGAAGCGCATCGCATCGCAACGCGCCTCGCACCGCATCAACCTCTTCATCGCACTAACGCTTCATCGCGACAACCCGTGATCGTCTACCCGACCGCCATGGCGAACGAGAATGTTACACTCATTGCGCTGTGCCAGCAGTGGCACCGGCTCAAGGGTATATTAACTTATACCGTGTTTTATTCATGCCGATTTCTTGTTCATTAGTCTTTGCGTATGAGATAGATAATTTGTTATCTAGTACCTTTGGCTTTGAACAAAAATGCATCTTTGTTTAATCATGATTTACGTAATTCGTGGATTAAAATATTGAGAAAATTCCTAATATTTCCAACAATCCAAAACCTTATTCTAGGAATTTTACAACTACTGTTTCATTGCGCGCTTAAGCCAAATCAGATTTGACTGGCGCAAATTACAAGCGTTAGCGCGCCAAGATGATTTTGTGGTTGATCGCCTTGAACGTGTATCACGTTGCGCAAGGCAAGCCACGGCGAGTGGGCTCTCTCTGAGCAGAGAGTGCCTTCACTACCGCGATAACTTGTTCAGAGGCGCCGTGATTAGTGTTCTTGGAGAAAATCTTGTTGATGTGTACATGATTTTGCCATGTGGTAAAGAAATGTGGGATGCACTTGAGGCAAAATTCGGAGTCTCGAGCGCGGCGGAACTCTATGTCATGGAGCGCCATGACTACAAGATGGTTGATGACCACTCTGTAGTAGAACAGCTCATGAGGTTCAAGCTTTTGCGAAAGAACTTGAGAATTTTACATGTGCATTACCCGACAAGTTTGTGGCGGGATGCATCATAGCTAAGCCGCCACCTTCTTGGAGGATTTTGCCACTACTCTAAAACACAAGAGACAAGAGTTCAGCGTTCTTTGGTCTCATTGGGTCTCTAAATGTTGAGGAGAAAGCGAGGCAAAAGATATACGTGGGAAAGAAAGTTCTAGTGCCAATGTGGTACAAAAGAAAATCTTTCAATTCAACAAGAAGAATAAAATAAGTCCGAAAAGCCCGAGAACAAGAACAAGGCCGCTCAAACTACTAGCTTCAAGAAGAAGAAGAATAAAGGAAAGGAAACCGCTTTGTGCAGTAATGGTGCGATCATTGGGCAAAGGATTGCCTCGATCGCAAAGACAATAAGCGAAAAAGTCCGCTAACGTTGTTATTGGCAATCTTGAGGAGGAACATCCGGTATGTTTCAATACCTACCGTTCTATCGATATGTCGTTCACTGATTGGTGGATTGACACGGGGCCAATATACATGTTTGTCCGACAGATCCTTATTCTCTTCTTACCAGTCGCAGGGCTACCTCCGTGTTGATGGGGAATGGGTCGCAGCATTTGTACGTGGAGTCGGCGCAGTTGACTTGAAGTTTACTTCAGAAAAGTCGTCTGATCGAGGAACGTGCATCACGTGCCCGTGATAAATAAAAACCTTGTCGTGGGTCTCTATTGTGTAGAGATGGTTTTAAGCTAGTTTTGAATCCAATAAATGTGTTGTTTCTAAAATTGGAACTTTTATTGAAAAGGCTATGAGAGCGAGGCTTGTTCCGCTTGTCTTTGACTGGACATGAATAAAATTGTGAATCATGTTTGTAATCATGAGATCGATGTTTGGCATTCACGACTTTGTCATATTAATCTTGGTTGCATGATGCGGTTAGCCAAGATGAATTTAATCCCAAAATTCACCCAAGTCAAAGGTTCTAAGTGTCAAGTATGTGTGCAATCTAAGCAACCTCGCAAGCCTCACAAAGCAAAGAGAGGCGAGAAACTTGCCACCGTTAGAACTAGTTCATACCGATTTATGCGAGATGAACGGGAGTTGACAAAGGGTGGTAAGAGGTATTTCATGACTTTGATTGATGATTCTACTAGATATTGCTATGTGTATTTATTAAAGTCAAAAGATGAGGCTTTTCACTATTTTAAGATCTATAAAGTCAAGTGAGAACCAACTTGAGAGAAAAATCAAACGGGTTAGGTCGGATCGTGGTGGAGAATACTTTTTAATGAGTTTAATTTATTCATGTGAGGAACATGGAATAATCCATGAGAGGACGCCTCCCTATTCGCCCCAATCAAATGGGGGTGCCGAAAGAAAGAACCGTACTCTAACTGAGATGGTTAACGCCATGTTAGAAACAATGGACTTTCAAGGAATGGTGGGGTGAGGCTATATTGATCGCTTGTCATGTCCTAAACAGGGTTCCTACAAAGAATAAAGAAATCACACCATTCGAGGAATGGGAGAGGAAAAGATTAAATTTCTCTTATTTACGTATTTGGCTGTTTGGCTAAAGTGAATGTGCCTATCCCAAAGAAGCGTAAACTTGGACCAAAACCGTTGATTGTGTCTTCATTGGTTATGCTTTTCACAGCGTTGGATATAGATTCTTAATAGTGAAATCTGGAGTACCTGATATGAATGAAGGTACAATTTTTGAGTCCAATGATGCCACATTCTTTGAAGACTTATTTCCTATGAAAGAGACATTTAGCTCATCTGGCCAAGAATCTATCTTCTCTCCTAAACCTTCCACTCCTATACAAATTGAGCCTATTTTTGAGGAAAATCCAATAGATGAGGGCAATGAAGTAACTCGTAAGAGTAAGAGACTACGGACTACAAAGTCTTTTGGTGATGACTTCATTGTATATCTAGTTGATGATACTCCAAGAACCATTGAGGAGGCTTATTCATCGCAGACGACTATTGGAAGGAAGCGGTCCAGAGTGAGATGAATTCCATCTTGAGCAATGGAACTTGGGAAGTTGTTGAACGTCCATATGGGTGTAAACACAGAGGATGTAAGTGGGTGTTCAAGAAAAGCTAAGGCCTGATGAGTACGATTGGAAAGTACAAGACAAGGCTTGTGGCCAAGGGTTATACCTGAAAGAAGGCGAGGACTTCTTTGATACTTACTCACCTGTTGCGGATTGACTACTATTAGAGTACTCATGTTTTGGTCGCCTCCTACGGTGCGATCATTCATCGGATGGATGTAAAGACGGCTTTCCTTAATGGAGTGTTGGAAGAGGAAATCTATATGGATCACTGATGGATTTGTAGTAAAGGGTCATGAAGGAAAAGTGTGTAGGTTGTTGAAGTCTTTGTATGGCCTTAAGCAAGCACCTAAGCAGTGGCACGAGAAGTTCGACAGAACTTTAACATCTGCCGGCTTTGTTGTGAATGAAGCTGACAAATGTGTGTATTACCGCTATGGTGGGGGTGAAGGAGTGATTATGTGTCTGTATGTTGATGACATATTGATCTTTGGGACGAACCTTAATGTGATTAAGGAAGTCAAGGACTTCTTGTCCGAAAACTTTGAAATGAAAGATTTGGGAGTAGCGGATGTCATCTTAAACATTAAATTGTTAAGAGAAGGTGACGGTGGGATTACTCTTGAGCAGTCCCATTATGTGGAAAAGGTGTTGAGTCGCTTTGGCTATAGCGATTGCAAACCTGCTCCAACGCCGTATGATCCAAGTGTGCTATTACGAAAGAACCAACGAATAGCAAAGGATCAATTGAGATATTCCCAAATCATTGGTTCATTGATGTATTTAGCTAGTGCAACAAGGCACGATATCTCGCTTCTTTGTGAGCAAACTAAGCGGTTTGTCTCAAACCCGGAGATAATCATTGGCATGCTCTTGAGAGAGTAATGCGCTATCTAAAAGGGACATCAAGTTATGTAATTCACTACACCGGTACCCTAGGGTAATTGAGGGTTATAGTGATTCAAACCGGATATCGATCTTGATGAAATAAAAGCCACAAGTGGATATGTGTTCACATTGGGTGGTGGAGCTGCTTGGAAGTCTTGCAAGCGAGACCATCTTAACGAGGTCTACAATGGAAGCGAACTCACGACATTAGATACCGCCTCTGTGGAAGCCGATACGATCTGCGTGAACTTGTGAAGGACTTACCGTAGTTGAGAAACCGGTGCTCGCTATTCTTTTGAACCGTGACAATCGACGGTGATTGTCAAGGTGAAAGATTCTAAGGATAACATGAAGTCATCAAGGCACGTTAAGAGGCGGTTGAAGTCTGTCGAGAAAATGAGAAACTCGGAGTTATAGCGTTGGACTATGTCCGAACGGCTAAAAACTTGGCGATCCTTTTACAAAGGGACTATCACGGAATGTGATAGATGAAGCATCGAGGAGATGGGCTTGAGACCCACATAAAGTCATGTCTTAGTGGTAACTCATCCTATTTGATCGGAGATCCGTGAATTAGGATGTTGAGACAAGCTAGTGATGGTGAGAGGAGAGTACATCTGCAGACTTAGCCCACTCCGTTTGAGATGTAATAACTCTCCTATTCTCAGTATGGCAGGTTGGTTATACCTTAATGTATTCCGAGTGGCTTTGATAAGCGAGAGATGTTGTCCTCTGAGAACATCTTATGAGGAATACACCTATATGAGTTCGATTGCTAGTCACAGCCTATGAGATTGGGTGATCTCTAGAGGCTCATGAAAGGCTAAGGAGTATGACTTATAAGCTCCAAACCGAGGGGATGCATTTAGCGACCTAGTATCGATAAAGGACTTTGGTGAAACTTGTTCGCACAAAATGTCAATTCAAGGCATAGTCCATTGTTCATTGTGGATGAGTGTAACTTTTGTTCTAGATGGAAGTTCAACTTAATAGTCTCCATCGAAAAACGGTATATCAAACTACATTGAATCGAGAGTATTTCAAATGTGTCTTTGAAATTTGGTGGGGATTGTTAGATTATTATGGATGGCCCATAATTAATTTAATAGAAATTCCAAAGGCCCATTAGAATACTAGGAGTCATGAAATTGGTTTAGTACCATATGGGTAATTGAGAGAAGGTTTGACCAACTTAAATAGTTGAGTTGTGTGTCTCTCAATTAGCAAGGTGGAAAAGGGTAAAGGCATGCCACCTTGCCGAGCCGAGCCGAGCCGAGGCGCGGCGTGGCGTGTCGCGATCTTGAGTCGCGAGTCGGTCGAGTCGAGTCGAGTCGAGTCGAGACGAGGCGAGCGAGGCGTGACGTGGCGTGACGTGGCGCATGCGCAGCGCAGCCGCCCGACGTGATGTCTTTGGGCGGGGCGGTTTGTTTTGCCGTTTGATAGTCAATATGAGCTGCCGTCGATTACCTTGAACGACGTGGTTGATGGTCGCATAATGGTCGCTTGATTCTTGTAACGGCTACGAGTTGATGGTCGTAATGGCGGCTCTGCCGCTGCATGTCGCGAGGCTATATAAGGAGAGCCACGGCCGTGCTTTTCTTCACCGCGAACTCTCCCACGCAGACTCCATTCATCCTTTGTTCTCTTGTCCTTTGCATTCCGCCTCTGCTTTTTGCGCGCACAAGTAGCGAGAGGAGCAGCCTCCGGAACCTCGCCCTTCTTGAGATCTTGCTCGAGATAGAAGGCCGATAAGGTTTTGGGGAGCGACCACGCGATCCTTTCGAAAGGTGTTCTGAAGCGCGCACCGCAACGCGCGCGTCAGACCGCATCAACCTCTTCATCGCACTAACGCTTCATCGCGACAACTGTGATCGTCTACTTCGACCGTCATGGCGAACGAGAATGTTACGCTGCTGCGCTGTGTAACGGTGGCACCGGCTCAAGGGTATATTAACTTATACCGTGTTTTATTCATGCCGATTTCTTGTTCATTAGTCTTTGCGTATGAGATAGATAATTTGTTATCTAGTACCTTTGGCTTTGAACAAAAAATGCATCTTTGTTTAATCATGATTTACGTAATTCTGTGGATTAAAATATTGAGAAAATTCCTAATATTTCCAACATTATGCTTCCACATTATAAATTAGGTTTTGGCCAAAGAGCGTTTAGAGATAAATTTTTAAAACCGCCTATTCACCCCCTCTAGTCGGCATCCTCGATCTTACACCACTGCCTCAGCGTCACCATCGCTGTCAGATTTGTGTTGTGCCTTCATCCCACCACCCCTTCCCTCGAAAAGATGTCGCCTCTATTTCCTCCCTCGCGTCCCTTTTCCCCGGGCCTTGCCACACCACTCATCGCTGTTGATTGGGTGTAGCTCCACCGCCGAGTTCACACCTCCGGCATGTTGCCCCCTCGACCATGGTGGCCGCATACTCGAATGAGGGGGTCCAGGCGGGGGCGCACGATGGACAATGGGCGATGCTTCGCGATGGACACTGCGGTGCTCATGGTGGATACAACTATAGTAGATGTGCTCTGTGCTCTGTACGATGTTGTACAATCTCGAGCCACAGCTTCACCTTCCCCTCCAATCTACTATTCCCTTCGATCATAAATAGTTGTCATTTTAGACATAAATGCAATCAAACTTTCAAAAATTTGACAGTCAATATCTTTTTAACTATTTAAATTGGATACATGAAAATCATGTGTAGATTTTTCTCAAAAAGCTCTTTCATAATACTATAATTTTATTGGGTTTTATAAATATATTATAATAGAAATTAGTAGTCAAAGCTGTGTTTTGAAAACCATGTTGATGTTCAAAACGACAACTATTTGTGACCGGAGGGAGTACAATTTAGCTGCATTCTGTACTTGTTTTTCCCTATCGATTTGTTTGCTCCCCTCCAATCTACTCCAATTACTTTTGCGTCAGGAATCAATGTGGATTCGTTCTCTCTTGACATTGGCAATTGCAATCCACCCGAAACAGAGGATGGCTCAATGATGAATTATTTTTTAAAATAATATTTAAAAAATGAAAAATTACAGAAATAATATACCAAAATTAAAAATTACATATATACCTCTCTGTCGCTATTTGAAATAGCGACAGAGGCCTGTCGCCATTCTAAATGGCGACAGAGAGCAGTTTTAGGCCTCATTTTCACCGAGCAAACGCAGACAACAAGCCTCTGTCGCAATTTCAAATAGCGGCAGGCCTCTGTCGCTATTTCAAATAGCGACAGAGAGGTATATTTGCAATTTTTAATTTTGGTATATTATTTATGTAATTTTCCATTTTTCAAATATTATTTTAAAAAATAATTCGCTCAATGATAGAGAGGAAGGGAGATTGCAGCAAGCACTAAACACACAAGGTGTGCTAAATTTTTACCTAAAGTACTTAATCTGGTTTCTTCTGTGATTATGAGTAAACACATTCCAGTTCAGAGAAGGTATGACTATGAGTAAACACAAGGTCTACTTGATTCAGAGAAGAAAAAAATACATTCCAGTTGCTGATATGCTTCTTTATTTTCTTTACTGCAGTGCTTTCAAAGGGAACAAAGGGAGATATTTTAATAAAGAGGAGGGGAGATTGCAGCAAGCACCAAGCAGACAATCTGTGCTAGATTTTTTTCCTCTGGTACTTTAATTCGGTTTCTTCTGTGATTATGAGTAAATTAGTTGGTCTAGCTTATTCATGCTCAATTTGCTTCCATTTGATGTACCCCTATGCGAATGGGAGACCAACACTGAGCAGTGATGCCTTAGTTTGCATTATTTTTTATGTTTATTGTCAGAATTGATACAGTTCAGTTGCTATTTCGTAAAAACTTTATCTTCTTACTATTAGGTTTTTCTATAGGGAATTTTCAGAAAAGAAAATAGTAGGATTTCATACAGTCTTCTTTGCCTCTTAAGTGCCGTCTGCTAGTTTCAAACAAGTCTTTTGGCGTGTTTTTGTGGGCTATACAATGTATTAGGAAGGTGTGATTTGTTGAGCTGATTTATATTCAGTGATGGGTCTTGTATTTGATGGCAACACTTCCTTGTGAAATGTTTTTGCAGTTATATCGATATACTTAGGACTATAACAGGCTACTACTAGATCAGGATTTAATGAGAAAATTGAACAAGGTTATGCAAATATACGTTGGACAAGAAACAAGGTCAGCTACTACAATATGTTTTGCTTGATATGTCTGTACCACCCTTCTCTTTTTATATTCGGTTGCAACGCAAGGACACCCTACTAGTGTGTGTATCACATTTTCTCAGAGATCATAGCATGTCCTCGGCATTGCTGGCTGTTGCTGTCGTGGTTTTCTTATTCCGATGCAATCGGGAATCCTACCGGAGATTCCACATACCATGGATCAAATGTTTGTTGGTTACCCCTCTATCGTTGGTACTCAGCCGTTGAGTACAAGTCAGCAGCGTTGATAGTTTTGTTAAATCTTCCTTCTTGTGTTTGATCCAAGATAGAGATGAATCACGTGCGAGTTGCGCACCTCAATTTGTTAATCTGATTTGGTTCCTGAAGTTGCAAGGTTTACTTGAGATTTCTTCGGCTAGTGGTTGCCTGCCTCTTACTACTCTCTTCTGCAACTTTCTTCTGTAGCTCTTTCCTAATTAATAGTTACTTTATGCAAACATTCGTTCATGCGTTTTTTTTTGTTGGGGGGTCTTTCTGGCTTGTTTTTTGTACATTTTCCTCTGTTTTTTTTTACAATTTAGAAAGATTTCTTGGTCTTGAATAACTGATACTATCCATTTGTCTCTTCTGATTTTTTTTACTGAACTCTATTCCTTTCTTTACTTCTGAATGAGTTCATGTACTGCTACCTTAGAAAGTTTGATCAAGACATCAATGATAGGAGAGAGGGAGAGGGCCTCGTTTTCCTAATTATGTGATCTACTCAAAAGATCTGAATTCCAAACAGATTTGGAGACTCCATATATGTCCATGTGTCTATTGGCCACCAACTGCAACCTTTTGCACTGTAAACATGAAACCTCTTTTTTCCTATCTACCACTGTTAACTTTTGCTTGTAGCTAGCCATGCTTTCTTGTAGTTTCTCTGCACTTTGTTCATCTGCCTGTTTCAGTTTCACTGCCTGATTGGTATTACTTTTTACTGCAACTCCCCTTTTCCTGGTTACCTTTGCATGCATGGCAAGCAAATGCAACTATATATGTAGTACAAATCATGAACATGTTATATTAGACTATTATTCATCAATCAACATAATTTTGAACATTAATCAATCAGCATGCGCTTATTAGTCATGACATGATCAATTAATAATTTGGGTTCAGGATTAGAACATAATCCCTCCCAAACTCCATTGGTCACCTAGGACAACAGGGGAGAAAAACACCAAAAAGGAAAAAGAAGAAGAAGAAAAACTAGTTGCTACTGCTTCTTCTACAACACACAACAAGCTAGTACAATGTGATCATGGATGCACAGTTTCATGATCATGTCATCCTGAGGCTCAGGTACTGGCACTGCACCAGCCATGGCGATTGCTTCATCGCGTCTCCCACTCCGAGATCAAACGCCATCGTTCTTTGACAAGGTGGCGGCGCGTGGAGCAGTGCCCCGTCGGAGTGCTCGGTCGACGACGGCGACGACAAGCTCGTGCCGGAGCAGTCGGACGCGAAGGGGGAGGAGCCGGTGTTGTTGTTGCCTTCTTGCTTGCCACCGTTCTTGCCGATCCTCCCGCCGACGGCGAGCGTCAGCTCCAGCTCCGTGCCGTCGTTCTCGTCGGTGCTAACGATGTACTCGTCGGCGGGGAGCTGCAGGTTCAGCGCCCGGCGCGGCTTGCTGCCGGCGGGAGCTCAGCTCGGCGCTGCTCAGGTCGCTCATCAGCTGCCTCTGGATGCGGTACAGGCGGTGCAGCTCATGGACCTGATGGAAAAGAACATGTGCAAGGTGTTGATCAGTAAGCGGTTCATAACCTCATAGGATGCAAGAATTTACAGTGATTGAGTTGAGCTGTATGTGTATGTGTGTGAGAAGTGAGCTACCTGTTTTCTGAAGGTCTCTTCATGCTTGAGCATGGCCATCTTCATGACCTCCATGTCACATTGCCTCACATGCTTGTCCATCCTCATCCTCTAATTCAGTTAAACCTCTTGAACTTGATTATTCAGATGATAAAATTCTGTATCCTGCTGAAATGTGGATAAGGTGGGCTGTTTTAACTTTTAAGCCTAAGTCTTAAAAACAAAAAAGAAAGTGGAATAAAGACTTCAGATATGATGAAGTATTGAAGTGCATCAATCATAGAGCAATAACCAAGAGTAGTAGTAGAAACAGAATAGCACATTGAAGCAACTATTTTTCTCAAACAGGAATTGCGATCATGATTGACGATGATGCCATCGGAACAATCTCTGATAAAGGTAAAACTACATTTCAGACCTGTATGCAACCTCAGAGAAGTAACTGACCTGTATCCTTCCAAGAACCACAAGTTACCACTTGTCTGTTGTCTGTTCCTCACTCCTCCCTTCTCTAGCCTTCTTCTTCAGTCAGTTCTACGCTCAACTTGCATGGGACAAACAAGATAGGAGGAGGAAAGAGCAGGTGTTGTGATGCTGAAACTGGCAATGGCAGTGGCTGGGAGGTGGTGATTTATAAACACTACCTCCAATTGCATTGTGCCACTCACTAGACCCTAGGTAGAGATATATTTTACTTTGGCCCCCCTCCTTTTTGGCATGCCAAGCAAGAGCCTGGCCAATGGCACTGAGTTGCATGAGGAGGCCAAGCAGTGCTCCTCCCAGAGCAGACAACCCTGCAGGAGTCTAGTTTAATCTTCCCCCATGCATGGCCCCACCAACAACTCTACTGCTACATCCACTACTAGTACTATCCAGGAAGAGTGCATTTCAAACAGTAAACTTTGTGTGTGATGCAATGTTTATGTGTGGTGACATGCATAGTGTGCCAAGATCACTGCAGAAGTGCACAATATGCATGTACTATGCATTGCTTCGAATATTTTTCTTCTATTGCACTTTGACACACTTTTTTTTTTTGTAAATAGGTTCCTATTTGTAAACGAATTTACAAAATTAGCCCCGTCCTCGATAATGGAAGCAGTGGTTGAGGTAGCACAATCCATCTCAGCAGCAGTGGCAGCACTTGCCGAGCAATCCCACCTCGGTAGGCTAGTCAAGCTGAACTGATTAATTAAGTGGTTAATTAACTCATTTGATTGGCACATTCCTACCGAGGAAGGGGAGTTGGTAGGAACTTTTGGTGCCTTGACACGGTACGAGAGTGCAACAGGTGACACATGTCACCTACCGTATCTTCCACAATAAAAAAAATGAGCCTATTTTTGTAAATTTATTCAGAAGAATACCATATTTGCAATATATATATATACATATATATATATATATATATATGTATGTATATATATATATATATATATATATATATATATATATACATATATATATATATATATATATGTATATGTATGTATGTATGTATGTATGTATGTATGTATGTAGAAAAGCAAAAGGCTTCCATTGCTTCAGCTCCGTTAATCTCTGCAATTGTTAAGTACTATTGGTTTAGTTTGTGTATGTATGTGTGCAGGTAACCAAACTGCCTGGTAGGATGGAGCTGTCAGTTGTCACTGAAAACAAGAAAACGGGCATCCACATGATCTGATGAGATGACGAGTGGTGAGGCTAATTCTGCACGCGTGTGCTCGCTGCATTATTGCCACCACAGGCATTGCACATTTGGTATCTGCACTGCAATGTTGCAAGGATCTAGTATATGTCTATCCAAATGGATGGATCCAGCTCATATCTCGGGGAGGAGATAAGGGCAGGTTCTTGTCTCATTGTTGACGCATTCTGACAAATCAAAAGACTGTGTTTAGGGCTGGAAGGGGAAGAGTTTGTATGTGTTTGCATTGCAAGATAACCAAGCAAGCAGACAGAAACAAAAGAAGCAAAGGCTGATGCAGACATCCCTTTGAGAGGAAGCATCAAAGCATGCATGTCTGCACACAACTGGGTTCCATATTTTTAATCGAGCTCCATTGCTTCATCAGCCAAATTACTTAAGAATGATGCTACTAAGAAGTGATTGTGCCGTTGCAGCGTGAGAAGAAGACGCAGAAAGAATTGCAATGTGCAGGTATTTGCTTACTCTAGTGATTAGTCAGGGAGATGTGTAATGAATTAACAAAGTTCTAATCAAGCAAGGGGCTGGATAGTCCAAGAGACAAGACATCGGTGCACGCTTTGCCGGTGGAGGGAGGCGCAGCCGTACGACGTGCTGGACCAGAGAGAGTCTCACCCGCTTTCTCGGCTTTCTTTTAGTCTTGTTCCTAGTGCGAAGGCTTTTAAGGATAGATAAAACAGCTTCATTAAACGTACCTGTTCTCTTTACATGTCTCTCACCAATGCATTTTGATTTTACAGAGGGCTACTTACTTACTATAAACAATTACTATCGTTTACTATTGTTATGATTGTCACTCCTTTTACTGTTAACAATTACTCACTGATTAGCACTAGCTCAATTCACCCTAAAATTTAAGTGATTAGTAGTGCTATACACCTTTTATGGCCAAAAGGCAAGAAATTGAAACAGTAGAAGCTTGTAGGTAAGGGAGAAAGCGCTAAAGGGGGAGCAAGCTCTCTCCCATGGGGAAAAGCTACTTTTGTCAGGGGTTTTAGCCTCTGTTTTCCAATTACTCCATGATTTTCAGGACAGAAAAGAAAGGCCGGCCGGCTCATCGATTGTTTCCTCAGAAAAGCAATTGATCGATGCATAATGCAGTGGTCAGAGAGCACCGTGTGTAACATCTGAAAAGCATTGCTAGCTAGCACAGCATTTCTGTACTGAAAAAGCAAAGGTTCTGTTCTAGCTGCATGCATGGCTCTCATTAAACTTATTCAGAAAACTTTTGCCTAATGAGACTCATTTGATATACTACAAGAAAACATTTTCAAGGTCTTATCAAAATTTGTTACGATTATCTGATGCTTGTTGTTAACTGACAGAAGCTGTTATACCCGATGGTTGCCTGGCAAAACCTGCTCTGCTGTTATTCTTGAGTTTAGGCCATGTTGGTCTGAATGATTTGGCAGGGTTCAAGTTTAACCTACAGCACCATGCATGCTGGAGCCAATAATCATCAGTAAAGTTGTACTGGAAGGGCATCAAGCACTGCGCAAATAAACAACACAGGAATAAACCTGGTGGCAATGATAAATTAATCAGCAGGGACATGCGTGCTGGCTGGCTGCACTCGCACGGGCTAAGGCGTTAGCTAAAATTCAGTGCTGAACTTTTCAGAAGAAAAAGTACATCGGTGTCCGTAAAACTTCAGGCCACAGTCTCCATTCTGTCTCCTCACACACACACCCTCAGAGTCGCAGCCTTCTCATCATTTCGGTTCCTTGGAAGCCTGTGCCACTCTTAACAGCTAGCTCAAGCTAAAGAAATGGAGGGGAAAGAAAGATAAAAATGGCACTAACTTGGAAGAAGAGGGGAAAGCTTGCCACCATGATCATCATCACGCAAGGGGGAGAGAGGGTCTACCTATACATTTGTCATTTGTCAACATCTAAAAGAAAGTAGATAAAAAACAATTTGCGCTATACTACAAGTGCTACATCTTGGGGATGAAAATGATCGAGTTTATGAATTAATCTACTTAAAAAAAATTATTGTTGCGCTTGCTGACTTGTCAACACTAATACAAATATCTTGCAAATACAGTATAATAATAACTACATAACATAACTAACATTTTGTTAAACCACAAACTCATGCTGTAATCAGTCAACTTTAAATCAAAATGCAAAACGCAAATTAGAATTGGACTTCACCTCCTCGAGGTTGGAGCTAGCCCTCTCGAGCCGACAGCAACCCGCCATGCACGCTCGCCTCCTGAGCCGCAGAGCAGCGAAAGGAGAAGGGAACACGAGCCGCAGTAGCAGTAAATTTTCTTCTTCCTCTTCTTCTTCTCCGTTCTTTCCGCGGCAAAAAGGAAGCAAGGAGGAAGAAAGAAACAAGTAGGCGTAGAAAAGAATTGACACGGCCGGGATCTCAAAAGACGCGATGGTCATGGTGGTGGTGGTGATGACCTCACACTAACATTTGTAGCCCTAAAGCGAGCACATTCTCTAGGCCTCTTGTTCCCCTCCTTTTCTCCTCTTGTTTCGCTTTGTTTTTTGTTACAAGAAGTACAGTACTCAGCTAATGTTTTGTTTTCCGAGGGTCTAGTATTTATCATGTCTTTTTCCTGCATTGATTGAAAAGAAGCACTTTACTGAACGAAATGCGTGCAAGGAAAAAAAATAACATGATGGTGCTACTGGTACTCCTAATGGTGTGTGCGAACAATGAACTCATTTCAATCCACGCCACAATCTTTCGAGTTTTGACTTGGTATCATTTCTTTGTGCATGCATACAATTCAGCCCGGCACGGCAGAATCGGAACATATCGATCTTTCGCTGTGACATACTCAGATTCGATCTTGTGTTGTGGCCAATAATTGTGGCGACGAAGCGACAGATTGGTCGATCCACACCGTCTCGCGAGTGAATTCCTCTGTCGTCATCGTCGCGATTCAGAAAGATGGATCGATCCATCGATTCGATCTTTTGATTGCGACGAAGCATATGCTCGGTGTCAGGTTATGCTACGCGAAAGAAGGGCCCATGCAAGTACAGTGTGCAAAAATCCTATGTGAACTTCAGAGAGATCAGATGTGATGCCGCGTATGGGATCATACTCTCATTTCTGCACAAAGAATTCTGTACGACTTCACCCACGAGTTCTTCAGCAATCCTTCTTTTTTTCCCTAAGAAGACAACCAAAAATCAGACACCGGAGATGTCTGAATTCTGATGATTTATTCTACATACGAGATTAACCGATTGATTCAGAGAAAAAGCATGTAATGCGGTAGCAAATCAGACAACATCAAAGGCATATAGAGATGTCAGATGTAGAATAGTAAATTTTGTGGGTATATGCAGATATGCTGGTGCTCATCCAAGCTAGAAATAGGCAGCTCATTAAAAAGTTCAGATACAAGTCCAAATTCTGAAGCAGAAGGATCAACATAAGTAACCAGGTAACGATAATGCTGCTTTGCGATCAAAGGGATAAGAAAACAAAGATTCTGGCTACACAGAAAAAGTAGGAAATAAAAAGGAATTGTTCATCAGTAGAGGAAATATAACAGATCCAAATTATCCAACAGTAACAAATCCAAGCAACAAAACCTAAGTCTATGTACAGGTAGAGAACAGGTAATATTGGCCTGTAAGCAGCAAAAGAAGCGAAGGCATATGCCAGAATCTTTTTATTTTTGTGAATAATCACAAGTAATGAAAGTTCATTATCATGTACTGAATCCTAAGATGTATCATCCTGCCCAAGCACTGGAGGTACCACTCAGCCCTATCCCCTATGACAGTAAAATATAGTTCACCTCAACCTAACTAGTTGTAGTTTCTACAGCAAAATCAATGGTAATGGATAGCCTACACCGGCTGACATAAGAGTTGCTAAGATTATATGGGAAAACTAGCTTCTGTCATTTATCTGTCATGAAGGTGAGAAGCAATCTTCTCATGTTGCATGGCAAAGTCACATCCCAGTAACTGAGCATTAGACTGTACTGCTGTCCAAAGATCTAGCAATGAAGCTTGGTAGGAACATTTTAAATCTGAAGAAAAGCCACGATTCAGCCCACCATTTACAGCAGCAACAGCGCTACCATTTGCTTGGTGCGTCCTTGTCGTGTTTCCCCTTGCTTTCGCAACACCCAAACAAGACTTCAGCAGCTGACTTATGTATGCATTTAGCCCAGAGTTCAGCACATCAGCGCACTCTCTGGGTACGCTAAGGCCTTCGGCTTTCAACTTATCCTCAAGTAGCTTCGACAAGGACTGAATATCCGGCAATTCACCATTATTGTAGCACACCTCTGAAGGATGAGATGTAGAAGGCTGAGAATTCTGAATCTTTGGGACGCCCAACGGAGCCCTAAGCGGGCTTCGACTCTGCACACACACCGGGCTGCCCCTGGCCTGGTCAACCTCCTCGCCGTCCTCTACGGACACAAACTCCCCAACCCCTGGATGACCAAGAGGCGACTTTCCAAGTGGACTCGGCTTATCAGCAAACGTCCTGTCCCGGTTAGCCACCGGCCGCACTCTCCTCATCAGCGGCATGCCATTGCCCAATGGCCCATTCGACACGGTGCTAGTCTGGGAGTTCCCGGTGGCCGCCTGCCTGCTCGGCGGCCCAACCGACATATAAGCATTGCCGAGGATTGACTGGATGAGGAAATTGTGAAGCTTAATGTTCTCTTTCCCCAATGCAGACACACAGAACTTGTCAAACTCACTCTTGCTGAGCTGACATCCCAAGAACTTCTTGAGGCTGTGGAAGTAGAGCTCGGCGCGCTGGTGGCCGAGCTTCTTGACGAGCTGAGTCTTCAGCTCCATCGTGTCGACGCGAGCAAGCTTCTTGGAAGGCTGCATCTTGGCAATAACACTAAATGCAGCAGCTACGCGAAGCCGATGGAACAGATCTGGATGAGCAAACCCTAGATGCCGCGGAACACCCGCGCGCTCCAGCAATCCGCGCAGGGGATTGCCTCAAGAAGTGATCTTTAAGAAAGGCTCGAAGAACCCATCTGCGGAATCAGATCAAGAAGCAACAGTTTTAGCTCAGAGATTTGCTTCATGGTCCAAGAACTCGGCAATCCAGCTCAAGGATTGCTACGTGATCCAAGAAGCCGCAAAGAGCTTAAGAAATCGATTTCGAAACAAGGTTTTGAGCAAAGCGAAAGAAGGAATCGCCGAGACGGAAGCGAACCAACCTCGATTTTCTTTTGGAAAACTCGAATCAAATCCGGGGAAACACAGCATAAAAACAGTGCCAAATTGGATGGGAAGAAATTGAGGAAAGATGGGGCGGATTGGGAGAAGACTACAGGGGACTAACCACGACTGAAGATATCAAATTGCCGAGTCAAAATCGAAGGAATAAAGGTAAATTCGTCAAAAAAAAAACTGCGGCCGCTGCAATCGGGTGTTTTCCTCAAATTATTGGTTAGTCGCGACGAACAATAGTGTCCTTGGGGACTCTTGCGCTACTACACCTCACTGGAGCCTTGCTGCTGGGCCAGAGTGTGTCTCCGACAGGTGGGAGCCACATGTCAGGATTAACCTGAATGGAGTACTTCTCTGAAGAGTGGGACACGCGTTAGGTTTGGTTGTTGGGGTCACCCTGACACGTGCTGGCTCTGATTGCACGTGCCGAAATACAAATGTCTTGCTCGCCCTTGGAGAATAGAGATAAGCTAACTTGCCTACGTCGAGACTACGTTCAGAGCGCAGAAATTTTAGTGAATTTATAGGAAAAAATTTACTGCGGCAGAAATTAAAAAAAAATCCAGCATTTTAAATAGGACATTAGCGTAATATGCTCTTTTTCTTTTCATCTGAGCGAAAGAGTAGAACAAATTAGACCTAAGAAATTTGTCCTTTTCTTTAGTTGGGATCATTCGCGGTGCCAACCCAATTATCTATGCTAATTCGTATGCATATTTTGTAACATCTTTAAAATTTCTATGTGTTGATGACAATAGGGCGGTTTTTCTCGGTGGCGGTGACACGTGACTCTCGAGCCAGTGGCAGGGGCTAGGGAATATGTTTGGCTTCTTTATGTCGGCGTCAGAAGTCCTGAGTTTGATAGCTTTGTAGTAAACAAAAACGATTTTTTTTTAAATAATACAATTTATAAAATTAATTGCGGCATTAATACGGGAGTTAAAAAATTTGCAAAAATAATACTTCAATGCATCTGCTTTGGCGAAAATCGGTCGCCAAATGCTTTGGCGAAAATGGTATTTTCGCCAAATGGTGTGGCGAAAATAGGCTAATTGCGCAATTAAGATCGTCGACGAAGCAATCGTAGGACACCCTATTTTCGCCAAACCAGTTGGCGAAAATAGGGTTGTCGCCAAACCAGTTGGGGACAATCCTATTTTCGCCAACTGGTTTGGCGAAAATAGAGATTTTTGTCCGGAGGAGGAGAGAGAGAGAGAGAGGGAGAGAGAGAGAGAGAGAATTCGCACGAAAATTTTGTAAATAATAAATCCAATTAATGATAATTTGTGTAGTTAAAAGTAGGGTCAATAAATGGAAAAAAAAATTATATTTGTCTGTGATAATTGAAGTATGATTTTTTGTTATGAATAACACAATTTTATATTTAAATTGGCGAAATGTATGTTCGCCCAAAATTGCAAGAGTACACCTCATTCGTCGTCACTTTGGGAAATTTTTTGATCAAAACTGTTTGAAAGGAAATTTAATTTTTGAGAATCAATCATTGTTATTTTGACGGGCGGTAGAATTGTACAGTTCAAAGTGGATACAATTAATTCAGAAAAATTAATTGTATTTGTATTTCATTATTAACGTAGTGCTTTACAAAATTATTTGTCAGTTTATTATTTCTGGGGGGGGGAAAATGAAATTTCGTTGTTCGTCTTTCGATGTGCGCCAAATTTGACAACAAATAAAACTCGACATTGATATTTGAAACTGCCTCATGACTCGACATTGATACAATATAGATATGTACCTTAGAATTCATAGAACTGAGGTACAATATAGGTCCATACATGCCTCAGATAATTGATAAAACTGGGATACAACATAAGTGAGAATACGATACATTCTATGGCCATATTCATCGGTTGACAAAGATGAAAGTCATCTACTGGTGGTAGCGCTTGAGCGTCGAGGTGGAGGTGATATGAAATCGTCATCATCGTCATCGTCATCTGTATGGTTGGGAGCTAGCCCGCCTCTAGTTCTGGTTGGACATCCTCCTCCATTGTTTCTTGAACGGCCTGCTGCGGAAGTGCTTGAACGTCGAGGTGGAGGTGACACGAAATCGTCATCATCTTCGTCATCGTCATCTGTATGGTTGGGAGCTAGCCCGCCTCTAGTGCTGGTTGAACGTCCTCTTCCATTGTTTCTTGAACGACCTGCTGTGCAAGTGCTTGAACGTCGAGGTGGAGGTGACACGAAATCGTCATCGTCATCATCATTTGCATAGTTAGGAGTGAGCCTCCCTCCAGTGGTGGTTGAACATCCTCTTGAAATTGCTGCTGCAGCAGTACTATGTCGATCTCTACCCCTGCAGCTGGATCCGCTTCTGCCTCTTCTGCTCGAACCGGGCATCACGCCACCGCCGAAGAGCATGTACATCGCTAAGAATTCTGGGATATCTTTGTTCAGCAACTCTTCATCCTCAGGGAATAACTAGCACATGAGCATGCAAAGTAGTGAACTTATGTATAATGGTAAAAAGATTAGTACGGTGAAAAAATAAGGAATAACTAACCTTAATGTGCTCTGTGTATCGATCGGGCAGCATCAGTATCCTGTAATATCTTCTAGAGAAACATGTAGTAGAAGGGTGGTCGGCTAGTTCGCACACCCTGAAATACCTTTGACGCCACCATTGCAAGTGCACCTTCAGGTCGTCGGCGATCGCAAGGTTCAGGCTAGAGGTTGTCATGCTATGCCTCCGTAATGTCGGGCGCCACTCTTGCAATTTGGATAGCACTTTACTCAGGTTCTCCTCCTTGAATGGATCGTCCTTCCCACCACGCGTAACCTTCAACGTGCAATTAAGAGCTACGTTGCTCATATCAGGTGTCCACGAAAATGCTCTGCTAGAGGATCCAGCCATGGTGAAGAAGTGTGAGTGGGTGCTGCGGTTGTGTGCTTGCGGTTTGGCCTTTCATAGACTCGAAGCGGTGGTGTATGGACTAAGTGTTGGAATGTAGGATTGAAACATATAGAGGGATAGAAAACGCCGGAGTGTCTTTGTCTAGTCTGGCTGAAAAGCTAGTCGTGCGTACAGTGTTAGGACTAACAAAGCTGATGGTAGCATGTTGTCAAATCGGTCTGGCAAAAGTGATGGTCTCGTGCCGTAAAATCGGGGTGAAAAGGATTGAAGAGGGATGGGGAATGTGCGGAACGCCTTTTTCGTAGAACGTGGATGCGAGCACCCTATCATGGTTCGAAACACTTGTTCGTAGGGCGATGAAACGGTTTTATACTACGAAAAAGATTACGATAAATGAAACAAAACGCGATCACAGCACACTAAATGGTGTGAAATAGTAAATCGTACGTTAGGTAAGGAAGCACGAGACATTTATGTGATGACAACAAAATGAGGTACTACCCTTAACCACCCCCTAAGCACCCCTACCCCTGCCACGACCTCTCTTTGTCCTACATGCTGAAGCCGGTGCATCATCTAGAGGTCGTGTGTGAAGCTGCTGGGATGGTCACGCCTACCCGTAATTTGAAGGGCTGAACCGCTGCACCGGGCGATGCTCGCGGGGAGGCAACACGTACCCAGAGGAGGTGTCGTAGTCCTGCAGCGTTATCTGCGTCGCTGGAGGAGGCTGCGTCGACTGCGTCGCCGGAGGGGGTCAGTGAATGCGTCTTGGTGAAGAATCGATCCGCCAAGAGTACTACTCGGCGAAGTGGCCTAACGAGTGAGGCGACGAAGAGAACTGTACTCCAACCTGTGGGCAACCTGCAGTTAAGGTAGTAACATGTAATCATAATCAGGTGGTACTGATACCAATGCCAACAATTGAATATCGCTCGACTAACCTGGTGTGGGGACCATGGTGGGACCGCGTGGTACCTGCCAACTGGACCCTCCAACCACGTCTGGGGCCGGATGCACAGAAGTGTGGTAGCTGGACTCTGCCTCCACTGCGTAGGCAGGAGCTGGGGCCGGTGTGTGGTACGAAGGCACGAGTGGTGGCTTGGATGAGGTACCACGGTCAGTCGCATCCACCTACCGACAAGAACCGAGCTCTACGATCCGTCGAGTCCCGACCACCACGCATCTCCACGCCTCTGTCATCTCGTCCAGTGTGACCGCGACTCCGCCCCGCAGCCTACTCAAAATGCCGTGGCCATGCTCGTGCAAGTCCCTGGCGTGGTCCACCTGCCATGTACGAACGAATCATAAATACAACGACAGTGCAAGGAACACATGACATACCTTACGCAGTAAGACTTACCATCGCGTGCATGGCTGCTCCTGCCTGGCCCGGGTACAAGTCTGCCACGCTCGGAGCGTACGTCTGGGTGGGTGGCTCCTCCACAAATACGAGGCGAGTACGCGTACGTGCCACGTACCAGGCTAGATACTGCTGGTAGGAGGGGTCGTCATATGGCATGTCCTCGTCGACGACATCCTCTAGTGCCCCAGCCCACTGGGCGAGCCACGGCTCCATCCTCCGTGCCAAGGTCACCATCGTCTTCTGAGGTCCCTAGGTGGCGTACCTGAAAAGAAATACACATTAGTACAAATATAACATAAGCATTTATCATAATTATATAGCGGGCGAGTAACTCACCAGTGCACTCTCTGTGGCAATCGATCCCCTAAAGGAACAAGGACCAGCTGGCGTAGTCCAAACTGCCTCATGACTCGCTGTGGCGCGTAGTCCTCCACGAAGACGTCGAAGATGAGCTTCCTCCTAGTAAGCCGATGGCCGATCCTCGCAGCAAAGTGTGGAGACCCCCCCCCCCGCCCCGGCTCTCTCCACTACACAACGTCGTTGTAGGGGTCCCAGATCACCGATCCGCCCTAAGGTGGTCAAACGCCTCCGTGAAGGACGGTGATGCTGAGCGTACTGCGATCCCCGCCACCGGGCTGCAGCTCAAAAGGTTGGTTATCACATGCGATTGCAAATAAAACTACATAAGTACTCAGAAGGACGTACCCGTCGCCTCTTCCAAAGGGATCCCATCGTCGGATGGTCGATCGCATCGCCTCCGTACAACTCGGCCGTGTAGTGTCGTGGCTTGACGTAGGGTCGATCAACAGCGAAGCGCTCGAACGACCAGAGCTGAAGACGAAGAGGCATCCCAGCGAGATTGGCGGACTTGCTTTTCTTCATGCACGCGCAAAAGGCGCGATGCGTGGCGGAAGAACCGTCGAACCCGTGATACCGTGGTACGCCCTCGAGCTCGAGATCGGCAATAGCCCGTGCATAGGCTACCTAACGCTGCCGACGCCGCCGCCGCCGTGTGTCGACGTGAACATCACGCACCCGAGCAACCAAAGTAGATATGCCTCGAGGTGCTGTGCAACCTGGTAGTCTGTGGGCATCGCCGCCACCGTTGCACCTGCGATAATTCAACAATTTAACAAGTGAAGCCTCATGTCAATATTACATAAAAACAGAATAATAAGTTTGTGTGAACGGACTTAGTGTTGGAATGTAGAAGTACCAACCTCAAACTGGGCCAACCACCTCCTCGATGGGCCGTGCCTCTTGCCGATCCGTATTTCTGGATCAAGGGGCACCACTCCGGCAAACCTCTCCTCCAGGTCCGCCACCCACCCAGCAGGAGTCACCGGGGGTCCGACCGGTGTCCCAGCGATTGGCAACCCAGTAAGCATGGCGACATCCTGCAGGGTCACCGTCAGCTCGCCGATGGGAAGGTGAAAAGTGTGCGTCTCTGGCCTCCAACGGTCGACCAAAGACGCCAGTAGGGAACGGTCGAACGGAAAACGCCGTGATCGCTCTGGACCGTCCTCACCCTCGGCCTGCTCATCGGGCATAGCTGTGTCCTGAGGTGACCCCTCAACCATGCGAACAAGAGGAAGCAAGCCAGCACGTGACAGCCTATGCATGCAAAAAAGGTTGCATTATTTAAATATAAGTCATACAACCTAAAATTATGCGAACAATATAACATTTAACGTAGTGCAACTCACCTCGTGTGAAAGCGTGGGTCAACGTACCATGCCTTCCTAGGCACTCGGATTCGCAGCAGAGGCACCTTGTCGTTTCCTACTGTCGCGTGGACAAACGCACGGTGCCGTCGGTCCAACGCAGAGTCCAGAAGTGACTCGGGGTGCTCCATCTCTACAAGTAAATAAGAAAATATTTATTACACAAGACATATATTAAACACGTATATAAGTAAAACGACAAAAGCGTACAACATGAATAATACTACGAAACATGTGACAAAAACTACATGTGACAAGTGTCCATCTTAAATAATATTACATAACATCCCACAAACATGAATAAGATTTCGTAAATGAGAATACATAAATAAGATCACATATTTCGATACATAACTGACAGTACACATTACATAAATATGATCACGTAAATAAGATTACATAATTCTTTACAGACCTGAAAATACATAATACATAATTCGATACACAACTGACAGTATATAATACATAGTTCGATGAACAACTGACAGTACACATTACACGTGCTACCGGCATTGCTTTGCCTTATGCCCATACTCACCGCACTCAGAACACCTCCTAACACAGCCACCCACCTCAGATTCATCCATGTCGTTACGAATGCGCCTACTCTGCGGACAACTAGACTGGCCTTCCGCGCACCTCCGCAAGGTTGCATCCGGTAGACAAATGCGCTCATCTCTGTTAATCCCAGCGAAATCACCGTGTGTATGAAAACCACGGAACTCACCAGACCCGGTATGGACAACATGATCCTTCAAGTAGAAAGGGGATACGTATTGCGACGTGTTCATCCCAATTTGCCCACACGCAGCTATCACATGTGAGAAAGGAATATGAAGAAGTCTTGGCTTATTGCAGGTGCATTCGTACCATCTAGTGGCCCCTTGGCCCAGATTAACATCGTGTGTAATAACCGCTGTATTGGTTTCCAATCTCCCTTTGCACCGAAGAGTCACTTCAAAGCGGTACTCACTAATCCCGAAGCTACGCACCACATGCTACTGAGCTTTAATGGTTCGTTCCTCCATGTAGGTCATCATCCGGCAACAATATGGCGTTTGCAATGTCGATGCATGAAGAACAGCCTTCGCATGCCTTTTCTGGAAATAGGCAACAATGCCATGCAACATGCCTTCCAAGATGGCCACAAGGGGTAGCGGACGGAGGCCTTTTATGACCCAATTGTAAACCTCGGCTATATTCATTGTCATGACCCCAAACCTGATCAACACATATCAGTTAGTACAACACCCCTATTCGTTCAACCATCATAAATATCATAATTTACTATACTAACTTGGCGCCACTAGTGTCATGGAGAAATGCCCACTTCTCTAAAGGCTCCGCTTCTATCCAGTGCGAGAAATATTTTATGTTCCTTGACGATCGCCTCCTCATATTAGGAGGATCGAGCTTCCCGAGTGGTGTTAGCCTTTTGGGTGGGCAATCGTTCGGCGTAGGTGGTTGCTTCTTCATCTCTTCGATATGTGCACTAGTGTGCTTATCCAACTCAACAAATAGCGCGTTGAACTTACGTGCCTGATTCTGCTTGCATAACCTCTTAAATAGGTTCATCAGTTTCTTTCTCCTGAATTGCCTGAAGAAATTTGCTCCTAAATGTCTCATGCACCACCTGTTCTGCAAGTCACGCCATGGGAATGGCTCATTAGGATCCTCCTGTAGAGACTTAATTGCCGAAAGAATACCTTTGTGACGATTATGAATGATGCACACGTTGGGCCGATTACCAACTACCCCGAAATTCAGATGTCTGAAAAACCACAGTCATCTATCCCAGTTCTCACCCTCAACAAAAGCAAAGGCCAATGGAAGTATGTGGTTGTTCGCATCAACAGCAATGGCCGTTAGAATCTGCCCCTTGTATTTTTCAGTCAAAAATGTACAATCAACACAAAGCAACGAACGGCAGTACCTGAATGACACAATGCAAGGACCCAATGAAAAGAACGCACGAGGAAATGTGCAGATCCCGTTAGCATCTGCTTCACTTTCGTTGAAAGCGGTGTATGTGCCGGGGTTTGTTTGCTTCAGGACATCAAGCACACGAGGTAGGTTGCAATACGAAGCCTCGTATGTACCAAACCTCTTCTCTAATGCTTTTTGCTTCACACGCTAGGCCATTGAGTAACTTATCTGGTACTTAAAGGTTCTCAAGATTGCTTTCTAAATATACGAACACTCAATGTCCCGCTTCTCAATGATTTCATTGAACATCACACTAGCAATTACAGCTGCATTCAGGTTGCGGTGTTTCACAAGAACATTTTCTAGTCTGCATGTGTGCTCCTTTACTCGTGATACAGTCCAAAACATCTCGCGTTTCAGCCTGTATGCATGAACTCGGAATTCACATCCATCGGTTCTGCACTTCACTGTGTACCTATCTGGACTGGACAAGACAACCCGGAACTCTCTCTGCTGCGACAATGCCCACAGCCTCACTGCCAACTTCAATTCAGAATTGTTCGAGAATATTTGATTCAGCCGAACGACATTGGCACCATATTCCCAACGCGACTCATGGCCCCACAAAACTTCCATACCAGATTGGTTTTGCTTATTCCATTCGTCAGGTATGGGTATGTCCGCTACCCCAGTACTACGAGGCATTTCATCATCATCATCCTCATCCTCCTCTTCGTCATTTTCGCTGATGTCATCATCACATTCCAACATTTCAGCTTCATCCTCTGCCGCCATACGGTCCACTAACTCCAACTGATTAACAAGTTGCTCGATCTCCTCCCCTTCATCGGTCCAACCTTCTGCGTTTGCTGCATCCCTATTATCTTCCCCCGTCGCTATCTCAACCGACACCACTTCCTGAACTTGTTCAGCTCTAACCGATGTACTGCTCTCGCCCATATCACTAATATCCACCTCTTTTCTAGGGCAAGCCTGCACCAGCATCACACATTCAAAGCGAGATCCCTTGCACCTCCTTAACCATTTCTGCCACAAGTATGTCCGATCTATTTTCTTTAACTCCCAAATAGCCGGATCACTCTTGCTACGTGTGAATAGGATTTCAATGGTAACAGAGTACACACTTGGATCCAGGGAAAAATATTGGGTCAACCAATATTTTATATCATGAATGCTAACACTTTCAGGGAACGAGTGCTCAATAATAGTGATCGAAAACTTGCTTAAATCAACACCATTTTGCGTACTTTTTATTTCACCATCCCCATAATACACCCTAAATTTCACTGGATCCGACATCACTGCGACCATATATACAAAATAAATTTTTAAATCACCACTAACATGTAATCTCACTGTCCTATATTAAAGAACGCTAACTAACTATTTCGCTACGGATACTACAACATGAAAGTACACATGTAATATCGCTAACCTAAAATACATGTACTGATTAAATTAAATCTAACAATGATTATAATATTTTACTACACTATATTTCTACATAACTACAAAAAATAAATACTATAAAAATGCGAAATTACCTTCTTTTTTCCTTCTTCTTCTTCCTCCCTCTCTCTCCCTCTCTCCTCCTTTCTCTCTCCTCCTCCTCTCCCTCCCTCTCTTCCTCCTCTCTCCCTCCCTCTCCTCCTCTCTCTCCCTACCCGAGCAGCTCTCTCTCCCCCCTCTCTCCCTCCCTCTCTCTCTCTCCCTCTCTCTCTCTTTCTCCCCGCCGGTCGCCTCTGCCTTTTTTTCTCCCCGCGCGAATGAGACAGCCGAACTGGCGACGCCCAAAAATCCCCCCTATTTTCGCCAAACCAGTTGGCGAAAATAGGGTTGTCCCCAACTGGTTTGGCGACAACCCTATTTTCGCCAACTGGTTTGGCTAAAAAATAATGTCTAACCGATTGCTCAGTCGACGACTTTAATTGCGCAATTAGCCTATTTTCGCCACACCATTTGGCGAAAATACCATTTTCGCCAAAGCATTTGACGATTACCTGATTTTCGCCAAACGGTATGGCGACGAAGTATTATTTTTGCAAATTTTTTAACTCCCGTATTAATGCCGCAATTAATTTTATAAATTGTATTATTTAAAAAAAATCAAAGAAAAATAAACGGACTAGCGCTCAACGGCTCAATTTCAAATCCATTTTTGTTTTTGAAGTTGAAATTTGGCGCTCTTGTGCACAAATTGTCTATTGTCCTTTTCTTCTCTTATAATCCCCTTGTCTTATAATCCCTTTGCGTGTGTAGTGTGTGCGCTGGTTTTACCATCGATTGAATGAAAAAGTTCAGGTTGGGATCCTCTCCTATCTTAAGTTCCATTCACAAAACATCTCATAATTTCGGATATTTACAAGGTTAGATGAGGAGACAAGGGAGCAGCCACATACGCGGGCCACCATGTTGAGAAGTGACCAGGTTGCAATCTCTAATTAACCAAATAAATAAATATTTAGGATAATTTATACTATACCACTCTAACGATTGACACTTTAAAAAATATCACTCATTATCGACAACGAGTGGTATTTTCTGAAGTGACAACAAATGAAGTGGTATAGTATAATTATCCTATAATACTTCCCACTATGGTAAATTAGTAATGTACCCAGTCAAACGACGAGTGGCGTACTAGGGCTAGAGCCGTGAGGCTCGACAGGCTGCTTGCATACTCTTTTTTTAACGGTCTACGCTAGGCTTTCGCCGACCTCAATATTTTATTCACTACGATCAAACTTGTGTAGTTTCTCTCAGTTGATGCAGTGGTATTTTAAATCTTGCATACTAATTCTAAATTATGTGTTGCGTTACCGATCTAGCTGGCTTGTTGGGGCTTCTCTCGTTGGCTAATGGACTGGGATCGGGTCATAAGTTGTTCTCCGTTGCACAATCGACGAAAAACCACACTAACACAAGTCTTTTTGGGTGTTCTCGAAAAGGAAAACATGCGTTCAGCCGTGAAAATGTTATTTTGTAGGTACCTGTAATATTATGTTTTTTAAACTACATCAGTATTTTTTTGTTGAGCTATAATGCCGACGTTATTTTACAGCTTAATTTGGTTCAATCACTGCAGCAGTGTACATCAACAGCGTCCTTGACTCCTTGCATATATGGGGATCAACAGCGTTGATCGTTGTGAAGAAATGACTAGTTTGAGTCTCACAAGTCACATCTTTTTTGCTTCTCTCAAGAAGCCGATCGCGACATGGCGCCATTTGGTTGAGTTGGCGCTGGAATTCTTCATCGTGCAAAGAGTTTCGCAGGGTTGGTTATGGCGAGTTATGTCACATCATCGTTTTCATAGGGTATCGATAAGTCTAACCTTATGTTGTCTCTATATGGATCCTGTTGATGGAGTATGAAAAGATCTTTGCCTAATCGCCTCACCAGATCGCATTTCCACTTTCCAAGTTTCCAGATCGCCTTGGCCTCCCTCTACATGGGACCGTTCGGAGCCACCGCTCCCCTCGCCGGACCTCATCGCGCCTGTGCGCCCTCCTGCTGTCCCCGTCGGAAGGCAGGAGACCATTTTTGTAGTCTCTCTATGCTTTGTGTGGAATACGTACACTTGTCTTAATACTCTACTGGTAGAAGAAGTTGATTGCAGAGAGGTAACAATCTTGCTGTAATTTGCTGGTCACCCCCCACCCCCGCGCGCACACACCACCCACAGTCCACACCCACAATTTGCTCTGCACCCAAAGCTCACAATCTCGCAATGAATCCCAAACAGCTACAAACTATGACAAGATGAGGTGTGCTCCTTCCAGGATTCAGATTTCAGCAACAGTTGCTGCACTGTTGTGATGAACATTTCTGCTGAAAAACGCAACAGCAGTTGATAATGCATTGTACTCTGAATGGTGTACGATCAAATGTATTTACTGAAACTACTGTACAACAAACGGCATATGATTGTACGTATTCCTTCCACCCTTGTGTACGTATGTGCAAATACAGATTGCAATGTATCATTTCTGCACGCCCTACTCGACCTTGCTGACCGTTTCCTCGGCGGGCTCGTCGGCGAGCAGTCCGACGTGAACATCCTCAACGTCGGCGGCCGCGTTGGCAGAGGATGATCCATCGAAGCTGTCAGGTGGTACGGGTGCCAAGAACTCGACACAGCCGCTCCTCTTCATGTGCTCGATGCCGTAGTACACGGCGACCCCGGCGACGGCCACGGCCGCGCTGACGACGACCGTCCTAGTCGACGCGAGGCACATGACAGTGGTGATGAGCGCCACGGGCGGGAGGCACATGGCGGCGGCCCCCGCGGTGCCGAGGGGGATCCGGTATGGCCTGGCCAGGTCCGGGTCCTTGATGCGCAGCTTGACGAAGGCGGCGAACACCACAAGCATCCCGAGCCCGTAGAGGAAGTTGAGGAACTCGATGATCTCCTGGAAGCTCATGAAGGAGAGGATCACCACCCCCGTCGTCGAGCACAGGATGCTGTACGTCGGCGTCCCGTGCCTTGACCTGCGTATGCCACCAAAAAGATTACATTTTTCTAGCAAAGATTTCACATTTTGCTGCACAAGTGGATGGATTTCTTACCTGCGGGCGAAAATGGCGGGGATCATGCCCATCTCGGCCATGCCGAGGAGCTGGAAGGAGTCGCTGCTCATCTCGGCCTCGAAGAGCCCCATGTTGGACATGGCGGCGGCTGCCTGTATCCACACGCGCAGCCAGGGCCCGCCGATCCTCTGCCCGACCTCGGAGAAGAACCCGTCCGTCCACTCGGCCGCCGTCTCCGGCGGCAGCGCGCCGGTGCCGGCGAGCAGCGGGATGAGGTACGCGCCGACGACGAGCCCCACCGCGCCGAACACCGCCTTGGGGAAGGTCTTCTTTGGCTCGTCCACCTCGCCGGCGAGCGTGCTTGCCTTGTCCCAGAAATTGAGGTTCCAGAACATGGAGTTGAAGTACCCGCGCAAGTCAACAGCTCTGGGGTTGAAGGCGAGCCAGCGGGAGGGGCGGATCTTGGGGACGGCGAGCACGGTGAGGGCGAGGAACGGAGAGAGGGAGAAAGCGGTGAGGGCCAGCGCGGAGAGGCCGACGATGTGGAGACCGCGGAAGTTGAGGTAGGTGAGCGCCGCGGTGAGGACGAGCGCGGCGAGCGAGCGGAGCGGCGGCGTGAGCGCGAGCCCGCCGGAGCGGAGGTAGTCGAGGAAGAGCACCGGGTAGAGCGCGTTGTCGAGCGCGCCCGAGGCCCACTTGGAGAAGCCGACGAGGAACGCCACGGCGGGGCCGAACGCCGCGGAGACCCAGGCGACGTAGCCAGCGTTTGTGGGGAAGGCAGAGGCGAGCTCGGCGGTGACGAGCGCCTCCGGGAGCGACCAAAGTGCCGGGAGGATGAGGAAGCCGAGGAGCGGGAGCAGCGCGCCTCCGCCGGCGCGGACCGAGTCCTCGATGCCGAACGGGCCACCCGAGACGTCGTAGAAGATGAGCGCGACGAGGGGGAGAACTGTCAGGGGCCGGCGCCGCGGCGCGGGGTCACTTCCGCCACCGCCGGTGGTCATCGGGTCAACGGGCGCGCCGCCGCCGCGCGCGCGACGTGGGGAGAGCAGGTTGATTGGGTATTGGGTTAGTGAGCAGTGGAATAGTCGTCGGGATGGGGTGTTGCGGGAAGATATTACGGGAGGTTTGGGTGGATGACAGGTGGGGCCAGGGATCTGGACCCTCGGGAACGGGAAGATTCTGTGGAGAAGTTGGAGTCCCCGTAGTTGGGGATTGGTAGGTTAACAGCGACTTCGATTCTCGACGAATCAGTGGTGTCAAAATTCGCAAGAAATCTAATAAAATTAGATAACCATACGCCGCGGTTCAAATGCACCATGTCGCAGGAAAATCCATCATCTTTAGTAGATAGAGGATTTTCTGAAAAACGTATGTTTTTGAAAGTTCAACAAATTTAAAATTTGATCAAACAGCGGAGCAAAATTCAAACGAAAATTTTGAAAACCGCTCGAAAAGCTGCAAACTTGGAGCGATTTTTCTCGAAAATTGATGATAGGTTGAAAAATTGAAAAGAATGTAAAACAAATTGAGCAGTGCTTCAATGTTTTCTTTTCTAATACAAGTTGCATAAATCTTGAAATAAGTGAAAGGGCAAGTAATCATCATCTGTCCTTTATTTATACTTTAATATTTATGCAACTGTAAAAAAAAAAGTATAGAAGCACCTCTTAAAAAATTTCTTTTAGGAATTTTTTCTCCAAACTTTATTCTTTTTAAAAAATTCATACCAGAGGTCATAAAGCTATTAATACTAATTTTAAGGAACTTTTGGATAATTTGTTTTTTCAAATTTTCCGAATTTTTTGAATTTGAACTTGAGCGGTAAACCGAATGGTATGCTTTTCCGAACCGGCATGGTACGAGTGAAATTCGTAAAATCCCAACGGTTGGCACCTGACTTTTTGATAAGTAAAATGGTGTAACTTATTGTTGGAAAGTATGAAATATACTTAGGGGTTGTGAGTACTTTTTTTCATGTACTGATTTAACTAATACAAATGTTTTATGATTTTTTCACCAAACTTATGCGTTTCTCTTCTACTACCTTATATGATACAGATGCTAGTTAATTTGTTATATGTTTCTTGCCTTCTAGGAGTGTATATACTTTAAGAAATTGAAAGGTTTGAAATACCCTTGCATCTAATGTCATATGCACTTCTAAATACAAAATTTCAAAGTATTATGAATCAGCCAATCAAACAAAATGAAATTAACTAGAATGGGTTATTTTGAAATCTGGTGCCAAGTCTGAACAATATTCACTGAAACTGATCAAACCCATATAAAAAAAATATCCTGCATCAATTACACAGGTGTTCCGTAAAAGAATGAGGATATATAGGGAAGATTGAAACGCTTGATTGATTTTACAGTCCACAAACTCATGCTATCTGAAGAATAACTTGAGTCCACGATGCATTGTGATTCACAGTGCATTACAATATGCAAATTACATAATTACATGCTATCCCCTTTCATTACATGAATCATTGCGGTAGAACTTTTCCCCGCAATAATGAACATTACAATTCACAACCAAATTTGTGTTCAAACAATTAGAATTTGACGACTCAATTTTACAAGCAAATCTGAAATCAAGAAATCAGAAAAAATAAAAACAAAAAGGAGATACGAAACTAGCCTGTCCAGAGAATTTGAGTGAGTTTTGACAAAATGCTAAATTTTGGATATTTCATTTCCACATAAGAACGGAAGAAGGGAGTCATGAATTATCGTTTCTAACATGGATATCTCAAACAAGACAGTTTTCTGCCAAATCTATAAGAGATGCTGCTCTAGAACATGTATGCACACAAAAGTTACAGGAAGTATTGATCATTAGTGTTTCATGCTGAGAATCTGACTTTTAGATGTTCTTCACATCCGCATTTACTCAATCATCGCTTCTAGCTTTGGACGGGGTGGAGGCAAAACCTGATTTACTAGCTCCAAGAATTGCTGGACTCATTCATCTTCGTTGTGTGCTTGTCCTTGCTCGTCCTTGGAAAATCGTCTCCCACACTCATCTATCATCTGCAATAGGGAGAGAATCCAAATATATCAGGGACATCTTAACAAAGAAATAGATTAAGGAGAGGATATGAAGGCCAAAAATAACATAGCAAATTGCAGTACTTCTTTGCGAATAAATTACTCCAACAGAAAACAACTCACTCAAATTCTCTGGACAGGCCAGTTTCATAATGATCTGATAAACCTTCCGAAATAAAAAAATAAATAAAAACAAAAGGGAGACACCCTAGATCTAGCCGGTCACCGCAGCCAGGTCGCCGTAGTCCACACCGGCGGCTGCATTTACCGCCGGGCCACTGTCGCTCTCATCGTTGCCGAGAGAGGGTAGGATGATGGCAGCGACAGGCACAGAGAGGACGAGGCGCGAGGGAGGAAGGCAGCGGCGGATTGGGTTCGAGAGCCGGGACAGGAGAAGAATACGTTGGGGAGACTTGAGATGGACGTTTATATACGCTGGTACATGCGGCTAATTTCTTCGGAGGGTAATAGCAAAAGCCTATTTCCAACCCGCAAAAGGAATTCGTCATCTATACCCCTTTATAATGCACCTAAGCATTATTTTCTACGTCCACCCCAAATAATGCACCCCACTAGAGATGGTCTAACCTTCATGCACCCAGCGAAACGTCCCCAAAAACTTGCCTCCATCAAAATTAACCTCTCGGATCTTTCCTCATCTTTACTCACCCACATCCGATGGCCATTGTTTAATGTGTCTAACTCATCCTCGTGGCCCACAATGATCTCCCCACCTCCAAAGATCATCTCAAGGAAAAGAAACAAATATCCTGGAATTAAGGAAAAGAAAACAAACGTTCTAGAAAAGGAAAAGACTATATATTACGTGCTGGAAAAAGGAAACTGGAAGACAGGGCACTATACTAGTAGCAAAAGGAATTTCCAACCATATCAAAATTTGCCAAATCTCCTTGAGGCTTGAAAACTGCGCTCATCTCCTACAGCAAGTCATAACAGAGATTAATTAAGCCCTTTTCTTCGTAGATTTCTTGTGAGGTTTCTTCTGGGGCTTCAGCTTATTTGATGCAGAGGACATGTTCTCTTTGTCTTTCCTTCTTTTCTTTTCCTTCTTCACCTCGTACATTGAGATTGCCTGGTTTCGAAAATTAGATACAGAAGCTGTTGGTTCACCCAATCAAAAACAGAAATACTAGGGAACGGTATACGAAATATTTTTTTTTAAATAATGTATTTTATAAATCAAATTACGATATTAATACGGAGAATTTTTTTTTCCAGAATTAATACTCAATCGTCGAATCGCATGACGACAACCGTATAATCGCCAGACCGTATGGCGAAATTGTGGTCCTCGCCGAATGGACTGGCGACAAACTAATCGTCGCCGAATGGAACGGCGACATGTGAGTCGTCGCCGAATGGAACGGCGACATGTCAGTCATCGCCGAATGGAACGGCGACATCAAGTTGTTGCCCAATCGAACGGCGACAACTGTCCGAAGATATTCGTCTGCAATTCAAATTAATTCAAATTAGAGTTGGGTTCGAATTTTGGAAAAATTTCAAACACAATGGTTTGAAATTTTTTATTCCATACATGTTTAATTTTTATTATTTTGGAATTTCAATTTTTGAAGATGCGAAAGTTATTTTGAAGTCTAATTTGGAGGCAAATGCATTTGGAATTTTTTTACATGCAACTAAAATTTTTTGAAACTCATGAAAATTATGCTCTTTAAAATTGGAGCCAAAATCGGGATGTCGCATCGTTGGATCAACCTTAGATGGTCGAATCGATGATGCGCAAATGAGAGCGCGGATGTCCGTTTATTCAAAGACCGCCGTAATAATAACAGTTAACACTCTTTTAGAAAAATAAATAATACTATTTAAAAATATCATATTCACAGCACTAATACGCCAAAAATATATGATAAAAATAATACAGTTAGGCCAATCGGACGTGAAATTTACAAAGATCGTTGTCGAATAATAAATTTGTGTGGCAAATTTGTGGTGCTAATTTATATATGTGATTAGTCGTTCGATTTTTTTGTATAATGTTTGTATTTTTTAATTCAAATAGCAATACTCAAAAATTGCAAGAATATACTTGTACCCTACATGAAAAGTCGGTGTCGGTTTAACGGTTGTAAGGATTGCATATTTCAAAGTAGGGTCAATAAATTTAGAAAAATTCCTATTTATCGATCGTAATTAATGAGGTGTTTTACAAAATTATTTGTCGATTGATTTTTTAGGAAAAAATCAAATTTAAATAGTTCGCCATTATCCTTGATTGTGCTACAAACTTGACAACAAATCATAGTATCATTCGATAAAATACAACATGGCTTACATAATTGATAAAGCGGGATACAACATAACTCACAAAACCGTACATCCTTGATCGTAGTCTTGGTATAGGGCATGGTGACAAAGATAAAAGTCATCTTTTGGTGGAAGTGCTTGAGCGTCGGGGTGGAGGTGATACTGAAATCGTCATCATCGGCGTCATCATCGTTTATGCGATCGGAGCTAGCCCGCCTCTAGTGTTAGTTGAGCGTTCTCTTGCGTTGTTTCTTGGCGGCCTGTCGTGGAAGTGATTGAACGTCGAGGTGGAGGTGATCTGAAATCGTCATCATCGTCGTCATCGGCACTTGCATAGTTAGGAGCAAGCCCACCTTCGGTGGTAGTTGAGCGTCCTCTTGAACTTGCCGATCTGGCGATATTGTGTCGATCTCTACCCATCCAATTAGACCAACCTGCGTCTTCTGCGCCAACCGGGCATCACATCACCGCCAATAGCTTATACATCGCTAAGAATTCAGGATATTTTTGTTCAAGAACTCTTCATCCTCCGGGCGACTAACACACCAAACGAACGTACGAAATAGTGAACTTATGTATAATCCTAAAGAGATTAGTAAGGTGACCAAATATGAAATAACTAACCTGAATATGCTCTGCATACTGATCGGGCAGCATCAGTACCCTGTAATTTCTTCTTGAGAAGCCTGCAGCAGAAGGGTGGTCGGCTAGTTCACATACCTTGACATATCTTTGACGCCACCATTGCAAGTGCACCTTGGTCGTTGGTGGTCACGAGGTTGAGCACTGAGGTTGTCAAAGCTTGCCTCCGCAATGTCGAGCGCCACTCTTGCAATTTGGACACCGCTTACTTAGGTTCTCCTCCTTGAATGGATCGTCCTTCCCACCACGCGTGACTGCAACATGCAAGTAAGAGCTATGCTACTCATATCGTGTCCACGAAAATTGTCGCTAGAACTATCAACCATGGTGAAGAAGTGTGAGTGAGAGGCTGCATTATGTGCTCTGCGGTTTGGCCTTTTATAGGCCCGGCGGTGGTTTGTGGACTAAGTGTTGGAATGTAAGATTGAAATATCTGATCGATTCGATCTCGGCAAAGTGAGGTCTCGTGTTGTCACATCGGTCCAAAAAAGTTAGAGCGTTGGCGGTGTTGTCAAATCGGTCCAAAAAATATGCAGAATACTTGAATGAAATAAAACGTGATGAAAGGATAATAAATGGCACGAAATACTAAATCATACATTAAGTGAGGAAGTATGAAGCATGTACATGACGACAACAAACTGATGTACTACCCCTGACCACCCCCCTGAGCACCCCTACCACTAGCACGACCTCTCTTCGGCCTACGTCTTTGCCGCCGTGATCGTCCAAAGGTCGCGTGTGTGCCTCCTGGGACGGTCGCGCCTGCCCGTGTCTGAAGGGCTATCTGCATTGCCGGCGATGCTCCGGGAGGCAACGTGTACCGTGGGAGGTGCCGTAGTCTCTTGCGTCATCTGCGTCATTTGGAGAAATGCGTGAATCGTCCACTGGCGGTCTTGAGTCCATCGCGTCTTGGAGAAGAATCGATCCGCCAAGAGTCTTGATCGGCGTGCCACGAGGCGAGTCGACGGCGAGAACTGTGCTCCAACGTGGGTGCAACCTCTGATTCGGTAGTAACATATAATCATACTTAGATGATACTTGTACGAAATGTCAACTATTGAGTTTTGATCGACTTACCTGGTGTGGGGACCATGGTGGGACCGCGTGGTTCCTGCCAACTGGACCCTCCAGCCATGTCTGGGGCCGGAGGCACATGGGTGTGGAAGTTGGACTCTGCCTCCACAGCGTACGAAGGAGCTGGGGCCGGTGTGTGGTAAGAAGGCACGCGTGGCGGCCTGGAAGAGGTACCACGGTCAGTCGCGTCTGTGTGGCGACAAGAACCGAGCTCCACGATCCGTCGAGTCCCAGCTACCACGCGTCTCCAAGCCTCTATCATCTCGTCGGTGTAGCGGAGACTCCGTCCACGCACCTACTCAAAATCTGTGACCATCTTGGGTGCAAGTCCTGGCGTGGTCCACCGCCACGTCTGAACAACTCATAAACACAAGGACATACGATGAAGGAATAAATGAAATAACGTATGAAGTAAGACTTACCATCGCGTGCATGGCTACTCCTGCCTGGCCTGGGTACAAGTCTACTACGCTCGGAGCGTATGTGTGGGTCGGTGGCTCCTCCACAAGTAGGAGACGTGTACGCGTCCGTGGCACGTACCAGGCTAGGTACTGCTGGTAGGAGGAGTAGTCGTACGGCGTGTCCTCACCGACGACATCCTCTAGAGCGTCATCCCACTGATCGAGCCACGGCGCCATCCTCTGAGCCAAGATCGCCATGGTCTTCCGAGGTCCATGGGTGGAGAACCTGAAGAGAAATCCACATTTTTACAAATATAACATAAGTATTTAACAAACTTGTTAGGGGAGTAACTCACGAGTGCACTCTCTCCGCGACGATCCTGAAGGAACCGGACCACCGCAAAGTCCAAATCGCCTCATGACTCATTGCGCGCGTAGTCCTCCACGAAGACATCGAAGATGAGCTTCTTCCTAGTAAGCCAGTAAGTCTGGTCCCTGTAGCATAGTGCAGAGATCCCCCCTGCCATCGCTCTCTCCACTACACGACGCTCGCTGTATGGGTCCCAGATCACCTGCTCTGCCTGTAGGTGGTCAAACGCCTCCGTGAAGGAGTGGTGCGCCGACGTACTGCAGATCCGCCACCGTGGCTGCGATGCGGAAAAAGTCTGTAAGCATATGTGATTGCAAAAAAACCAAATAAATATTCGAATGACGTGCATCGTCGCCTAGTCCAAAGGGAGCCCATCGTCGGACGGTCGATCGCATCACCGCCATACATGTCGGCGGTGTAGTGTCGAGGCTCAACAAAGGGTCGACCCACAGGGAAACGCTCGAACGACCAGAGCTGAAGAAGAAGAGGCATCCCTGCGAGATTGGCGGCCTTGCTTTTCTTCACGCACGCGTCGTAAAGGGCGCGATGCGTGGCGACAAGGACCGCCAACCCCGTGATACCCGGAACGGCGTCCGTGTCAAGATCGGCAATGGCCCGTGCATGGGCTACCCATCACGCGATCGACATCGCCGCCGTGAGTCGGCGTGAACATGACCCACCCAACAACCAAAGTAGATAGGCCTCAAGGTGCCGTGCAAGCTGGTAGGCCGTGGGCATCGCCGCCATCCGTTGCACCTGCGACAATCAAAATAATTTAGTATCAGTTAATGTCACATGAATGTAGAATAATATATTTATGTACTCTTCGCTAACCTCGAATCGAGCCAACCACCTCCTCGATGGGCCATGCCTCTTGCCGATCCCAATTTACGGATCAACAGCACCACTCCGGCAAACCTCTCCTCCAAGTCCGCCACCCACCCAAGAGAGTCACCGAGGGTCCGATCGGTGTCGGTGATCGACAACCCGGTAAGCATGGCGGCGTCCTGCGCAGGTCACCGTCACCTCGCCAAAGGGAAGGTGGAAAGTGTGCGTCTCGGCCTCCAACGGTCGACCAAACACGCCCGATGAGGGAACGATCGAATGGAAAACGCCGCGGCCGCTCTGGACCGTCCTCACCCTCGGCACGATCGTCGGGCACACTGCGTCCTCGGTGACCCTCAACCATGCGAGCGAGAGGAAGCAACCCAAAGACGTGCCAACCTATGGATGCAAACAAAAATTTGCATTATTTAAATATCGTCATCAAACATCAAATTATGTGAACAAAAAACATGTAAAGTATTTTTCCATGTAAGTGCAACTCACATGGTGTGAAAGCGTGGGTCAACACACCATGCCTTCTTAGGCACTCGGATCCGCAGCAGAGGCACCTTATCATTGCCTTACATCGTGTGGATTTAACGCACAGTGCCGCCGGTCCACGGAAGAGTCCGATGACCCGGCTGCTCCATCCCTACAAGTAATTAATGAAATATTTATTATACTAGACATGTAATAAACACGACATATATATAAATAAAACGAAAGAAGCGTACAACATAAATAATGAAGCTTGAAAAAATATGACAAACACTGCATATATAAATAAAATGAAAGAAGCGTACAACATAAATAATGAAGCTTGAAAAAATATGACAAACACTGCATATATATATCGAAATACATAAGCGTCCAACTTCAATAATATTACATGAGATCCCACAATCATGAATAAGATTACATAAATAAGATTACATAAATAACCATGACGAGTTGATGGATTGCACCAATCACACATGCTGCCGGCATTGATTTGCCTTGTGGCCATACTCACCGCACTCAGAACATCTCCTAACATAGCCACCCACTTCGGATTCATCCATGTCGTTGCGAATGTGCCTACTCGTGGGCGACGGACCGCCTTGGCACACCTCCGTAAGGTCGGATCCGTGAGCAGATCGCTCATCTCTGTAATCACGGTGAAATCACCATGTGTACGAAACCACGGAACTCCCGGACGGTATGGACAACATAATCCTTCAAGTAGAAAGGGGACACGTGTTGCGGCGTATTCATCCCAATCTGCCCACAAGCAGCTATCACATGTGAACAAGGGATGTGGAGAAGTTTTGGCTTGTTGCAGGTGCATTCGCACCATCCACCGCCCCTTGGCCTAGATTTACCTCATGTGTAATAACACCGTGTTGGTTCCCAATCCACCTTTGCACCAAGAGTCACTTCAAATCGGTACTTAGTAATTCCGAAGCTACGCACTACATGTTGCTGAGCTTTCATACTTCGTTCCTCCATGTAGGCCATCATCTGGTAACAATACGGTGTTTGCATTGTCGTGGCATGAAGAACAGCCTCCGCATGCCTTTTCTGAAAATAGGCAACTATGCCGTGCAACATGCCTTCCAGGATGGCCACTAGTGGTAGCGGACGGAGCCCTCTTATGACCCAATTGTAAACCTCGGCTATATTCGTTGTCATGACACCAAACCTGATCAACACATATCGGTTAGTCTACCAAGTCGATTTGTTAAACCATCGTAAATAACATAATTTACTGTACTAACCTGGCGCCACCGGTGTCATGGAGCAATGCCCACTTCTCCAGAGGTTCCGCCTCTATCCAGTGCGAGAAACACTTTATGTTCCTTGACGTTCGTCTCCTCGTATTTGGAGGATCGAGCTCTCCGAGTGGTGCTAGCCTTTTGGGTGGGCAATCATTCGGCGCAGGTGGTTGCTTCTTCATCTCTTCCACATGTGCACTAGTGTCTTTGCTCCAACTCAAATAAAAGCACGTTGAACTTATGTGGTGATTCGCTTGCACAACCTCTTAAAGAGGTTCATCAATTTCTTACTCCTGAACTGCCTGAAGAAATTTGCTCCCAAATGCCTCATGCACCACCTGCTCTGCAAGTCACGCCATGGGAATGGCTCATCAGGGTCCTCTTGTAGAGTCTTAATTGCGAAAGAATACCTTTGTGGCGATCATGAATGATGCACATGTTGGGCGATTACCAACTACCCCAAAATTCAAATGTCTAAAAAACCACAGCCAGCTATCCCGGTTCTCACCCTCAACAAAAGCAAAGGCCAATGGAAGTATGTGGTTGTTCGCATCAACTGCAATGGCCGTTAGAATCTGTCCCTTGTATTTTCCAGTCAAAAATGTACCATCAACACAAAGCAATGGACGTCAGTACCTGAATGACGCAATGCAAGGACCCAACGAAAAAAACGCACGACGAAACGTGCAGATCCCGTTGCCATCTTCTACACTTTCGTCGAAAGCGGTGTATGTGCCAGGGTTTGTTTGCTTCAAGACATCAAGCACACGAGGTAGGTTGCAATATGAAGCCTCGTATGTGCCAAACCTCTTCTCCAATGCTTTTTGCTTCGCACGCCAGGCCATCGAGTAACTTATCTGGTACTTAAATGTTCTTAAGATTGCTTTCTGAATATACGAACACTCAATGTCCCGTTTCTCAATGATTTCATTGAACATTACGCTAGCAATTAAAGCTGCATTCAGGTTGCGGTGTTTCACCAGAACATTTTCTAATCTGCATGTGTGCTCCTCTACTCGTGATGCAATCCAATACGTCTCGTATTTCGGCTTGTATTCATGAACTCGAAATTCACATCCATCATTACGCACTTCACCGTGTACCTATCCGCTGGACAAGACAACCGGAACTCTCTCTGCGATAATGCCCAAAGCCTCACCGCCAATTTCAATTGTAATTGTTCAAAATATTTGATTCACCGAATGGAATTGGTACCATACTCCCAACGCGACTCATGGCCCCATGAAACTCTCATACCGAATTATTTTGCTTGTTCCATTAAATCGGGGATGGGTACATTCGCTTCCCCAATACTATCATGCATTTCAACATCATCACCATCATCTTCCTCTTCCTCATCTTCGCGATGCCATCATCACATTCCAACAATTCAGCTTCATCTTACGCGCCATACGGTCAACTAACTCCAAATGATCAACAAGTTGCTCGATCTCCTCCCTTCATCACCGACCTTCGGCATTTGTTGTATCCCTATTATCATCCCCTCTGCTACCTCAATCGGCACCACTTCACGAACTTGTTCACTCTAGCCGATGTCTTCGCTCTCGCTCATATCACTAATATTCACCTCTTCTCTAGGGCAAGCCTCGCACCAAAGATCACACAGTCAAGACGAGATCCCTTGCACCACCTTAACCATTTACGCCACGGTATGTCCGATCTACTTTCTTCAACTCCCAAATAGCGGGTCACCATTGCTTCGTGAATAAAACTTGGATGGTAACAGAATAAACACTTGGATCCAAAGAAAATATTGGGTCAACCAAAGTTTCATATCACGAATGCTAACACTCTCGGGGATAGAGTGCTCAACCATGGTCACCAAAAGTTGCTTAAATCAACACCATTCTGCGTACTTTTATTTCACCATCGCCATAATATACCCTAAATTTAATCTGGATCGACATTATCATGACGATATAGACAAAATAAATTTTTAGATGACCACCAAAATGTAATATGAATAATTTAAATTGAACAACGCTAATTAACTATCGCACTACAAATACTACAATATTATAGTTCATATCTAATACCGCGAGTCTACAAAAGAAGAACCGATTAAATTAAATCTAATATCAACCCTAATATTTTCATACAACATTAACCTACAATATTTTACTACGCAATTAAAAAAAGTAATATCAACAATTTAACTACAACAACGTTAATTAACTAACGCACTACAAATACTATAATATTAGAGTTCATATCTATTATCGCGAGTCTACAAAAGATGAACCGATTAAATTAAATCTAATATCAACCCTAATATTTTCATACAACATTAATGAAGCTATTTTTTTCTACGCAACTAAAAAAAGTAGTATGAATAATTTAAATTGAACAACGCTAATTAACTATCGCACTACAAATACTACAATATTAGAGTTCATATCTAATATCGCGAGTCTACAAAAGAAAAACCGATTAAACTAAATCTAATATCAACCCTAATATTTAAATACAACATTAACCTACAATATTTTTCTACGTAACTAAACAAAACACAAAATTTTGATTTTACCTTTTTTATTTTCTCTTCTTCCTCTTTTTTTCTCCGGAGTCTCTCACTCCCGAGCTCCCGGACGCCTTCCTCATGAGCTCCGGCGCCTTGCTCCTCCCTCCCTCTCCCGGCTGCCCTCCCCCTCTCTCTCGCGCGGCCTCCCTCCACTCGCCGGCGACTCTCCCTGGCTCTCTCTCTCTCTTTTCCCTCGGCTTACCCCCTCGCGCCCGAGGCTGCGCACTTTTCTTGCCGATTCTGTCGCCACACCGTTTGGCGATGTCTTCATGTCGCCACACGAGTCGGCGATTATTACACGTGTCGCCATACGGTTCGGCGGCAACTTTATGTCGCCACACGGTTCGGCGATTACCCGTTTGTCGCCCAACCGTCGGCCGAATACCCGTTTGTCGCCCAACGGTCTGGCGATTACACAGATGTCGTCATGCGGTTCGGCGATTGAGTATTAATTCTGGAAAAAAAATTCTCCGTATTAATATCGTAATTTGATTTATAAAATACATTATTTAAAAAAAAATTCAACGGTATACCGTTCCTTAGCTTTCCTACGGTACAGATTTTGCGACCAGCTCGGCCGCGGCGCGTTTGGCACGGTGTTCATAGGTGCTTTGCGCAACGGCGAGAAGGCCATCACTGTCAAGCGGCTGGAAAAGCTCGTGGAGGATGGTGAACGGGAGTTTCAGAGGGAGGTGCGCGCCATCGGGAGGACGAGCCACTGCAACCTGATGCGCCTCCTCGGCTTCTTCCACGAGGGCGCAAACCGCCTCCTCGTCTACGAGTTCATGCACAACGGCTCCCTCGCCGACCTCCTCTTCAAGGGCACCTCCTGCCCGGCGTGGCCCGACCGCATCGGCGTCGCGCTCGATGTCGCGTGGGGGCTGCACTACCTCCATGACGAGCTGGACAGCCGCGTGATCCATTGCGACGTCAAGCCGTAGAACATCCTCATGGACGCAACCGGCACGGCCAAGATCACCGACTTTGGGCTCGCCAAGCTGCTCCAGCCCGACCAGACTCACACCTTCACCGACGTCCATGGCACGTGTGGGTACCTAGCCCCCGAGTGGTATCGGGGCACTGACGGTGAAGGCCAACGTGTACAGCTATGGTGTGGTGCTGCTCGAGATCGTGACGTGCAAGAGGAGCATGGAGATGGAAGAGACCAGCGAGGAGCGCACGCTGATTGAGTTGATGCACGAGTGTCTACTGAGGGGTGAGGTGAAGAGGGCCATGAGCAGCAACGAGATGGTGGAGGCAGCGGCCGTGGAGAGGGTGGTGAAGGTGGGGATCTGGTGAGTGCACGGGGAGCCTCAGTCAAGACCGTCCATGAAGAGCGTCATCTTGATGCTGGAAGGACACTTGAAGGTGCCATTTCCTCTGCCTCCCTCTTCTACTTGATGGATGATATTGAAAGATGTAGCTAGCATTTCCTTTTATTAGAGGTTTCTATGTAGTGGTGTACAATTTTTGGGTATGCAAACATAAGAGAGTTTCTTTGTGGGGGATGCTTTTCACGGATAAATTTCATGACGTTCCACAAACGTTTCATTAATACATTTCATGTGGTTTCATTATATAGATTCGCATTTACGTTTACTGTTTCATCAGGTATTGATAGTGTGTACGACTATGTTTTAGTATATTTCATGTTTCAGGACTAAGTTTCACACATAAGTTTCATGATGTTCATAGTGTTTCATCCAGATATACGAACCCTGTGAAACACGCTTGATTTTTTTGAATATTTGACAAATCTCATGAAACTGGTTTTCATTTGTTTTTCCCTGGAACTTGTGAAACTTTAAAGTTGGCCTTTTGAAACTCAGTTAAAATTATTTTGAATTTCGTTTTAAATCAAGTTTCAGATTTGAAACTTGACAAAACTTGTAGTTTAATATTAGGAACTCATTGAAATTTATTGAGACTTACTGAAATATTTATAAAATATATTTGAAACTCTTTTGAAACCTACGAAACTGAAACATTATGAAACATATAAGTACACTATGAAATCTTGTGAAACAACATGAAACCTATCTAGGTGAAATTTAGCTGTGAAACATACTATACCGTTGGAATCAATTCCAACGGTATAGCGTGCAGTAGTACCACTCAATCAAAAAGGGCGCACCACCAGAGATGGTGGACGAAAAACAATTTGATGCAAGAAATTGAGTCCTGAAGCTTGCCTTGATGACCGGTGTTACTCAGACACCGGTGTCAAATTTTTTTGTAGAATCGAACATCTCAAATCCAAGTTGAATTCTATCACCGTGTCCGATTCCGAGTCTCTTGTTCGTGTCCAAGTAGCACTGTCGCTGACATCAATCTGTTCCTGAGAGCTTTTGGCGAGTAGTGTGCTAAGGATTTTGTCATTTTGCTGCTTCTCCCGGTTGCCCATCCCTTTCCCTTCAACAACAGGGAGGAACTACAGAAACGAACAATTCAGCTAATACGCAATATAGCCCATGAAGGCACATACGTTCAGAGAAGGCAAAGGAGTTCAGGTTAAACAAAAAAAAAACCTTTCTATGCTTGCCAGGGTGCTTCGGAGGTTTCTCGCTAGGCAACTTTTCATCAAACTTCCCACCACTTGCCGTTGCTGATGAAGCCATGCCAGCAACATCCTCAAGATCTTCTTTTATAGATTTTTCAGGTAGATCGGCTTTAGTTCCCGTAATGGGCAAAGCTGTGGCAGCAACCTTTATATGACTGCACATAAAAAAATATTTGGGAAGCTGTTAGATGAGAAAGGACAGCTAATGAATACTAATACAAAGTTCTTTACTAATGTACAGAAGGAAATCATAAGGTATAAGCAAGATATTGGTCACTAGGAAAAAATCACAACCTTGGCAAAGCGCTAGCTTTTGCTGATCTCTTTAAGTTCTCTAGTGAGTCTAGTCTGTTCTTTCCTTGTTTCTCTACCTGCTTCTTCTTCTCATCCCTTCTTTGAGCAGAAGGATCAACACCAGGCTCTGTAACAAAACCAATAGTCAACTAAAAGGGCACAGTACAGACAGACGAGGTTTAGGACACGCACATTTCTCATTGAATAGCATAGACAACGAGAACTTGTCAGATCCAGCCAGTACTGTTCTACAAAAATATCCATCTTAACCACATCAACTGAAGTCACATCGCACTAGAGATGGAGTAGAAACTATTATTTCACAACTAATATGTGAGACCCCGTTTAAACAAACAGAAACCTTCATGTAATCACTGTATTAGTCCTATGATCAGTGGCTAGCACTCACATATTTACAACATTCATATCACAACCACACTCGAGAGACAAACAGATAACCACACAAAAAGGAATAATTATATAGAGGCTAGTACAATACAAAAACTGAACAGCGGAAACAAAAGAGAGTCAAGTAAACTACAAATAGCCTCGTGGTTTGCCCACTAACCCCAGCCAACTGACTCGGCAACACCTAGAAGAAACCATCGTCAAAAGCCCAGTGACCTGCTTGGAAATAAGAATCATATAGCAGATCGAAGCCTTCATCCTCTGAGACAGCAGATGCAAGGTTGAGTACATTGGTACTCAGCAAGACTTGTAGTGTTTCATAAATGCAATTAATTAAATATGTAGGCTAAAATAAAAGACAGGCTACAGGTTATTTTGCAGTTGCATAAAAATTTAAATGTATGAATATAATAGATTGCAACATCGCATTTTTAAATAAGCAATCGAGAATAAAAAATATTAAGTAAATATCCAAGCCTTACAACCTAGTCTATCCGACTGCAAGGTCCACAACGTCGATCCTTTGACATAAAAGATGGTTGCTAAAATATTTTCCAAACCAAACCCCTTTTTCAGAAAATACCAAAAAGACTCTAACATTGGAATGACTTCACCAAGTGCCCATGACCGCGGCGCGGCTAATTGATTAGATCTTACACTCTGCAGAGGTGTACAGCTTTACCCACAAGGAATGATCAACCTTTTCGCCAGGCCAATTAACACACTTCCTTTGGTGTGTCAGCAAGGAGATCATACATGGCCGTTACATTATTTAGACGTGGCTTTGAACCAGCCCGAGACGTTTGGCCCTCGCCATGGAAATAGAAACACTCACCCAAGCCGTGGATCCACTTTCATCACACTCAACACCACGTTTCTGTTCATGGCAAGACGTACACTGTTGCATTGGTATGTAGAAACACATACAAGCAGACTTGACCGGAATGGCTGTTCTATCTCCCGCCTTCCTTAGATGCAAAGCCACATCTAAATAACTTAATAGGCTAAGACTGCCCCACACCAGCCCTCGTGGTCGTACGGAATTCTTGGATCTATAGTGTCCCATTGCTCGGTCCTTAATCCGACACGGGTGATACTCCATCCTACATTACGTGCATTTCCCTTTGCACAAACGGCTATTGCCAATAATCACCCGTGTCAAATCATAGTTTTATTTTGGGGTTTTTAGTAAACTACTTGAAACCATTTCCCAAAAAGGACCATACATTGGTTGAAAAGACTGAAAAGACATAATGGATAGCTTAAGCAGGAATATTATGCTAGCGATTATACCCAAAATGATATTAAGGATGTCTAGCTCATACTAAGGTTCAAGGTTCACATGTCCATACAGATAAGGAAAACTATAATGTACAGGAATAACTACAACTTCTACCCAACATAGCATTTTTATGGAGAATTACCCGAATGCATAATACATTGACAAAAACAACATATTGTAGGTAAATTATCGGGTTCAACATGCTCAAGGGGGTGCTTGCCTTGCAGCTCCCTGTCAGGCTCAAATTCTGGATCTTGAACAAGGTCGTCTTCCTCCTCGGGAATGTCGGGGTCTACACGTTTCGAAAAAGAGGAATAAAAGAAAATCAATAAATTGCAAAATGGGCAAAAAGAAAACAGACAGCAAGATAAACACAAACTTAAACCAAGACAGGGTTTATTTTTTTATGAATTATCTTTATTTGAATTTCAAATTCAAGATGGAAAAATTATTTAGATTAACAAAAATTAGTTCTTTTGCTTCCTTAGAGGGTGATATGCAAGAGCAGCACTGAACTGCAACTCTCTGCTCTTTCTCTAATTCACATTTTGAACTGCAAAAACTATATCACATACATTGGACAGCACTCCTAAGGTGTTTCCCTAAATTTTTGGGTTTAGATGAGACATAAAACTTACTGTTAAAAAGGTTTATATGAAACTACGACTCATGCTACAGGAAACTGGACTAAAAAGGCATAAGGAATAATTAACACTTAGGGCTATTATACTCATGAAAACTAGATGAAGAACAACTTGTAACTAAAACATTTTCCTGAAATATAGTAGTACATACTTTTAATATCATTTCTACGCTATCCCTCACAAAATTCTCACTTAAGACGAGTTATTCTACAACACATTGAACATGCTTAAGTGTTTCCACTATTTTGAAGACATAACAGTTAGGCTTATGTTGCTAGCTCACTTTATATGCAAACCTTTACAGAATGATATTCTTTTACCAGAACATAACAGCATGGACTTTGTGGAGTACTACAATGCTATTTTCACAATTCTTTTCATTTAGATACTTCATTTTATTTGCTATTGAAAAGGCCTAAATGACCACAAAAGTAATCCTACGACATTTCAACTTCCACTTTCAATTGTGGCCAAATCACTCATCAACTTTTATTCATTTTTATCGTATTATCAGGGCAGGGTCTTATAAACATTTTAAACCTTGTTTTGGATTATTTTGACTTAAGCATAATAGATTACACCTACATCTATTGTTGAAATTATTATTTTCCTTAATTAGAAAAACATGAACCATATCTTTTTCCTAAGTATTTTCACATGAATAGATCTCTATTAGCATGTGACCCTACAAAAATAAATCTTATACATTGAATCTTCAGTTTATACAAGTTTTATCTATTTATTCCTTTTTCATATTGACATTTCATTCTATTTGAACATGATGTATAGTAAAGTGACATGTAAATATTTTTACATATTTGAAATGCTTAATGACTAGGGATTTCATAAAAACTCATCTTATTCTATTTCAAGTTTATTTGAATACGTGTTATTCAAATGGCAATATTTATACCTATGTGTTTCTTTAAAACTCTAACACCGTACAATACTCATCTTTAAACCATTTTTGCATATTATGAATCTCTAGGATTTTACATGATTTTAGAAACTATTTTCACTATTTTTGGAGCTATGGTTCAAAAGTTATTAACATTTGAATCTAGTCGGTTTTGAAAAATAACCCAGAAAATCAAAACACGCCTTCATTGTTTGGAAAGCTGGTTTCTCTGCGCACGCACTGGCGCATTCAAACACGCTCGCTCACTGATAGGCGGGGTCCACTGGTCAGCGAAACAAGACAGGGGCTACGGTTCTTGGCTCGCCGCCGGCGAACTAGCTCCAAAGCGGCGGAATGGGTGGCACCACGAGGTTCAGCGTGGCAAGGCGCACCTAGGGGTAGCACTATTTCATCTAATGGTGGTCGGGAAGATGGTCACCACCGCGAGGGTTCGGCGGTGCCATGGCCAAATCGGCAGAAGCTCCGCTAGCGGCCGATTTCCCGACATGTGAGGGCTGGGTGAGCATCAGGGGGACAAAGGGGTTTGGACTTACCCGATGATTTGGTCGAAGAAGGTCTGAAGACAGCTACCAACAGTCACCAACCATGAAGAAGAAGAGCGACGGTGTGGGGTTGCTGCAGGCGAAATAGAACGAAAATGAAGGTTGATCAGTAACTCTGCGATGCTAAGGAAGCTCTAGGTGGAGTTGATTCGAAGGAATGAAGGCAGATCGACCGAATCACCGATTTCCCCCTTTTCGAGCTCTTGCGAAAGAACGAGAAGGAAAAGCTTCGTGTGAGGCTCTTGGCTCAAAAGAAAAGCAAAGGAGAGACGAGGAAGTGCAATGCGACGCGAAGGAATGCTTTTAGCTAGCAGGAAGTGATCGCGTTTGGGTGCACACCGGTCGTTAAACTCGCGTCGAAAGCGGCGAAGTGGCGCGACCTCTCCTCCAGCGCTGTGCGACGAAGGACGATCAAGCACAGGTGCGGAAGAGCTGGCACGCGACGTGGACGACGACAATCGCTTCGGACGGGAGACGCCATCATCTCACCTCGATTGGGAGAGAAGAAGAGAGGAAAAGAGCGTGCCTTGTGGCTGACGAGCGGGTCCAGGCCCCACTGGCAGTGACTGCGCTCCTCCCTTTCAGCTCGCCAGCGCGTCAAGTGAACACAGACGTCGGGCCCAGCTGTCAGCGAGAAGAGGTGCAAATGTGACCAGACCGAACAAAACTCGCCATACTTTGCATTTATTCAAGGGTCATTCGATGCCCAAACTTCATGAAATTTTTTTAATAAAGTTTAATGGGAGTCATGAGTATCCTGAAAAATTTTGAGACCAAAATAACCTCTATATTATTTATGTAAATTCTGACACGGTACACTACCCAGATTTTTCATTTTCAGATTTTGATTTATTCAAAGTCCCATTCTATAACATCTATTTTTGAAACTTTTTTTAAAGGTTTAGTTCCTTCTAAAGGTACTGCCATAAAATTTTCAAGTCAAAACCTTGAGTATTTATTTTATAATAATTCTAACATTCTATTTTCCAATTTCCTGAGGCCTCTGTATTTGAATTTTTAAAAGGCTTAAATGGACTTATTAATTTATTAAAATTTTACAAGTGGTAGGATCTATACTCAGGGCACTATGGTAATTTTCTAAGCTCCAGATAGGCATCTACCACTTTCTTTTAAATTTTAACCTTACTGTTTCTAGTCAAAGGAGTGATTATATACTTTGTTCATTCCTTTTCCTTTGCATGTAAAATTTATTTGTTGATCACACTGAGTTACCAGCACAGCTAAGGTCACATAGTAAATTTTTCTAACTTTTTACATCTACCTTTTTATCTTTTTCCTTTTTCTCAATGTCTCTCAACCAATTTTCATGCAACACAAAAACCCAAGAAAAATCAAATTAAAACAATTAACATCAGTAAAACTCAGAAATATGTATATTCCAATTTAATTCGTACACTTTTACTGTTTTGGATTTTCTGGATGTTACAAATCCACCCCCTTACAGAAATCTCGCCCCGAGATTTGGCAAGTCAAAGGAAACAGAGTCTAAAAGAAATATGAAAACTCTTCCTTGAGTCGATCTTCTTACTCCCAGGTCGCTTCTTCTTCCGTATGATTACTCCATTGAACCTTTAACATCTTACGAGTTTTGTTTCGAGTATGTCGCTCCGCTTCCTCAAGAATTTTGATGGGATGCTCACGATAAGTCAAGTCAGGTTCCTCAAGATTGGTTAGTAACGCCCCTAAGCCTTTAAGCTCATTCACTATGTTATTGAAACTTGAGTACATCCCGTTGATGTTCTCATGGGGTAACATAATTAAACTCTGATATTTGATTCAAAGAATATGTAATTTGGCTTCCTTGACCGCTGATGTTCCCTCATGGATTTCCGAGAGGGTATTCCAAATCTCATAAGTGATCTCAAGGTTGCTCACTCGATTGAATTCATCTGCATTCAAGGCTCTAAATAAAATATTCATAGCTTGAGTATTGAGGTGAGAATTTCGCTCATCTTGATCAATTGTAAGTGTGGGATCAAGTGACATTGTGAAACCTTCACTAACAATTCTCCATATGCTTAGGCTCATAGTCTTGAGATAAACTGTCATACGTATTTTCCAATACGCATAACTTGTGCCATCAAGGAAGGCTGCCTTGCCTATGGACACACTCTCTAGATAGTAAAGCCTATAAATGAGAGATTATGCTCTGATACCACTTATAGGATCAAGGATAACTGACTACAAGAGAGGTGAATAAGAGGTTTTTAAAATTTTTTGGCTCTAATTCAATTATATGACAAGAATGGTAATTAACAACAATTAAGACTTCAATTGTCTAAGTTTTACTAAAGGCACCAAAGACCTAAGTCTAAACAAGATAACAATCCTAACAAGACAATCAAACACAATGATCACTAAGAATGTAAATAGCACAAATAAAAGTGAACAGTGAACAAACCACAATAAGCACACAAGAATTTTTCCCATGGTCTCAGATACTTGCCGGTTTTCCTTAATGCACGTTGAGGAAGTTTGAACGAATTAAGCTGGCTCCTTGCACAAATGAGCATCCCTCGATCACTAGTGGTAGTTCTTCCCCACTCCAGGTAGGTGAGCTCTGACCTTCACATTGACACTAAGCCTCTTCACAATCTCCTTTGAAGAGACCACCGGTTCTCACGCCTCCAAGTCGTCTAGGAGGCAGCAACCTCCAAGAGAATAGACTATGACGCTCGCTTGAAGATGATCAAGAGTTCTAATGGCTTAAATTAAATGCACACACTTGAATGCTCTCAACTACTAACAAATGTGAAATTTAATGCACTAGAGTGATGAGAGAGTTGCAAGGGCTCAAGAGAAGTTCAATGAGGTTTCTAACATTACCCTTGGTGCAAGTAAGGGAGTATTTATAACTCCCAATAGATTTTTTAGCCGTTGGGGCAGAAATCCCAAAATTCATGCCAAATCCGGCACTACCGACGGCACTACCGCCATGTAAGGGCCGGTAGTGCCGACCACCAGGGCAATGGTCGAATTTTGCATTTAATGCGGTGGGTAGAAGTAGCTGTTACTACAGTACCCTGGCACTACCGCCAACTAAGGCCCAATAGTTCTTCTTGAATCTTAAGAATTATGCCCAAAAACTCATTTCTAGAAAAATAACTACCAGCCTGAGAGGGGTGGTGTCGGCTTTTCGAGCACCGGCAAGTAAATTTGTAAGTCTAAGGGGCCGCGCGTTCCACTCCCTGAATGGTTAGACTCAGAAGCCCAAGGTTTATACTGGTTCGGGCTGAAAGTCCCTACTCCAGTTCCTGTGGCGATATTGTATTGCCTTCGATGCAGGTGACTGCACAGAGTTTACAATCGAGAGTTGGGAGCCTTAGCGCCGGAGTGCTAAAAGACTTAGTTATAAGAGAGAGCCAGAGAGTGAGCCCGCCCCCTTACGGGGGTTCCTGCCTCCTTTTATACAGAAGGAAGGGGCAGGTTACATCGAGAGTTGGGAAAGGACGAGGCGACCTACACTAGGAGCTTCGGTCCTTCGCTCTGTCGACTGGTCGCCGCCCGTCTTGCCCATGCCGGGTCGGTAGTCTAATTGGCCAGGGTGGTTAGGTATTTCACCGGGAAACGGCGTACCTGCTCTCTGTGAACCTTACGAGTGTTAACGTTGCCGTGCATGACGTGGGCATTGCCTCGGGAGAGAGCGTGTCTTCGTATTGTATGTGACCGGCTGATGGGATTGGAAGCATGACTTCGGCAGTCATTAAACCCTCTTGGCAAGGGGCCACCTGCTCTTGTATAGTCACTTCGATTGACCCGTTCGTGGGGCACGTGGCTGTATGATGGTGGGGGGCTTCGACACGCGGCCTTTGGCGGAGGTCACCTGGGCTTGATCGGAGTCGGGGGATCCCGTCCCGTTGTGGAGGTCGGGAGCCCTGCTTGGTCGGAGTCGGGGGATCCCGACCTGCTGTACAGGTCGGGAGCCCTGCCTGGTCGGAGAGGCTCACCCTTTAGTCTTCAGCTTTGGTGATGATGTCGTGGTGGAAGAAGAAGATCCTTTGGCCGAGCTTTGGGCTGAGTACGACCAGGCGATGGCCGAGCTCCGGGAGGAAGAAGCTGTAGCCCGTGATGCTGCTGCCGTCGACGTGCTGCTCGAGGTCGTTCCGAGGCTCGCGGTGGTAAGGGGGGCCCTTCTAGAGGCGATGGCGCGAGGGCGCCGACTGTGAAGCGCGTCGGCATACGATTCCACGGCTGCAGCGGCTGTCCTGTCGACCAGGCAAGGGCCTACCAGCAGGCCGTCGGTGCCACCGATGCCGCACGGATATTTAAGAGGCTTGGCGCGGATAAAGTCCTGCTGTGTAATGTCGGGCACCGATGCGTGGTTATTTTTGAGTCTGTCGGGCACCTCATGTAATGTTGTGTAAAGTTTGAGTCTGCTGGCATATAATGAAATCTGCTTTTCCTTTATGAATGCCTCCGTGATGAGTTTGCTTCGGTTGTTCCTTTTGACCGACTTGTCTTTTTAGAATTGGCGATCGGCGGGTGACCGCTTCCATCTGGGCGCGAGTAGTTGGACGTGCGAACTTATGTTTGTTTTTGGGAGGTATTCGTGTGCTCGTTTAACGTCGTAGCTGGACCGTGCCTTGGTCGGCATGGACGACCGGACTCGTTTAACGTCGTAGCTAGACCGTGCCTTGGTCGGCAGGGATGACCGGATGCCTCTGCGCGAGGTTCGGGTGCCCGAGTTGCTCGTTTAACGTCGTAGCTAGACCGTGCCTTGCGGCAGGACGTTGGATTCGTTAACGTTGCTAGCCGTGCCTTGGGACGGCGACCGGATGCCTCTGCGCGAGGTTCGGGTGCCCGAGTTGCTCATTTAACGTCGTAGCTAGACCGTGCCTTGGTCGGCAGGGACGATCGGATGCCTCTGCGCGAGGTTCGGGTGCCCGAGTTGCTCGTTTAACGTCGTAGCTAGACCGTGCTTTGGTCGGCAGGGAAGACCGGATGCCTCTGCACGAGGTTCGGGTGCCCGAGTTGCTCGTTTAACGTCGTAGCTAGACCGTGCCTTGGTCGGCAGGGACGACCGGATGCCTCTGCGCGAGGTTTGGGTGTCCGAGTTGCTCGTTTAACGTCGTAGCTGGACGTGGCTCATTTTACGTCGTAGCTGGACGTGGCTCGTTTTACGTCGTAGCTGGACGTGGGGCATCCATCCCGAGTCCTCGTCTGGCGAGGGTAGCTGCAAGAGGAGTGGCCGCCGTCTATCCCACACGTATACCCCATCCGCAGGTGTGGGACCTGGAGGGGTGGCGACGCGTTTACCTGCGTTGGTTTGAACGCCGTGCTCATGGAGCTAATAACGGGTAGTCCGAGTGGGTCCTGGGAGGTCCCGCCCAAGGAGGACCCTTCCGAGCGGACAGTCCCAGAGTAGGGTGTCCTGGCCCTGCTGTGGGGCGACCCATAAGAAACCTTTCTTTACTCAATCCCGTATGGGCCCTGAGTCGTCCGCCGACCCAGGGCACAGCTGGCTGTCGCTCATCGATGAGCTCCCGGGAGAGTGTGAAGTATGGTCTCGGACACGAGTAGAGGTGATTGGGTCGTCAGCCGACCTAACCGAGGGCCCACCGTGGGGCTCACCTCATATTCGCCCCTCGCTCGAGTTTCGCTGGGGCGGCCTTATGCCCATCTAGTGGGTTAGGCCTTTTGAACCCACAGCTTTCAGCTGGGCCCCTGGCACAAGTCATAGAGCTTTTGCCGTTTTGGGGCCGCAGCGGCCCAGCGGGCCTCTCGCACGCGCCCCGGAGCAACCGTCCTGGCCTAAAGGCGGACACCAAGAGGTTACAGGACGCACTGCTCGGGGCGGTGTCTTTATGGCCCTGCCGTTTTGTCAGGATTAAATGCGGAGTGGAATTGGAAACCGAGAGTTACCAGACTGGCGTGACAGACGAGGGTGGACGCGACGCTTCGCTCGAGGGGGTGCCTGTTTGGTCGGTGTCTGCTCGTCTTCTATAAATACGTCGCTGAACGCTTTGGGTAGCCACGCTTCCTTGCCTTCCTCGTCTCCCGTCCCTAAGACAAGAAAGAACAACAAAGAGCCAAGGAAAAGAAAACTCAGCCTTCTCTTCTCCTCGCCTTTCCGTCGCCTCTTTGCAAGGATGTCATGGCCGGAGTGCTCTGCCCAGGCCAGCCGCGCGCTCGGCTTGGTGAAGAAGGGCTTCCTCCCTGCGCAAGATCTCTCTGGTTGGAGGGTGCCGACGGGAGCTGCCGCCCCCTCGCCGAGGGACGACGAGGTCGTGGTGCTAGCCTCGTTCTTCGAGTGCGGCTTCGGCTTGCCGCTGCACCCGTTCGTTCGGGGGCTGCTCTTCCATCACAAGGCGGAGGCGCACCATCTCAACCCCAACGGGGTCCTCCACATCGCCATATTCATCACGCTCTGCGAGGCCTTCCTGGGAATCGAGCCGCATTGGGCGCTGTGGAGGCATTTCTTCCAAGCAAGGCTCTGGAAGGACAAGCCAGCGGACGCCGCGGTGCCCATCGGTGGCCTGGCCCTCCAGCTTCGGTCCGACTGGAGCACGGAGTATCTCGAGGTCAAGCTGCCATCGTCCAACAAGGGATGGCGCTCTGAGTGGTTCTACGCTCAGAACGTCGGAGACAGCGCCCCGCCCTTCACCAGCAAACTTCCTGTGGCGGGGGAGGAGTGGAACTGGGGCGCTGACAAGAGGGAGAAGAGGAAGGTGGCCCTGATTGTGGAGGAGGTCAGGGCCCTAAGGAGGCAAGGGCTCACCGGGGACGTGGTCGTGCGTGCCTTCATGAGGATGCGCGTGCAACCCCTTACGCACAGGCCCCGCCCCATGTTCCGGTACGAGGGGGCGTCCGACCGGATGAGGATGGCGGAGCCCGAGCTGGCCTCAACCGAGGTTGAAGCCCGGGTGGCCGCCGTTACGGGCGGAAGCGCCATGGAGGCTGCGAGTGGCCTCCCGGAGCCGTTCTCGGCGGCCCACCCTCCAAATCTGGTAGGTCGGCCGGACTTCTTCCCGCCTCTCTTTTCTTTGCTTTTAACGCCTGGTCTGACCAGTGTTTTTTCATCTTCTAGGGGCTCTTGGGCATGTTCTCCCGGGCGCCGCTCCCGGGGGATAAGGAGGCGAAGGCGGCGGCCCGAGCGAAGGCCGCACAGCTCGACTCCTCCCGCAAGAAGCGGAAGGAAGAGAGGAGGAAGAAGAAGGAGAAGGAGCGCGCGGCGAGGTCCGCGCGCGGTGAGGATGTGTCGGAGACCATTGTTGCGGGGGTAACCTCCACCGACAGCAGCGGAAGCACCCCCGGTCATGCATACTGCGGGTTCCCTTCTGACCCGTTGACCGGCGGCGGCCCGAGTGTGGACCCGACGGAGGGCGACATCGCAGGTTCCGCGGCCGGGGGGCCCCGGGCGGAGGGCGACCGGACGGTCGGCGTCATCGTTGCGCCTCCAGTGGAGGCGGCTTCGGGGAAGCGGCCGGCAGATCTGCCCCTCGGAGGGGGACCGCGAAGAGGGCGCGCTTGCCGCGCACCCGCTCGGCTTTGTAAGTGCCCCTTTGCTCTTGTTCGAACATTTTTGCAGCAAAGCCACCCGAACAAATTCTAAGTGTTTGTGACGTGCAGCGCCTACATGGGTGTGACCGTGGCGCGTCCTGCGGCGGCTTCGCAAGGGGTAGCGCCGGAGGAGTCGCCTGGCGGCGGGGCACCGCCGGTGGTTCCAGAGACGCCGATTGGGTCAGCGCCGGTCGTGGTGCTGGTGGCCGAGGGCGCGCCTGCCCACGAGGGGATGGGGTCTCACCCAGAGGCCGAGGTCGGCGAGGAGCTCCCGCCGCTTCCGGTGGGGAGGCCACCGGTTGACGTGATCATCCTTTCGGAAGAGGAAACGGCGGCGCTGCCGGCGATCGCGCTGGCTGAGACGGCGCTGGTGCCAGAGGTGTCTGACCCCTTGCCCCAGGGGGAGGTACCGGCCGAGGGGCCGACTCCATCACCCCTGCCTATGGTGGTCTGGTCGGGCGACGTCCCACCCGAGCAGACGACCGAGGGTCTGCTGCCGGGCGTGGCCCCTAGGTCGGGGACCATGGACGAGGCGGAAAAGAGCGAGTGGGCCGCTCTTCAGCAAGGCGCTCTGGACGCTGAAATCGAGATAGGCCAGATCCGAAAGGGTCTGACTCTTGCTCTCGAATCTTCCAGCAGGGCACTGGACATGATGGTCGGGGGAGTCCGGCCGGTCAGCTTGGTAAGTCGACCGAAAAAACCCCGACTTGTCGTAACTTTTGATAAACTTGCTGCGAGACTAATGGAGAGTCCACATCTTGCAGCATTTGCGGGCTCGCTCAGAGGGCAAAGCCGAGCTCCTACGGCGCTCGGACGGCCAGCGGGCAGCTGCCGTGGAGGAGTGCAACCGGTTGCGCCCTGAGCTACGCTTAGCTCAAGAGGCGCTGGTCATAAGGCGGGAGGAGGCGGAGAAGATCCGTCAAGAGCTGGAGGGGGCCACGAAGGCCCTTTTCGATGAGCGCCTGGGGGCCAAGTCCCTGAGGGCGAAGGTGGCGGAACTCGAGTCCTCCCTAGCGAAGGCCACCAGGGCCAAGGACGCCGCCGTCACCGCGGAGGGGGCCGCGCAAGCGCAGGCGACCCGTCTGCGGACCGAGCGGGACCAGGCTCGGAAGGATGCCGACCGAGTTCGCTCCGAGCGGGAGACCGCTCGGAAGGACTTGGCTTCCTTGAGGGCCTCCTACGAGACGGTCAGGCAAGAAGTCGGCGACCTGACCAACTCTGCGGCCGGTAAGGGTCTCAACTTCGTAGTCGATTCTGTCGGCGCTATTCATAAGGCGTGCTCATCTAGAGCCGTTGCAATCCGCAGAGGCGCAGAAGAGCCTGGGCACCGCTGTTGAGGAGCGGAAGGACACCCTGCTGGCTCGCGACGAAGCGGTCATGGCGCGGGACGAGGCGCAGGCGGCGCTGAAGGTTGCTGAAGACGGTCGGGCCGAGATCGGCGCCGAACTGGAGGCCCTTCGCGAGGCCGGCCGGGATGTCTGCATCCGAGTCCTTGAGCAGTGGCAGGCCCGAGCGCCCTCGCCCCCGCGCTGGCCCGAGTGCCAGAACGCGTCGAGAGGGCGGTGATTGTTGGCGTAGCGCTTGGAGCTTCCTCGGCGCTGGTCAACACCATCTCGCACTACGATGGCATTGACCTCGCAGTGGTGAGCAGCGGCGTCGCTGGGAACCGGACCGACGACGAGATCGACAGGTTCGAGCTCTTGGTCGAGCCGCACGCTCGGGAGATCGCCAGCCACGTCTCGCCGCAGGTTGCCCTCGAGGAAGAATAAAGTAGTTAGATTTATCCTCCTTTTTGATTGTAAAGACTATTATGCTTGTAAACAATCTTTAGCAAGTTCCAGTACGCCTCTTGCCCTCTTTTGTGTTTTTAGTGAACGTTTGACCGGCCATAGCCCTAAGGACCGCAGGGGTCACTTATGCGTAGGTCGGGTTGCTTCAGGAGGGGCTAAGAGGATAGGAATCTTGGCTATGCAGCAATTACACGCACTTGTGAGGGATAGGAGTGTTCTCAACCGGCCAAAGATCTTTCCACTCGGGCACTTCCTTGTTCCGCGAAGTGCTACTTAGCAACCATAGCCGCTAGGCGTAGGCCGTAGCACTCGGGTCGAGAGGGTTACCGCTCGGGATGGACCTCGTGATCGGTCGGGTCACCGACCCGCATAAGCGCGTGAGTTAGCCGAGTTTACGCGGGGGAGGAGTGTTCCCAACCGACCAAAAGGTCACTCCACTCGGGCACTTCCTTCTTCCGCGAAGTGCTACTTAGCAACCATAGCCGCCGGGCGAGGTAATGCGCTTCGGGTCGAGAGAGTTACCGCTCGGGATGGACCTCGTGATCGGTCGGGTCACCGACCCGCATAAGCGCCGACCAGAAGCAGCCTGAACGGAGGCGCCAAAGGGCAGCCCTCGAGTCGTCGCACGGCGACCAGGTGCTCGAAAAAAGTAAAGACTATGCCAGGGAAAAGAAAAGAGTTTAGGGATAGAATCGCCTTAACTTTTCTATGTTCCAATCGTTCGGAAGGATGCGGCCGTCGGCGTCCTTGAGTCGAAAGGTGCCAGGTCGGAGAACCTCCACGACGGTGAAGGGGCCTTCCCAGGGGGGCGATAGCTTGTGCCTATCTTTGCTGGTCTGGACCCGGCGTAGGACCAAGTCACCAACGTTGAAGGATCGCCCTCGAACTTGACGGCTGTGATAGCGTCGCAGGGCTTGCTGATACTTGGCCGATCGCAGGATGGCCACGTCATGCGCCTCGTCGAGCTGGTCGATGGCGTCTTGTTGCGAGGAGAGCCCCCGAGCCTCATCGAAGGCTTGTAATCTTGGGGCGCCATACTCCAGGTCTGTTGGCAAGACGGCTTCAGCGCCGAACACCATGAAGAACGGTGTGAACCCGGTCGCCCGGGTCGGCGTGGTCCGCAAGCTCCAGAGGACGGAAGGTAGCTCGGCCACCCACCGCCCCGCGAAGTGCTTGAGTCGGCTGAAGATCCGCGGCTTGAGTCCTTGAAGGATCATGCCGTTCGCGCGTTCGACCTGGCCGTTAGTCCGCGGATGGGCCACGGCTGCCCAATCGACGCGGATGTTGAAGTCGTCACAGAACTCGAGGAACTCCTTCCCCGTGAACTGCGTTCTGTTGTCGGTGATGATAGAGTTTAGGACTCCGAATCGAAAAACGATGTCGCGGAAGAAGATGGCCGCTTGTACCGACGTGACGCTCACGACTGGCTTGGCCTCTATCCATTTGGTGAACTTATCCACTGCGACGAGGAGATGAGTAAAGCCCCGGGCGCTTTCTTGAAGGGCCCGACCAGATCGAGTCCCCATACTGCAAACGGCCATGTGATGGGGATCGTCTGCAAGGCCTAAGCTGGCAGATGCGTCTGCCGGGCAAAGAATTGGCATCCTTCGCAAGTGCGTACAATCTGCTCGGCGTCGGACACGGCGGTCGGCCAGTAAAAACCTTGTCGAAAGGCCTTTCCCACGAGGGATCGGGGTGCAGCATGGTGGCCGCAGACCCCGCCATGGATATCGAGCAAGTATTTGCTTCCCTTGGTCGGCCGAACGCACCTATGGAGGACCCCTGAGGACTCTTTTGTAAAGGTCCGGCCGACCAGGACGAAAGATTTTGCCCGTCGAGCGAGGCGCCGGGCCTCGGTCGGGTCAGAGGGAAACGACCCGTCCGTCAAACGGTCGATGAAGGGCTTCCTCCAGTTGGACTCGGTCACTAGCACGCTGCGGCTCAACCCGGCCAAGTCTACGCCCGACCGCACGGCGGTCGGGGTGACCGTGCTAGGTAGGTCGGGGGACCGCTCGGCCACCGAGTCCAGCTGGATGGAAGGCTGCAGGAGGTCGCAGACGAAGATCCCGGGCGGGACTGGCCCTCTGCTGGAGGCAAGATTGGCTAGGTAATCGGCCTCACCATTGTAGCGTCTGTAGCTATGGTGAAGTTCGAAACCCTTGAACCGCTCTTCGAGCCTGCGCACTTCTCGACAGTACGCGGCCATGCGGGCGTCTCGGGGCTCCGCGGCCTTCATGACCTGGTCGACGACAAGCTTGGAGTCCCCGTGGACGTAGAGTCGGCGAGCGCCGAGGTCGGCAGCGATCCGGAGACCGTTGACGAGAGCCTCGTACTCGGCGATGTTATTGGTTGCGTCGAAGAGCAACTTGATGGCATATTGAAATCTGTTCCCGAGCGGGGAAACGATGACGACTCCCGCGCCTGCGCCGTTCTTGGTGTAGGACCCATCAAAGTACATTGTCCAGTACTCGGGGTCTTCGATTACCGGTGGTGCTTGGGCTTCGGTCCACTCGGCGACGAAGTCGGCCAGGGTCTGCGACTTGATCGCCGTCCGAGGGACGTATGTTATGCCGTGGCCGCTGAGCTCGAGCGCCCACTTAGCTATCCTTCCCGAGGCGTCGCGGTTGTAGACGATCTCGCCGAGCGGGGACGTGGTCACCACGGTGACGGCGTGCTGGTCGAAGTAATGGACGAGCTTCCTCTTGGTGATGAGCACTGCGTAGAGCAGCTTCTGCACTTGCGGGTACCGAGCCTTGGACTCGGAGAGTACCTCACTAATGAAGTAGATTGGCCGTTGTACCTTGAGTTCACGGCCTTCTTTCGCTCGTTCCACCACGAGGGCCGCACTGACGACTTGAGCAGTGGCGGCGATGTAGAGGAGCAGCGGTTCGCCTGGTGTCGGGGCAACCAGGACCGGAGGTGAGGACAGGAAGGCCTTCAGGCGGGTGAGGGCTTCCTGAGCCTTCTGGGTCCAGCTAAAGCGGTCAGATTTCTTGAGCAGCCTGTAGAGCGGCATTCCGCGCTCGCCAAGGCGAGACACGAAGCGGCTCAAGGCTGCAAGGCACCCTGTTAGCCTCTGGACCCCTTTGAGGTTAGGGACCGGGCCCATCCTTGCGATCACCGAGATCTTCTCCTGATTGGCCTCGATACCTCGCTCGGAGACGATGAACCCGAGGAGCTTTCCCTTGGGGACCCCGAAGACGCATTTCTCGGGGTTGAGCTTTATACGAAACCGTCGAAGATTCGCGAAAGTTTCTTCCAGGTCGGCGATAAGGTCGTGCGCATTCTTGGTCTTCACGACGATGTCGTCGACGTACGCCTCAACGTTGCGGCCGATCTGGTTGTTGAAACATGTTTGCATACATCGCTGGTATGTAGCGCCCGCGTTCTTTAGGCCGAACGGCATTGTAACGTAGCAGAACGAGCCAAACAGCGTGATGAAGGAAGTCGCGAGCTGGTCGAACTCCTTCAGCGCTATCACGCTATCTGGTGATAGCCCAGTAGGCATCCAGAAAGGAAAGAGACTCGCACCCCGCAGTGGAGTCGATGACTTGGTCGATCGGGGCAAGGGGAACGGGTCCTTGGGACACGCTTTGTTAAGACTCGTATAGTCAACACACATTCTCCATTGCCCATTTTTCTTTTTTACAAGTACAGGGTTGGCTAGCCACTAGGGGTGGCGCACCTCTTTTACAAACCCTGCAGCCAAAAGTTTGGCAATCTCCTCCCCTATGATCATGCGCCTCTCTTTGTCGAAGCGGCGCAGGCGTTGGGCGATCGGCTTTGAGCCTGGTCGGATGCTCAAGGAGTGCTCGACGACTTCCCTTGGGATTCCTGGCATGTCGGAGGACCTCCATGCGAAGACGTCTTTGTTGGCGCGGAGGAAGTCGACGAGCGCGCTTTCCTATTTGGCGGGAAGCGTGGCTCCGACCCGCACGGTCTTGGTCGGATCGCAAGGATCGACCGCGACCTTCTTCGTGTCCTCGGCGGACTTGAAGGATCCTGCCCCCGACTTGCTGGACTCGGGGGCGGACTCGGAGGCTTCCCTCCTGAGGTTGTCGAGCTCGGCAGACGCGATGACCGCCGAGGCAAGCTCACAACTGATGCGCTCGCAGTTGTAAGCAAGCTGGAAAGATGATGCCACGGTGATGACTCCCCGTGGTCCGGGCATCTTCAGCTTGAGGTAAGCGTAGCTGGGGATCGCCATGAACTTGGCGTAGCACGGCCTCCCCAGGATAGCGTGGTAGGAGCCGGGGAAATCCACAACCTCAAAAGTGAGGGTCTCGGTGCGGAAGTTTCCCGGTTCTCCAAAGGTGACGGGCAGGTCGACCTGCCCGAGCGGATGGGCCTACTGGCCGGGGATGACGCCGTGGAAAGGAGCCTTGCTCGGTCGGAGACTCGAGCGAGGAATCCCCATGGCGTCGAGCGTCTCCACGTAGAGGATGTTGAGGCCGCTGCCACCATCCATGAGCACCTTGGTGAGGCGCTTCTTCCCCACGACGGGGTTGACCACTAGCGGGTACCTCCCCGGCTGTGGGACGTGATCGGGGTGATCGTTCCGATCAAAGGTGATCGGGAACTCTGACCACCGGAGAAACTGGGGGACACATGGCGCGACGGTGTTGACCTCGCGGTAGGCGAGCTTGAGCCGACGCTTGTCGGCGTAGCAAGCCGGTCCGCCAAAGATCATGAGGCAGCCGTCGGGTTCTGGGAACTCGTCGTCCGCCTTTTTCTCCACAGCCCGCGGGGCCGTGGCAGGCTTCTTTCCTTTGCTTCGCGGCATCATGGGGGCGCCGAAGAGGAAACGCCTCAGAACCTCGCAGTCCCGGTACTTGTGTTTGACGGGGAACCTGTGGTTCGGGAACGGGTTGTCCATCAATTTTTCGAAGTGGTCGGGCGCGACGGTCGGTTGCAGCTATTGCTTGGCAGGGCGGTCGACGGTGGCGACCACTTGGGTCTCACGGATCTGCTTCCCATGCCGCTTCCGCTTGTCGGAGCGGTCAGAAGGGGATCCGGCACGGACACCGGACTCTTGCTGGGCCTTTCCTCCTTCGAAGATGGCCCCCACAGCCTCCTCGCCGGAGGCGTGGTTGGTGGCGATGTCGAGGAGCTCCTTGGTGGTCCTGGGCTTGAGATAGCCTAGCTTGTGCACCAGGGCCTTGCAGGAGGTGCCGTAGATGAATGCTCCCACGACATCGGCGTCGGAGATGTCGGGGAGCTCGTTGCGTTGGCGGGAAAACCGCCGGATGTAGTCCCGGAGAGTTTCCCCTGGCTGCTGCTTGCAGCCCTTCAGGTCCCAAGAGTTACCAGGGCGCTTGTAGGTGCCCTGAAAGTTGCCGACGAAGAGAGTCTTCAGGTCAGCCCAGTTCCTGATGGTTTTGGCGGGCAGGTACTCGAGCCAAGCTCGGGCCGAGTCCGCAAGGTAGATGGGGGGGTATTGGATGATAAAGAGGTCATCCGTTGCTCCCCCCGCCCGGCATGCGAGCCGGTAGTCTTCAAGCCAGACACCTGGGTTCGTGGCCCCAGTGTACTTGGCAATGTTGGTAGGCGCCAGAATCTGGTAGGGAAATCCGCGTGGCGGATCCCCTGGCAGAAGGCCCGTGGTCCTGGACCATCGGGGCTTGGGCTACGGCAGTGGCGTTCGCCGTCCACAATACGTGAGTGGGCGGCCTCCTCCGCCGCCTTTCTCCGCGCCTCGAGGGTGGCGCGAATATCGTAGACGTCGCCGAGGCGTTGGCGCACCGGGGTGCGCGAGGCCTGGGGTGGTTTGTGGCGTGGCGCCGCCTTTGCCGACCCACCGGCCGCGCAAGACGCGCCCGTGACGGAGGTGGCGCCGAGCGGTAGGAGCCGGAGGCTGCATGTCTTGCACGGCAGTGCGCCCACCACCCCGGAGGTTCTGCACGCGGGCTTTGGCCTCGGGTCACCGGCTCGGAAGGCCTCGGCGAGATCGCGGCCCGCAACCACGTTTTGGCTTGCGTGGGGGAAGAACTGAGGGCCGTTGGATTCTTCCACCAGCTTATGGTGTACCTGACGTGCGCGCCCGCGCGCGTCACCAGGCATCTGCAGGGGCTCAGGCTCATCCTGCTCCAGGTTGGCTCGAGTGGTCGAGCTCGACCGCTTCCTCCGGCTCTTGGCACAGAGGCTGGAGTTCGGCGCGGCGAGCTTGAGCGCGTTCAGCACGCTCGCGCCGGTATTCCTCCTCATGCGCCTTAGTGCGCCGGATGGGGCCTCCGTGGCATGGGGTTCGCCAAATCGGCCGTGCGGCCATGTTGCACTCGCGAGAGTGCCGCCGGCGGGCAGGGTACTCCGTGTCGGAGCTAGAGTCGTGGCTAGAAGAGTCTTCCAGCAGCTCGTGGATAGAGGCCGGCATGTAGCCAGCCATCGCCACAAGTTGTGAGCTTGCGGGAGGTGACAAGGTCATCTGCCCGGGCCCACGGGAGCTTTTGCCAGGAGTGGCGGAACGCTCCTCGAGTTCCGGCTTCGGGGCCTGCAGGGGCCCCACGAGCCGGAGTTTGGCGAGGTCGCCGGAGATGGTGCCCAGGCTTTGAGCAGGCGCCTGGCCTCCGGAGACGGCGGGGATGAGCACGAGCCCTCCCGCCGGGGTGACGGTGAAGTTGAGGGAGCAGAAGCGGATCTGGCTCCCCGGCGCAGTCATGCCGTCGTGGGCGAAAGATGCCATCAGGGAGGTAAGCGGAATCCGGAGATGGTGATGAAGACGCGCGAAGGCCCCTACCTGGCGCGCCAACTGTCGGCGTTTCGAGCACCGGCAAGTAAATTTGTAAGTCTAAGGGGCCGCGCGTTCCACTCCCTGAATGGTTAGACTCAGAAGCCCAAGGTTTATCTTGGTTGGTGAAAGTCCCTACTCCAGTTCGTGTGGCGATATTGTATTGCCTTCGATGCAGGTGACTGCACAGAGTTTACAATCGAGAGTTGGGAGCCTTAGCGCCGGAGTGCTAAAAGACTTAGTTAGAAGAGAGAGCCAGAGAGCGAGCCCGCCCCCATACGGGGGTTCCTGCCTCCTTTTATACAGAAGGAAGGGGCAGGTTACATCGAGAGTTGGGAAAGGATGAGGCGACCTACACTAGGAGCTTCGGTCCTTCGCTCTGTCGACTGGTCGCCGCCCGTCTTGCCCATGCCGGGTCGGTAGTCTAATTGGCCAGGGTGGTTAGGTATTTCACCGGGAAACGGCGTACCTGCTCTCTGTGAACCTTACGAGTGTTGACGTTGCCGTGCATGACGTGGGCGTTGCCTCGGGAGAGAGCGTGTCTTTGTATTGTATGTGACCGGCTGATGGGACTGAAAGCATGACTTCGGCAGTCATTAAACCCTCTTGAGAAGGGGCCACCTGCTCTTGTATAGTCACTTTGATTGACCCCGTTCGTGGGGCACGTGGCTGTATGCTGGTGGGGGGCTTCGACACGCGGCCTTTGGCGGAGGTCACCTGGGCTTGATCGGAGTCGGGGGATCCCGTCCCGTTGTGGGGGTCGGGAGCCCTGCTTGGTCGGAGTCGGGGGATCCCGACCTGCTGCAGAGGTCGGGAGCCCTGCCTGGTCGGAGAGGTCTCACCCTGATTGGTCGGGAATGGACGTCTTGTGTGGTTTCGCAGGTGCTTAGGTCGGTAGCGGGCCTGGAGCGGCCTGTTGGGCATGAGCTATGCTTGAGGCAGCCTGCTTATCACTCCGGGCCGTTGGGGTACCTTTGTTATAAGTATTCGTCAGGTGGTACTACCAAACCTACAGTAGTACCGCTCTTTGGGAAGCGGTAGTGTCAACTTAGCAATATTCACAAAAGTAGCCTTTCTGTAAAATAACTATCGGCTTGGGAGGGGTGGTAGTACCAGACTTGCGGTAGTACCGCTTCTCGAGTGGTGGTAGTGCCATGTAAGCATTCTTCGCAAAAATAGACTTTTTGGGAAATAACTACAACAATAGAGGGCGATACTACCCACCCAATGGTAAAACCGGCCTCTAGTTACCGATAGTGCTGACTTTATCAAAAAACATGATTTTTCAAGGGATGAACACAACCAAGTATGAGCATGATTTGAGCTATGATTTTTAAACATATTCAAGGTACTAGCCAAGGTCTCTTTTGATAGTATGGCACCTATTCTAGCAACCTGATCTTATCTACAAACACCGAGATCGGCAAAAGCTATGAGAAGATCCTTAAATTCTTGTACTTTTGCCTTGAGCTTGCATCATTGATATACCTTTATGTTCAGAATTTCACCTTTTTGCTTGTGCAACGAGAGGACCAACCTAATCTTATACACTTAAGAAATATGTTAGTTCTTTAATCATGATTGTTATTAATTACTAAAACCCAAAATAAATTAGAAGCCTGACTGCTTCAGTTGTTACTCGCAGTCGAACTTCATCCTGCACCATCATGAAAATTGCCTCCGCCATAGTAGGTAGGTTCGCCAAGTCAAATATGGCAGCTCTCCTACTCTCAACTTCTGGGTTCAACCCCTTCAGGAAGTGTGTGACTCGCTTGCATTGCAACCACAATCTGCCTACCTTAACATCACCAGCACATGTTAATTGTAGTGGATCATAGTTATCCAAATCTGTCCATAACTGTTGCAACTCACTAGCATACTCCTGGATGATCTTCTCTTCCTGTTTAGAACCTCCACCTTACCCTAAACTTCTATCATCATCATCACATTGTCTGCTCTAGAGTATATGTTGTTCAACATCTTTCGTATCTCCGCTATATTCTACATCATCTCCACTATACAAGTGATCGATGGAGACATCGAAGTCAGCAACCAAGCCACCACCATGAAGTTGGTGGTGTTCCACATCCTCCAATACATGCTAGCCTTGTCTACATGCTCAACACAAGTCTCCTACAGGTAATGCTCCACTCCCTTCGTCCTTAGAATTAGTTGAGCCTTTCGAGACAACTCAAGTAATTCCTGTTCCCTTTCAACTTAGCATCATTCGGCATTAGCTTTAGTTCAAATGATCATATACTAGCCCTCGGACCAATCATACATGTCGCTAAAAGGTCCTGTAATATACTTCTTATATTACCTTGTGTGACCAGTAGGGAAGTTGACTCAACAATTGCCCTCTTCTTTTCTTTGGCTGCCTTTATTGCGGCTTCCTCCTCCTACTTCCTTATACAGCCTCAATCTCCTCTGTAGTAATCTCAACTGAATAACTAGAGTAATGCCAATCACTACCCTATGCCTCATGTATCTTCACGATCACTGCAATCCTTCAATTATCAATGTTAACACAAAACACAATCGTAGTACCAATGATACACATAAAGAAATAACCAATCCCATTTTTTTCTCTTTCAGCCAGTCAATCCTCCTCCTTTTTTTCGTCCGGTCGATTGTCTCCCTTCCAGCCTCCTCTTCTCCATCTTGAAGCGAGCGACGGAGAGTCGGAGACTATGGAGTCCTCCTGAGCAGCCCGAGTGACAAAATTGCAAGCTTTCTGGCTGTCCCAACTCCCCCACAGTGGCTTGTCCTCCCTTGAGCTTGTGACAATGCCGGAGATCTGGAGACCCCCCCTTCCTCTCTGGATCCACCACCGTCTATTGTTTTCGGGAGTCTTCCTCACTGGATTTGGAGCTCCTTCCTCCGACAGGTGGTCCAAGCAAGCGCGGTGGCGCCTAGCAGCCGAGCGACAGCATTGAGCAGCCCGCACGGCGGAGACCTGGCAGCGACACTCCTGAGTAACCTGAGCGGTGTCGTTGAGCAGCGACGGTGGCGGCGCGGATCAAGGTGAACTTAAAGGTATGGCTCTGATACCATCTAGGGTTTTGGAAGAAATTGTGTGACTCCTACCGGATCTCACACCTTTATTTATAGCAAGGATTACAAACATGATGTAATAAAACTCTTATCTCTAATTGAATCGGATTAGATTCCGAATTCTTATCCCAACAAATAGCGTGATTCAAGTAGCAAAATGCATCTTCTTATTTAGAAGGTTATCTTCTTAATTATATAACAACCAAAGGTATGGGCATACCACATAGGGCATATGTTAGTGTGTGAGTATTCGTGCGTACGAGATGATGAACGATCTTTTATTTCATATTTTTTAATAAGCTATTTGGATGATTTGATCTTCGAGGATGTTCACAACCCTCGCCTCGCATTTCAAAGCTTGCTATATATGTTTGTATTGTAGTTCCAGAACCGCTTTTGGTTACATAAGTAAAACTTTTTTGTGGTGGGTGGGTGGGTGGGGGGGGGGGGGGGGGTTGGCAAATCAAGCAAGTCAATCCTGTACATGAGTACAGATTTAGAATTGTTAGTTAATTTCGAATCTGCGGGTCGCCATTCAACTCCTCTCCATGACTGCAGTTTGAGCGTTGCCTCCCCCTCAGTACATATGCCGTGGTTCTCTCAGGCAACGGTTGAACAGGATGTGTTTTAGTTCAATTTTGTGTGCAAAATTGCACTCCTCTTATCTCAGTTTGTACATCTTATTTGTGTATGTGACATTTGTAGGTGTCAGATTGGAATGAGCGGACCTATAGGAACTTGTATGCAGGTACTTAGTATAGCATGTTTTTGTTTGATAGGTATAATCACTTCAGTTCTTTTTTTTTCGCTAACCCTTATTGATGTGTGGACTATATCTACTGAAGATTTCTGCTGCATGGTCCAAGAAGAAATAGATGCATATATCATTTCTGCAATGGTATGCTAGCCATGTATTTACTATTTACAGTTCTACAAATTTTCATCCACAGATCAATTTAATTGCTTATGCTTATGCACTTCCCCTATATCCTACTTTGTCTATTCTGCTTCTAGGAGTAGCAAATAAAACCATGTGTGCACTTAGCCTTGACATATTTCTTTGCAGAGATGAAAGTCAGTTGTTTCCCTTTTGCTTCATCGATATCTGCAGCAGAGGAGATGGTCAAATGCATCCGTGTATTGCATTATTGCCTATTTATTTCTGCTTTCCTTCAGGGAAGGCATTGCTGCTCACAAAGTTCATCTTTATATGCTCTTCCATTTTGGTTGCAAGCCTATATAAATTTTCATAGCTAGACTAACAGTTCATGATGTTTTACAAGATGTACTTCTGAGTCATTTTGTTTCTTTCTTGTTGAAGTGCTTTGTATGTTACCTCCCTCTATATTTGAGGATGTCATAATCTATAGGAATTAGTGCTATTTTCTGCAAAAGAAAAAGGTCATATGGTTCGTATTGCCGGCGTGGTGCTTTAATAGTGTGTTATAGACAAACATATTTTCTTATCTGTTTACATGCCTCCTAAATTTCAGGTTGCAAACTATTGGTCTCTTCCTGTGAGAAGAAGCACCATTCTCAAAATTGAAGGCTAAGTGCCGTATTAATAATGCTGGCTGTCTTTGTGTTAGTCCTGCTTGAAAATTCGACCTTCTCATAGGCCTACACGTTGTCTTTTGCTGCTATGGTTTCAGCTGGTTTATTCTTCGTTTCAGTCTCTTTGTATTCCGTTGGTGTAGCATTAGGTACAGCATAATGAAAAATCTAGAAGAAGATGACACGTTGATACTATTCTTTGCCATGTTTCTTAAGAAATAGCGTTGATACTATTCTTTGCCATGTTTCTTAAGAAATAGCCTTTCTTTACCTGATATATTCTCATTTGTGTTTGACAGCCTTCCAATAAATGCAAAGAGAATATAAGATGGAGGTAGCTAGAAGCCATGGAACATGGACCTGCATGGATATATATACTTTCAATGGCAGATTTTTTTTTTTTTTGCCCAAGTGGTTTCAGCTTTGGAGCTCTACAACCATCTTTCATGTGTATATTGCTGCAAAATTAATTACCGTGTTATCCTCAAAAGTTTTACATGAGGTTTAATAAGAAATTGATAGTTACATGCTTGTGATTGGTGGCGTATGGTATGTTGCAAAAGTACTTAGGGTGGTTTTATTTCTTTCATGAAATTTTTGCATGCTTATTAGTTTTTTAAAATTTTAATTGTGTTACAGTATATCTGACGACTTGGCATCATTCTTGATTAACTTTTCAAAATTATAATTGTCAGCACCCAGCTGTCTACGACTATAAGCTGGGTTATTCCAATGATATATTTCTTGGTTCTTATTGATAGCTTTGATCTAAAGCACGGAGACATGATTGCATGGTCTTAGCTGGAGCTAATCACTGCCATTCTGCTATAGGTTTTGTCTCCATTTTGTTAGTAAGATTACATGCAACATGATATTTAGGATCCCTCAAAATGTAGCTGATGAGGCTCCATCCTTTTCGGAGGTATTCAGGTGATTTTCGATGTTCTACGTTATCAGAGTATATGGAGAGCTGCTTTGTAAGTATGTAGCATAAAATAATTGGATCATGAATAATGCTCCATCAAAATACGTTGATATTTTTTCGTGTCACAATATTTTTTTCCCCATCAAAATGCTGTTATATCACTGACACATAGTCGATGATGGTTCTAAACCATTTATGATGGTATAATCTGTAGCAGTGAACGCTCCATCAAAAAATTACGTCACAACATAGCGAGCGATATGGTGCTACCTAGTTTAATTTACCTAGCGTAGAGTTGGTGGTACGCGAAGATTGATGCTAGTGTGGTCATAACAAGTAATTAGGTGCCAATTTACTGCTAGTACCTAGAGTAGGAGTCACTGTAATATACTCCAGTTTTGCAGTGGAAGGCAGCATATATGCAACGTGCATGCGCGCATGGGCCTTGATGCATGACAGCGGCAGCTGAAAGGAATAAAGAAAAGAGGAATTCCAAGGCTGTTAGCCTGTTACTGGCCTTATATTTTGCAGGATAAAGGTTCCGCTTAGAATAGTTTTGGTTTTGGCTTCTCCTCTTTGAAAGTCTATTCTAAACGGCAAACTTTTCTGTAATTAAAAACTAGCAGTCTATTTATATAAAAAAGAAGCTGAAAGCTAGTTTGGATATTTTTCTATGGTTCCGGTTTTGTCAGGTTTACTAGGTATTTTTTTCAAAGAAAAAGGAGGCAAAAATGGTGGACCATGCTGGTGCTGCACTTGAAATTTTTTACTGTTGTAGCTCATCAAATATTTTTCAAAATTAGCCCTTGACGAATTTTTTTTAGATTTGGCCCCGGACACCTAAAAACTGCTCATGGGAAGCGCTGCACACCATTTCTCTGCAAAAAAAAATAGCATGAAGTGGACTGGGATCGCTGTATGCTACAGTAAATTTCTTTCTTTACTATGCGGAGGCTAGTTATAGAAAAAATGCACGACGGTTAGTTCTAAAAAAATAATTATGCGGGTAGTTATGAAAAAATCGTACGACGGCCAGTTCTGAAAATCGCACATCCTACTATAAATATTTTGAGAACCCATATTCTACGGAGGGGCACCATATGCAGCACTCTCAGTCTGCTGCATGCTTTTTATTTTGCCGAGAAACGGTGTACAACACTTCCTGGGTAGGGTTTTTCGCGTTCAGAATCAAATCTAAAAAATTGACGAAGACTAGCTTTTTTTAAAAAAAAAAAGTGAGAAGCTGCAACAGTAAAAATTTCCTGCACTTGCCCTCATCATCAAGAGAAGTTGTAGATTATGAAACAAAAATGAGTAGCAACTACACCTAGTTTTGTTCCCTCTGCATGCGGTTCGCGCCGTTTCCTGCTTCACCTGCGCACAATAGACTAGCAAGGCACCGGTCAAGGCCGCGCGAGGTGGAGAGAGGATGGCTGAGCTCGCCTTGGGCGCTGTCCACTCTCTCCTGGGCCTCCTCCGCGACGAGGCGCAGCGGCTGGGCCGCGTCCAGGGCGATGTGCAGTTCATCAAGGAGGAGATGGAGAGCATGGACAGCTTCCTTCTGCACCTCGCCAGGACGGTGCCCCCCGACGGCGACCACGACGAGCAGGTCCGCACGTGGATGAAGCAGGTCCGGGACCTCGCCTTCGATTGCAGTAACTGCATCGACATATACGTGCAGCGGCGCCAAGGCCCCGACCTGGACCCCCGCGCGGTCATCGGCCTCCGGAGCTGCGTGCTGTGGGTGCCCTGGCTCGTGCGGTCGCTGGTCGCCCAGCACCGGGCGGCCTCCCGGATTAGCGAGCTCAAGGAACGGGCGCGCGAGGTGGGCAAGCGGCGGCAGAGGTACGGGGGTAGAGGTCCCCAAGCCCAAGGCCGACGGCGATGAGAAGAAGCATGATCGCCCAACCGGCTGGGCGCCGGCGCCGCTGTCGTCGTTCCTAGATGATGCTGCAGGCGGAGCAGCTGGAGAAGACGACTTGAGCAACCTGAAGAGCAGCATATGGTTGGCGCGATACTGCGGCGGCGGCGAGACGAACTGGACGCCACCCATCTTGGAGCGGTGCACGGAGAAGCTGCTCAAGTGGCTCAAGGACGAACCGGCCCCTGTCATGGCCATTGCAGCACCGGGCACTCGGGACGGAGGCGACGTCGCGCGTAAAGCGTGGGATGATTCCTCCGTGGCGAGCCTGTTCGAGCGCAAGGCCTGGCTCCTCACCGCAGCCAGCTCGGGTCCAATCCAGGGTTGGGATGTGCTCCGCGGCATCCTCCGGGAGCTAGACGTTCCAAAAGAGGACGATCATCAGAAGAAAGCCAGAGATGATTATACAGAGGAAGAATTGGCCGAGGAGATTAAAGCGCACCTGCAAGGTAAAAGGTCCCTGATTGTTCTTGAAGGTTTTAGCTACCCAGCATTATGGGAGAACATCAAAAACCATCTGAATGCATCCGGCTGCGCTGCTGGCAGCAAGGTGATAGTGACCACAAAGGTTGAAGTGCAAGAGGCCAAGCAGTTTTCCGGCGAACCAATAGTCTACTCTCTTGTCGATTTCTTCGCAAAGAGAGCGTGCACCGTGGTTGACAGGAACTACCACAGGCCCAACGTGTACCTAAGGAACAACCTGCCAGATATCTTGCGTGAAATTCAGGAGAGATGCGAGCCGCATGCCTTGTGCATGAAGATGTTCGTCCATGCCCTGTATGCTAACCCAGGTAGGACCGAAGAAGAATTGGAGAGGTTCCGCCTACTGCTAGTCCCGGAAGAAGGACCAGTCAAGTACAGCAATGCTAAGAGGGTGCTGATGTTCTGCTACAATGATCTGCCCAGAGCCTACAAGACCTGCTTGCTGTATCTGGCTACCTTCCCTCAACGCCACCAGATCAGGCGGTCGAGATTAGTCGGCCGGTGGGTCGTCGAAGGCTTCACGGCTAGACAAGACTGGGCACATACAGTGCGTGCAGCAGAGCTCTGTTTTGACGTCCTCCTCAACCGAGGGCTTGTTTATCCATCAAGTGACATTGGTGCTGCAGGGAAAGTAAAGAGCTGTGTGGTACATCATCATCCGCTTCTCTGGGAATTGGTTTACGAGATTGCCAGAGAGGAGAACTTTGTGGACACACGCATGTCGCACCACTTGGCCCAGCACTTCTCCATTCAAAGCGGCATCCGGCTCCGTCGCTCGGATAAGATCACCAGGTTTTTGCGCTCGCCGGCAAAATGTTCTCCACTCTACCAGCAGCTCAAAGTCTTGGACCTCGAAGGCTGTAACGAATTGGGGAAGACAAAGCAACAGCAGCAGCAGTGCCTCAAGAACATCTGCAAGATACTGCTGCTCAGGTTTCTAAGCCTAAGAAACACTGATGTTACCTACCTTCCTAAGGAGATCGAAGATCTCCAGCAGTTGGAGGTACTAGATATCCGGGGAACCAAGGTGTCTGCATCCGCCATAGAAGATGTCCTGCTGCCGAAGCTGAGGCGTCTACTTGCCGGCCGCACCGATAACATCGGTCCAAGCGCTGATGACAGCACCATCACAGCCGACGAATCATTCTCCACCGTTCTGATGCCTCGCAGGATCCACAGGATGACAAACATGGAGGTGCTATCACATGTTGAGGCTCCGCGGGATGCTGCCAATTTGGAACTCATTACCCACCTATCGCTGCTGAGGAAGCTTGGAGTGGTCATCCCTGAGAGTGAAGACCACCTGAATAATTTCCTCAGAGTGGTTAGTGATCTGAATGAGTGCCTCCGGTCATTGTCAATCCAAACCAAACGTACTCCGCCTGGCAGCAAAGGTACTTCTCACACAAACATACGACATGATAAATTAAAAGCTTCTCCTAATCTTGAGAGCCTAAGCCTCAGCGGGATCACCAGTGGGCGGCTTCTTCAATTATTTGTCAAATATGATCACTCCAAAAAACTTGCCAAGGTAACTCTACATGATACTTGGCTGAAGCATGATGATCTATCAGTCCTCGGGACGCCACCTAACTTGCGCGACCTTAGGCTCCGGCACAAATCATTCAATGAAGAGCAGCTAATCTTCGCCAAATATGAATTCCAAAATCTCAGGCTTCTCGTTCTTGAGGGTTCTGACATCACTTCGATACGCTTCGACGAGGAAGCAGCTCCTATGCTTGAGACGATTGTTTGGATCTTCACCAATATGGAGTCTTCGTCTCTCTCAGGACTCGAGAACCTACCAAACCTAAAGGTGATCGAGTTCAACTGTGCCCTTGTTCCAGAGCAGGTACGTCAAGACATTGCAAAACTTGAGAATCGTCCTGTCCTTAAACACAATCTTCCACGTAATCGTGGCGAAGGACCAGGAAGCGTAGCTGCAGCTCCCTAACTTGCAAGATCTTTGCTATGGAAGAACAAGGATGCTGAAGGATGCCTCTTCCCTCATGCATTCATCACCAATCTTCATGCTTGTCAGTTTGAGTGTGTGTTTATTCTCCACCTGTGTGCCTGTGTGCGTGAGTGTGCGCGCGCGCGCACGGTTATTTATTATCCATGTGTGCCTGTTTGTATACTTGAGCATATTGCTTGCTACGAATATGCTCAGGAGTTGGATTTGTGTGGCTTTCGGTCCTTCGGACTATCATGGTTTGATGTAATAAGCGTGATGCATGTGTTTGAGCATTTCACGTATTAATGTATCGTGTGCTTTGCTTTGATTGTGTGTTAGCTGCTGTTGATTTTTGAGCATGGTATATGCATGATTTATTGGTTTGCTATATTAAATGGAAGTGATTTAATGTTGCTTTTTCGATCAATAAGAACATTCCCAATGCAGATACGGCAAAGTTGTACTCTAATTTCCCCTCCACCTGAGCTTCAGTCCTATATGACGTACTTTAGAAATCAGTGATGTAGGGGCATTGGAAGTGCCCTAAGGCCTTGCATATATACAGTTGCCTGAGAACTTCATGCAAAGTTTCCTGAACAGAAGGCTTTACCGTCTGTGAACTTAATTGTCTTCTTCATTCTGTGATAAGGACTGAATGCCCGACGTTTCGCATGGTGAATATATATATATATATATATATATATGAGGACTTTGCAGGGAGACCAAATGTGATAGGCCTTATGTACACACACTACTTATTTTTTTAGGTGTGTGTTGCTAAGTACCAAACTACCAATTGCCTAGAGGTGACCAAGCTGTGCCCCCAACATGTCCCCAACTGTTTGTTAATTTATTTTCTTGAACCAATCTGCATGAAGCAGCACTGGCTTAGTCGGTTCTTTCGATCAGGTGCTTAGCAGAAACAGTTGAAATTTGAAGCTTGTAGTTGGGGAAGAAGGTAAGCCAAGAACTAGGCCAAGCTAATTAAGGTTAATGCCGGCGAGAAAAATCGTGCCAAAACTTCTAGTATTCTAGGTTACTAAACCTTAACATTTTTGAACTGAAATTTTAGTTGACGGCCCGGGAATGATAGGTGAAGGGCGGAGGTGACGATGACTTTTAGGATAATTTTCTCTTTTATTACTTCTCGCTCTATTCGCTTACAGAACTCAAGCCTACTCTTGTATAATTTATACTCAAAACTACAGCCCTAGAAAACAGAATAGGATTCTACTTCCTCGTCCTAATCGAACTACGCATCCTAAATGGACTCTAACCAAAACTCCTAAACTAATTACAAGATTACCTCTAATATTTTCCCCCTTAATCTTGTAATTTATAATTTCTAACACAACTCTACCTAATCTTCCAAAATTTTTCTCAGATTTTCCTCATTTTCTCTTCTCTTTCTTTTCTTTTTCCCTTTTTTTTCGGCGAGTGCTAGCAATCGGACGTTCGATCACTATTCATTTTCTCGAACGCGTCGGTGCAACATTTTTTTTCAACGTACGCAATATTTTTTTCCAACGTCTGCAACTTTTTTTCGCGCTTACGTTTCTACTGTTATCGAAGGAAAATGTTGCACGCGTGGGAAGAAAATATTGCAGCGATCCGGATCGATATTTTGACTATTATCGAAAGAAAATATTGCATGTGTAAATAAAATATTACACACCTAAAAAAAATTCAGACGTCCGTCCCGAATATAAGTTATTCTCTTTTCTTTTCCATCGCTACTCTCTGTTCTATGTTCTTTTCTTCAGTTTGCTTGTACAGCCGCCTAGGACCTTCTCTGTTCCTGCTACTACACGTCATTTTTCTTCAGCGAACCGTCAATCTTCACAACTAGACTAGCTAGCCCGTGAACAGAGAGTCCATGCACACCACAGGCTCTCGTCCTTTTCTTTTGCGGCGCCGCTGCCTGGAAGTCCGCCTCCTTCTTCTTCGCGTCCCCTCTGCTGCTTGGGTCGGCTCGCGCTGTCCACGCCACGCCGCCTCGCTCTGATTTCTTTTTTCTCTGGTGCTGGGCGCCGTCGTATTTTCTTTTCTACGGCACGAGGCTGTGTTCTCAGCCTTCCTCCGCTGCCGTACGGAGCCTTGCTCCCGCCTGCACGCCATGTGCTCTGATTTCTTTTCCCCGCGCCACACTTGCCCGTTCTCTTCTCTTCGCTGCGACTCCGCCGCCTTGGAGTCCGCCTACTTCTGCAACATACGTTGACTAGCTTCTGACTCCTCTATAAATTTTTCCTTCAAACTAGCCCCATGATAAACTGATTTACAAGTTTTCAAATAAATTTTATACAACTGGTTTGGGATCTCACAACCTTCATCAACAAATCATTATTCTTGTAATAAACACGCAAGAACTCCGTCTGCAGCTCTACCCTACACTCTTCTTCTACCATTTGCCCGAGACTGAGTATATTGTTACACAAACTCGGTATATAATAAATTTAAGAGAATAACTTCTGATCGTCGTTCTTGTGTTGTACCAGCATCGTTCCTTTGCCTCTTATTTTCACCGTGGAGCCATCACCGAACTTAAATTTTCCTGAAATTTTCTTGTCAAGCTCATGAGACACAGAGCGATCTCCAGTCATATGATTGTTGCTCCATTGTCCAAGTACCATAGATCAGTGTGATCGTAGTTATTTCCCTGCATGCATAGTTTAGGAACTATGTTCTCCTTATTCAACATCAATATATTCGGCTCATCTTCTTTGTACAACTAGCAAGGTAACCCGCGCATTTGCACAAGCATCATTCTTAAAGCATGTTTAAATGATTTTGAAATATACATATGATTTTGCTTTTTGGAAATAGATCATTGCAGAATTCTGTTTATAATATTTTAACATTATATATATATTATAAGATGACAAAATTACTCACTTTGTTTCCTTATACTTGTCACCTGTGACCAAACTTTATTCCTCAAATACTTAAATAACATAATAATAAATATAGTATAACATAATATTTACATTTATATTAGTGGCATATCGTTCTTTCATTATTACAATGTTTACCTATACTATATGTTAATAATACACATCACATAGCTTATACCAATATAGTCGAGTGAACACTTAACAATGAATCACCCTTTCAATCCCTCTATCTCATAGAGGCCCACTAAATAAAGGATCAAAATATTTTATTTTTGGGGAGAATTTTTAGCAAAATTTTTTACTTAGCGACTGTAAACCATATGTTATAGACTTTTATTACATAATAGATTTCGATTCCTAATTTGTATATATACAGCCAAATTCCTTATTTTATTTTATTTTTCTCTCCAATTAGCATACTTATGAAATTTTAATTCTGAATGAAACAATTTTTTTACTTTTCACTTAGTATGATATTTTAAACAATTGCTAATTTATTTTAGATTTTTATTCTGAATTTGCATATTTTTTGGACTGTACTTATTGTAGACTTTCTTTTTGAATTTTAGTTCATAATGCACACATAAATCCACATGCTAATTTTGTACTTGAGATGGACTCTTTCTTTTAATCTAAAATTTATTCCTATTTAATTTTGGATATATGTTATTTTTTTGTACTTGAGATGGACTCTTTTCTTTCGATCTAAATTTTATTTTATTTTATTTTGAATATTTGTTATTTTTTATTATACCTAGCATGGACTCTTAGATGGCAACGTCGTTGTTGCCGACCTGTGCCAGGATCCTCTCCTCGATGGCCATCGCAATTGGTATGACCATGGTTCACAAAACTGTTTTTGAAAAAAACCGTTCGAAAACCAAAATTCGAAAATCAGAAATATCGAGTCAAAAATTGTCAGAAACAGAAGAGTTAAGAAATAAAAAAATTGGAAAAAAAATTCAAAAAAAAAATTAAAAATCGGTCGAAAACCGATTGACCAATTGAATATTCCTTAGAGCCAAAATCGAGAGGTTTTCACCGATTTTCGACAGGTTTACGTCGCATAAAGTTTTTCAAATTTTTTGAATTAGACTGGTTTACCCATCGGTTTTGAATCTCGAACCGGCTTAGCAAAGTCGAAAACCGTGGATTTCGTCGGTTTTGCGAACCCTGGCATAACCACCCGCGCATAGCCTAGGATCGACACTAAGCAGTTGTTGAGCGTGCACAACACGAAGCATATGGCTAGCATCTGGTTGTTATGATACAGACTGATCAGTATTTATTATAGCATTGCACATATCTTACGATGATTCACACTTCAACCGAAGATTGATTGAGATCAGGCTAATAATACCTTTGAGACGGTTAGATGTTTTCTTTTAAATAATAATATCCAATGACTACTATAATTTAAGTTTGTTAGGGTCTACCAGATTAAGGGCCGGATATTTTGCTTTTTTGTGAGAATTTCTAGCATATTTCTATTTTTAACAAAAGATCAGACAACGGTTATAATTAGGGTCCACCTGATTAAGGGGTAGATGTTTTGCTTTTTTGTGAGAATGATTCACACTTCAACCTAAGATCGATTGAGATTAGGCTAATAATACCTTTGGGACGGTTAGATGTTTTCTTTTAAATAATAATATCCAATGACTACTATAATTCAAGTTTGTTAGGATCCACCAGATTAAGGGTCGGATGTTTTGGTTTTTAGTGTGACTTTCTAGCATATTTCTATTTTTAACAAAAGATCAGGCAGCGGTTATAATTAGGGTCCATCTGATTAAGGGCTAGATGTTTTGTTTTTTTATGGAATTTCTAGCCTATTTTTCTTTTTTCTTAGCGACTCTCATGAGCTTTTAATATATAATGAGAGGAGTAGAGTCGGTTCATCGTCTTCGCCGGCTCGGGTGAGGTTTACTTCCTCGTTCTTTTTCTTGTTTCGACAATCAGAAGCAAAGTGCTCATATTTGTTACAGTTGAAGCACTTTATATGACTGTGACACTCTGACGCGTAGTAACCATATTTTTCACATTCAAAATATTAGATATGTGACTTATCTCGTGATCTGTTATCACCGTCTTGTTTAATCTTGTCTCCTCGGCCACCTCTGCCTCCTCGGCTACCGAAACCTCGCGACCACACCTATGGTTACTTGATGAGCCATGACCGTTCCTGGTCTATGGTTCTTTTTGGAATTGCTTGCTATCACCTCTTGCATCTCCCTTTAACAGCAACACCTGCTAATTACAGGACTGATACCCTTGCTCATTACGGGACTGATACCCTCTCAATATCTCCTCATGCGCCTTGAGTGAGCCGTGATGTACTCGATTTTCATGTTGTTCAGATCAGGGAAGTACATGAGCATGGTGACGACAGGCATGAACTTTTCTGGTAGCACGTATAGGTACTTCTTCACTGCCATAGATCCCTCCATCTTATCACCGAGAGAAGTAATCTGGTTGTACAATGAAGCAAGCTTACAGGAGAACTCATCCACCAATTGGGTTTCTCTTATCTGGAGATTCTCAAACTCGTTCCGTAGATTTTGTAGTCGCACCTCTTTCATGCGATCAACTCCCACATGCATCTTCTGAAGCGTTAGCCATGCTTCATGTGCTGTCTCTTTCCCGATAAGTTGGTGCATCATCGAATCTAGTACTGATTGATAGATCGCAGCAAGTGCTACATGATCTATCCTGTTATCTTCCTCAGCCTTCCCTTTGAATCGACCGCACCTTGGGCGCGCAAAATTATCTTCATCTTTATTGCCTATACCACATAATTATCAATCGTCAGGAGAGAATACTGAAGGTATATGAACTCACTTTGAGTCTTCGCCTTCTCCACTCATGATAATAAAGTTCTTGTGCTGTTGCTAGAAGCTGCTGTTAGCTCTTCTTTTCTTTTCTCTCTCTACAGCGCCGCCGGAACCAGGAACTCCTGTAGCTCCTCCAACCGCCGCACTTACCGCCGCTACCGCCTGGTGAACGAATCCCCGCATGCGCTCTTTTTCCTTGCATCACGAGCGCCCAGGCCTCGTAAGTGCCCAAATAATGAAACGCGGAAACAGGCTGAAAGTGGGCTATAAACGGGGAAATGGTTACTTTCAAGGCTTTTCAGGCGTTGGAAGGCCTTAACGGTTTTTTTACTACTTTACTAAGCAGTACTCCATCCAGTCACGTATAGTTATCATTTTAAACATACATGTGGTTAATCTCTAGAAATTTTTTGCTTTCAATATCTTTTGAAATATTTAAATTAGATATATGAAAATCATATGTGTAGATCTGTATGAAAAGTATTTTCATAATATTATAGTTTTATTGGTTTTTATAAATAAAATTATTGGTCGAAGTTGTATTTTGGAGACCACGTCAATATCCAAAGAAACAACTATTTGTGTCCGGAGGAAGTAATGTTTACTATGTAGAGTAAAAATTTGCTTATATGGAAAAATGGAATGACTTGTGTTCGGACGTCTGTTTTTTTCGGACGCTTGCAACATTTTCTTCCTACGCATGGAACATTTTCCTTCGATAACAGTAGAAATGTGCGCACGAAAATAAATGTTGCAGATGTTGAAAAAAAATATTATAGACGTTGAAAAAAAATATTATACCGAACGTCCGACGAAACAACCTTAGATCATCGTGTTGTTATAGTCCCACCATATCTCTATTTCCACTAATATAAAAGAAGAGTCCATCTATCCTTCCACCTCTCCATTGGTGAGAGAAAGAGACGACAAATGGTTGCGTTTAGTCCAAACACAAACTGTTGGGCGGGACGGAACAGATTAATCTCTACTACTTCTAATTACAACTTGGTGGTAGCGGTCCGTTCTTCATACCCTCTCTTTCCTTCTATTCGCTCAGCCTGCCCCCACCCTCCTTTCCTTCTGTTCGCTCAGCCTGTCCCCCACCCGATCCGAATTCCCTCTATTTTATGAAAATATTACTGATCACATCTCCTTAAAATGAAAGGATTTTATTCATATCTCCTTTCCTCATCATATCCCGTTTGGATGGAATGGCATACTCACCATATCCCATAACATGAAAATCCTATTTTGTTGTATCTCATTCGGATGGAAATGCGGAGATTAAAAGGCAAGAATTGCATAATTAAATCACGTGTCAATCCCGGAGATCACAAGGCACCGTATCATAGAGACTGAGCACTCACACGCCTAACTGCCCTCTCCTCCACCTATAAAAGAACACATCATCTCCATCATAGAGGATATACGAAGAGACGCAGGAAGAGACAGAGGAGAGGAAGGCTTATACACACAGAAGAAAGAGATAAAGAAGCAATATAAAAGATTCAAGGGGCGCAAGAAACAATATGGAAGGAGGCCATGATCATGACTTATTCTCTCTTTTTTTTTAAGAAAGCTAAAGCTGTGATTGAATTATGAGGATAGTAAATAAAGTTTAAAGTTATAAGGTGCAGAAAACTGCACTCGAGACAAAAGGGGAGGAGAAAAAAAAAGAAAAAAAGATCAAATTCTTTAAAGTTGCCGTTGTACTATCATGTGGAGGCTTTTTAAAATTATACTAGCACGAATGATTAACTGATAATTTGAAGTACTCTTAAGTAACTAACAAGTTCGCTTCATACATATCTTTCTCATCAATCAACTTAGCTGTTGCTGTGAAAAACTTTTCTTAATAAGGTTGTGTTTGAGAATTTTTGTAGCAACGTACGGACACTTAACTAGTAAATAATATTCTGTAGCAAAGCAAGACATGCGAAAGTGGAGCGTCAGCTGACGCAGCCGGCCGGGCTGGAGCGGCCCGCCGCCGGGGGTCGGGTAACGGGTTGCCCCCCTGCTCGGCGGGACGCGTTTTCCTTCCACTTCTATAAAATGTGACGTAGCACCTAACTCAAAGTTTCCGGCTTCTATATCTTCTGTATCTCAACTTAAAATATAGCAAATAATATATCTATTTCAATCAGCTTAGTAAAATCTTCGCAATGATGCCATTTGTTTTGGTATACAACATTTATTTCGTCGGAGCATTCCGTACGCATCTTTACTTTAGGTCTGTACAAATCAAATATAGACTTGTATTTAATTAAATAAAATAGTAATAGCTCTGTATCTATTGGTATGATAGAGAAAGACCCAAATGTGTTAGAGTTCATATTACAATATTTAGTACGGATCAATAACTCTTTCCAGTCAAATAAAATATTTAACTAAAATGTATTTAGCGCGTACGTGTCCACGTCACTTTTTGTTTAATTAGAACCTGTTATTACGCTGATGAATGTTCTTGTTTTTTGAACTCACTTTGCATCCATGAGCTCAAGAGATTTCTCCCGTTTATACGAGCACAAGATGTATATCTAAATATATACCTACAAATAACAGGTGATATTTAAGGTACCTCTTTTATTTTGGATATCTAAAAAATCCCACAATAATCTTTGCTAAATATAATTAAAAAAACATAAATTTAGAAAAAAAAATAGCCATTTGATTTTCGTACGAACTTAAAATTTAAACCTCTACATAGCTGAAGTTTAGAATAAAAATTGGTAGTTGGATTCATATACTAATTATAACGTAAAACTGACATTTGAAATTAAATAAAAAAATAATAGAAATTTAGAATGACAAATAAAGAGAAATTAGTAATTTTCATACGAAATCCAAATCAAAACCCTACATAGTATAACTCATAATAAAAATTGATAAAAAAAATTAGCAGTTGGATTTGTACATAAATTATAACCTAAAACCGAAACTTTATATATTAAAAGCTTATGACAGGTCTTTTGGAATTGCTAAAAAAAGAGAGAGAAATAGTCTATAAATTCTCACATAAAAGCAAAACATCTAATCCTTAATCTGGTGGACCCTAACTAAGTTGAACTATAGTAGCGATTAGATGATATTATTTAAAGAAAAACATGTAACCATCCATCTAGCGAACGCGAGTTATAAGGGATAATTGATTATTTGCCACAAAAGTTGATTTGCATTTAATGATTTGCCACATCCTGTCTCACTGACATTTGGATCCTGAGGTCACATGTCAGTGAGACGTGACGTGGAAAATCATTAATTCTACCAACTCAGGTGTGACAAATAATCAACTATCCCGAGTTATAATGGCTTAGATTAAAAGAAAGAGTGCAAAACATCTTGTTTTATTCTGAATTACATGTATGCAGGGGTTTAAATTTGGAGTTCGAAAATCAAATTGCAAATTTCTTTTTTACTTTCTGTAATTTATGTTTTTTTTATTTAATTTGGAGATTCTGTTTTAGGTTAGAATTCATGTATCCAATTGATAATTTTCACCGAAATTTTATTCCAAATTTCAAGTGTTCGTATAGAAATCAAATTGTTAATTTCTCTTTATTTTTCAGGGGTAGATATTTCTTAGCATAACGAAGTCATGTATACGCGTTTGTACTGGATGAGCTGTCAAACTTTCTGAGCTGTGCGTACGTGGCGTTGACTAGCGCGGGCTGGAATGGCCGGCCCGCGCTGCGGTGCATTTTCCTTGCACTTCATATAAAAACGTCGAGCAAGTGAAGAAGCCGGTGACTCGATTCACTCATCGTCCCGAGCTCCGATCCAGCCAATAAAAAAATTCAGGCTTCGAGCTCCAATTGAATTCGATTCGATGGGAAACGAAGGCGATCGCTCGGTCCGACGGGAGATCGACCCTTCCGCCTCCACCGACACCGACGAGGAGGCCATAGAGGTCCTCCGCGCTGAAAGAGAGCGCCTCATGTCGGAGATGGGGGAGCTGGGGTTCTTGGAGTGCAAGGTAAACCCCCACCTCGACGGGATGAGCCCATCGCAGCTCCCCTCGCGCTTCTTCCGGACGGGATGGTTGCCGCACTGGTCTACCACGGATGGGTTCTGGAAGTTGAGAGAAGGCAGCTACTCAGCGATCCGGAGAGGCGGCGTCTCCCAAAGCCCCGTCCATCCTGAATATTTCGGGGTGAAGAGGTTGATGGGGTTTCACACGCACGACGGCACCAAGACTGACTGGATCATGTTCCTGTACGAGCTGGTTGATGGCTTCATCATTATCGAGGTAAGGATGGAATCCTGCTAAACATCTTTGTACTAATCGTATAAGAGAAGTGATGTTTGTCTTTGATTACTTCCCACACAATTCCATCCGTAATGTACACCATCCCATGCAATTTAGGAACCTGAAAGACCGAGATGGCAATCAGAGGGAGGTGAATGGTCCCAAAATAAATTTTCCCACCTCTTGGATAAATACTAGTCAAAAGACTCAATACTGCTTGTAAAGAACAAAGACTAGAACAACACAAGCAGTGTTCAGAAAACAGCACGACTCTAAAAGCTAATCTGTGATCTTGGCTTGCTCGTGAGATTCTAATGATCAAGATAGACTTGAATGCCTTCTCACACGTCACAGCAAGCAAGATAGCACAAGAGTAAACACCTAAACTCGATCAATTAAGAATTCATCATGAAGGGACAAAAGATCAGTTTCCTTGCGTAACTTGAACCGTGGTTGCTTAGAGAATTTGGATATGCTCGAGTGAAGATTCATCCAATCAATCTCTCATTCTTTGCAACAAGAACCGAAGCAAATCAAAACTAAAGAACTGCAAGTCACACGATTTACACACTTCAAGAACACAGATTTACAACTTGCAATAAGAATAAAGGATTGCCTAAATGATTGAAAGCATCGAATCAAGAGAAGAGTTCATAAACCATGAATTTCAACAAAGATTCAATAGCATGTAGAAGGAGATGAGGCAAATCCAAAATACGTAAAGTAAATTGCAAGTAAGTAAATGCGGAATTTAGATAGCAGAATTTAAATGCGTAATGTAAATGTGTAAAGGAAATGAAACTAGAACATAAATGAAGAACATTTCATTTCTGGAAGGGAGGTTTACAAAGCCTCACAACAAAGTGGGCAAAACTCAAAAGAGCAGCAAAAACCTCAGAACCTTCAAAGAGGGGAGGCTGCCCCTACCCCTCTATTTATAGTGACCTGGGATCAATTCCCACCCTTGGATGTCTTGCTTCAATCCTAAGCCAACTTCCAAGAGCCAGGATTTGATCCTTACACTCCTCTCAACAACTCTCAACTACACTCGTACTTTCTTAGTACACCTGACAGCAAGCTACACTTTATCCACTACTTTATCTTCACGAACTGCAACCCTACAGCTCTCCTTGATCCAAGTAGTGATAAGCTAGCTTTTCCACTAATCTCTTGTCTCTTGGAACTGCACCGACTTCATCTCCGGCCATCTTCCGGCGAACTTCCGGCCAACTTGAACCTCCGGTCATCCCATGCCTAGTTCCAGCCTCCCTTCGCCTCACCATGACCACCAAATGAAGTCCTACATTCACAAAGACAAGAAATCCCTTCTTGGTTCCACCATGAACCCATCACAACAATTCGATCACGAGTTGGGGTTAGAAAAGATCAAAAACGAACCAAAGCATTTCTACCCAATGCAGACAAGCTGTTTTCAACACAGCTGGATCTTCTCAATTTGTTATGATTTTATATGTTGTTGTACTGAAAATCTTGTCAACATGAAAAAGTTGTGTTTCGAAATTATCTACAACTTTCATGTAGAACACATAATTTTTCGAGTACAGGAAGACCCTCAAAAATGCATATTACTGCACGCTGAAAAATTGGTCCGTAGTACACGTGAGAATCTCCGTTAACCTTCCCGATTTTATATGATTTTTTATGTTGCTCAAATGAAAAACTTTTCAACATTAAAAAGTTTTGTTCGAAATTATCTACAACTTTCATGTAGAGCACATAATTTTTCGAGCACAGGAAGACCCTCAAAAATGCATATTACTGCACGCTGGAAAATTGGTCCGTAGTACACGTGAGAACCATCGCGATTTGGTCCGTAGTACACATGAGACCCATCGCGATTTGGTCCGTAGTACACATGAGACCCATCGCGATTTGGTCCGTAGTACACATGAGACCCATCGCGATTTAGTCCGTAGTACACATGAGACCCATCGCGGTTTGGTACGTAGTACACATGAGACCCATCGTGATTTGGTCCGTAGTACACATGAGAACCATCGAAATTTGGTCCGACCAACACATGAAGATCACAAAAATTTGGTCCGGCCAACACATGAAGATCACAAAAATTTGGTCCGGCCAACACATGAAGATCATAAAAATTTGGTCCGGCCAACACATGAAGATCACAAAAATTTGGTCCGGCCAACACATGAAGATCACAAAATTTTGGTCCGGCCAACACATGAAGATCATAAAAATTTGGTCCGGCATACACATGAAGATCATAAAAATTTGGTCCGGCCAACACATGAAGATCATAAAAATTTGGTCCGGCCAACACATGAAGATCACAAAAATTTGGTCCGGCCAACACATGAAGATCATAAAATTTTGGTCCGGCCAACACATGAAGATCATAAAAATTTGGTCCGGCCAACACATGAAGATCACATTTAAATACAAACTCAAATCTAAGCTATCCTAGATCATATAAAGTCAAATACTCATCACAAGCAAGAATGAACCTCCACATGGTCCTTCAATCTCCCCCTTGATGAGTATATTGACAAACCTTATAAAAGGCATAAATTTGAGTTTGAGTAAGATAAGAAGAAAGCAATTTGATTACAAAAACACACATGGTCCAGAGAGAATAGACTGAGAACATGACCAAGTTGGTAAGACATATTTTAGAGCTAAATCAAGCAAAGAGCAAGTTTTCCACAAAAGGCTCTAAAATCCAATCATAAGCGCCAAATGTAATTATGTGATTATGATCCAAAAGAATTAGCAAAATTTTACAAAGATCATAAGAACCAAATTAGCTTTCACATTTTAGTGATGCCTTTTCTACGATTTCTCCCCCTTTTGGCAATATAGGCATCAAAATGAAAATATCTCCCCCTTTTTATGTATGCATGAAATGCAACCTAAGGGAGCTTTGAAGATTATCCAAATGATCATAATGACAAGATATGACACCAAGCTTATCAATCTCAGATTATGACCAAACTAAGACATGTCCAAGTGCAAATAACAAATTTTGCTCATAAGCTAGGTTTTGAAAATGTATCTTTTTAGCAAGATTTGACAAGTGCAAAACTTAGCAAAGTTTCAAAACTAGAAGCAAAACCACTCAAGGATCAAATGGAAAACCTAGAGTTCAACCTACTCAACACTTTGGAGAATTTTGAAGTGCATATAAGGTCCTTCGAGCCCATTTTTCAATTTATGCAAATTTTCTTTAAGACTTCGAAAAACATAGCGGGGTGCAAATGTTTGACATTATTTGCATTCTTTACCCACTTATGTGTTTGATATTTGCATTTTTTTTTGTTGATCGACTCAAGCCATTTTCGATCATCTCAAGAATAACTCTTAAGAAAATGATCTTGGTCATACACAATATATTCCAAGTTCATCCCAAATGCAATGGGAGGCGTCTCGAGAATATAAAGTCTTGAGATCAATTTTGCTTAAAAGAGTCAATTTTTTTTTAATTTTCAATTTAGCACATATGAGCAATTCTGAAGGACTCAAATATGGATCAAGCAAATTTCACCCAAGTTGCTATAGGGACTCTAGAGAAATCCAAAATTTCACAATTCATGGTAAAAGCCCCTACAGAAGAAACTTAGAAGGTAAAAGCAACATGTTTCATCAAGTTTTCATTTAAAGCTTTTAAGTTTTTCAGATTTTAATTAACCTTGGCTTGATAAATGAACTTGGACATATCTAAGCTAGTGATTTTCTTCAAAAGATATAGTATGATGTATTTCACGAAGATTGAGTCAAATGCATAATAGACAAAGCTCAAAAAAACAGAAAATGTAGTCTAAATGCAATGCATGAACAGATTCCCAAAACTCCCCCTCAACATATGAATCAATTTTAAGCTCAAATCTGGTTAAAGTTGAGTTATTATCAGAATTAGGCATAAAGAAAACCCAATTGAACTCAATAACAACCAGAAAAAAAATAGAATGAGGAGAAGAAGTCGAGAAAACTGCAAACTGGGTGGCTATTGAGTGTAGAAAAGATAGAAGAGACTCACTACGGCTTAGACTCTGACATAGGGAAGCTGACTCTAGATCCCAACTAAGGAGTGCACACACACCTGTCTACCAGGAGGCCCAACACCGCTAGACTTATAAGACGTGAGGGAACTCAACCTAGAGAGAAGAGAGAATGACTAATCACGCATGATAGCAACCTAAAGCACAAGATAAGATGTCCATACAAGGCATGCCAGAAGACTAAGTGAGTGAACTCAACTCAAGAAAACAAGCCCAAAGTTACCCAGAAGAAGAAAGGAAATGCTGGAAGAGAATATATAGTACATAATATACAAACCAGCTCCCTCTCAAGATAAGCCGTATGGGCTCACGACTCCAAGCTCACTCCTCAAGGAAATAAACCTGGAGCTATCCAAAGGCTTGGTGAAAATATCGGCTAACTGGAGGTCACTCTCTACAAACTGAAGCGCGATATCTCCCTTCTCCACATGGTCTCTAAGGAAGTGATATCTAATGTCAATGTGCTTGGTCCGGGAATGTTGCACTGGGTTTTAGCAATGCAAATAGCGAAGTGTTGTCACGAGAAAAGTGGCACACTCTCTATTTCTAACCCATAGTCCGCAAGGTCGATCTCATCCAGAGCACTGCTACAAAGAATCGGTCGCGACAACATACTCGGCCTCGGTGGATGTGTGCAACCCTGCATCGCTTCCTAGATGACCAAGAAACAAGAGAAGTGCCAATGAATTGGCAAGTGCCAGAAGTGCTCTTCCTATCTATCCTACAGCCAGCAAAGTCGGCATCGAAAAAAGCTCTAAGAGATAGACAAGAAGAAGAAGAGTACCAAATACCATAATCAATGGTAGCACGAAGGTACCTGAAGATGCGCTTGACCACCTGGCGGTGAGAGGCGCGAGGAGAAGCTTGAAATCGAGCGCACGGACACACAAAAAATGTATGTCCGGCCTCGAGCGGTGAGGTACAAGAGGAGCCGATCATGCTCAAACTCCTTTTGATCGACCTCACCATCCTCATCGGGCTCGAGGACAGCGGTGGTGGCCATAGGAGTCATCACCGGCTTCCCATCGGACATATCGGCGTCTCGGGAGGTCACGGGTATATTTGCCTTGATGCAAGAAAGTACCCTCCGAGTCCGCTTGATTTGGAAGCCAAGAAAGTAGCTCAACTCGCACATCATACTCATCTCAAACTCGTGCTCATCACCTCGTAAAACCGAGACACAAGCGAATGAGACGAGCCACCAAAGATGATATCGTCCACATAAATCGGACAAGAAGAAAATGAGACTCATGGTGTCGATGAACAGAGTTTTGTCTACTATGCCCATTTTAAAGTCATGGCTGAGAAGATAAGACTTGAGCCTCTCATACCATGCTCTGGGGGCCTGCTTGAGTCCATACAGAGCTTTGGAAAGCTTGTATACATGACTCGGAAACTTGGGGTTCTCGAATCCTGGAGGTTGCTTGACATAAACATCTTCCTCAATATAGCCATTGAGGAATGCACTCTTGACATCCATTTGATAGAGCTTGAAGCCCCGGGATGTAGAAAATGCAAGCAGGATCCTAATAGCCTCTAGCCTAGCTACATGGGCAAAGGTCTCCTCAAAGTCAAGACCCTCAACTTGATAAAAGCCCTGCAACTAGCCTAGCCTTGTTGCGAATGACAACCCCATCCTCACTGCTTTTGTTTTGAACACCCACTTGGTCCCAATGACATTATGACCGGATGGGGCTCGACAAGTCGCCATACCTTGTTCCTCTCAAAGTTCTCAAGTTCTCATGCATAGCATTAATCCACGACTCATCGGATAATGCATGAGAAACATCCTTCTACTCAAAGGAGGCAACAAAGGCGAGTGAAGATGAGAGGAGGACAGACCCGTTCTTGAGCGTGTGACACGCTCGAACAAATCGCCAATCATCCGATCGGAGGATGACGTCTCGAATATGACGGGAGGTCCAGAATGAGTAGCCTCTACCTCTTGAACAAAAGAGGTAGGAACAGAGCCACTCGCTGAAGGAGAGTCGGAAGGCAAGGGCTGGTCTCCCTGAGGTGTAGAAATGGAAACAGGAGGCACCTCAGGTGGAGAGGGGACTGGATCCGGTGGAACACCATCATTTCCATCATCCTCATCTTTTTCAAAGATGATCTCGGAGGAATAAGAAGAGCCTGAAATATCAGATCTAGCTCCTGGGCTAGCCTCATCAAAGGTCACATCACAGGTCTCTATGATCCTATGCGCATCAACACTCCAGACCCTATAGCTACGAGAAGAAGGCGAGTAACCTAGAAAGATACCATCAAAAGAGCGAGACTCAAACTTATCTAGGTTACCAGACTTCAAGATAAAACACTTGCAACCGAAAACGCGAAAATGAGACACACTGGGCTTTCGCCCATACCTCAACTCATAAGAAGTGCGATGCAAATGTGCTCTCAAAAACACGCGATTAGAAACATGGCAAGCGGTAGCTATAGCCTCACCCAAAACTTCCTAGAGTCTCAGACTCATCTAGCATCGTCTCGACCATCTCAACCAGGTCCTGTTCTTCCTTTCCACTATGCCATTCTCACGAGGCGTAGGGAGAAGAGAACCGATGCTCTAAACCCGACTCCACACAAAACTCTCAAAGTAGGAATTCTTGAACTCCGTGCCATTATCACTGCAGATAGCTCGTAATGCACTGGGAGCTCAATGGACAACCTCTTGACCAAACCCTGAAGTGAGAAAAGTCTCATCCTTGAGGCCATGAAGAATACCCAAGAGTATCTAGAAAAATCATCAACGATGACAAGAACATACCACTTCCTCCCGCCGATCGCACTCTAGCCGGACCAACAAAGGTCCATATGTAAAAGCTGTCCCGGTGCATCACCATCACTACTGATGGCGGAGGATGAGAAGCAAGAACCATCTTGCCATGTCGGCAAGGAGAGCAAACTAAGTCTTTGACCATCTTGAGTTTGGGCAAACCCGAATAAGATCGTGGTACGCTAACTCGGGTCAAATGATCAAAACCAATGTGACCAAGTCTCCTATGCCGAAGGAGAGATCACGGACTCGAAGCAATCAAACATCGAAGAGAGTCTCCGGAAGAAGCGAGAAAAATCAGCACGAAAGACTCTCCCAAATCTAGAAATCCCAAGAACTAACCCTCCCGATGAATCAAGGATTCTACAGCATTACTCTTGAAGCTTACCTCGAAAGAGTCATCGATAAGTCGAGAAACAGAGAGCGATTGTATTGTAGCTTACTTACTAAGGCAACATCTTTAAGAATGAAATTTTGGTTAATACAGATGGTACCTTTAGCAATGACTCTACTGAAGATGCATCCCCAAAAGTGATTAACTCATCACGGGGCTCGGACTAGGAAGAGAACCAACGAGAATCTCCGGTCATATGACGAGAACAACCGAGTCAACAATCCAAACATCGCCCTTCCCATCCGATTTACACTGATCAAGACACAAGAGAAAAGAGGACTCGATCGGGATAGAGTGAAGACTTAGGAACCCAATCTTGAACCATACGACACCTCAAAGTACCGACCACGAAGAAGATCGACTCGAGTGTCTCTCGACGCTCAACTCTCACATGATCGAAGCAACTCGTAGATAATCTAGAGTCAAAGCGGGTTGGCACGCCGTGGTGCAAAAGCCGGACCATCCCATGAAGCTTGCCTAGATCTCCTACCAAGAACACCTCACGCCGCCGATATCTACCTCGATGGGAAAACGAGGAATATCAAGAGGACGGCGGAAAGATCCCGACCACGAGCACTCAGGACTAAAACCCGATCAACAAAGATGAAAACCAAGTCCTGAACGCTGCCCAAAACAGCGACTCTCTAACTTTGTCTAAAAGCGTTATGTGCTTTAGAAGCACTCGAGTCCGGGATGACCACGAAAACCTCTAAAGCGACAACATGCTCACGCTTTGATGATCTTGGCGCTGAAGCAAAAATCCACTAGGTGACCATCTTTCTTACAAAGGTGCATGAGTACTTCGCCTTGTTAGAGGCGTATAATAGGAGTAACACCCTTCCGGTCGAAGTCCTATGGACAACCCAGAGACCTAAACTTGGTGGTGCTCACTCGGGAGCTACCACAATCTCACCACTCTTGGAGCCGCACACAATGGTGGGAGGATGCGCCCGAGCGTGCTCCAAGGGATCAAATCCTAGACCTTGATTGAATCTATTAATCTTGGATTGGTCTAGAATAAGATTGAGCTTCTTCTTGCCTCCAACAAACTTCTCGAGAGTGCTCATAAGATACTGGCAATCTCGAAAGAAAGAAGCACAAGAAGAACAGGGGGAAGAAGAAGAAGAAGAACCAGAAAGATGAGCTCTCTCAACACGTGCATTTTGTTCCCTTAGCACGGCTGCCTCAATCTTGAGGGCCTCACAAGAAACGCAAGGGGCATTTCTAATCCTAAGAGTTTGGTCTTCTAACTTCTTTCTAAGCTCAACATGGATTTTATCCATATCATCCTTAACCCCAACACACAAGAGTAACCAATTTTTGACTTAACTAGTAAGTCCTTAGCAAGTTGATCACACTTGACATTAAAAGCATTATTGTCAAGTTTTAGTTGCCTACAACTCTCACATGAGTACCGGATCCTTAGAAGCATGCAATTCAAGTTCATCATTCCTAGCGTAAAGCTTTCTAAGGTGTGAGCTCATGGCATCAATTTCGATGCGCTTTAGGGCACTTGTCACAAGAAGCATTTGAGTGAGCGGGAGAAAAGCTAGCATCGTAGGAATATCAAAGGTACAGAACTAGCATTCTTCAACTTGATTCTCAAGATCAACAAGCACACTATCATGCAACCGTTAGGTTCTCCACTCCACAAGCAAAGCATCACAGAGAGTACAATATCGAGTCTCGGGAGGAACATGATTTAAGTAAAGCTAACTCCCAGACAAAGCTATCTACCTCCTTCTCTAACTCCAAACACCTCGACCTAACCTTAGCATGAAACTTGCCTAATTTACGAAGGCATCATTTAACTCGTCGTAGGTGGGTACTGATCCGTGTCATTTAGACAAACTGGAGTCGCTCACTTCAATGGCGCTTGCCATGAAGCACATGCCGGAGAAGTCGTCGTCGCTCTTCACCTTCTCTTGCGGATCGTCCTCGCTTGCATCGCTCCAGTTCTCAGTGTCGGAGAGCTCGATGTCGTCCAGCGCGGCGAGGACCCGGTGAAAAAGCTTCTTGTTCTTGGCGAAGTTGTGGTACTTCTTCTTCGCCGGCTCACGAGCTGGGGCCTTCTTGTTGCGGTTCTTGTCGGTGTAATCGTTCTTGCCCGAACCGCCTTGTTCGCTCTTGCCCTTCTCCAGCTTGGGGCAGTTTGCTCGAATGTGGTTGGGGCCACCACACTCGAAGCAGGTGATCACGCCACCTCTTTTTCTCTCTCTTACCCTCTTGTAGGCATGAGAAAATTTGCGAGCAAGAAGAGCAAGCTCATTTTCTGGAAATTTTTCCAGTTGATCATCGCTTAGCTCGCAAAGGGTGGAGAGAGAGAAACCACAAGAAGAGTCAGAAGAGGAAGATCCAATGGGATCGGTGACCAAGGCCATCGACTGAGATTTCGTCTTCCGCGAGACGACGTCGATCTCATGAGTCTTGAGGCGAGAATACAGCCCGTCAAGAGTCAAGGTCGACAGGTCGGTGGTGTCCTTGATGGTGGTCACTTTCATTTCCCAAACACGAAGATCGAGTGCGGTCAAAAAATGTCGAGCATTATCCGAGTCAGGGTATATGCAACCGACTGCTCGGAGGTCGCTCAAAATCTTCGTAAACCGACCAAAGCACTCGTCAAGACTCTCACCAGCATGTTGTTCAAACTTGTTGAACTCACGCTTGAATTGGTCTGTCGAACCGCCTTGATTTGGGTAGTGCCTCATGGTAAGCATCGAGGTTACCCAAATCTCATGAGCGAACGAAGGTGAGAAATCTGTCATACTCACTTGGCTAAGACCTCAGTATGAGGATGTTCCTTGCCTTAGCGTTCGCCTCAACGTCAGCCATATTGCCAGCCGTGATGTTTTCATCGGCAGGAACCTCATATGGGAGTTTTACCTTCTGCCATATCAGGAAGCCACGGCGTGATGTATGACTCCATGCGTGACTTCCAGAATGGAAAATCGACTCCAGAGAAAATGGGTGGCTTGGTGGAATACTTGTCCATCGCCATGGCTCTTGAGACCGGTCAAGATCTATGAAAGAGCAAAACCGGCTCTGATACCAATTGAAAGACCGAGATGGCGACCAGAGGGGGGGTGAATGGTCCCAAAATAAATTTTCCCACCTCTTGGACAAATACTAGTCAAAAGACTCAATCATCGCTTGTAAAGAACAAAGACTAGAACAACACAAGCGGTGTTGTAAAACAAAGACGACTCAAAAGCTAATCTGTGATCTTGGCTTGCTCGTGAGATTCTAATGATCAAGATATACTTCAATGCCTTCTCACACGTCACAGCAAGCAAGATAGCACAAGAGTAAACACCTAAACTCGATCAATTAAGAATTCATCATGAAGGGACAAAAGATCGCTTCCTTGCGTAACTTGAACCGTGGTTGCTTAGAGAATTTGGATATGCTCTGAGTGAAGATTCATCCAATCAATCTCTCATTCTTTGCAACAAGAACCAGAAGCAAATCAAAACTAAAGAACTGCAAGTCACACGATTTACACACTTCAAGAACACACAGATTTACAACTTGCAATAAGAATAGAAGGATTGCCTAAATGATTGAAAGCATCGAATCAAGAGAAGAGTTCACAAACCATGAATTTCAACAAAGATTCAATATCATGTAGAAGGAGATGAGGCAAATCCAAAATACGTAAAGTAAATTGCAAGTAAGTAAATGCGAATTTAGATAGCGAATTTAAGTGCGTAATGTAAATGTGTAAAGGAAATGAAACTAGAACATAAATGAAGAACATTTCATTTCGGAAGGAGGTTTACAAAGCCTCACAACAAAGTGGGCAAAACTCAAAAGAGCAAAAAAACCTCGAAACCTTCAAAGAGGGAGGCCCTACCCTCTATTTATAGTGACTGGATCAATTCCCACCCTTGGATGTCTTGCTTCAATCCTAAGCCAACTTCCAAGAGCCAGGATTTGATCCTTACACTCACTCTCAACAACTCTCAACTACACTCGGTACTTTCTTAGTACACTGACAAGAAGCTACACTTTATCCACTACTTTATCTTCCGAACGCAACCCTACAGCTCTCCTTGATCCAAGTAGTGATAAGCTAGCTTCTCCACTAATCTCTTGTCTCTTGGAACTGCACCGACTTCATCTCCGGCCATCTTCCGGCGAACTTCCGGCCAACTTGAACCTCCGGTCATCCCATGCCTAGTTCCAGCCTCCCTTCGCCTCACCATGACCACCAAATGAAGTCCTACATTCACAAAGACAAGAAATCCCTTCTTGGTTCCACCATGAACCCATCACAACAATTCGATCACGAGTTGGGGTTAGAAAAGACCAAAAACGGACCAAACCATTTCTACCCAATGCAGACAAGCTGTTTTCAACACAGCTGGATCTTCTCAATTTGTTATGATTTTATATGTTGTTCTACTGAAAATCTTGTCAACATGAAAAAGTTGTGTTTCGAAATTATCTACAACTTTCATGTAGAACACATAATTTTTCGAGTACAGAAAGACCCTCAAAAATGCATATTACTGCACGCTGAAAAATTGGTCCGTAGTACACGTGAGAATCTCTGTTAACCTTCCGATTTTATATGATTTTTTATGTTGCTCAAATGAAAAACTTTTCAACATTAAAAAGTTGTGTTTCGAAATTATCTACAACTTTCATGTAGAGCACATAATTTTTCGAGCACAGGAAGACCCTCAAAAATGCATATTACTGCACGCTGGAAAATTGGTCCGTAGTACACGTGAGACCCATCGCGATTTGGTCCGTAGTACACATGAGACCCATCGCGATTTGGTCCGTAGTACACATGAGACCCATCGCGATTTGGTCCGTAGTACACATGAGACCCATCGCGATTTGGTACGTAGTACACATGAGACCCATCGCGATTTGGTCCGTAGTACACATGAGAACCATCGCGATTTGGTCCGGCCAACACATGAAGATCACAAAATTTTGGTCCGGCCAACACATGAAGATCACAAAAATTTGGTCCGGCCAACACATGAAGATCATAAAAATTTGGTCCGGCCAACACATGAAGATCACAAAAATTTGGTCCGGCCAACACATGAAGATCACAAAAATTTGGTCCGCCCAACACATGAAGATCATAAAAATTTGGTCCGTCATACACATGAAGATCATAAAAATTTGGTCCGGCCAACACATGAAGATCATAAAAATTTGGTCCGGCATACACATGAAGATCATAAAAATTTGGTCCGACCAACACATGAAGATCATAAAAATTTGGTCCGGCCAACACATGAAGATCACAAAAATTTGGTCCGGCCAACACATGAAGATCATAAAATTTTGGTCCGGCCAACACATGAAGATCATAAAAATTTGGTCCGGCCAACACATGAAGATCACATTTAAATACAAACTCAAATCTAAGCTATCCTAGATCATATAAAGTCAAATACTCATCACAAGCAAGGATGAACCTCCACATGGTCCTTCAGAACCACAGTTTTTTTTTCAAACGGATCAGTTCTTCTATTGCGAGGAATTGATTTAGGAAAGAGGAATTAATTTAGGAACTGGTTAGTATGCAAATTAAGCATGCAGTCAACTGTTTCATACATGGTCGAGTACTATCTGCTTGATACATGATTTCTGTATCATTGTAAGGAGGGAAACCTGCTAAACAAATCATTTGTACTGACCGCATAAGTCAAGTGATCTTAATTGGTCTTTGATTACTTACATCCCGCGCACAATTCCATCCATAATGTACAATTCAATTTAAGAACCAGTTTTTGTTTTTATTAAAAGAAACAAGATTTTTTTTGAGGAATTAATTTAGGAACTGGCTACTTGTTTAGTATGCATAGGCAGCAGTGCTCTCCATTACTTACTCCACATTTTAGTTACAATGCGTGTTTAACTGCAGGATGACATAGTGTTGTGCAAGATCTTCCAGCAGAAAGGCAAAGGTAATTAAGGTCCTCTCCCCTTTCTAGCCTGAACCAAAGCTGTACGTCAGGTGCACATACGTATGAAACATATTAATTAAGTAGTATCTAATGAAATTCGACCATAGTTGCTCCTATTAGATAAACATAGTACTCTTTCTATTAGAAAGAGTACAATAACAAAACCCACTACTTATTCCATCTCTTATCTATGTTATCTAGAGTAAACAATAAAGTTAGCTTGTATAATAACTATCTCTAAAGGTTCTTTATAGAGAAACACTAAAGCATTTAATTTGAGCATTCAACACTAAGTTCGTCTTTGTGGCTATTAGCAAAACACTAACTTCAATACTAACAATCGCTCGCGCTGGTTCCAACATCGGGTTTTAACTAGTGATAGCACCTATTTTTTCGTGCAATGCTTGCTACTAAATAAGAGTCAGTTATCTTCTCTCCTCTTGTCACTTTTCTACATAGGACAAAACTAACGTGTATATGCTAATAGTAAACTGAGGTGGTCTTATTTTACATGCCCTTAAAGCAAGTATAATAATGCCACCTCAGTTTACTATTAGCATATACATATCAGCTTTGTCCTATGTGGAAGAGTGAGAAAGAGGAGAGATAAGAGAACCGCTCTTATTTAATAGCTAGTATCGCACGGAAAAATAGATGCTATCGCCGACTAAAAGATGGTGTTGGAGCCAACGTGAGCGATTGTTAGTGTTGAAATTAGTGTTTTACTAATAGCCACAAAGATGAAGTTAGTGTTGAATGTCTAAATTAAAGGTTTTAGTGTTTCTCTAGAGACAACCTTTAGAGATAGTAATTGTATAAGCTGGCTTTATTAATTGCTTACTCTTGATATGGATGAGAGATGAATTAATAGGTTTTATTATTGTACATTCTCTTAGAGACATGTATGATCTATTTCATTAAATGTTACTTAAATATTGTATCTACTAGGTACGTGTGTTGCATTTAAATTGCGGGATGGTGGGAGTAGTTACTCCCTCCATTCATTTTTATAAGGCGTATTTTGATTTAGCACAACGATTAAGATTGCGTTGAAATTGATAAAGGTATGAGAGAAAATGACTTAGATGCTCCAAATTAATTGTCTTGGAAGATAAAAGATATACTTTGTGTGAGTGGCAATGAATAAATGCATATAGTTGAGTGAGAATAAATAGAGGTATAAAAGGAAAAACCTCGTTAAATCTACATACAAATCTTATATTTATGAATAAGATCATTCAAAAATTAAGCCTTATAAAAATGAACGGAGTGGGAGTATATTGGAATAGCACATACGATGGGGTTTCTTGACCTTAATTATTTTTTGAGTTAATGGTTCTCTCACATCTTCCTACTCGTACATGCAGCGCCCGTTTCTTCTGGTGATGCGGCAGCCCAGCCACAGGTATTCTGTTCAAAAATTCCAGGGCCGTTAGCTGAGTACACAAAAACATTTTTTGAAGGCCTCGATAACGACTTCAGCAATTTCGACCCCAAAGAAGACTACAGTAAGTTGGACGTAATCTCTAGTCGATGTTAAAGGTACATATAATACTAGTGCAAAAAATCATATTCTTAATGAGGATCCAACCTAGGGATTATTTTCTGAATGACGGGCCTAGAAGTCAAAGCTTTTGTTAAATCATGTTTAGTACTATTTTCGCTGCTCGTTCTTCTTTCTCTGAGCTTGCTTCAATGAGTTGAACAGGTGAGCACTGAACATTAACATCTCCCCCATTTCCCACCTCATTAGATTTGTTATCCACTGGGCGTGAAGATCTGCTGAACAGCCGCATTAGTTCGTTCGAAGCCTTGTTGAACAATGATAATCATCACCGGGCAGATAAGGTGAGAAAGCGCTTGAGATCCAACGCAGATGGCAAATCAGAAGTTTGGAAGCACTTCACCAAGATACGCACGAAAGATCCCGATGTGGTGTATGCGGCGTGCCACTACTGCGACAGGATGTTGAAAGCTCACCCCAAGAAGGATGGGACGTCTCACCTCCGGAGGCACAACGAGAGATGCCCATGCAAGATGCACCTGCATCAGCCAAGCCAGGTGCTTTGCCACTCGATGGATGAGGGGAAGGGGACTGTGCATTGATGCCTATGCTGGAAGGCAACCATACGGTGAACGGCAGATGCATCTAGCTAGTCTGTATTCAGAGGCTTTCAATTGAATAAGTACTAGTAGTAATATTGCGTTTGGGTTATTTGTTGGTGCTGTTTGTGGTAATTAGACATCTCAGCTTGCGTGCTGAAATTTGATGGGATGGTGTGCTTCTAATTCGCTTTTCCTCTCAATACAAATTGTACTATTTTTGAAGCAAGTGAAGAGATAAGTAATCATTGTCGGATTTTGTCTTTCCAGTTTTTTTTTTCGCTCAGGAGAAAATAGCCATTCCTGGGCTCTTTGCGAGTTATTAACGTACGTAATGTTGGTGAGGCAGTTCGTGGTCGGGTCAACTGTCCAATGGCAACCGGGAATATCCATGTTTGGCAGCCCGGCCTGACAACTGAGCAAGTAACAAACTGATCATACTCTAAAACATATCCCCACCGTGATTTACTTGTCCCTAACGAAAAGAAGATCATCCTCTCGAGATTAAGTAAGCAAACGAAAACTAGGAAAGAAGACCGGTCGCAGCGTTGACAACCGTCAACTGAACCAAGAGAAAATAGCACGTAGGGATGAAAACGGGTCAGAACCGGAGGAGTGCCCCAATCCTCTAAAGGGGTATACTGTTGCACTCAAGGCTTAGTTTGAGGTAGGCCTCGGGCTCCCAATGTATCCCTTCATTCAAGCCATCACGAGACGCTACAACGTGCAGCTCTCGCACTTCTCTTCCAACCTCTTGGTGAGGATAAGTGTCTTCCTATGGTTGTGCGAGACTGCGATTGAGGGGAGGCGCGTGAAGCCCACCATTGTGGCCTTTGATCACTTCTTCCATCTCCAGAGGTCGAATTGGAAGTTAGGTCCTTTGGGCTCGCTCACTTCGACGGTTCAAAATCAAGGTGAGTATCCTGTGCGTGCCAACAAGTACAACTGGAATCACCCTACGAAGAAGTGGTTTCATTTGAAGGTAGAGGGTTTCCCATACATGGTAATCGGCTAGATCATGTGACAATAAATGATGTGGTAGCTCTCACTCTCACTGCAATCAAAAGAGGATGATATACCTTCGTGATGCCCGAAGTCCACTCCTATGTGCTTTCATAGCACTAGAGTCATCCCAGATAATATACGTACCTATCGTACCCGAAAGAGGATGGTCTAATCTTGTGACTTTGTTGTTTGCCCGCCGTGTGCCTCCACTACATTAGAGTCATCCTAGCCGTCTCCTACAACCTACATACCCTCACTAAAATAAGGATGGTCTGCTCTCGTGACACCGGAGTTATGCATGTACGCATCTGTTTGCACCAAAATTCGGCAGGAATGGTCAAAATCGGTAAGGAGAAGTCAACAAATCTCAGCCGATGTATGACAAAAAGAAATCTGGATATATTTGGTAACTGTTGAGATTTTAAGGGAAAAGCCTCTGAATTAAGGCTGATACAGATCATGTTTGTAATGTGTTGTAGTAGGATTTGATCGGCCGATGGGTATAAAAGATGGCCCAAGGGGTGCAGAAAAAGAACACAATTCAACCAAGCAACTCGCATTACTTTTATTCTGTCGACTAGGAGTAGTTTTCTGTAATTTAGATTTCTCCTTGTAATCCGATCTTGATCAATAAATTTGCGCATCACCGATTATTGATCATATTTGGTTACGCCAATCAGGTTTGATTTTCTCCGATTTTGTTGTGCGTTGCCTTCTTCGGAAAGATCTACCTTTATCATCTAATTAGTCTTAATCAGGCTAATTAGGCTTATCGTTATTTTAGATCTAATAGGCTTCTCAACTGTTTTAGATATTAGCCAATCGTCTTCGACCAGATCGGCTTTGAGATTACTTCACGTTTATCTTACCGATTGCAGGATCAAATTAGTTGGCACGCCACGAACCTTTGAACCCGGCATTCATCTGGTGTGTTGAAGCCGACGGACCCTTCATCAAGTTTTTGGTGTCAACACACTCTTGGCACGCCCGGTGGGACTGGAAGATGTCTTCATCAGGAAAGTCAGTACCGCCGTCTGATCTCAATACCGAAGCAATAATCATCCCTACATTGGAGATTTAATGCCCGAGCAGCGCAAAGAGATTGAGGATTGGAAGGCCGCGTTAGAGGAGATGATGCTAGGCTGCTATCAGAAGATTCGACATTGTGTTACACAAAAGACAGCGTTGCCGATGGTCAATGCCCTCGGCGACGCAGGGGTCACCAGCCCGGTAAGTCACTATGTTCCTGCACAAGCCGAACTATCGGCTATGATTAATCAATCCGTCCATCATGCTTTGATTAATCAGTCATCAGCTCTGGTCACGACCCTTAAGCTGATGATAGCTAACAGCGTCAAAACCATAGCCCAAGAGTTGGCATCGTCTGAGAGTTTGCTAGATACGATGAAGGCCTTACCGACTTATCCCATGTATTGGGTAGCTCGAAATACTCAAAACACAACAGTCGACTCAAAGCCATCGGCCCTAGTTCCAAAGCCGACAATGATGCCAACCCAACCCACCATCATATTACCACGAAATCATGCCCGTGGGGTTACGCATTACCAGGAGTATACCGACTCGATACGAGTGGCCAGGCAAAATAGTTTGTCGGCTGAAAATTATAAAGACTTGATGATTGGCAACTTGGACGATCTAGCTGAGACACGTTTGGCTACGCTAGATCGGCTTAAGAAGAACAAAATGAGGATCGCAAGGGTGTACAACAAGAAAGTTATGCCCAAATCTTTTAACGAAGCTGATTTAGTTTGGAAAACTATATTACCCGTCGGCTCTAGGGATAGCCAATTTGGTAAATAGTCATCTACATGGGAAGGGCCGTATAAAATAAATCGGCTTGTTGACCGAAATTCCTATATACTCGAAACGCTGGATGGAGTTGTTTTGCCCAAGGCAATCAATGGAAAGTATTTGAAAACGTACTATCCTAGCATTTGGATCGGATCTTAGTCGACGAGAGTACAATGCTTAAATAAATGCAATTGCAATAATAGACGACCGATAATAATAAAATTGGTTAAACAACCCATTATAAGTTAAAATATTACAAAAGCAGAGCATCCTTGGAAACCGACATTCAGGGTTTAGTTCATTAGAAGGACGAGTTATAAGGACGAGTTATAGGTCAGAACCAAGGAGCCTAACACCTAAAGCCGACAATGCACCCGCAGCCTTGGCAATAATTTCCTATGCTCCGTCGAAGATTCGCTGGTCCTCTTTACCGTCACTAGGCATAGGCACCACCTTAGCCGATTGTTCTTTCACCTTGGCAACAGCCAGAGCAATCTCCTGCTTCTGCTCTCTGATAGATGAACTTGCCGTGGTGAGCATGGCTTGGCCGTCGGCTATCTGGTTATTCAGTTTAGCCAATTCTTCTTTGAGGAGCTTCTTGGTCGACACCATCTTTAAGCGCCGTGTACAGCTTGTACGTGGCCAACCTGCTTGGTAGGCGGTGGGTGGCGAGGAGGTCCACAATGCAGCGCTTATTCATGATGCATCGCATTGCCGTGTTCACGATCAACTACCGTCGTCTGCAGCAGGAGTGAGACGACATGGTAGACTGGCCGGAATATGGCCCCGCCTTCCCCGAGCTCAAGGTCCTGTTCGACACCAAGCGCCGCCTGGCCTTGCGCTTCAGGCACTGGCTCCTCCAGATCAATACCATGTCAGGTGGAAATAAGGACGACGGCATTCCCCACGGCGCCGATGTCCACCGGCAGTCTGCCACGATATCGCAAAAACTCATCTCCCTCCTCTTGCTGTTGTCGGCGGTGATGGTCGTCGCCGGCTCCACCGCATTGTTTGTTCTTAGGTTCTAGCATCACCGCCATGTCACTTCTTATTAGGTTGTGTTACACCGTTGATCTCATGTGTAATAAATCGAGAATGGATTTGCTATTTCTAGGTCGCCTAAAATGTTCTTAAGTGTGTGACCATTGAATTTGTGTAGAGAGTGATGTGCCATATGATTGGATGTTGATCCAATAGATAAGGTGTAACATCCCAAATGTTTCCATAAAATAAATAATGAGATGCCAAATTACTTCCCTGCTTTTACTATGGCTTTTACCAGTAAGCATATAGGATACAACTTCTTCATCACGAAGTGGTTGTCCTACAGCAGCAAGCGTATCCACGAGATTCTTAACTTTATTGAAATAGTCAGACATAGATAAGTCACCTTTCTTCAGGGTTGATAGTTGCATCCGGATCTGCATAGTTCTTGCCTTGGATCCTGACGAGAACATCTTCTCGAGAGCATGCCAGACTTCGGCCGATGTATTGAGAAGAAGAACTCGACCGAGAATGTCGTCTTGCAGCGAGGAAAGCAGAGCACTCAATACCAGTTGATCTTGAATCAGCCACTGTTGATACGCCGGGTTCGGAACTTGGATTGTACCATCGCCTGTTCCCTGGATGATGGTTGCAGGTGGTTGCGGCACAGTGCCGTCAACAAAACCAAGCAATTGTTGACTCCTCAAGTAAGGCATAAACTGAGCCTTCCAGAGCAAATAATTAGTGTTTGTCAGTTTGACAGTAACAAGAGAACTGAAAGAGGGAACTGGTGGAGTTGGCAGAAGTCCAGCCATGGAAGAGATGATGGCAGGCGATGTGGAATTTGCAACACTGCTCGAGGTGGACATGATTGCTTCTTATGTGGTGTGTGGCTCTGATACCATGAAAGAGTATTGAGAAAGATTAAGAAAGAAGACTAGAAGCAATCACAGGCGCTCAACCATGCGCAGCCCCTTCCGATATATTCCTTATATACTGCCGAGATACACTGTAGCAGATACGAAAAAGAAGGAAACTGAAGAACTACTTCTCAGCATAATCCTAACAACTAGATTATAGGTCGTTACATAACAGATACAACAGAAACATATCTATTTTAACAAGCAGAAGGCCTACGTCCAGACCCTTGCCCTCCCGCCCAGCTGTGCTGTTCCCGAAGGCGGGCGCGCAGAGACCACCCTGGAAGTATCTCCCCCGATGAGGGTTGAAGCTGGTGATTGCCCCATTGCCGTCAGTGATTTTGCCGGCGAGAGCATGTTCGACGCCCTGGAGATGGCGGACGACATCTTGGCTGATGCTGCTGAGAGGCAAGTCAAGGCACCTCGTCAGCGTGGGGCGTGAAATCTGAACCCGAGCTGTAGTGTGTAGCGGGCAGTCTTCAGTCAGCCAATGCTGTTGGTCTTGTCTGAAACCGATACAGTTACTCAAGTTGTGCATAGGTTCATCAGTCAGGAAGTAAAAACACCATTTTGTCTGCTGGTAGATAGTTAAGAGTTTTGATACTGATACTTTTATTGACCCAAAAATTTTCATGGAAGGAGAAGACCACGGATCTTCAAGTCGTTGCTTGGTTGCTGAACAGTTAAGCACTTAGCTCAGTTGCATGCAATGCATGGGGTTTGTCATTTTAGTACTGATCTTTTTATATACTAATCGGAGGCTTTCCTAGAAGCCCCACGTTAATAAAAAAATGGTAGAAATTCCTACGTTAATTAAAAAATAAAAAGTGCTAGAAAATCCCACATTATTCTAAAAAGAGAGAAAATCTTGGTCATCCAATCTCCTTAATCATTTTTAACCATAGCTTAGATCTATTTATCTATATACATAAAAGATATATGGTAAATCAGACGAGTACCATATGGTAGGGAAGTTTTGCTTTTCTTATCTACTCGCCATCTTTAAGCGCCTAATAAAGGAGCAATGATCAGGAAATAGAAAGGAAGACGGAAAGATATTATTATATGCGTTACAGATTAGATCTATTTATATAAATTGCTAGCCGTGTAGGTGCACGGGTAGATAACTAGTGATATGAATTCCCAATCAATTTTGCTTTGGCTGTACAATTTTATGTTTCTGTAAATGCTTATATCTTAAGAGGATCTAGTAGGCTCACGAGCTATTCAAACTCGGTTCGGTTAAGCTTGCGAGCTCGAGCTCGGCTCGTTCGGAGCTCGAGCCGAGTTCGAACCGGACCTCTCGCAAGCCGAGCTCGAGTAGCTCACGAGCCTGGACGCTTTTTTTTGGCTTCCAAAATTAAAAAAAGAAGTGTTGAGACCAGATTCGAACAACCGACCACATGTATGTAAGCTAGCGGCCTAGGCCACCCGACCAGTACAAGGGGTACACTAACTTATAGCATTTTGAATGGCTTCCAAAATTGGAAAAAATAGTTTTCATGAGGACAGTGCACCATCACAATTTTTTAAAATTCCTCAAGATCGATCATTATCTAAAAATTTTATGAAAACATTAGTGATGCATCAATACCATCCACAAAAAAATTCAAAATTTTCTAACGTGGTTTGGACCATTTTTTATTCGGTTGAAATTTACGAGTTAGCCTTCAATAGAACTCTCCAAATTTTTGAAAATTCCTCAAGCTTGATCATTATCTGAAAATTTTATGGGAATATTATGGATTTGTCAGGACCATCCAAATTTTTTTTCAAAAGTTTCTAACGTGGTTTGCACTATTTTCCATTCGGTTAAAATTTGCTGGTTAGTCTTTTATGAGGATAGTAGCACTCTCAGAATTTTTAAAAATTCTCAATCTTGATCATCATCTGAAATTTTTGTAAGAATATTAGTGATGTTTCGGGACCATCCAAAAAAAATACGATGATAGGTGGGTTTTCCACTTTCGGTATATTAAATTATATATATATATCATTCATTCTTTTTGATCTAATGGATAAGATTAGCTAGTATTTATTTATAATTCATCCAGCAATAGAGTAGCAGGAATACCTTCAATAAATCAATAGGTAGATTTGATTTCTACTGCGTATCATATACTAATACTCCTTCTGATCACAAATAATTATCGTTTTGGATATAGGTGTAGTCAAGCTTTTTAAAACTTTGGCTGTCGATATATTTAAAAATATTTAAATTAGATACATGACAATCATGTACGTAGATTGATCTTGAAAAGTACTTTTACAATATTATAATTCTATTGGGTTTTATAAATGTATTATAATAGAAACTAGCGGTCAAAGTTGTATTTTTCCAAAACGATAAATATATATTACCGGCGCAGTGAGTAGTATCATGCGACATAAAATTTCTCTACCTCTTTAATGCTTCGATCGAAAGCCTCAGTTTGAGAGAGCTTCATTTGAATGGTAGCAACTGACACATCTACCGTCCGATGACGACACGCGTCGTGATCCCCACCCGCACGAACGAACGAAAGAACCCTTCCTCTCCAAGCCTTCATCGGCTTCCTCCTCGCTCTCCTCTCAACCTTTTTGCCTCCTGCAGCAGCACAAGCCGGCATGATCCTGGTACAGGGTAGAGTCTACATTCATAGGCCGCGGCCGCCTATAACTACTCGCCCTCCCCCACGCGCCCGCGCGGAAACGCAGTCGCGGCTGCACACGCACCAAAAGAAGAAGAAGAAGAATCGAGAGGCCGGGGTAGACCGGATTTCGCTTGGGAGGTTCCAGGTGGGTCTCCGAGCGCTATTCTGCGTTGTTTGGTCTGATCGTGCGTTCGCGTTCGCCTTTCGGTTCTTGTTTGGTGTCGTTGCTGCGGAAATTTGTTGGCTCTGCTGCGGATTTTGGTCGAATGGTGATTCTGGTTTGGGCATTCGAGTGATTTGACGGGCGTTCTATAGTCGGTTGCACTTGCATCCGCTTCAAGCGTGTGTGTTTTAATCCCTTTCGTGCAATCTCGTTTCAGCGATCGAGCCCTTGCCTTCCCTGAGCAATCCGATCGCGCCCCGTCTGTTCCACTCTCTTGGCAGACTAATCGACGAGACAGGAATTCAGAAGCTTCCAGGTACAAACCCCATGCTCGTTTCACAAGTTTCTCAAGTCATTAGCGCAATCTCTTGCCTTTCTTGTGCTATCTGGTCAACTATACGATCGAATACCATCCCTTTGTTTGCGCAAATGCTTCAAAGAAGCAAGAACTAGTGAGTTCAATCAATTTGCCTTTGCTTCGTTTTGCGTCGCACTTTGCCCTTACTCCCTGCGGCCATGAAATGGTTCGGAATCTCAGATAGGGAAACCCCACGACCATTTCACAAGTTGTTGCAATGCAATTACTAGCGCATGTTATTGTCTTTCCTGAACCATTCCATCAAATGCTGGAATGGTGTCTCTGTGTTTGCTTTAATGACTAGAAGCACACATGCTTTAGCGAAACTCCTCCGAAACCCAAGTTTCTAGTTCTTGTTTTGTTCATCATGATATGACCGCGTTTCCGTTCCTGATTTGTTTTCCCATTGGCAAATTTGTAGTCTTTAGCCTAGAGTTTGATGTAGTTGTGTCTCTGGTATCATTATTTGCATCATCAATTCAGTGAGTTCTGGCTGATATATTTGTCATTCCTAAGCGTTTCAGCAAGCAAATTGTTGCCTTTCGTCAATTTCGTCGGTAGACTGATTTATCATTGCCTTTCCTTAATTCGCTTGGTAGTGTTTGCAATCTCTTTCTTGTTATATAGCTTGCCAATCCATCATGCTGTTCTTAGTTAATGTGACCTTTCTTTTCTTATTCAGAATGTAAGATTTTGATCAGGAGTTTGATCGGAGTCTATCTCTAGTTCAATGATTCACATTATTGATTGGACGAGTGCTTGCTCATCCATTTCGTTTGTTATCGGCTAGCACGCTCTTACCTTTACTGAGGAATCTGTTTGATCCTTGTCTTCCCTTAATTAATTGATTACATAGTAGTGTTTTGCAAGTTCTTGCTTCAAAGAATGGCTTGTGTAATCCCCATTCTACGTTCTTACATACTGCGAGCTTGTTATGATTGAGATCTGTAAAAGTCACTGAGGAAGCGAAAAGTAGAGGCAGGTGCTATGGAGTTAAGACCTGAAAATTGAACAATTTGAGGCGGGTTCTGATTCTTGAGTTGTTTGTTTGTTGTTCACGGTCGAGTTTCAGTCTTGATTTGGCCTTTCGCCAAGAATCCGCACTAGCTACTGCGATTGTTAGCGCTAAGTTCTTGTCTGTGCTTATTGTGTAAATTCCATTCCCATTAATTGCACTGGTCACCATGATTACAATGCTGCTTTCTTTCTGTGACCTTGCTGTTATTCAAAAACGGATTTCATCTGGCCATAAAGCGCACCACTTCACAAGTTACTGCAATTTCCAGCGCATGTTCTTCTTGTCTTCTCTTAATTAACTGATCGCATAGTAGCTTTCTTTACTTATTTGTCTATTGAAAATGCTTCAAATTATGAATTCAGCAGATTGAATATAGTTTATTTTTCTAATTTCAGGACAGCAGGCGCGATGGGCCGCAGGAAGAGCAAGGAGGAGAGGAGGACAGCTCCTGTTGTTCTGCGCAAGCAGAAGGCCTACGTCCAGCGCCTTGCTCTCCCGCCCAGCTGTGCGGTTGCCCAAGGCGGGCGCGCAGAGACCACCCTGGCAATCTCTCCCCCGATGAGGGTTGAAGCTGGTGATTGCTCCGTTGCCGTCAGTGATTTTGCCGGCGAGAACATGTTTGAACCATGCTACTGAGAGGCAAGTGAATGCACCTCATCAGCGTGGGCCATAGGTTCATCAGTCAGGAAGTAAAAACACCATTTTGTCTGCTGGTAGATAGAAGTTTTGATACTGATACTTTTATTGACCCAAAATTTTCCTGGAAGGAGAAAGCCACGGATCTTCAAGTCGTTGCTTGGTTGCTGAACAGTAAAGGACTTTGCTCAGTTGCATGCAATGCATGGGCTTGTCATTTTAGTGCTAATGATATGAATTCCAATCAATTTTTCTTTGGTTGTACACTTTTATGTTTCTGCAAATGCTTATATCTTGAGAGGATTCTTCAATAAGGAGATGCTGCTCCGAATTTGTTCAATCTTCTGGTCTCTTTTATTTGGCAGGGCTAGCTTTCAGATATTGTATCAAGCAATATTCACTTCTTTGAATGCCATCATTGTCATAGTACTACTGCATATGATGTGCTTTTTTGATCAATTTTCTTTTTAATCAGGCATTCTGTTATGCTTCATTGACTGAAATCTAGATGTGGTGTGGTCGATGTCATTTTTGCATTCCCTGATAATAGTTGCTACAGTTTCTCTATTCACTCTTAGGTCACCGTTCCTAGCTAAAACTTGGACCACGACAGACAATACATATGACTAGTGTGCAGCTGAACAAAACATCAATAATGCTCCTGCTTCTAGTTTATGTCATGTCAAAGACTATATAATGCCTATCTGCAATTCCAGTCCCAGTATGGTGACTGACTAATTGTATTTAAATATTGGCCAATACAACGTTCTAGTGCAACAAATTTGTCAATTGGCCCAGATTCGTTTTGTTTCTCACTATATAGTTATCAATAATTTGTCTAGCCTAGCTTTGGAGTGCAGGTACTCGGTTCCAAGTCAGGCAGGTGCCTGAGTGAGCGTTATTAGTTTGTTCTGAATAATTGCCTTAATGCACTGTCAGGGAAGAAATTTTCTGAAACCTCTTCAACCCCGAGAATCTGGGGCAAATCAGACGCAAAATGGTAGCCTGAATGGCATTGTATACAATGCATCTTGTCTTGATCATAGAGAAGAATTCTATAACCTTGTATGCTTCGATAGTGACGGTTATAGTTAGTAGTTGCTAAACTTTTTGTGAGCCAATAACAATGCGTATAGTAATTGGCCATCTTACAAGACTTCTTTACTCCCCCATCTTTTACAAGTGTGTGAAGGTATTTCGCTCCAATTCCGAGTCGGAATCTACTAACGGATCGAGTAGCACTCCGGCCGAGTCGGAATTGGACTCTGCTACTACATAAGTTGAGTCGTACCATCATGAATCCAATTAGTTGCTACTGCTAGTCTACGTACGATCTATACTGATCCATGGCGCAGCAGCAGCACCGTCGCAGCCGCGGAGTTCCAGCTCCAAATCCGACCGTCCACGGCGCCGACACCATCCCTCGCCGCTGCGGCAGCAGGCGGCGCAACTCGCCCGTCATCGTCCGCGGCGGCTTTCGCGTTCGCCGGAACGCCGTGTACAGCTTGTACGTGGCCAACCTGCGTGGCAGGCGGATGGTGGCGAGGAGGTCCACAATGCAGCGCTTATTCATGATGAATCGCATTGCCGTGTTCACGATCAACTACCGTCGTCTGCAGCAGGAGTGCGACGACATGGTAGACTGGCCGGAATACGGCCCCGCCTTCCCCGAGTTCAAGGTCCTGTTCGGCACCATGCGCCGCCTGGCCTTGCGCTTCAGGCGCTGGCTCCTCCAGATCCATGCCATGTCAGGTGGAAATAAGGACGACGGCATTCCCCACGGCGCCGATGTCCACCGGCAGTCTGCCACGATATCGCAAAAACTCTTCTCCCTCCTCTTGCTGTTGTCGGCGGTGATGGTCGTCGCCGGCTCCACCGCATTGTTTGTTCTTAGGTTCTAGCATCACCGCCATGTCACTTCTTATTAGGTTGTGTTACACCGTTGATCTCGTGTGTAACAAATCGAGAATGGATTTGCTATTTCTAGGTCGCCTAAAATGTTCTTAAGTCTGTGACCATTGAATTTGTGTAGAGAGTGATGTGCTATATGATTGGATGTTGATCCAACCGATAAGATGTAACATCCCAAATGTTTCCATAAAATAAATAATGAGATGCCAAATTACTTCCCTGCTTTTACTATGTGTTTTCTCAATTTTCTGCCTTTTCTAGAATTTTTGTCATTTAAAGAAATACCTTTTTCATTTCCAAGAAGTTGTTCCTAATTTTTAACTTTAAATTGGAAACAGAGTGAAGCCTGCAATTATTTTATTTAGGTTCTAGATATTCTGAAATGCTTCTCCAAAAGGTTTTATGAATTTTGGAGCAAGGTTACTATTTTTGCAAAGTCAAAAGCTATACCTTATATTAAAAACAGAAGCAATAAAGGAATTTACAAGAGAAACCTAGAGCTTGTCAAAATTTTGAAATGTGTACAGAAATATCAGTGCCACCTCAAGAACATCCACAAATTTTTTTGTGAATTTGGAATTAATTCAATATTTCTAAAAATTCTAGAGTTGTATGGCTGCAATTAAAAGCCTATTTAAAATTTGTCTTAAATCTGAGAATGGAAGACGTCCCTGCAAAAACCCGTGTTGCCAACAAGAAAGTGTAACAACGCTTTCCCTTTGTTGTTCCCCTCTCTTTCTTTTCCTCTGACATGCCGGACCCACGTGTCAATCCCTCCTTTGGATCGTTATTCTACACGCTAGCTTTGTATCTAACCGGCATGCGAACTCTTGTCCAACCGATGCATCATTCTGAGTTTTAGATCTGCATATGGGCCATCTGCGTATGGACAGCATTGAGTTTGTGCGCATAGTACTATGGTTACCTTTTACTCATAGTAAATCCCAGTATTTCAGATAGTAAGTTACAACAAATTACTATTGTATAAACATCATTTTACTACTGAAGTCAATGGACCTAACAGCTTTGAGTTTATGCGCCAACATAGGCGTCAGTAATAGTATCCTGCAATTTATAGTAAACCATAGTATATGCACGGTATTACGGACGTACAAACGAATCTGTTAGTTTCTATCAATTCCATACAAATTTACTGCTAACTACGCACGTGATATCATTTGTGTGGCCAACCCGGGCAACTAATTCACGATAATAAATGTTATATGAAATACGGTAATTTTATCATGTAAAGAATCGTAAAACATATAATACGTGATTCCTATCGTACGTTTTTTACTACCAATTTTGCACGTACAAGCGAATCTACTAGTTTCTATTGATTCTTTGATAATTTACTGTCGATTCTCATTTTTTACTTCCAAATATGTAAGATACTATCTGTAGCACGACAGTAAGGAAGAAAAAACTAATCTACTAGTTACTATCGACTCCATACTAATTTACTGTGATATCAATTTTTGTATAGCCAACACAGGTGACTAATACAGGATAATAAATGTTATACAAAAATACGGTATTTGTATCATGTAATGAATCATAAAACATATAGTACGCGATTCCGATCGTCCGTTTTTACTACCAATTACTATCTCTGTCACAACATTATGCACGTACAAGCGATTCTGCTAGTTACTATCGATTCCATGAAAATTTACTACCGATTACGCACGTGTTATCGACTGTGAACTCAAAGCGCAAATTTGGATTGTTTTATCTTGTTTTTACTCGTGTTTTGGGCCGATATGTATTAATGGGCCATTGATACTCAATTTTTTTAGCGGTGCGGTGCTTACGGCCAGCATGTAGAATAACGAGCGAGCCTGACCATTTAGGCTCGAGCTCGAGTTGGGGTCCGAGCCTCGACTCAGGCTCGAGCAAGCTCGCTAAGCTTGATAAGCTCGAGTAAACTTGGTAAACTCGAGTAAGTTCAGTAACAAGCTCGAGTAAACTCGGTAACAAGCTCGGCTTAAGGAAGCTCGGTCCAGGATCTAGTAGGCTCACGAGCTATTCAAACTCATCTCGGTTAAGCTTATGAGCTCGAGCTCGAGTTTGCCTCGTTTGGAGCTCGAGCCGAGCCTCTCGCGAGCCCTATGTGTGTCTATATATGTGTATATATGTATATGTGTGTATATATATGTATATGTATATAGTATAATTACCTATGGCAATATGGTGATGGCAATGGCACTCCCCGTTCCCAGCAAAACTGCCAAAAGGGACATCTCTGGTGAGTTCTTTCCAAGTTTTCAGGCCAATACAAGTTGTCTGGCCGACGGGGAGGATACCACGACCGGTTACTCATTCTCTCGTATTTTTCCAATAATTGCGAGAAAGTTGGCTTTGGCCGACTGACCAGCCTTTCCGACGGCGATTTCCCTGCTTTGTACCATTTGCTGATTTCTGGATCCCCCTTTGGCTTGACGGTCCTGGAGTTCTTGCCATCCTGATCGGCTTCTATCCGTAACGACCCAATCGTGATTTTTAAATACTCGTCACCATTTGGGTTTGGTTGAATGTTAACCCATCTAGATCGTCTCGGTTCCTCATCTTCCATCGGCTCCTTTCCCTTACGTGAACATTGCACCATATTTATAGGGCACATCAACTTGCATGGTCGGCTCATCCGCAAACTTTAGTCGACCATCCTTAATAGTCGACTGGATCTGCTGGCGAAAAATATTTCAATCGTTAGTGTTATGAGAAAAAGAATGATGCCATTTGCAATACCTTAGCTTCTTGATTTCGTCAGCCGATGGTATGACGTGCTCCTCAGGTAAACGTATTATTTTTTCTTACAACAACAAATCGAAAATACAATCACACTTGGATACGTCAAATGCATATTTGACCTCCGACTTGTTTTTAGTCGGCTTCAGCCATGAACAAACCAAGGATTTTTTGGAACCCTTGACCCATTCGCCACATTCACCTCTACCTCCTCATCTTTAGAGGATTCACTCGAGCCATAATCAACCATATTAACTTTGGCCTTATCCTTTTCCTTATTGTTTCCATTTACCTTGAACTTATCTCTGAATCCTCTGTTGTCGGGAAACCGGCTCTCTTGAGCTCGATGAAGGAGGTGACTTATGTCAGTGAACTCCTGCCCTCCAAACTTCTCCCTGAGTGGTGGTAGCAATCCTTGGAAAGCTAAATCGGCTAATTGATTGTCAGGTAATGTAACACTAAAACACCGATTTTGAACTTCTCTAAATCTTTTAATATAATCTGCTACCGATTCCCTAAAATTCTAACGCACAGAGCTCAGATAGAAATTAAAAAAAAGAGGTACACTAACTTATAGCATTTTGAATGGCTTCCAAAATTGGAAAAAACAGTTTTCATCATTGGCACCATCACAATTTTTGAAAATTCCTCAAGATTGATCATTACTAAAAATTTTATGAAAATATTAGTGATGCATCAATACCATCCACAAAAATTTTCAAAATTTTCTAACGTGGTTTGAACTATTTTTTATTTGGTTGAAATTTGCCGGTCAGCCTTCAATAGCACTCTCCAAATTTTTGAAAATTCCTCAAGCTTGATCATCATCTGAAAATTTTATGAGAATATTATGGATATGTCAGGACCGTCCAATTTTTTTTTCAAAAGTTTCTAACGTGGTTTGCACTATTTTTCATTTGGTTATAATTTGCTGGTTAGCCTTTTAAGAGGACAGTAGCACTCTCGGAATTTTTAAAAATTCTCAATCTTGATCATCATTTGAAATTTTTTTGAGAATATTAGTGATGTTTCAAGACCGTCCAAAAAAAATTAATTTTTTTTAACGTAGTTTGAACTATTTTTCATTCAGTTGAAATTTACCGAGATTTCGGCAATTTCGAACGAAACTTTGGATTTTTTTGCAAAATTTCCGAAATCTCAGTCTAAAAATTCGGATTTGAATTTAGATTTTTGAATTTCATCCAAAATAACAAGATTTCGTCAAAATTTTGGATTTCAGACGATGATAAGATGTGAACCGAAAACGAAATTTAGAACCTTGTTCGTGATCAAGTGAACTGTCCATAGCAACCGGGAATATCCATGTTTGGCAGCCCGGCCTGACAACTGAGCAAGTAACAAACTGATCATACTCTAAAACATATCCCCACCGTGATTTACTTGTCCCTAACGAAAAAGAAGATCATCCTCTCGAGATTAAGTAAGCAAAACGAAAACTAGCAAGAGGACCGGTCGCAACGTTGACAATCGTCAGCTGAACCAAGTGGAAATAGCACGGGATCAACCGTCAGTAGAGGTGGGCGTCGTGCCGGGCCGGGCTGGCCTGGCACAGGTCCATCGTGCTTCGGGTCGAAATCGTGCCGGGCCGCGACGGCCCGTCGTGCCCGCCGTGCCGACTCTGCTCGCCTTTGGCGAGCTCAGGCATGGCCCATTTACACTTCGTGCCGTGCCGGTTCAGGCCCGGTCCATTTACACTATTGCGACGAGAGGAAATGACCCGAATTTGCTTATAGTAGCGTGCGTACGCGATGCTACAGTGTAGCGAATGTATAGCCACCTTGATCAAAGAAATATGTAAATCTACAATCGAGTAACACGCATTCGCTAAATGAAAGCATGCGAAAGAAACATCCTGTGTGGGTATCAGTATTGCTAGTAGTGGACACAGATATTGGGAAAAATAAGTAAATTTTATTAAATCTTGAACATGTACAGAGTTACTGCCTCGTTAAATACCTTACACCCTGGTGTGGGGTACCCCCGGTAAGGAAAAGAGTATCGTAACTACGTTTATATACATAGACTATCCGAGGCTGAGATTGTCAAAGTCGGCCCCGACTCCCCTCCGGCCTTTCTAATGTGGAGATAGTAGCACCTTCCTAGGACAACCTTTTCTGACAGCGATTCTATCTCGCTATGGTTGATACTGGGAATACGGCTCATTATCCGAACGTAGGTGTTTGACCTTATATTATAACTTATGTAGAGAGCACCACCGGCGTAGGTACCCCCCGCCCTTTCCCCTGTGCCCTCTACCCACCATTATAATCTCTATATGAACACATTCACGACTCCATTCGTGGGCAACCTTAACACACACCATCATTTGCAAACCACATTTCCAAGTTACCAACATCACATTACCAATTTTCAACTTCACAGTACCAATTCCCACTTCACCATACCAGATCCATCAACATACCATAACACCTCATCCACCCAACTCCAATTCACATTCCTATTTTGAAATTAAGTTTTTCATGCAGTGATGATATGATTCAATATATAAAAAGTATTAAAACATTTAGCAAAGATGTTCAAGGAATCTTGCTTGGAATAAAATTTGACGGTTCGGTCTCGCTCGATGGTAGGTTCTGATTGGTGGGGCGGTTCAGGTCGAGACCTAAAACAACATAATATTTTAACTAGGCCGTTTAAGAGTCAATTATTTATTTTGGTGTCTAACTGATTTGTCTAATTTGTCATTCAAATTTTAGCTAGAAACGAATTAAACGAGTTCACTTGACGATTTTTACGCGATCCGCAAATCGATTCCAAAATCGACGCAGTCCGCGGACAATCTATTTTTTTACCTCTCTATCTTTTTCTCTTCTTTTCTTCTCCTCTTCTTTCTTTTCTTTCTTTCTCTTTTCTTTCCTTCCCTCTATTTCTCTCGGCTCCCTTCTTTTTTTTCTGGCCGAAGGCCATTCGGCCTCATCTCCTCCTCTATTCCCCTCGCGCCTGCGCCTCCACTGGCCAGACTCCCCGCCGCCACTCCTTCGCTCTCCTCCCGCTTCCCCGCGCCTTCCGCAAGCCGGCCTCCTCTCCTCGAGACCTCCGCCTCCGGCTCCCCTCCGGCCTCCCTGCGTGCCGCCGCCGCTCTCTCTCCCCTCCGGCTCCCTCTGGCCTCCCCGCACGCCGCCGCCCCTCCCTCTCCCCTCACTGCGCGGCGCGCGCGTGCGTGGGCGCGCAAGGCGACGACGACGACGCGGGCGCGGCCGAGGTGATTGGCCCGTCTTTGCCGCGTGCTCTGCCCCGGTCGCGGTGTGCGCGGGCCGATGTCTTTGCTGCGTCGGCACGACCCAAACGGCCGTGCCGAGCCGTGCCGCCTGTCGTGCCCCGTTTTTGGGCCCGGCACGGCCCGACCTACAGTACCGGACTGACACGGCACGACCCTCTAACGTGCCGAGCCAACGAAAAGGTAAATGAAAAATCGAGTTACAGGAGAATCTAGATTACAAAATTACTCCTAGTCAACGAAAAGGTAAATGAAAAATAATGCACGCTGGCTGATTGGATTGTGTTGTTATTTTCGTCTGCCTACGTCTATCTTTTATACCCATCGGCCGATCGTGTCCTATTACAACACGTTACAAATATGATCCGTATCGGCCTTAATCCAGACGGCTTTTCCTTAAAATCTTCACAGTTTACGAAATATCGTCAAATCCCTCCAAACCTCCCGTCGGCTACGATACATTGACTTTAACCTGCCGATTTCGACCACACCTGCCAAATATCGGTGCAAACATATGCTCCCTATTTTTGGGAGATAACTTATTATCTTCCAAAAATCTTACTCATCGGCTTGTATCCCATCGGCTAATTGCAAAATTTTCATCAACAACCGTCGCATTTATTGCGTCGTAATATTTTGATACACGTATCGTGCGTTTTAACTCCTCACGCGGTCACGCCTCTCGAATCCTCTTCCCGTCGTTTAAGATTTTTCACCGTGCTACAAATATACAGCCCTCACACTGTCATTCTCACGCGCTCAAGCTCTCCAGACATCTGCAATCGGCTTCCTTTCTTCAGCCAACAAGCCCTTCAGTGCCCGTCACCCCTGTCCTCAGTCGGCTTCCTCCCAAGATCGTCTGAATAGATCCTTCTCAGGTATTCATCCTGATTCCTGACAGTAATGATCAATTCTACCTAGGGCTGGTAGGAAGTTTAGATTCCGATACAGTTATAAATGAAGAAATCCCTCGTCTTTCTCTATCGGCTTTTTGATTATAACATAGAGGGTTGGAGTAAGAACTTTAGAGCCTAGTTGACAGCGCTCAAAGGATGGCAAAGTTGGTACAATGGATAGCGGCCTAAAAGAGAGAGATATGGGAAAGGATAGGGATAGCCGAGTGCCTTCCTCTTTACTTAGCCGATCCAGAGGCTAATGAGCCCTTAGTGGCCACGGCTTGCTATTTTTGGTCGGATTCCTTCAATGCCTTCATGTTCCGCTCAGTTATGCTGCCTAAGGCCAGACGGAGAACAAATATCGGCTTTCAACGCCAAGCCTAAGTACAAACTCATTAGATCTAAAGGCGAAGGGTGGGCCAAGTATATTGCAATAACAACAAAGTCCACGGGCCAGTATCAGACGAAGAGTATGTAGCTTTCCTCAATCTATGGCTGAATAGATTTTTTTTCTGCAGTGCTTCCCTTGGGCCGACTCAAGTATACCAAACAATAACGGAGCAACTGGTGAAGGGTTGTCGGCTAGCCTAGGAAAGATGCTTCTAGGAGCAGTGTACCAGATATTTACGGGATAAGGAGTAGGCTTTTCACAGGGTTTGCTAGTTTTTCTGTTGGCAATGTAGGCGGCCCTCTTTGGTTCATCTAGATCTGGTTGTATTGCCTTTTTAACCGATCTTTCAACTTGGACCGTTCAGAGGATACAACATTTCCGCGAGAAGAAACCCCAGAAAACAAAATCCCCCAATTCAGAGCCAGTCGGTCATATGGGGAAAGATTCATGATGTGTTCTAGGAATGAGACTAGGATCACCCCCATCGGCTCAAGAAAGCATCTGGCTTTCTTTCTTCAACTTGATAATGAAAACTTCAAGCAACAAAACTTCTTTACGGAGAACAAATATCGGCTTTCAACGCCAAGCCTAAGTACAAACTCATTAGATCTAAAGGCGAAGGGTGGGCCAAGTATATTGCAATAACAACAAAGTCCACGGGCCAGTATCAGATGAAGAGTATGTAGCTTTCCTCAATCTATGGCTGAATAGATTTTTTTTCTGCGGTGCTTCCCTTGGGCCGACTCAAGTATACCAAACAATAACGGAGCAACTGGTGAAGGGTTGTCGGCTAGCCTAGGGAAGATGCTTCTAGGAGCAGTGTACCACATATTTACGGGATAAGGAGTAGGCTTTTCACAGGGTTTGCTAGTTTTTCTGTTGGCAATGTAGGCGGCCCTCTTTGGTTCATCTAGATCTGGCTGTATTGCCTTTTTAACCGATCTTTCAACTTGGACCGTTCAGAGGATACAACATTTCCGCAAGAAGATACCCCAGAAAACAAAATCCCCCAATTCAGAGCCAGTCGGTCATATGGGGAAAGATTCATGATGTGTTCTAGGAATGAGACCAGGATCACCCCCATCGGCTCAAGAAAGCATCTGGCTTTCTTTCTTCAACTTGATAATGAAAACTTCAAGCAACAAGACTTCTTTAGTTATAGCAGGGTAGCCGATTTTCCTTGGCCATCATTTTTTGCATCTGGAATCCGACAGCTCCATGATGCCTCAAGCAACTCTTGACTTGTATAGAATCTTCATATCTCCGAGCATACTCCACGTCGGCTTCAACACGAGGAACCAGACCTTCCCACTGTCTTACGAATTCTATCATCCATCCATTTACGCCAGGCAGCTGGGTTTTGGTTAAGTCATACCAAGTCTCCAACTCCTTGATCAGCTTAAGCCCAGAGCCAGAGTCCGTAAAGCTGCTGCAGTAGCTACTATTGTCTTGGAGATAGCCGACGAGCTTCAAATCAAAGATCTGCCCCATTTCTTTTTGAACACACATCGGGCAAGCCGCTTCTCCTCCTAGTGGTCATCAGTCGCAGAAGCACTCTATTTGGAAAGGACACCGCCAGCTGTCATCAATGCGTTCTTCCCAAATCTACCTGAGCCGACGGTAGCATCTATCAGCGACTCGAGCGATGAGTCTAGCTCCTCTGAGTATAGTAACACACTTTTAGTAGATATTACCGGAGAGTTATCGGCTAAATGGATTCATTTTCATTTTAGCCTTTCAATTTTGCCAAGTATTTTTCACTAATCGGCTTTTGTTCCTGTTTGCATACCAAGGCTACTGACAAGAAGCCAATCTCTGGCCAGTCGGGTAGTGGCCATCAAGGGAAAAGGCCTCATCAGTCGACTGTCCTCACGGGGTACACCTCGAGTACCTTGGGCATACAGAGCCCATCGTTGTCGGACATATAGAAAAAAACAGCAACTTAGTGAGTATACTTCAATCTATTGTTGCCTCGCTTCTTCTTTATATACCCCTTTTGGGGACTAACTCTTGGGCGATTAAATTTCAGAAAAGAAAAAGGCCAAGTCCACCAAGGCACCCACTAAAATAGGCTCTAAGCCTCAAGAGTAGAGTGGTGAAAGCTCACCACGTGCATCAGCTACTGCAGAGGTATGTTTTCCATGCTTAAGTTTCAGATAAACAACATACTTGTGTATCGGCTTGACCTATTTTATCGTCCTATTTTTAGCCTACTACATCAGTGCAGGTGGCCAGCATATTGGCCGATCTGCCTACTGCTTCCTTCGAGCCTCCACCATCGTCCTCCCAGCCGACGCCGCCTGCCCCTATCGTAGCCATCGCCTTCCCCACTTCATCTGTCCCGGTAGATTTACTGGGTTTTATCTTGGACGACCTTGAAGACCCAGAGGTGGTGGGCACTGATGATTACCCGACCGACATCAAGAAGATACTAGAAGTATCCGAAAAAGTGTCGGTTGTTGTGACATCGGCTCCTGGGATGCAGGAGCAGCTAAACAGGCTTTTTGTCGAAGTCACGTAGCCTAAAGCCAAACTCGCCGATATGCCTCCGGAGACCATGGCGGCTCTTCTGGAAGTTTGCCACCTTGATGGCAGGAAGTCGATGCCGCCAAGGCCAGGATTGCGCGGAAGGAGGCGCAAAAAGTCGACCAAAAGCTTTTGGATGACATGGTGGCCGATGCTAAGGAGAAGAAACGAAAGTTCGACATCAACATGGAATCGTTCAAGGCCACCAAGGACTCAATTCAGAAGTTGGAGGCGACCAAGAAATTTCTTGAAGAGGAATTGGCCAAGACGACAAAGCAGCTCGTTAAAAGCTAGCAACTCTTGGGGAAATCCTCGTCGGCTATAAAAGACCAGAAGCTAGGCATAGCACTAGCAGTAGCTGGCGTGAAGAAACAATCGGCCGAGATAGTGCCTATGCCGGGGAGCGCCAAGGAGGACGACAAGATCCTCGATGAAGTCCAACAGACCATAGCCAAGGCTACAGCTGCTTTGTCGGCCTTAGGTGCTAGGATTCTTGGTTCCGACCTCATATAGCCGATTTGTAATACTTGCAAATTGTCCCACTTTTGTATGAACTCTGTAATGTCTTATCAGTCGTTGAAGCCATCTTTTATCTAAATTTTATTTTGCCCATGCAACAATTTACTTATTGCGCTGAGTCGACCTAATCTCCCGAACTGACTAGGCACCAATCCAAACGCTAGGGTAATATCTTTTCAAGTACTTTCCATTAATCGCCTTAGGAAAAATGACTCCCTCCAACATTTCAAGTATGTAGGAATTTTCATCAACAAGCCGATGTACTTTATACGGTCTTTCTCATGTAGGAGACCATTTACCAAATCGGTTATTCCTAGACCCAACGGGTAGTATGGTCTTCCAAACCAAATCGGCTTCACTGAAGGACTTGGGCATAACCTTTTTATTATACGCCCTTGCAACTCTCATCTTATTCTTCTTAAGCCGATCCAACGTAGATAAACATAACTCCACTAAATCGTCCAAGTTACCGATCATTAAATCCTTGTAGTCTTGGGTCGACAAACTATTTTGTCTAGCCACTCGTATGGAGTCAATATTAATCTCCACAGGCAAAACGGCTTCTTGACCATAAACCAGCTGATAAGGTGAAAGCTTCATGGATCCATGGTATGCTAGCCGATAGGCCCATAATGATTCCGACAGTATCGAGTGCCAATTCCTTAGTTTTTCATCGATTTTCCTCTTAATCAGCTTAATCAATGTCTTATTGAACGACTAGGCTTGTCCATTAGCCTGAGCATAATAAGGCGATGAATTTAGCAGATTAATACCCATACTTTTAGCAAAACCTTGAAATTCATCGGACATGAACATGGTTCCTTGGCCGGTCGTAATAATTTGCGGGATACCAAACCGATGAATGATGTGTTCATAAATAAATCCGATAGCCTCAAAACTTGTAACTTTTTTTAGAGGTATAACTTCAACCCACTTAGAGAAATAATCGGTCGCGGCCAGAATAAACTTATGGCTTTTGCTTGAAGCAGGAAATATTTGATCGATTACATCTATTCCCCATCCTCTAAATTGTCATGGCTTGATAATCGGGTGCAAAGCCGATGCTGGTGCCAATTGCACGTTGCTAAATTTCTGACAAGTCTGGCACCCTTTATAATATCGAAACAATCTTCCAACATTGTCGGCCAAAAATATCTCGTGCGTCTAAGCATCCACTTCATCTTGTAAGCCGACTGATGAGACCCACAAATGCCTTCATGTACTTCTCCCATCACTACTTTAGCTTCATTGGCTCCAAGGCACCTCAACAATAAACCTTCTAACGTCCGATAGTATAACACTCCATCCAAGACAACATATTTTAAAGTCTGCTATCTAATTTTGCGCTCTGTCAACTTAGAGGGATCAACCAGGTAGTCCTTTATCCTGGTCCTCCAATCAACAACGTTAGCACACATTATCTCTTTCTCAATCGGCTCATGCATTTGATATCGGCCAAAGTTCTTATAGCCTGATGCCTACTGAGCCAATAAATTAGCTCTATCATTCATTTCCCGAGAAATATGGCTAATGGAAAATGAAGTGAACGAACGGATTATATCAAGGCATTGTTCCAAGTACTTAAGCAGCGTTTCATCATGACACTGGTATTCTCTCTTGACTTGCTGCACAATTAACAAAGAATCTCCGTAGGCCTCAACATCATCCACTCCGATATTTTCCAATAGTTGTAGCCCTTTGAGCAATACTTCATACTCTGCTTGATTATTAGAGCATTAGCTATTTAGCTGAAATGCAAACTCAAAGTTGTGTCCTTTAGGCGCGATGAGCACTATACCAATGCCATCACCCTCTCGACACACCAATCCATCAAAATACAACTGTCAAGGGGCTATGGAAACTAGATCGGCAGTGGTTTCACGTCCTGTTATGAAATTGGCTATAACCTATCCTTTAGCCGCCTTAGCCGATTCATATGATAGGTCGAACTCAATCAATGCATAAGCCCATTTACCAAGTCGACCTCACAAAATCGGAGATGACAATATATACTTTATAACATCGGTTTTACAAACTACCTTATAAGCCAATGCTAAAATATAGTGTCTTAATTTTGTACAGGCAAAATATAAAGGTAAGCATAGTTTCTCCAAAAGGGTACCTGACTTCCGCGTCCAGTAGTCGTTGGCTTAAATAAAAGATCACCCTTTCTTTGCCATCGCTTTGTTGCGCCAAAACAGCTCCGATAGTTTCCTCCTCAGCCGATATGTATAGCTTGAATAGAACCCTCTGTTGCGGTGCGGCCAATACCAGAAGATTAGTCAAATATTCTTTAATATCATCAAAGGCTTTCTGTTGATCGGTTCCCCAAACAAACTCTTCATTATCCTTCAATTTCAACAACAGAGTAAACGCGCGGATACGGCTAGAAAGATTTGAGATGAACCGCCATAAATAATTAATTTTGCCGATCAACTTTTGTAACTCATTTTTACACATCGACGGCTTTGTTTTGGCTATAGCCTTAACTCTTTTTTGATTGACCTCAATTCCCCTTTTATGGACCATAAAGCATAAGAATTACCTAGCCGACACGCCAAACGCACACTTGAAAGGATTTATTTTTAGGCTGTGCGCCCTTGTATTCTTGAAGATTGCCTCTAAATCAGCTAAATGTTGTAAATCATCTTTGGACTTTACAACAACATCATCAATATAGATTTCAACAATATAGTTGATTAAATCATGAAAGATTAAATTCATAGCCCGCTGGTAAGTCGCGCCAGCATTCTTTAAGCCGAACATCATCACTGTCCATTCAAATAACCCTAGAGCACTAGGGCATCTGAAGGCAGTCTTTGGTATATCGGCTTTTGCCCTGAATATTTGGTTATATCCGGCATTTCCATCAAGAAAGCTGATAATCTTATTTCCCGATGCAGCGTCGATACGCATATCGGCTATCGGCATCGGATACTCATCTTTTGGTGTAGCTTTATTCAAATCTCTAAAGTCGACACATACCCTGAGTTTACCATTTTTCTTCATAATAGGGATAATATTGGAGACCCATTCAGCGTATCAGCAAGGCCTGATAAATTTGGCCTCCAACAATTGATCTATTTCTTCCTTTATAATGTTGTATAAAGCCGGATTAAACATTCGAGGGTACTGTTTAAACGGCCAATACCCTGGTTTTATGGGTAGCCGATGTTCAACAAGCTGTCGGCTTAAGCCAGGCATCTCATGGTACTCCCAAGCAAATCAATCTTTATAATTTCTAAGGATTTTGACCAACTTTTCCTTACATTCTGCATCTAATTTTGAGCTAATAAAAGTAGGTCTTTTCCTATCACCATCGCCTATGCCAACTTCCTCAAGCAGATCGGTCGATGTGAATTCTTGGCCTAACTTTTCGATTTCTTGGAAATCTTCGATGACCTCATAGTTATCCGTCATTTGCCGATAGCATTGCATCTTGTTTTACAGGGCCTTCATTGCTTGCTCGGACCCCCATCGGCGCAAAACTTAACTTGCCCGATCAAACGCGCTGGGCCTGATATTGATCGGCATAAGTCCTGTATTACCAATATAAATAAAATCACAATCGTCCAACACCTTGCCCGAGATACATTCGGCTTCTTCATGTGGCCAATTCACAACCAATCTAGCCATTGCAATATGAGCTGATGTATCGGCTGGAACAACCTCGACTTCGTCTCTGTTCCATTGGACAAGCAGCTAGTGCATGGTTGACGGGATGCAACAATTCGCATGTATCCAGTCCCGCCCAAGCAATACACTGTAGTTGCCCTTAGCGTCAATGACGAAGAAGGTAGTCGGCAATGTTTTACTACTGACAGTCAATTCTGTCACCATGACGCCCTTTGCTTTGGTGGGATCGCCTGTGAAGTCATTCAAAATCATGTTAGTTTTGATTAAGTCTTCATCGAATTTTCCCAGCTTTTTGCAGGTGGTATATGGCATTAGATTGATTGTTGCTTCTCCAACCACTAGCATCCTTGAAATCGGTTTGCCGTTTATATGCCCTTTTAAGTACAGCAGCTTAAGATGCCGATGAGCATCATAGGGTTTCTCAAAGACTGCGTCTTAAGCATCCAAACACAACTGAGCAAAGGTCTTTTTAGCCATTCAGTTTTTATTTTGAACTTGGCTGGCAGCGTGAACACTATATTGATGTCCATTGGAGGAGTGTCATCTCGAATCATGGGCGAACACAAATCATCGGCTGAATTCGTCTCCTCCTCCACTTGGCCTTTCCTCCACTCTTTCTTCACGGTTTTGATCGGCCAAAGTTCATTGAATGCCTGGTCCCTTTGCTTCTCCTATTCGTCCGCCCTGATTTCTTGGGTCCTCAGTCTTTGAAGCCGTCTGCATTGTGATCGGCTAAGACCTGGCGGACACTATCTGGATTTAGGTTCAATCGGTTTGCGTATTCTTCCAGTCAGATCTACCTTGACCACATAACTTGATTCCCCCGCCTGCACCTTGGCCTGATTCGGTAGAGAAATCCTCTCCTGAATCGGCTTCCTATAATTCCTATTAGGACGATCCCAGATTGGCCCAGATAACCTGTTTTTGGCCGATTGCATGGGCCAATCATCCTGAGGGTAGTGTTCCATCGGGCAAGTACGCGTGGATGGCAGGGCTACTTCCCTTTCCCAACAGAACTGCTAGAAGAGGCATCGTCGGTGATCCCTCTCCAGGTTCTCTGGCCAATAAAAATTATCCGGCTGACGTGCAGGATAACGCGGCCCGCTACTCACCCTCTTGTACTTCTCCAGCAACTGTGAGAAAGTTGACTTCGGCCTGTTTATCGACTGACGGGGTGGTGACCTTTCCACCTTGTACCATTTGCCAACTCGCAGATCTCCTTTAGGCTTGACAGTTCTTGAATTTTTGCCTTCATGATCGGCTTCTATCTGTAACAAACCGATCATAATTTTTAGGGTCTTCTCGCCACTCGAAACTAGTTGAATATCAACACATCGAGCTAGCTCTAGTTCTTCATCATACATCAGCTCTTTCCCCTTGTGTGAACACTGCACCATATTTATGGGAAAAGGGTTGACGTCTACCTGCATGGTCGGCTCATCTGCGAATTTTAGCTGACCGTCCTTAATAGCCGACTGGATCTGCTGACCAAAAACATTGCCATCGTTAGTATTATAAGAAAAAGAATGTTGCCATTTGCAATACCTTCGATTCTTAATCTTGTCAGCCGATGGTATAACGTGTCCCTCATGTAATCGTATTATCTTTTCTTGCAAAAGTAAATCAAAAATACGATCACATTTGGATACGTCGAATGCATACTTTACCTTCGACTTATTTTTAGTCAGCTTAAGCCAGGAATAGACCAAAGATTTCTTAGGTCCTTTAACTCATTCGGCTATATTTACTTCTGCTTCATCGTCTTCAGAAGACTCGCTTGAACAGTAGTCAACCATGTTGACTTTGGCTTTGTCTCTTTCCATGTTGACTTTGGCTTTGTTTCTTTCCTTATTATTACCGTTTACTTTGAATTTGTCCCTGAATCCTCTATTATCGGGAAATCGGCTTTCTTGAGCTGACATATGATGAAGCAGATGGCTTAAATCGGTGAACTCTTGCCCACCAAACTTTTCCCTGAGTGGGGGAATTAATCCCTAGAAAGCTAAATTGTCTTATTGATTGTCGGGTAATGTGACGCTGAAGCACCGATTTCTAACCTCCCTAAATCTTTTAATGTAATCTATTACTGATTCCCCAAATTTCTGACGGACAGAGTTTAGATCGGAAATCCTAACTTCCAGACTGCCAAAGAAAAAGTACTCATGGAATCGACTTTCCAAATCGTTCCAAAAATGAACCGAATTTGGGGGTAAACTAGTAAACCAAGTAAAAGCCGTCCCTGATAGAGACAATGGGAATAATCTAATTTTTAGCCCGTCGGACTGAGCTGCTTTGCCGCATTGAGCGATAAAGCATCCGACGTGTTCTAATGTCGTAAATGAATCATTCCTAAAAAATTTGGCAAAATCAAAAACTTTGAGATTGTGCGGATATGGCATACGATCTATGTAATCAGGATACGGCTTCCTATAGCCGATGACTTTGTCTTTTGGCTATATGCCGAATTGATCCCTCAATACGGTAGAGATCTGGTCGGCCCAATTGACAGTATTGGCTGACGGGACGTTAGGGCTCTGCCAACTATGATCATAATTGACATTCTGCCCCCCCCCCCGAGTGCAAGTTCGTGCTGCCAGTTAGATTGAGCCGATGGATATTGAGGGAATTGGTCATATCCATCTTCTAACTAGCGGCTCCGGTAATGGGATAAAAGGTTCTAAGTAAATAACCACCTTGTGTGGGGCTGGATTCCTTGGTGGGATCGGCTCATGATATTGCGAGTATCTATTAGATTCAATCGGTTGTGAAACCGATTGTTGGAAGGTATAAAACGGAGCCGACGGTGGCAAATTAGTTGACACGTTTAACTTAGCAGCATCATTATACGCTTGTTAATGTGTAATCCCGCTAGGGCGAGGATCCCGTGATAGTATACAGTAGGTTGAGTCGGCATCAAAGATGGAGTCGGAACCGACAGTTTTGGATCGGCCACCGTGTTTTGAGTATTTGTGCTACTAAATAAACAGGGTAGGTCGGTAGCGCTTGCGGTGGGTCGAGCAGACTCCCGGACGAAGCCAACTCTTGGGCAATAGTCTTAACACTATTAGAAATTATTGGCTTGAGGGTAGTGACTAAAGCCGATGATTGATTGATCAAAGCATGGTGTACAGACTATGCAATCATAGCTGATAATTTTTCTTGTGCAGGCATGTATTGAATTACCAGGCTATTTGCAACTCCTGTTTCGCCGAGGGCGTTAACCGTCGGCAATGCAGTCTTCTGGGTGATGCCGCATCGGGTTTTTCTGGTAGCAACCCAGCATCATCTCCTCCAGAGTGGCTTTTTGGTCTTCAATTTCCTTGCGCTGTTATGGAGTCAAATCGTCCAATGTAGGAATGATTATAGCTTCGTTATTGAGGTTGGACGGTGGAATTGACTTGCCGGAGGAAAACATCTTCGGGTCCCACCGGACGTGCCAAGAGTGTGTTGGCGCCGAAAACTTGAAGTATGGTTTATCAGCCACAACACACCAGGCGAACACCTGGTTTAGAGCGTGCCAACCGATTTGATCCTACAATCGGTAAGAGAAAATATAAAATCCGCTCAAAGCCAATCCTGTGGGGCAATCGGCTTAGATCTAACCAGCTAAAAACCAATTAAATCAAAGGTAAGGGTAAATCTAATTAGCCAATTATGGCTAATCAGAGGATAAAATCATATCGACTCTGAAAAAGGCGATGCGCAGCAAGATCAGAGAAAATCAAACCTGATTAGTGTAACAAAAGATGATCAATAATCGGCGATGCGCAACTTTATTGATCAAATCGAGTTACAGAAGAATCTAGATTACAAAACTACTCCTAGTCGACGAAAAAGTAAATAAAAAATAATGTAGGCTGGCTGATTGGATTGTGTTGTTATTTTCACCTGCATACGTCTATCTTTTATTCCCATCGGCTGATCGTGTCCCCTATTACAACACGTTACAAATATGATCCGTATCGGTCTTAATCAAGACGGTTTTTCCTTAAAATCTTCACAGTTTACCAAATATCTTCAAATCCTTACAAACCTCGAGTCGGCTATGATACATTGACTTTATCCTGCCGATTTCGATCACACCTACCAAATATTGGTGCAAACACCATCTAATTTATCAAAGTGTTAATGATCCTTTCACCTGAAACTCCTTTTTGCTACTGAATCCAGCATGTACAAATTCCAACACTGTAGGACCTAACAACGCTTCCGACGAACAAATTAATGGACTTAAAGTTAGCCATCTTACAAGAGTTCTTTACTCCCCCATCTTTTACAAGGGTGTGAACGTATTTCGCTCCGATTCCGAGTCGGAATCTTCTAACGGATCGAGTAGCACTCCGGCCGATCGAGTCAGAATGCTACTCTGCTGCTATATAAGTTGAGTCATACCATCATGAATCAGAAAGTTACTACCGCTAGTCTACGTACGATCTATACTGATCCATGGCGCAGCAGCAGCAGCAACATCGCAGCCGCGGAGTTCCAGCTCCAAATCCGACCGTCGACGGCGCCGACACCATCCCTCGCCGCTGCGGCAGCAGGCGGCGCAACTCGCCCGTCATCGTCCGCGGCGGCTTTCGCGTTCGCCGGAACGCCGTGTACAGCTTGTACGTGGCCAACCTGCTTGGCAAGCGGAGGGTGGCGAGGAGGTCCATAATGCAGCGCTCATTCATGTTGCATCGCATTGTCTTGTTCGCGCTCCGCTACCGTCGTCTACGGCAGGAGTTCGACGACATGGTAGACTGGCCGGAATACGGCCCCGCCTTCCCCGAGTTCAAGGTCCTGTTCGGCACCATTCGCCGCCTGGCCATGCGCTTCAGGCGCCGGCTCGCCCGGATCAAGAGTGCCATGTTACGTGGAAATAAGGACGACGGCATTCCCCACGGCGCCGATGTCCACCGGCAGTCTGCCACGATATCGCAAAAACTCTTCTCCCTCCTCTTGCTGTTGTCGGCGGTGATGGTCGTCGCCGGCTCCACCGCATTGTTTGTTCTTAGGTTCTAGCATCACCGCCATGTCACTTCTTATTAGGTTGTGTTACACCGTTGATCTCATGTGTAATAAATCGAGAACGGATTTGCTATTGCTTGGTCGCCTAAAATGTTCTTAAGTCTGTGACCATTGAATTTGTGTAGAGAGTGATGTGCCATATGATTGGATGTTGATCCAATAGATAAGGTGTAACATCCCAAATGTTTCCATAAAATAAATAATGAGATGCCAAATTACTTCCCTGCTTTTACTATGGGTTTTCCCAATTTTCTGCCTTTTCTAGAATTTTTGACATTTAAAGAAAAGCCTTTTTCATCTCCAAGAAGTTGTGCCTAATTTTTAACTTTAAATTTAAAACAGTGCGAAGCCTGCAATTATTTTATTTAGGTTCTAGATATTCTGAAATGCTTCTCCAAAAGGTTTTATGAATTTTGGAGCAAGGTTGCTATTTTTGCAAAGTCAAAAGCTATACCTCATATTAAAAACAGAAGCAATAAAAGAATTTATAAGAGAAGCCTAGAGCTTGTGAAATGTTGAAAAGTGTACAGAAATACCTTGCCTTTGCTAGCGAGAACATGTTTTACCTTGCCTTTGCTAGCGATCGCGAGAACATGTTCCACACCCTAGAGATGGCTGAGGTCATCTTGGCTGATGCTGCTGAGGAAGGCGACGGGGGCACAGCTAAGTGGCAAGAGAAGTCTCGCAAGGGAAGGCAAGCCCCCGAGGCACCTCATCATAAATCCACACTCTTATTCTTTTGTATAAAAATTGGTTATTCACGATGATCGACGCGTGTTTAGCTAGCTATCTCAGGTTATTCTTTCTCGATCATTATACCGTTTTCGATAGGAGGCTATTCGTCAAATTAATTGTACTCTTTCTCATCTACTACATTCTCGATCAACTCTGACAATCCTTATTTTTTCTTGAAGAACTACGTAGCATTTCTTGTTGGACGGATCGGTTATGTAGAAGATTTGAACAACTCGGTTAGTGAGTACGAATGGTTCATCTTTATATCCAACACGTTCGAGGTCCACAGTAGGGATACTGTACTTGTTAACCTTCACCTACAAGAGTTGGACCCAGCGGCACCGAAACAGGGAATTGTTGATTGTGTAAAAACCAAACGTAAGTGAAAGGTTGGACGTTGGCCTTTTAATGGGCCCTTGTCCATAAGAGAAGAAGTGACATAGGGGTTTATACATGTTCAGGGGGTTCGAGAGGACCACTCTACTCCTATCGACGAGCACGCAGGGCGTAGTCTCTAGAGAGCACGGCCCAGAGGGTTCACCAGTTTGAGTGTTCTATTATATTGCTTAAGAGAGCTCAAGTTACAAATGATATATACATAGGGTATTTATAGGCTCTTAGCTTGTACAAGTGACTGAAATACCTAATGGAGATGACAAGTCTATAAGTTAAAACGAATCTTTCTAGGCATGACTGCAATACCTGTATCATCTTAGCCCCCACCCCTTGGTGCTGGGAAAATGCCTATAGGGGTAGTATTGAACCGTCAGTTGTGCTTACAGAGACTGTGGGAGTAGCGTCGAGTCTGATAGAATTTTCAAGTCCAATTACGACAATATCGCAGATTTAGCAAATGTTGGACATTCCAAATCATGATAAAACCAGAGAGGCATCCAAACCATAACAAAATCTGTGAGTCATCCATAATCGTGGGCCTTCAGACTATTGTAGTTTTTTGCATGCTGTCTTTTCTGAAACCCCCTTGGGACTTGGGTTGGCCCATATTGTCCTTAGCCTAGCTAGCCTAACAAGACAAGTTGTTTGCCCTAGCATAGGAGGGGACATTCACTTCCATTTCCAACCGCATTTTCAATGCTCCTGGTCCATATGGAGGTGCATGAGCTAGGTACTTTGGGTATTTAGCCCCCTTCTCCTGTGTTGCAACATCTTGCGGGAAGGAACGGAGCTTGGATGCGGGTGGATGAACGGGCGGAAGAAAAAGTTGACGCAAAGGTAAACCTTGGATGTTTTCTTCTTCTCGATCCCTCAGCTAATCAACAAGGGAGGTCGGGCGCCTGGGCACATGGCATCGAGCGTGTCAGCTGGGCGCCGGCTACTCGGAGCATAGGAGCGGCTACATGGCACATCAGAGAGAGCTGTAGGGGCTGCGAGGCGCATCCATAGGGCGCTGGCCACAAACTCGATTGCAGGCCGCTTCGATTTCTACATCTCCTGCAAGTCCAGCTGATAGCACATCATCTGCTAGGACTCGATTCACAGCACCTGTTTGGTGGAATTCGGCCCAGCAGACATGTTTCGATATGTCGTTGCACGCTATTTGTGGAAGAACACACATGAATGGGTCACCACACTTGCCAAGCCCGTAGTGAGCATGAGTGGTGGTCACAAAACCTGCACATTGTAATTTGACCATAACATGCATGAGTGCTTCCCTGCGACTGCAAAGGTGGGGAGTGGATTTAGCCCATGGTCAAGTGTCATCCTTGGGTGAGCATAAGGTGCTAACTAATAGTGTCCGGCACCGACCGCCGTGATTAGCGTATTGGCCAAGAGTACGAATGCGTCATGTTGATCTTTTTCAATTGTGTCTTTCTCAAATAGTCATTCATGTATTGTTGACGTTTTGTCTTGTGTTTTATATTGTAGCCATCTCCCGTGACCTTATGATGACCAAGGAACAGTATCTCACTTGCCACGAGGAGGGAACTAAGGGGTCGGCTGACCCTACTGATGTGGGGGATCCGACCGTTGACACCTTTGATGAAGAAGTCGAGATCTTTGACGAAGCTTTGCCAAGGAAAACACGGCCCCAACCAAACAACTCGCATTACTTTTATTCTATCGACTAGGAGAAGTTTTCTGTAATTTAGATTTCTCCTTGTAATCCGATCTTGATCAATAAAACTGTGCATCGCCGATTGTTGATCATATTTGGTTACGCCAATCAGGTTTGATTTTCTCCGATTTTGTTGCGCATCGCCTTCTTCGGAAGGATCTACCTTTATCATCTAATTAGTCCTAATCAGGCTAATTAAGCTTATCGTTATTTTAGATCTAATCGGCTTCTCAGCTATTTTAGATATTAGCCGATCGTGTTTTACCAGATCGGCTTTGAGCTTACTTCACGTTTATCTTACCGATTGCAGGATCAAATCGTTGGCACGCCACGAACCTTTGAACCTGACGTTTGTCTCGTGTGTTGAAGCCGACGGACCCTTCATCAAATTTTTGACGTCAACAGCGTCTCTACCGCACCCGTTATCTCAGCCATCACTGCTGACTATGTCGACTCCCTAGCCTTCTTCTCCACCATCCTTGCTCCTACACGAAATTAGAATATTTACCTCCGAAACTATGACGCTTGGCAGACTCTCGGCGATCCGTAGAGGCGGCGTTTTCCAAAGCCCATCCATTCTGATTATACACCATCCAATTCAATTTAGGAACCACTGTTTTTTTAACAGATTAATTTTTCTATTGCGGGAATTAATTTAGGAACTATACTTAGTATGCAAATTAAGCATGCAGTCAATTGTTTCATACATGGTCAAGTACTATCTGCTTGATACATAATTTCTATATCATTGTAAGGAGGGAAACCTGCTGAACATCTTTGTACTGACCTCATAAGACAAGTGATCTTAGTTGGTCTTTGATTACTTACTTCCCGCGCGCACACAATTCCATCCATAATGTACAATTCAATCTAGGAACCAGTTTTTGTTTTGTTTTTGTTCTTTTTTTTGGAAAGAAAAAAGTTTTATTTTCTTTCGGGGAATTAATTTAGGAACTGGTTACTTGTTTAGTATTCATAGGCAACATTTTTGTTACAATGCGCGTTTAACTGTAGGGTGAGGTGGCCTTTGGCAAGGTCTTCAAACACAAGAGGGTAATTAGGGCACTTCCGGTGCTCCTAGTTAGCCGTTTCTACGGATGAGTCAAGTAGGACAAAGAATGATGTGGAGGGGTGATTAATGAGGTAAGAGAAGGAAGATGTATCTCATACAAGATACAGTCTATTTAAGAGGATCAAGGAGGGTAGTTAATGAGGCGAGAGAAGAAAATTGTACCACCTCATATAAGATATAGTCTATTTGAGAGGACCAAGGAGCTAGAAACGACTTAAAACTGCACTATGGATTGAGCCGTTTCAATTTTACACGTTTTGTGGTCTGCACGGATCATTTGTGCTATTTGAGAGGACCAAAGAGCTAGCCACATATGAAAATGGGTTACAATCGATCATTTCTCACATGCAACAATAAATAATCTTGGTAACCCTAAAGATATAACTTATACATACTATGCATCGAGGTAATTGTATCTAAACATTCATTCAATACGTTCTCTCACCTCCTAGAAACAGATTTAGAAACAATGCACCGGGAGTGCCCTTAAAATCCTCTCCCGTTTCTAGCCTGAACCAAAGCTGTACACCCTTCTTCTCGTAATATAAGTCCGTTAGGTATAGTATGAAGCACATTATATTTAACATAATTGGTCCATAGTTACTCTTATTAGATAAATATACTCCTACTCTTTCAGACCAGTATCATCTATTTTATTAAATATTACTTAAATAATGGAGCTACAAGGTATGCATGGTGGATTTGAATTGCAGGAAGGATGAAGTAGAATATTGGGATAACACGTACGTTGGGTTAATTATTTCTGAGTTTTTTTTACGGTATACTCAAATTTAATAATTTAATATGAACCATTTAATCTTTTCGATCTAATGCATCATATTAACTAGAATTTATTTATACTTTCTCTGGTAGTAGAGTAGTAAGAATATTCTTAACAAATCAACGGTTAGATTTGATTTCTGCTGTCTACTATGTACTACCGGTAAAATTTCTCTTATTTCTGGAGTTAACGGCTCTCTCGCCTCCTCCTCGTCGTACATGCAGCGGCCGTTTCTTCCGGTGATGCAGCAGCCCAGCTCGAGGCATTCTGTTGGCAGAGCACCCAGAAACATTTTTGAAGGCCTCGATAACGACCTCATCAATCTCGACACCGAAGAAGACTGCATCAGTAAGTTGGACATAGTAATCTCTTAACAGTCGATGTTAAAGGAACATATAGTAGTACTAGCTAGTGCAAAAATCATATGCTTAACGAGGATCCAACCTAGGGATTGTTTTGAAGTCAGAGCTTTTGTTAAATCATGTTTGGTAGTACTATTTCTGCTGCTTGTTCTTCTCTCTCTGAGCTTGCTTCAATGAGAGTTGAACAGGTGAGCACTGAACATTGACATCTCCCCCATTTCCAACCTCATCAGATTTGACATCCCCTGGGTGAGAAACCTGCATCAACCAAGCCAGGTGCCCTGCCACTCGATGGATAGAGGCTGTGCACTGATGCCTATGCTGGAAGGCAACCAGACGGTGAACGGCAGATGCATCTAGTCCTTTTTGAGAGGCTTTCAATTGGACTCAAGATATGCACTTGCATATTTGCGGTTCTGTGCATAGTTTTGTCGGGAAATAGTAGTAACATTGCGTTTGGGTTATTGGTTGGTGCTGTTTGTCGTAATTGGACATCTCATCTTTCGTGGAGAAATTTGATGGAATGGTGTGCTTCTGATTCGAGAATTCGCATGGTTTGGCGACGTTTTCGATTTGCTTGCCTGAGCGTCAACCGCTCAACCGTCGTAGGGTGATTGGAGATGGGCTGGCTCCATTTGGAAAAGCAATCAGATTCTCGGTTGCTTCGGAGAAAATACCCATTCCTGGGCTGTTTGCGAGTGATCAACCTACGAAGGCGCGGAGCTACGTGATTTTGGGAGTCTGGCTAAGTCTAACTATTAATGGCTCAAAACAAAAGTGTACTTATGAAAACTCATTTTTATAACATTTGCGATGGTGAAACTACACTACGGCCCTGTTTGGCAGAGCTCCAGATTCCAGCTCCACCTCAGAGCTGGAGCTTGTAGACTAAAATAAAGTGAATTAAGTTTATATTTTTAGTATAAAATGTAAACAAGATGATCTACATAAACACTCTTAATGTACCTACAACTCTAACTCTATAAATTTTTGAAGCTAAGAATACCCTGCTTCACCAACTCTACGATTTTGGTGGAGCTAGAACTGTCCCAAACACCTCCTACATCACTGTAGATTATTACGAGAGAGTCCGGACAGTAGCCTGCCTTGCCCGGAAGGTGGCTCCGCCAGTGAACGTGTAACGTTGGTGTGGTAGTTCGTGATCGAGTGAACTGTCTGGCAGCCGGGGCACACAGCTGAGCAACTAACAAATTGATCATACGCTGAAACATATCCTCGCCGTGATTTACTTGTCCCGGCCGAATAGAAAGATCCGCCCACTGGAGAGAAAGTAAGAAAATGAAAATTGGTACGACTATTTTGATATTAACCTTGAACTAACAAATTTAAAGATATCTTTCTAGAATACCATATATCATCTTCTCCATCTATCTCCCTTTTTCCTACTCACTTCTCACAACCCTCCTTCCGTCTCTAGCTCAAAATGTTTCAAATAGAAAAAGTTTCAAGTAGGAAAGTTTTAACACGAAAAGTTTTAAATTGAAAATTTTCAAATGAGAAAGTTTCAATTTAGAAAACTTTCAATACAAAAGGTTTTAAATTGCAAATTTTCAAATGAGAAAGTTTCAACTTAGAAAACTTTCGATTCAAAAAGTTTTGATTGAAAATTTTCAAATCTGAAAGTGTCAACTCAAAAAAAAAATTAAATAAAAAATTACAAACTAGAAAGTTTCAGCTCCAAAAACATTCATTTCCAAAAGTTCCGGATCAAAAAGTTTCTATTCAATAAACTTTTAGTTTGAAATGTTCACTTAAAAAACTTTCAAAAGTGATTAAAAAATACTTGTTTTCAAAAACTTGAGGGGAAAAAAAATAAAATGTAAAAACTATTTTGAGTTTGAGGGGAAGGGAATGGAGGAGGAAAAGGTGATGCCACTTGTCACAAGGAGATGACCTTTAAGAAAGAAGGAAATAAAGGGAATGAAGAAGGTGATGCCATTTGTCATAAGGAGAAAATGTGCTCACTAAATCTTGGGTGAATGTGACCTTAAATTAGTCATTCTCAACACATATGACAGGCTGGCAAAACAAGAGTAATTCTAGATCTAGGTGGGCCTTTTCTTTTTAGAGAAATTTTACATTGCATTATACTGGTAATATATAGTAGGCAGTAGAAATTAGATCTAGTCATTGATTTGTTAATGGTATTTTTACTACTGTACTATCAGAGAAAGTATAAATAAATTCTAGCTAATCAGATCCATTGGATCAAAAAATATATGTTCATGAGCTCTATTTGAATGGTAGAGCTTTCACCTAGGCAAATAATACCCTTGAGAATCCTACATATGAGAAGCTTGATAGGATTTAGTTCTGAAATGCATCACATAGGTCCTACTATAGTTATCAATACCGTATCAGTACCGATCAGTATATATCATTTTAGCATATAAACCGGTACAGATTAACTCTAATACCCTATGTATCGTACCAGTCATACAGGTTTAGACACCGGTCAATATCAGTCATACTGATAGAATTGATAATATCGTCTATTGAACTATATATATTATATTTGATAGTACTACTATATATTTTGAGTAATATTATAAATACAATTTGATGTATATATAATTAAACATGTATATACTTATAAATATATATTATTATATTAAACACGAAACGGTACACTGGTATGAACCGACACCGAAATGTACCATTCCAAGAGCAAAACCTGTACAGCCTCCGATACGATATCGACAAGTATGGTTCCTACCCATGCCAACAACGATAACAGGGAAATCTTACAGTTTATTATACTGGTAGTATATAATAGATAGTAGAATCAAATCTAGCGATTGATTTATAGAGAGTATTCTTACTACTCTACTACCGAAGAAAGTACAAATAAAGTCTAGCTAATGCGATCTATTAAATCGAAAAGAATGAATGATTTATACTGAATTTATTCAATGTAAAAGGGCAACATATCCAGTGAAAACCATCCTTACCGTAAAAACTTCGTGAAACCCATGTGTACAAGTTTTGAAAAATTCTCAAAAAATTACCATACGTAGGGGAGGTGGGCTTCTACAATCCTGCAAAAATTGAAGACCAAAATCAATCGCATTTGAAAGATATGAAAAAGACAAACAACAAAATAAATAGTGCTAAACAGTTAAAAATCAGTATTCAGGCTGAATTTATCTTTTTCATATCTTGCAAGTGCGATTGAGTTTGATCTTCAAATGTTGCAGAATTGTAGAAACTCATCTCTTCTACGTATGGTAACTTTTGAGAATTTTTTAAAATTTGTACGTATGGATTCCACGGAGTTTTCAGGATAAATGTGGGTTTTCCTGGATATGTTGCCATGTAAAAGAGCTCTAGTGGCAACTGACTGCAGCTCAACGCCACATGCACCGTCCGATGATGACACGCGTCCTGATCCCCACCCGCACGAACTCCACCTCTCCAAGCCTTCTTCGCCCACCCCCTCGCGCTCCTCGCTTCCTTCCGCGCCCCAAAACCGCCGAAGCGGCAAGCCGGCGACTAGACGTGAGCCAGCGTGAACCTGGTACAGGGTAGAGTTCACATTCATAGGCCGCGCCCGCCTATAACTACACGCCCTCCCCCCCGCGCGGATACGGGGTCGCAGCTGCACACACACCAAAAGGGGTAGCGAGATAAAGCGAACAAGAAGAAGAATCAAGAGAGGGGGAGACCGGCGTGCGGCGGCGCAGGGGTCGAGCCGCACGATTCCTCGCGCGCCCCACGAGCCCACCGGATTTCTCCTGGGAGGTTCGAGGTGGGTCTCCGAGCGCGATTCTGGGGTGTTTGGTCTGATCGTGCGTTCGCGTTTCGGTTCTTGATTGGTTGTTTGCGGGGAAATTTCTCGGCTTTGGTGCGGATTTTGGTCGAATGGTGATTCTGGTTTGGAAATTGGAGTGATTTGATGGGTGTTCTATAATCGGTTGCATTTGCTTCAACTTCAAGCGTGTGTGTTTTAATCCGGATCTTTCGTGCAATCTCGTTTCAGAGGCCAAGCCCTTGCCTTCCCTGAGCAATCCCATCGCGCCCCGTCTGTTCCGCTCTCTTCGCAGACGAATCGACGAAACAGGGATTCAGAAGCTTCCAGGTACAAACCCCATGCTCGTTTCACAAGTTTCTGCAATCATTAGCGCAAGTTCTTGCCTTTCCTGTGCTATCTGGTCAACAATACGATCGAATGCCATCCCTTTGTTTGCGTAAATGCTTCAAAGAAGCAAGAATTAGTGAGTTGAGTTTTCATTTGCTTCGTTTTGCGTCACACTGTGTCCTTACTCCCTGTGGCCTTGCAATGGTTCAGATATGCGAAACCCCAAGACCATTTCACAACTTGTTGCAAACTTGCAATTACTAGCGCCTGTTATTGTCTTTACTGAGCTATTCCGTCAAATGCTAACTCAAGTGTTTGCACAAATGCTTCAAAGAAGCAGCAATTAGTGCGTTGATGTTTGCTTCATGTTAATGTGTTCTTAGTTAGTTAGATAGGAAATACTTCATTTTGGCTACTGTTGATAGTGATTCTGCCCTTCTTGTTTACTGAGCTGCAGATTTTTCTTGGTGGCAAAGACCATGGTTCTGAATTCATTGTTTTGTTTTCTTCCATGGTGGACCAGTTTTGTAATTTAGTTCAGTTACATGCATTATATGAACAAGTCATTTTAGCAGGTCTGATGTTCTGACTTCTAATGTACTTTGCTTTGGCTACAAAATTTTGTTTTTTTGTAAATGCTAATGTGAAAGTGTAATGTTATGTAAATTGATGTTTGTTTAAATTTCTGCAATTTGCTTGTTGCTTTTACTCAGAAATCTTTGAAGGGTATCTGGTAATAAAAATGCGTTTAAGAAGCAGAAATTAGTGAGTTCATGTTTGCTTCATCCTGCTGTGTTCTTACTTACTGCTACTTTGCAACGATTTAGACATGGCACCAAGAGGAAGGCCTCAGAAGCATTGGTGCAATAACTGCAACAAGAAATTCCCGTCAGGGAAGGCTCTTGGAGGCCACATGTCACGCCACAGGCTCATCAACGAGCAGCCAAAGAGCACACCGAACCCTCCAGCAATTGTTGACGATCTGCATGTGTTGCTGCTGGGTCCCTGTGATGAGAAACCTTTGCTACCGTCCTCTGAAACACAAAGCCAGCTGTGCTCAAAGGTGTTCTCTTCCTGCAAATCTTTGAGGGAGCACACAAGGAAGCTTGGTGAGAAGATGGTTGGCAAGCCTGACAAAGAAGCATCAGGGCTGATGCAAGCTCTGGCCAGTGCTGATGGTGACCACAATGTAATGATGTTTTCTCCAGTGAAACGTAAGCGGTCAAAGAGGGAGACGCCAACGCTCAATTTGGAGGAGGTGGATGCTGCAGTTACTCTCCTACTGCTTTCGGAGCATTCTGACATGACTTCAGCTTATGAGGATTGCTATGGGGGTGACAAGGACGAAAACACTTTGGTGCCCAATGTTCTGAAGGAGGTGAAGCTGAATGCTTTTGATCGTCGATTGGTTCGATCTGTTGAGTTCGAGAAGCCAAAAACTGACAAGAATTCAGCTTATGAGGATTGCTATGGGCAATGTGAGAAGGAGAACAGTTTGGTCCCCAGTGTTCCCAAGAAGGAGGTGCAGCTGAATGCTTTTGATCATGGGCTGATTGGAGAAGCTGAACTCAGGAAGCCAAGAACGGACAATTCAGTTGAGGGGATGAAGTGCAGTGATCTTTCAGCTGCAGTGAAGGCCAAGAGCCACTGGTGCAATGCCTGTGGAAAGTCATTTGGGTCAGGGCAGGCGTTGGGAGGCCACATGAGGTGCCACTATGTTCCAAAGTGCAACCGTCTTCAAGGGGTTGCTAATTGTCCTGATTCTGTTGTGATGAAAGAGCAAAAGCACAAACTTAAATTGGACTACGAGTTGCTTGATCTCAGACTTCCAGCTCTCACTGATGGAGACAACATTTGCGCGGGCATGAAATCTGAACCTGAGCTGTAGTGTGTAGCGAGCAGTCTTCAGTGAGCCAATGCTGGTGGTCGGTCTTGTCTGAAACCGATACAGTTACTTCAGTTGTCCATAGTTCATCAGTCAAGAAGTAAAAACACCATTTTGCCTGCTGGTAGATAGTTAAAAGTTTTGATACTGATACTTTTATTGACCCAAAAATTTTCCTGGAAGAAGGCCACGGATCTTCAAGTCATTGCTTGGTTGCTGAGCAGTTATGCACTTAGCTCAGTTGCATGCAATATGCATGGACTTGTCAATTTAGTACTAATGATATGAATTCCCAATCAATTTTTCTATGGTTGTACACTTTTATGTTTCTGTAAATGCTTATATCTCGAGAGGATTCTTCAATAGGAGACGCTGCTCAGAATTTGTTCGATCTTCCAGTCTCTTTTATTCGGCAGGGCTTTCAGATGTACTGTCAAACAACATTCATTTCTTTGAATGCCATCATTGTCATGATATACTGCATATGATGTGCTTTTGTGATCAATTTTCTTTTTAATCAGGCATTCTGTTATGCTCCATTGACTGAAATCTAGATGTGGTGTGGCCAATGGCGTTTTTGCTTTCCCTGATGATAGTTGCTACAGTTTCTCTATTCACTCTTAGGTCACCATTCCTTGCTAGAACTTGGGCCATGACAGATTATATACATATGACTTGTGTGCAGCTTAGCAAAACATCAATAATGTTCTTGCTTCTAGTTTGTATCATGTCAAAGACTATATAATGCATATCTGCAATTCCAGTCCCAGTATGGTTATTGACTAATTGTATTTAAATATTGGCCAATACAAAGATGTAGTGCAACAGATTTGTCAATTGGCCCAGATTCGTTTTGTTTCTCACTATATAGTTATCAAGAATTTGTCTAGCTAAGCTTTGGAGTGCAGGTACTCGGTTCCAAGTCAGGCAGGTGCCTGAGTGAGCGTTAATAGTTTGTTCTGAATAATGGCCTTAATGCATTGTCAGGGAAGAAATTTTCTGAAACCTCTAGAATCTGGGGCAAATCAGACGCAACATGGTAGCCTGAATGGCCTTGTATATATAATGCATCTTCTCTTGATCATAAAGAATAATTATATAACCTTGTATGCTTCGATAGTGACGGTTATAGTTAGTAGTTGCTAAACTATTTATGAGCCTATAACAATGCGTATAGTAATTGACCATATAATTTATCTAAGTGTTAATGATCCATCTTTCACCTGAAACTCCTTTTTGCTACTGAATCCAGCATGTACAAATTCCAACACTGTAAGATCTAACAATGCTTCTGACGAACAAATTAATGGAATTAAAGTTGGCCATCTTACAAGTTTTTCCCCTCAAGTTTTTGAAAATAAATATTTTTAATTACTTTCGAATGTTTATAAGCGAACTTTTAGAACCAAAAGTTTTCGAATCAAAAGTTTTTGAATTGAAAGTTTTCTGAGTTGATACATTTCGATTTGAAACTTTGCGAGTAAAACTTTTCGAGTTGAAACTTTCTAATTAGAGATTTTTTTATTTAAATTTTTTCGAGTTGAAACTTGCTACTTTGAATTTTTGCGATTTGAAATTTTTTTAGATGAAACTTTCTAATTTGAATTTATAATTTGAAACTTTCTGATTTGAATTTTTAATTTAAATTTTTTCGAGAACTTGCTATTTAAAATTTTCAAATTAAACTCGGCGATCTTAATCGTCAGCAGCACTACAGCCATTCACACGGAAAGATCAAATCGGTCAGCAACCGTAGGCGTTGTCCGACGACGAACATGCCTTTTCCTCTCCGATCAGGCAGCAGTAACCCCATCACTGATCTGAGGCCCTTGGAATTGCTCGGCACGACTCCCTGGCGGCTGGCGCCCTCCGGCACCTCACCGCGAGGCCGCTACCGTTCTCCTCACGCGTGGTGTGCCTCAAGCGATGCAGACGCCGAGCACTATCAGCCGGCGGCCGGCGGCCGGAGACTGCCCAAAAGACCCTCAGGCAGTTGCTCGCCGTGGTCAACCTTTCTTGAACAAAAGAACTCCGCCTTGTTCAGTGTATCTCTGTCGGTAGTAGTAGCTTAATTAACCTCAGAACCGCAGGGTTAAACTTGTGATGTGAATGCTCTATTTCTAGTATTTAAGATTTAATGGTTGATATTTTAATTTGATTCGATCTTATGGATTCCGTTTCAAAGGTGTCGTGGCACAGTGAAGATCCTGCATTAGAAGTCAATTTGTACCATTTCAAAGGTGACATGAAACGAGGGATGCTGCGCTAGGAGTTAATTTTATAGTGAAGAAGGATTACTTAGCGGCCGCTACCTTCCTTTAATTTAAACGTATTGCGTGATAATATTTCTATACGTTTGGTGCCTCCCACGACATATTCTTTTAGAACCTTCACAAGAGATATATAGTATGTACTAAGGTATATTCAGATCGTGGGCTTAACTGAAACGAGTACAACATTTGTGAGTGCGTCAGTCAAAACAACTACTCCTATTCCTATAGTTCCATTCCATGGCTGGCGATGAGAGGGTCGGGAGACTAGGTTGCCATCGTTGTTAGAAGACCGAGTGTGCTTCACGAGTCACTACTGTCCGACCTCTAGATTCTTTTTTTTTAATATATACTCGACGCACACAACCCACACGTATATCATATTCACGTATCACATGCGTACACACGCGTGTGTGTCATCTGCACACGCTAAAGAATCAATTAGAGGCTTACGTCTTTCGGATCGTGGGTACGTGTTGTCCTACTTAACACGTACGTGTGTGTTTCTATTTTTTTTAATTGGTGTGCACGAGGGTTGAGTTAGACTCGAACGTCGGTAGATAGGAAGCGACGATCATGTTTTTTTTTTTGCAATGTTGTTTGATATAAAATATTTTATAGTATTTTTACCAGGTACTGTCACTGTCTAATTGTTACAACCATTTCTATATTGTCTACAGTGTTGCTAGGAACAAAAAAATCCTAATAAGAATACCACTTAGATTAGGCAGGTAGGCTCGTGCAAGAGTAGTAAGTAGTAACCTAAGTAAAAGTAGTGCGGCGGTTATACTCTTCACCTCAAATCTTAAAATACAAGTCTTCCCTTCCCGGAAGGAACAACCAACCCGTTTGGGTTTGGGTTTGGGTTTGGGTTTGACCCATTAAACCACGCGGGGCTCCGACCCGATCGGACTCCCTTTCTCTTACTTGTGTTCATCGGGTCAAATCCCTCCTCCTCGGCTCCTCCTCTCCTCTCCTCTCCTCTCCTCTCCTCTCCCTCCCCCCCAATCCCCATTCTCGAGCTCACCAAGAAACCCAGATCAAACCCTTCGTTCCTCCCCGCACGATCCATCCACTCCCTCTCGAGTTCTTGCGCGCCCGCGCGCGCGGAGAATCCGGCGAGTAATCGAGCCAAGAAAACGCCCAGATTTCCTCTTGATCCGGGCAAAGGGGAGATCAAGAAACAGGGGAGGGGAGATCAAGAGGAGCACCCCACCCCAGCGTGCGCTGAGAGGAGACAGAGAGGAGGAGAGGGAGCAGTTCCTCGCGCCAATGCCGGATCCGGCCGGCCCGGCGGCCTCCTCCTGCCCCCTTGGCGCTGGGCTCCCATGGCGCCTCTGAATCTCGCGTGTCGCCGCGGCCCCCAATGCGCTGTTGGAGCCGGAGCTGGTAGATCCTGGGCGAGCGAGGATGCAGATCCGGTTGTCGCCGAGCATGAGGAGTATCACCATCTCCAGTAGCAATGGGTTGCTAGACTTGATGAAGCTCAAGGCCGCCGCGCGCCACTTCTCCTACCGCACCGTCTTCCACACCGTCCTCATCCTCGCCTTCCTCCTGCCCTTCGTATTCATCCTCACCGCCGTCGTGACCCTCGAGGGCTTCAACAAGTGCTCCACCCTAGGTACGCGTCCCCCACCGCACGGCCGCCCACACGCCCGTGCTATTAGTTCCGTTCTTGAAATGATGTAGTAGGAGCCCGAGGTGTTAGTTCCTTCAGAGTTTAAGAAAACGAAATGGTTGACCAGAGATGTGCAATGTGCTTGTGCGGTGTGAATCGTGCTGCAATTTGGTTCGTGAATAACGGCAAGTGGTTGATTACTTTGTCGGGTTTAACCTAAATTCATGTAATGTAGGGTGCATAAGCGTTGGTGGCGACTAGCGTTACTAGAATCTAGGGCACATTTGAGCGGTTTATTTGGTTGCATATGTGCTTAGTTGGCTTATTAACTGCTTACTTGGTTTGCTTAAGTTGCTGAAACCGCTTATTTTGTTCTCTTATGTAAAATGTAAGTTGAGAGGGGGATACTTACCACTTATGTGGCAGCTCAAATGGTTGCTTGCTTCACTTTCAGGATGTGTGTGACGGTCATTGTTGATATTAATGATGTCTTGGTTGTTCAGTGAGAAATTAGGTGCATTTTTATTGACATGGTAATTAAAACTTTTGATATAGTAAGCCATGAATGAGAAATATATGCAATGCCCCTAGTCTTCTACGCTACAAGAAGGATCGAATGATCGATTTTGTGCGTTGATACCTGATATGCTTGTGTTATATTTGATAGCTGCTACATAGAATGCTATACCTAGTGGAATGCTGTCGTTATGTTCTAAAAAATCACCAGTAAGCCCGGAAGAATTGGGGATCTATTAGCTAGGTTTAGTACATCATAATCTACGCATTTATAAATAAGGGCCTATCATCAGAGACTACTTGCTGTCTTAGGATCAGTTAAATTCTTGAAAAGCTTACGAAGAAGTGCCTCTTGTTGTGCTGGAGTGCTGGACTTAGGCAATATGGAGCTCAGCTTGGGGGTGGGGCGGCTACAATGTTATGAATGTTGTGAAGTGTGCTGTGTTGAAGTTTTAGTGTGTCCCATTTTCTGCTTTAGTTACTTTTCTGTTGTATATTTTATAAGTAGCCTTGCGTGTCTGTATGTTGTGTATGCAAACCTTAAATCTTGTGATCATGTCCTAGACATTATCCATATTTTGGATTGGGGGGATGTGGTGTGGGTAATAGACTATGTTTTGTCTCTGTTGGTAAAAATATAAACAAGGGTGATTCCCTTGTTCAAAAAATAGAAATGCCTATCTTTTGAAGTTATAAATGTGTGACAGCATTTTGTGTGCATTACAGCCTACTCTTTGTGTTGATGTTCTAAATTTACTCTATTATTTTTTTAAAAAACGTTTTTTGAGAGGGGAACCAGACAGTCTGGTTCTGGCAGTGTTATAAAACCCGGACCAGACTGGCGGTCCGACCGGAAAAAACACTGGACCGAGGGGTTTGTCCAGTCCGGTCCATGCTGTTGGATCTCTTGAGCAATTGGTCCGCTTTAATCTGGTAGAAATAAGGTCGAACTGGCGGGTTTTCATAAGAACAGTGAGGTTGAACCAGGCTGACCATGCTCCTCTCACCATGCTGAGCAAATAAAATAGATAAAAATTGTGTCCACCGGCCTTTGAACCTCAGACCTCCTGACACAAACATGAATACTAGCCACACTAGACAACCAGGCCTAATAATGTGTTGTGCTATTTTGTTAAGACCAGTACATATAATGGAGATAAAGGATTAACCGCCAACCATTTAGCACATAATACGAGAATATGTTCAATAAAATTAGGGCATACTGATCATGTTGTTGTTTTTAGATGCAAATTACAACTATATATTTCATAGAGAGCTAAAACCATATGTCTACATATGCATTTTTAGTGATACGTACATTAAAAATATTATAAATAAAACATGCAGTCCGACCGGCGATCCAATGACCCGAGACCTCGACTGTGTTGACCGGTCTGGGTCTCATAACACTGAGTTCTGGCGCATTTATCTAGTTCTGTGTCTTAATTTTGGTTGTTAAACACCTGAGTTTGTCAGATTGTTTTATAGGTTGTCCCATTCTAATTCTTTTCTGCTCAATATTTATTCAATTCCATTTGAATTGGTACCTACTTTATTTTACTATTATGCCTGGATGAGTATTTTATGTACTTCTCTCCCTCATTATTTGGCTGCCTGGTCCAACATGCTTTTTGCTCATTCTCAAATTTGTTCCGAATTAAATTGACAACCTTTTGGGTCAATCTCTTGCTATTGATTCATTAGTTGCTATTATCAGATTGTCTGGGCAGGCGGCTAGGTCCACATCTTCTTGGTAGGGGCAACGAAGGCTCCATGGTACTATATGTGCTTTGCTCTTTTCTTTTCTTTTTTTCCTTTTGCAGATTTATTTAGTTTCTTATTTGAGATCTGTATTGTAATGAGCAGAGGCTTGTGAGGGATTTGTATAGGATGCTTGATGAAATAAATTCAGAGGAAGTTCCTGTTGATTTAAAGGTGCCAGAATCTTTTGATGAATTTATCTGGGATATGAAGAATAATGATTATGATTTAAGGTCATTTGCTTTTAGGCTGAAGGCCATGGTAAGCTAACTTCTTCCTTTTCCCCCCTTTTTTCTGAGCATTGATGCTAATGTCCAGCCTCCTTTTTTATTCAAGCACTCAAAATTTTCTTCAATTGGTTACTTTGATAGTACTAGTATAATTTGTACTTGAACATCACCACTGCTCTGGTTGTTGTATATTTGCTTTGGGCTTTCGTTGACAGTTCTTAGGTAACACTATTTTAGTAGCGGTGGTGTTAGTCTGTTGGATAATGATGACAAGCCAGCTTGTCCTGAAAACTGATGTTTTTTGGTATTAGTTTCAAGTTTACTGTTTAATTAATAACTTCCATGTAACTACATTAAATCTCAAGACATTTTATAGCACACAAAGTAAATAGTTAGATATAATCTTGCTTAGCAAATGTGTACATTTTTGGTACTTATCTAATGATCACGTAACCTCCTAAAGTTGTGAAACACAAAGGTAATCCATTTAGTGTTCCTTATCTATGCAACTTTTCTTTGCTTCTCTTTGTTCAGCAAGCTGCAGTTCTTGTACTCATTTTTTTAAATAACAACATGCAGATGGAGAGCATGGATAGGGAATTGAGATCATCCAGGTTATTAGAGCAGTTAAACAAACACTATGCAGCAATTGCTATTCCTAAAGGCCTTTATTGCCTTTCATTGCGTCTAACTGATGAATACTCCTCAAATGCCCTTGCAAGGAAACAACTACCGCCCCCTGAGTTGGTCCCTCGTCTTTCCGACAACTCCTATTTCCATTTTGTTTTGGCATCAGATAACATCCTTGCAGCCTCAGTTGTGGTCAGATCAACAATTAGATCATCATTGAAGCCTGAGAGGATAGTTTTCCATGTCATTACTGACAAAAAGACCTATCCTGCCATGCATTCATGGTTTGCTTTGAATCCTCTTTATCCTGCCATTGTTGAGGTGAAAGGTGTTCACCAATTTGATTGGTTAACAAGAGAAAATGTGCCAGTTCTTGAAGCTATAGAAACTCAGCGCACTGTCAGAAGTCATTACCATGAAAATCATCTTGCAAGAACTAGTGCAGGTGACAGCCCAAGGGTGTTTGCAGCCATGCTGCAGGCAGGAAGTCCAACATACACTTCCGTCCTCAATCACATTCGGATATACTTGCCTGAGGTATAAGAATTTTCTCCTGACTATTACTCTGAGTACAGTTTCACCAGCTTTGGCATATTTGATGGACGACCGGACAAGTAAACACGTATGAAATGTAATAGAAGGATGAGCTGAAACAATGAAAACTGCAAGAGAATGATTTTTTCCTCGAAAAAATGAGCTTGAAACTTTTGTAGTTGAGTGGAGCCTTTTGGGGGTCAAGAGGCAAGCAACTCTACATGAATACATTTTTGCAGAACAATTGAATATGTTCCATAGCTAGTTGTGCTTTCTTTTTTGAGACATTTGGAGTTTTCTTTAACTATAGAGGAAAGATTCTTATAGTGGTGCAAACTTGCTCTAACTGCGCTGATATATATATTTTTTAAATCTACCTATTTTTGCTGAGATCCACAATCACATAATAACACTTGCAATCTGTGAAAGCAGTTGTTCCCAAGCCTCGACAAGGTTGTATTTCTCGATGATGATGTTGTTGTCCAGCGTGACCTGTCATCACTCTGGGATATTGATCTAGCTGGAAAGGTTAATGGAGCTGTTGAGACTTGCAGAGGTGCAGATAGTTGGGTGATGTCTAAGAGGTTCAGGAATTATTTTAACTTCTCTCACCCTCTCATTGCCAATAACTTTGACCCTTCCGAGTGTGCATGGGCGTATGGCATGAATATTTTTGACCTGAATGCGTGGAGGAAGACAACCATTAAAGATAAATACCATCACTGGGTCAAGGAGGTAAAACATATATACCTCTATTTTTTGTTACACACATGCACACCAGTCGTTTGTTAATTATTTGTATATTGTACTCTTATTTTCCTTTGCCATTTCATAGTAAACAAGTAACTATATTTGGCTCTTGGAAGTCTAATACTTCCCTATTTAAGCATAACTGCCTTTTTTGTGGAAAAGTTATAAAAAATATCAAATCAATTTTATGCCGGGCTGCTGATTTGTTCAAATGTTAAAATTTCTCTTGATCACTCAAAAAGCATACAAACTTAATTCATAGTGAGTGATGCTGAATTCCATTTTTATTGCCATTCTTTCCAGTTTACTTGATCATTGAAATTATGCTTTGTTCATATTTAAAAAATTTCTAAATATCCAGTTATCTCATCCATGTCATGTCCTTGCTTGCAGAATCTGAAGTCAAATTTCACGCTTTGGAGGCTTGGAACATTACCACCAGGCCTTGTAGCATTTAAAGGCCATGTTCATCCAATCGATCCATCGTGGCATCTTTTAGGCTTGGGATATCAGGAAAAGACAGATATCCCTAGTGTTCGAAAAGCAGCAGTTATACATTATAATGGACAAAGTAAACCATGGCTGGAGATTGGTTTTAAACATTTCCAGCCATTTTGGACAAGACATGTGAACTACTCGAATGAATTCGTAAGAAATTGTCACATAATGGAGCCTCAGTTGTAGATTGGCGAGACAAAATTATTTAATAAATAAATGTGTAAATTAAGTGGAATTAAATTCGTTATTTTGGAGACCAACATCAGACAGTCTGAAGGGTATCCAGGGAATGATACCTGAACTGTAATCCCAGAGTTGGTTACACGCACCGATGGAGAATATTTAATGAACAGAAAGGAATGTTTTCTTCTCATTTACACTAGGCCCCTTTCCTTTTGTTTATTCCATTTGTATCATACCTCATGAAATTACAATATTGTTTAGGATGGTTCTTTTGTATTTGATGGAGCAATATAAATTGCCTTATTTGGCAGAATTGATGGTAGTTCCATCGCCATTGTAATTGCTGGAGAGTATACAGTTCATGTGAAGATTATGGTCAGATTTTGGATTTGCAAAATCAAGCCTTGTACATTGAATTTCTACATGGTTTGTATATTTCCTGTACCCTTGGTTCGTCTATTTGGGCCATCGTGCATCTGTATGTATTGGTTGTATATTGTCTACATATGTATGTATTGGTTGTATATTTCTATAGAAACTTTGACTTCAATGCTTATTTATTATTATTATTATAAGATGTTGGGACCGGATTTCTAAATCCGAAACCTCTGTGTATAATCTGTGCTAGTCCAGAAAAAGCTAGCACATACAGCGAAAACAGTGATTACAACATATCCATACCACGAGTCAAATAATATTAATTAAGCAAAAAGAAAAGTATCAGCTTTATAGCCAATTATTACAAATAAGCAACCCTATATCTTGAGTCCAATAAAGAAACAGTGGAACGAAATAACAACAATAGAATAAGCCCATCTATTTGCTCACAGGCAATCGATTGGGGTTCGTGATCTAGCAATCCGGATCGTCTTCATCGTAACCACAAGCATAGAACTCGTAGTCACTTTCAACTTTTTCACACTCTTTGTGGAAAGTTAAGATGTTGCAAGGGTGAGCACAAAATGTACTCGCAAGTCTTGGAGACATAATGCAAGATAGCTATATGCAAGGCTAAACAATTGAAGGCATAATATAGCTCTTTTAGCATAAAGCAATGTTTTACTTTAAATACCAATATTATTTCATAAAACATCATTTCTTTTAGCATAAAGCAGTGTTTTACTTTAAATACCAATAGTAATTTCACAAAACATCATTTGATCAAAATGTAATTGAATATAAATTAAATTTGAAGTAACAGCTAATCAGGTTCTAACCGCCTGACTGGCTCCAGCCACTAAACTACAACCCGAGAGTTCCATCCACTCACAGATTCCCAAACCACCATTTTCATTTAAAACAAAACCATAAAATCTACAATGTGCAAACGTACCTCGCTTGCCCTTGACCGTAGGCACGGCTACTTAAGTAGTTTTAACTATGCAAAGTGTGTACAGCTTTACCCACAAGACATGTTCAACTCTTTTTGCCATGCAATTAACATACTTCCTTTGGTGTCGACAGAGATATCATGATAAGGCCTTTACAATGTACAGACCCATTATTAACCTCGCCCGCTAAGGTTTCACCACTGAAGGGTTACATCCACCTAGTCAGAAGCCCCCTCTTGCGCCATGTGGGAAAAACTTGTCTCCATCTGACACCCACATTCCACCGACTGGCGAAGTCAATATCGAGATGCACAAATTAATTTGCCAGATCGTACCCATATAGACTTGTGATTGTACGGTAGTGCTCGGTCCATGGTAACACATGCTTTGGTCCTTAAATGACTAGGGCGGAACATTCACTTTCAATGTCTCGTGCATCCAGCACCCACCAACATCCATCCGCCCCGATCTAAACCATTTCTACTTTATCTCATTTAAATAACAGTAGCAATACCAATTACCAAGCCTTCACAAATAAGTTTGAACAATGTTTGAAATGATTCCCATAATGGCATAATTTCGCAACGTTGTATTAAGCAATTCTACCATCCCATACTACACTGTTGGTTATCATCAGATAAATTAGCTACTATTATCTAGGGTGAAAAAGGTTCAACATGATCAATACCAATAAGGGTATAACAAATTTTGGAATTTAACTGTACCTTAAACTATATTTAAAGTACATTGCATAAAAGTAATCATGCATAATTTAAAACAACATAAACACTTTATAAAATTTGGAATCAACATGTTCAAGGAAGACTTGCCTGGATCGAAGGGTAGGTGATCAAGGTCGTCGGTGGTAACTCCTTTCGGCTCTCCGAAAACTATACGCGAAAAGCATCTAAATTCAAATAAAATCCAAATAAATTCAAATAAAATACAAAACTAGTACAAATAGATAGAGTATAATTTTATATGAATTTAAGAAGAAAAATGAGGTCAATCGGACTTAAGATGAAGGAGATCGGACATTTTGAATCCAAAAATTGATCTCTTGCCAAACTTAGAGAAGAAATGGTTGCCGACAGAGTTTCGGTGAGGTTTTTCAAATTTTGACTTTACCCAATGTGTGTGACACCGAGAGGAAGCTTCAGAACAAATTTGAGGCCGAATGGAGGCCAGGAGAGCTCGCCAAATGTTCGCTGGAGTTCGAAAAGGACGGCTTGTACAGGGAGATCTGGTGGATGGATTGGAACAAATCAAGGCTAAGAATGTGAGAAATGAGGAGGAGAACCTGGATTTCAATTTATATGTCCATCCGACCAGAGGATCGTCAGAAAACGCTCGCCAAAGTTATGACCAGAATAGTAACCGAGTTCGCTCAGAGTAAATGAGTAAAACAGATGGGAATTAAATACGAGTCGGGTCCGTTCGTACTGTAGCGATGTGAGGGTTCACTGTAGCTGACAGGTGGGCCAAGAGGCGGTTCGGGTAGGAATGAACAGTAACAAAAATAATAAATCCTGAAAGCAATTATTTTTCTTCTGAAAAAATTCATGTTGAGTATGAAAATTAGCAAATAAATTATATTAAATATGGAAATTTGAAGAGATACCGGTTTCACAAATAAAAGCATGAATAAATATTTTTAAATAATATAAAATTACTATTTATGGCACATTAATTAATTTTTAAATGCTGAAAATTAAATAGGCTTGGGAAAAATAGTAAAAAGGTTCTAAAAATTCTGGAACAATTCTCAAAAATACTTTAGAATATTTTTAACCCAATAATATTATTTTCGAAAATTTTTAAGCTTTTAAATGTTCTGTAGAAATTCATTTTATAAAATTGAGAATTGCGAAAAGAGTTTTAATAAAATCCGTAAAATTTCAAATAAATTCAAAATTAAATAAAACAAATCAAAATAAAAATTTTAAGATGTTCCAGATGTCTATCATTTAACTTCTTATAGGGGAGCACCCGCCACACTAAGCGAGGAATCCACTCTCTTATTTGCAACACAAATCGTCCTTAGAAAAAGACAAAAACAGCTAAGCGCAGCGGTCAGCGTCACGAATACAGAACTGAAAGTGGTAAATATGCAGTTTCTTTGTCAGAAGGTTGAAGAAACTTTTTGGAATGTTGATATAATGAAAATACTCCCTTAGTTCACAAAAACATGTAGTTTTGGATAATGACATGATTCCTAAAATGTAACCTAAAAATATTATAATATTATGAATGTACTTTTCGAGATAAATATACACGATCTTTACGTATCCAATCTAAGTATTTAAAAAGATATCGATAACCAATATTTTAAAAGTTTGAATGCACATAATGCGAAACATTTTTTTTAACCGGAGGGAGTAACTACATCGACAAAAAGTAACTTGCTATACACCGTTCGGTATGGAATTAATAAAGTCATTCTATTTCTATATATGATGAGGAAAGAACATAGAATGCCCAGTTGGGGCACAAGTCAGAACACAGACAAACAAATCTTTACAGTATCCGTAATCTTGAGAATAGCTATATTATCATAGCAGAAAACCTCACGATATTCTGTTTACAGTTATCATTGCTCGCAGGCTTCAGCCTCGAAATCCGGGAAGACGACGAATGCGATGGACAGTGGAGCAACATAGATTGGTGAATTGACCGAAACTTGCACTGGATACAATGGAGGGATGTCATCATCTGCAGTGAGCTCTAGAGGAACCCCATTCAGCAGCATGGTCCGGGCGAGAGGATTCCCATCTTGTGCCGTCAGATGGTACTCTTCCCTCTTCGCCAGCCCGTCGGAAGTTTTGCTCCCAACCCAAGAAACTGTCCTTTTCAGGCCATGAACAAAGGAATTGTCCCTCCATATTCCTTGCCCCTCCGCGATATCAACGTTGAGGTCGTTCCTGACTGAAACCATGAATCCCATGTTTCGGTTCAGGTTGACCAAGAGGAGAGCAACGCCGCCCTGTAGGAGTAACATTTTGAGAGTAACGAGATCAGCATATGTTCATTATCAATTTTACACTGTACGGTAGTGATATGATGCTACAGCAGTACACTGCGATGCTTATGTTTACCAACAAGTTAACATGATTGCATTACAAATTCAATATTTCCGTATGTTGTTTCAGTTCGGTGGAAGCAAGTGGTTGAGTAATCAAAGTCTTGGGGTAGATTCATACCTTTTGCTTTCCACAGTGCGCATAGGCACGCAAGTATGAAGAACCGCTGATGTCTATGGAAAGAACTCCCTTCCCCATTAGCCGATGCCACAGCAAAGCACTGAACAGATACCATAGTTTAGTCCAAGGCATATGCAAGAAGTAAAGCATGTTTGCGGCAGCATATACACTAAAGAAACTTGCCTGTAGTAATCAGGGTTCGGCACAAAATTTTCAGTGTCAAGAAGGCCATAGTTGCCTCCAATCAAAGTCTGTCTGCAGTAAACCTTGGTGTCGTACTTTGCTGACTGGCCAAGTTGATCAAGATACCTAGTTGGAACAGCCAAGTTGAGGATGAAATAACAGAAGAACCATGGTTAGGACAGAATTATTGATTCAGCTGACAAGCAATTACCAGAAGCTATTCAGGAAAGTATTGGACACGAGACGGCTGCCACTGTTATATGCACCACCAGCTTCCCCAACCCATGGCGCTGACCAAGGTCCATGTCGTTGTATCGTGAGTTGGAGATCTCTGAATGTGTCAGAAACCCGGCTCAAATAATGTGGGTCCAAGATTCTATTTGCAACACGAGGATCATTACCTAATCAAGATTTAATTGATTATTTTTTGTACCATCTTTGACGTAAGACATAAAACAAAGATGACTTAAGGAGTAGTACTAACATATGAAAAATACTCACCAGCACCAAGATTGTAAATATGATGAGTCATTGCATTGAGAACATTTGGCCCGGAGACCTCAAGAAGCTGAGCAAACCATTTTTGATCAAAGAATCCTCCTGGAGCTACCACCAATGGTTTCCTAGAGTTTCCATATAATTGATTGATGATGGTTTGGAGTTCAACTAGGTCCTTTCCATATTGTTCAGCTCCCACACTCGCACCAATTCCACTTCCACTCAATTCATTACCTAGTACATGAGCAGAGGTACTTATGTAAGCATTATTCCGCAAGCAGAAAATAGAGCTTTTTGTTTGATAGTGCATTACCAAGTTCCCATGAATCAATAGGATAGTCCATCGAAACAGTGTATTCCATGAACTCCCGAGCATTGCTTGAATTCCAAGCACCTCCCCAAACGCCTCTGCGTATCTGCTGCCGCCCTTGAAGTGCATTAAGACCAAATGTAATAACTGCACTGAAGAAATTAACCAAAAAAGAATTAGGAAACACACTGCATGAAGTAATATGCTAATCAGATATTCCAAAGGAAGCCAGGAAGGTGATATCTTAATGCACTAGTACTGTTATCCTATAACAAGTTCTAAGATGTAGCATGCTCAACAATCTGTCCTATAATTGGCCACAATCCACTTCAAAGATAATACAGATGGTGATAAACAACTGGAGAAGGAAGGCCTCACCCTGTATTCAGGAACAGATCATTAATAGCATCCCATCTTTCCATGGTTATGCATCCTTGAGAAAATCCAAATAGGCCACTTGAAACCTTTGTGAATGGGCTGCATGGAGATCCTAAATTTGGTGTGCCATACACCACTTGATCTTGTAAGGAGCCTCCAACTCTGATACGTAGTGGGCTAAAAGCTACAAGAAAACAAGGAAAACCTTTAATTCATCACTGTAACAAATAAGCCTCCACAGGGGAGTTTGCAAGTGAATAATAATACAAAATTCTTCAATGACAACAGTCAGAACATTCACCTTGGATAGCTTTAGCTAGCAAAGGATTAGTCAAGTCCTGGGAGATTCACAAAAGGACCAAAATCAGTTCTTTGCCCAGATATCAAATACCGTGTGATAAGTTATGCTTGAGAATTTACCAAATTTAAGACAGAAGCCCTTCCCCATGGGCACTGATCGTAGTTGCACTTCTCCGGAGGCCACCAATCAATGGTGGCACAAACAAACTCATCGCTGGTTGCAGCGATCGTCTCAGAGCCCCGAATGATAACAGTTACATCCGAGTAATCCTGTGACTGAATCATTGTCGAAAAGCTGAAAAGGAGGGGCAGGAGCAACCATAACCTCATGCTTTCGCCACCTGCAAATGGTGTTGTTCACCAAGAAGATAACTAGAACGGTTGAGACTTATTACCCTGCTTAAATAAGGCAATTAGTTGGTAAGAAAAGGTAGAAATTTCTACTCTATTAGCACATGAAAGTGACACCTGCCGGTTTTAACAGGTCAGTTCAGTACGTGGAACAGTTTAGCATTCTTCATGTAAGTAAACCACTTTGTTACTGTCTCAATGATAAAAACAATGATTTGTCTTCGGCACTTGGGCCCTTTCCAACAAAGAAACATCTTTTTAACTGAGATAGAACAACATAATGCAAGCAAGAGCTCCTCTACTCGGACATATTTCTTCAGAAAGTACATATACACATGAGCAAATTTATCTGTTGAACAGGAAAGAAAAAATCCCGCAAATTCAGCGAATGCTCCATCTCAAATTGCCAACAAAAAGGCCCGCGAAATAATGAAGAAATGAAGCCCTTTTAACACGCAAATGATCAATCTACAAACCTATACCTTTTCCTGCTCAAATTCAATAAACTGAAGATGGACGTCTGAAGTTCAGCAAAACCCAAGAGAAACCCAGCTGAATCTGAACCTTCATGAGCCAAGAATGCTCCAATTGTTTAATGGAACCCACTAAACCAACTTCCCTCCTAATATACACATAAAAATCGTCGAATCCTTGAACAAACTGAAACCAGCGAGGCAACCACAACTAAAACTAACCTAGGCGCATGACAATTTGCTAATTGCTACAGATTTTCTACTAACAGAAGAGATATTACGCTGTCCAAGGGAAACCAAGTTAGGCCATTACCTGGAAACCACACCCAACCCAAGAACGCTCCCAAGTTGGCTCTGATACCCCCAAGAATGTCAAGAAGGCAAGAACAGGACTCTCTTCCCAATGCAGGGCAAGCGAATCAAGAAAAGCTCGTATCTTTCCCCACGATTGCTGCCGCTCTCAGCTCCCGCCTGCCCAGAATCAAACCCGGAGAAAGATTGAGCGAGGTTTGAGCTCTCGGATAGAAAGAGATTCTTGAAGAAATTTTGGTGGTAGTTGCTGCTTCTCTTTATATCTCCCTTCGAAGCTACTCCCTCACAGAAAGCTATGTCGCTCCTAATTAATTAGTACTAAACAGTGATGCTTTTGTTCTTACTTGTGTCCTGGAAAGTACTGTTCGGTTGTTTTCAAGGTAGAGAGAGCGCGATCTAAATCTGAAGGCAACAGATGGGAAAATAAACAATCACTGTGTCTGACTCCAGCTTCTACTAAAAAAAACAAGAACTGGTTTACATCCTGATTCCTAGCCCTGCAGTGTCATCTGGGTGCATCGCTGGAATGCAAGGGTCGAATTTTTTAAGCTTTTCTTCTTGGAAAAAAATAAAGGTGTCAAGAAAATTTGCGGAAATATTCTGTTCACATGTAGTAGAGTCATCTTGTATTGGATTTTCTCATCTACTAGATGGGGAATGCTGGTGAGCTGCGTGAGCACGGTGCAGTGAAGTTGGTGTTGGTGAGTGACAGACATGCGGGCCCCAAGACTCAGCAGGCAACAAAACATTGGTGTTGGCAGGGTAGAAATATGGCACTAGTTTGACAATGTTTCAATTTGTTGCAAGTCTTTGCGGAAAATTATTGTTCTTGTTACCAAGATAACATGTTCTAGTTTATGATGGGAAAAAAAGATCATCAAGGTGAAGATAATGGGCACATGAGATGAGACAGTGAAGAGGACTCCTACCCATGGCTTGAAGAAAGAGCAAGGAATGGAGGCAGATATGAGAAATGTGTCGAGAGGACTTTTTGTAAGGAGAAAGTCCAAGTCTTACGTTTGATGTAGAATGGAAAGGATGTCATGCAGTCAAAGATTAACCAATTCATATCACCATTTCAATGCAAACTGCAAGTTTGAAAGGCAAGAAGAAAAAGAAAATCCGAAGTGGACACACAGAGAGAGAGAGAGACGTGCCCAACTTCTAGCCACTTTCCTCTGTGTGCAACTTGCATTTGCTGAGTGGATGGGTATGCTTGGACAAGCAAACTTTCCATCCTATCATATCCAAAAGGTCTCTCAAATGACAAATCATTGATTTGCATATGATCTAAATGAGTGTTTGCTACTGTATCATGATTGTGCTAATGGATTACTAGAAAAGCATCTTTATTTCCACAGGATCTTACTAGTCACTAATGCATTCAAGGTGACATCACCTGATATCATATCACTAGTGCAAATGGGACTGGCGATTTTTCCAATGATCAGTTCCAAAGAAAGAAAGAAAGAAAGAAAAGCTATGCTTGTGCATTTAGGTAAATTTCTGAGATGCCAAGAAAATACCATTGACTGATGAGCTCTGAAAGAACACATTTTCGTTGCAAAAATTCCAATGAAACTTCTGTCAATTTGATCTGACATGATCCTTTCTTTTGTCTTAAAGTAGAAGATAAGAAGACTTTGAAATGGTCCAAATGGAGAACAAACCACACTTAGACGTGCTCATCCAACTACTTCAATCCAAGACTCTGTTTTTTTTTCGTACTCAAACAATTTTGTATACCAGTCTGATCCATTTGGATGCCTCCGTTGTTGATTGTATCATCCTACTGTGACAACTGCTCCAAATCATAACCTGCTTGCGTGTAGGAATTCTCTGGCTGCTTCTTCCCCGAAATGTTGACTCTGAATTCCATTCCGTCCATCAAATAAATCCAAATTTGGGCCGGACATCTCTTCTATTCTAGTGTTACTCCATGGACCTTGTGTTCATACATGGTTAGTACTCCATCGGGTTTCAGCTCTTGGATGGGTTTGACCTGGTCAACAAATTAATGTAGCTTTGCCCCAGCTACTCCATGGTCAACGGTCCAATCAAGCCAACAAGAATAATCAAAATGAGTGAGCAATGCTCTTGAATTAAACATATGGAAAATATGACAAGAACATATAAAACAAGAAGAGGGAATTGTCGAGGGGCTCATGACGTAGCAACTTATGCAGCGAGTGGAGTGGAAAGACAAAGAAAGAAGGAAAGAGTAGCAGAAGATCAATATCTTTTGAGAGGTGTTTCAATGCTTTTCTTTCTTATAGTTGCACAAATATTAAAGCATGAATAAAGGGTAGATGGTGATTACTTACCCTTTCGCTTGCTTCAAGATTTGTGCAACTTGTATAGGAGGAAAATATTGAAGCATTGCTTATATCTTTTTTTAGGAAGTACGCCACTGAAACAAAGTTTATTTTTTAATTTAGTATGTCACCACTGTAATTTCTTCCTAGTTGGTAAATTATCTTATCTGTAACACAAAGCAAAGTATCGTATAAACACAATCCCACGGGAACTCGTGTAATTCAGCACAAGAACTCGTATGAAAAGCCTCACATATGCAAGCTTCAACAACTCGACATTCACATGAAGTTCACAAATTCCAAGATGACGACACTCTTCAGGTCAGAAAATGCTCATGGAACTGCGGCGGCGGCGGCTGCTGCTGCTGCTGGAGCTGCCTTGCTTTCATGAAGCGAGATCACGGTCTCGAAGGCGCCTACGAGGGCCTTCACCTTGCTCTTCCTCGTCTCGACGAGCTTGCTCGCGGTCTCCTCGATCACGTTGTTGAACAATCCCTGCTCGTTCTTCTTCTTGTCCTTGGCATCCTGATGCCTCAGGACAACGATTTCTGCTCGTGAAGCACCTGAATCTTTTGATGCAGCAGAAGCTGCAGTGTCGGTCTTCCTAGCGATTCTGCCTCTGGACTCTCTGCTTTTGCTGCTGCCGTCTGTAGTCTTTGCAGGCCTGAACCGGAGCCGTCTGGGAGTTTTGTTCTCGGAGTTGCTGTGAAGGTTCAGCTCCTTGCCTCGGTGGAATTTTAGCTTGCGGGGCGACTGCATCTCGGTGCTTGAGGATATGGATGCTGATTTTGGCCCCCTTGCACTTTCAGTTCTTCGGGTAGCAGCTTTTTCTGTCAAATGGGAATGAATACTTGTGATTCTCGTGTGACGAACTCGGGGTATATGTTTTTCATGAAAATAGTATTGACAGTTTGACATGATACCTCGTCTATAGTTTATCATGTTGGATGTTAGTTTACCCTATGATTAGGATGACACATCACCAAACAATCATTTGAAATTTATATTACTGTTATCTACGAAGTATAAATTAATCAATTCATGACATAAGGTGCAATCATGTTCATGATACGACAGAAGCAGATAAAATGTACCTTTGGGAGATCGGCTCTCTTTGTTGTCAACTTCTAGTTTTCGTACTTTTGGTGAAGCCATCTTCAAAATTTTCCCCCTAACTGCATCAGCAGCAGCATTTTCTCCTCCATAAACCTTCTTATTGCTTTTCATTAGGGAATCAGATTTTTCTTTCTTGACTGCTCTCATCTTTATGCTCGTAAGAGACTTAGCAGACATGTTTATAGGACGAGACAATTTCAACAGACTTGGTATTGCCTTCTCTTCTCCCTTCTTTTGCCAAATTTGAGCATCCTTGGCAACATTCTTCACTGTAATCTTTCTATCAGTCTGTTTTCCTGAAGCAAGCGATGGAGATGGAGCATTTTTTATCGTCGAAGCCTTCAGCTTTGACAACCCAGCAGATTTCTTTGCAGATGAGTCCATCGCACTAGCTGGTGATGACACTTTGATCTCCTTAACTTTTGGCACAGCTGGTGCAAAACTTGAGTTGAATTTCTTCTCACTATTGAACTTGGTAGTAGCACTAGCATCTGCTTTTTTTCTGATTGTCTTTGGTTCATCGGAGTTTACAACTGCTGTACCTGAAGCATTCCGATGCGATGTTCTTATGCTTTTCTGGCTCAAGGCAGTGTTTCTGGTCATACTCCATGTAGTTTTGGCCTTCTGTTTTACAAACTCCTTAGATAAACTCTCTGAATTAGCCCCATGATCGGCTTGCTCATTCTTCTCTGGGGCCATCACAGTCTGAGGATTCTTCTTCTCTGAACTTACACACTTGTTTGCTGATTGATCAGACACATCATCCACACGTGTCTGTTCTCCAGCTTCGCGTACATCCTCAGAAGGTGTAATAACATCCTCAGTATGGTCCTCAGACGCATCGCTATCCTGCATGGCCAACGGCATCTCCAGCTCAATGCTAACAGCTCCCTCTGATGATTCTCCATCTCCAAAGTTTCCCACATCATCATGAGCGATGATGCAGAACTTTGCATCAGTTGGCAGGGTTCCAGACAAAACAGTTTCGGATGCTTCAGCTGACAACTCTTGTACACAAGGAGAGCTTTCAGAACGATCAGATACTCTCTCCAGTGGTGCGTTCAGCTTGGTGAATTCAGTCTTAGCAGGAGCAGTACCATCTTTTACATGACAAATCTCCAGTTTCTTGTCCTTGTTTCTTGGTCTTCCTCTTTTTGGTACTATTTCAGCCCAGTCTCGTTTTCCGTTCCCTGTGTTCACATGGTCCTGACGCCTGCGAGCAACAGGCCAGTATTTCCTGGATTCAGGGAGATGCTGGATCCCAAATTTGCACTTGTCATGGCAAGAACCAGTGGATGCTCTTAGGTAACGTGGAGCTGGTTTCTCTTTTCTATTCGATCAGATGGCACACTGTCGCCATCTACATTTCCTGATGAATTTATTAGGTGGCCTTCGCTCTTCAGCTCAGCTGGTGTAGGAGTGGAAGTGACAACCTCTTTGATCACTTCCTCACTCATTTAGAAGCACAGATGCTGCAATTGCAGACACAGATGTGAGCACCTGTATAAAAATGGAGCCGGGGTGTTTTGCCCTGTGTTTCTACACGGATGTGAGCACCTGAAAAGTTCACATACTGATAATCAGTCATCCCAATATAAAAGTCACAAGTACACACACTTCGGTTAATGAATTAAAGAAAAGGTGAATCCTAGCAACTAAGCAGTGGAATGCTTCTGAAGGTCAAAAGGCAAAGAATGCACTTGCCAATTTTAGCGTCAAAATTCCTGCCTACCTTGGCCCTAATCTTTCGTTACTGAATATACTTGTTCAAGATCTTCATCACCTAGTAGTAAGAACTTGTTCCAGAAATATGCATTGATTGATCCATTGTTTCCCTTTGAGTTCCACTAATTCTAACCAAACCCAAATATTTCGATATTTTCTCCATGCTAATACAAAAACAATTCAACCAAGTTATGACGCCTCTCCAAGTATATACATATATACTAGATTATAATGGACCAAAAATTAATCCAGAGTTCAGACTATTTGCATTCAGGTCTGAGATCATATTCTAACCTGGCTAATAAACTCAAGCCATGCAATCCATACTTTCTTTTAATTATTTCTTCTGTGTTTCTGCTGTAAATGTTTCAATCAGATTATTGAAAATGTAAAGCTAATTAATTACATATTTATTGTTTCGATTTTTTTTATTTCATTTTTTCTCTTGTTTCAAAAAAGTTAATTACATATTTCCAATCTAGCAGTGACATGACTGCTAGTTGTGGGTTTAGTCTAGTTGACACCAGTAACAACTTAATGTTAAATAAATATTAGTAGGACTGATCAAAGATTATATCATTCCTGCCCAGAATAAATTAACTAAAACATGATGAAACAGCGATGTCAAACCCATATAATGAAATAGAAATCTGCATCAACACACAAACAAATAAAAAAACTATAACACACGAAACACGCATTGTTTCTTAAACTTTGCTTTGGCTTTGCTCTCTTGGATACGATAGAAAAGATTGGATCATCGAGAGAGAGAAAACAAACGACAATTTCTACGAGAACGCAATAACAGACAATTAAAATAAATCTGAAACCTTACCTCTTCCTGGTTCTTGAAATTCAGAGGTACTCGTGAAGCCAACAAAGACAGAGACGGAGGCGGCGGCAGAGCAACGCAAGAACGTGCAAAGGGAATACATAGTTTGCATTTGTAATACCTTAATTTCCTCGGCGCCGCCAAAACGAGCGAACAACTCCTTCTCGTTTTGGCCTGAACTGAATGATCGCGAGAAATAGGAAGAAAGCGAGGAGATTGGAGAGGTTGCTGATCAGTTGGGGAAGATGGAGATGGGATAGGAGTGAGAAGAGAGGTGTGTGCGAACTGCGAACGCGTGGCGTGAGAGGAAGAAGGGTAGGTGCACCGGGTCCATGGACTACCTTGGATGGTTTTTTAGTTTGGCTTTTACGTCACGGTTAAAATAGACGTAGTCCTAGTGTTTTTAAGTCTGAAAATAGCATATATCAACTAGAAAAGGTGGCTCTAAAAATAATACATAGGTTGAGGGTTGTTGAGTCGTCTAGTACTCGCTTGGGTTTGTTTGTAGGAGCCTATTTATAGGTGTTATATGTGAAATCATATGATATGCTAGTAACTTTATAATAACTTGTAGTGTTTATTGATGATTTGGTGTTGATTATAGGATACTCGAGGATTCGTAGAAGTCATTACTTGATGTGGATTAGCGATAACTGTGAGGGTAGGAACTAGGATCCATATATAGGATTAATCCATTAGTGACTTGGGTTAAACTAAAATTGAAAACATAAATATTATTGTACTTTTTCCCCTATGTACTCATCGAAACCATTACTTCTCAATCCTCCAACTTAAACAGCTCCATCTAATTTTGGTTTCTATCTAGATGTGGTGTCTTATTTGTACCTTTTTTAGAGAGAGTACAAGGTAGACGTATCCCTTACACACGTTTGAAATTTATCAGATGCATCAAAGGCCTCATGTAGCGCGGGCATGCACTTTCCCACTAAAAGCATACGTGTATGTGTAATCCTAAAATTAGTGGACTGACACTCGCGCCCCTAGCTATCTAGCACGGGCTAATTAACTTTGGTGTCTTACTTGTACCTTACATAGGTGCATGTTTCTCCGTCTTGTGTTCTTGTGATTAGCAATGTTGCAATACTCTATGTAATTAAGATAAAAATATGATTTATAGATTATTTGTACTTAATGTTGATTAATATATAACAGAGTAAAATGGCCCCATCTTTCACCTAGCAGGAATGTGTTGACATGGAGGGATAGATGGCATCTGCTCAACTGAACCACCGATCTCCAACCCCTCTGATCTGTGATCTCTCTCTCTCATTTAACAAATCATCACCATGTGATTCTCACACCAAAAGGCCAAACACTGCAACAGCTCCTGCATGCTAGTACTATTTGTTTATCTGCACACACTACACTACTGCCTGTCTGCTTGCCCGGTACAAGTTCTTTTATTTTATGACCTCTACACCTGAAGCGTATACACAACACGTATAGCAGCAGCATAAGTATAACCATTATCATCTATAATGGAGTATATAGTAGTAATATAGTAGACACTGTTTTGGCAGAGTTCAGTATGCGTGCATGAGTTAGCTCGTGCAGAGCTCATAGTATATCTCTCAACCTTCAGATTATCTCTGAGCTCATACTCTCCTGGAACATTCTAGCCTGCCCCTACTTAATTTGGACTCTCCTACTCAATGGATCGTTAGTTAGCTTATTTTTTCAGAAGGTTAATTATGTTGATGACAAAGCAGAGCCAATCTCTCAAAGACTGAAATTTTGGAGGACAAGAGAGGCAGATTTTTGTTGACGAAAAACTGCGTGTAAGATGTCCTAAAATCAGTTACTTGTAATGTCAAGCCACCTTGACCTAGCACTAGCAGAAATTAACAATCAAGTAGCTAGCAGCAGGTTAAACATTTATAAATGAAACGACAAATTCAAGTAACTAGCTAGGTCAACTCTTAACTTTCAGTTCAGATGAGCGCCGCTCATGTTGTAATTCAGTGAAGCTGCAAACTGCCTATTGTTCCCCCTGAAAACTAAACTGCAACTACAGACGAGAAACTAGAATTGCAACTACTGGATGGAGAACTGAAGTAGATCTGAGTCTGAGAAATAAAAATGGCCTAATTATTTGTGGGTAAGTTGCTGTCCATAGAGCAGAACTGAACTGGTGAGTATCTTGAGATAGATAGGCAAAGGATGGGGTTCAATCCAGCCTCCTGAGGAGGTACTGCACTTGCACTTCCTTGGTCAGTGGCATGACCCATCTGTCATACAGCTCGACAGCCAGATCAGGCTGGATCTTGAGCTCCGGGTCGGCCGTCGAAGAAGCATCAGGGTTCACCTCCTGCCCGAAGATCTTGGCCTTGGTCTTCACACGACGCTTGACATTCTCCTCCACCTTCAGGTAAGTCAGCATTTCCATCAGCTTGTCCTTGTCCTGAAAGATCAAGAGTTGTGTCAGTGAGATCAGATGTATTTACTGTGCTGCCATATGAAAGAATGGATTGTGCAATGCACAAGGGCCTGGTGCTCTTACTTGTGCTTTGATTGCAGGCTCATACTTAGCAGGTGACTCCTGGAACTTTGCCTCTGCCACGAACTTGCCGTAGTGAATCCTCTTGGAGAGTGCCTGAGCGGTTCAAAGTTTAGACCAAACCATATCAAGATTTTTTCATGGTGCCAAAACATGTTTCATAAGGATGAGAACTGGTTCTACATTAAGAGTTATGAAGAAATTTTTGGAAATTACCATGATAAACAATAAGCATAATATGCTTTCAAAAAGAAATAAGCATAAGAAACTAGTGGCTCTAATTTTCCACCTGTCAGCTACCATACTACAATCAAGACTACAATATGGCATGAATTTCAGGTGAAGATCAGATGGTGAATCAAGGCAAAGAAAGAAAAGAATAAGAATTCTGGTTTTCACCTGTAAAATGATGGTGTCGCAAACAGCGCTTGATCCACGGTTACCATCGCTTCCTTCCCTCACAAGCCTTGGCAGAATATCACAAAAGTACACATTCCAAATCTTTTTGTTTATGTTGATGGAAGCAGCAACTGGATGCAGAACCTGTACACACAAGTGTACCAAAATTGCAAAATTGCAGTATCGAACACAGTTTTTGACATATAGACAGAAATTAAAATGGGATACACAAAAGAAATTTTTAGTCTATGTGATACTGGAGTAAGTTGCTAAACTTAGCTTTATATCTTAAATACAAGCATAGAACAGAAAAGGTATCAGTTTTCTAAAATATTAGAATTGTGGACTTTCACAGTTATATTGTAACTCCAATGAGGCATCACTTCAGTCCAAAAAATTATGTGAGAGTTCCCGATTAACAGTGTGTTAATAGAAAGAATTCCAGGTAACTGAATCTAAATGATTGCTTCTTGGATGTTGACCTCAAACTTCTCATTTCAATAAAGTACATAAAAGTACTATAAAGTACTTCCAAAAGCAGCATACAAGTAATTGTCACCAATGACCAATCATAAATAGCAAGTTCAGAGAACTATGTTTTTATGGAGTAGGCAGAGGTTGTGATCCCATATTAAGCTGTTCTATCTTTAACAAGTTTGGCAGACAATTTTATATTATTAAAATGATTCTAAAAATGGAAAGAAACAAATGAAACAACATAGAGACTTGATGTTGACGATAACATCAAACTGTTGCAACAGTCTACTGTCAATCCATGTTGCCGCAATCCTCTAAAAAAATGTGTTGCCATCATTTTCATAACAGATTATAAGATTTTTATATTGGGCAGTTTTTGTACCAAAAATGAAAATCCAGAGTCAAACAGAGTTTTTCTCGATCTAGAAACCAAACACCATGGGATACACAAGTAAATTTCAAGTAATTTTTGTTGTCTACTGGATACTGGAGTTAATTAGCAGCTAGCAGAGCAAAGAATAATAATCCTAAATGATCACACGTCCAAACTTCCTGCAAGGCAGCACAAATACTTGTCTATCTGAAATAGTTTTTCGGCATTATTGACTAGAGAAAGACAACTTTTAAATTATGATAAACAGAGACTTCCAAGAAATCATGAGGACAAATGTCAAGCAAACCGACCAGCCTACAAATTGCTCCCTGTTCTAGTACTGTTAATCAAGATATTGTTTCCTGGATGTTGGCTTGAAGCTTGACACATCAATGCACAGATAAGTTCTACAAACTCGGCTATTTGTGTCTAATAGACATGCAAGAATTCCAATTTTGATCAGGGCTCCCATAGCAACTCACAAGTAAATGGGAACATACAAGTAATTTTTGACAAGTTTAACAGACAATTGCATGTTCTTAACATGATTCTAAAAAAAGGAAAGAAACAAAATAAACCACTTACAACTTGATGGTTCACAAATGACAAATATTGACAATGATAAACTAGTATCTAACATCACCATTGCAACAGTTTTTTGCCATCATTTCCATAACAGGTTTGTGAATAGTGAATTCTCTATTAATCACATTATCAACAAATGCTTCTAAAACTAAAAAGATGCCATACCCTAGTACTGAACTTTGAACACTACTACTTTCCGAACCACTCGGTCTAAGTAGACACTACTTACTAGCTAGGATATTCAAATCAACAAGGAAAGGCATAAATAGAGTCGATGCAAAACATAGCAAAAACGTCATCTGATATAGAATTGCAGTGCCATATTTACCCTTGGATATTGAACAGGCGGCAGTATTGGCTCTAGCAAATTCCAAGGGAAGAAAGGATGCTCATCTGGGCTCTTGTATCTTCCAACCTGACAAGTGACAACACCATCAGGGTGCAACAAACTTTTCTGCCCTGTAATCTACTTAATTTCAGAAGCTAAGACGTACGCGATCATGCAATGTACTCACCTTAGCATGCAACTTCTCTGTTTCTTGAACCATGTACTCCACCAGAGAGCCATTGAACCCCACAATTCCAAAAGCATTGCGATTGTAGGTGTCAGGATTGTAGCAGAACTGTGCCCTCTTCAGAAGGCTGATGATGATAGTGTCCTCCTGCCTGATTAGCGAGTGCCTGATGTTGTCTATGGTCAAGACATCCTTCCCATCGCTCCAGTCCCCGGCCCTATGCAATCAATATGGCATTGTGATGTCAAACTGTTAGTTTCAGCTGTAATGAAAAGTTTGTGTCGCCGTCATGCAACATGATCATGAAATGCACCATACATTAATTAGCACTAGAAACAGTTAAATATGCTGAAGAAATCTAAGCATAGGCTAAATATTCGTTACACTGAACATGAACCATAACTAAACTATTACCAGCATTCAAGCAAAATCCAAAATTCGGCACGCTAAGGAAGCTAGCACTTATGTAGCAACCTAGCATGAATAAACCATAAACACTGTATGTTCTAGTACTATAAACTGCTATTAGTCATCGGAAATAATGCTTCAAGGTATGTAAGGAATCCAAAAAGACAAGAACAGATTAATCCATTATACTAAACTTCTAGGAAAGGACAATAACCAGATCATGCATGTCGCGACCAAAGAGAACATGACCATATATAACTGAACTAGTTGAAACATTCAATCAAGCCCAAGGTAAAAAAAAAAAAAACTCAACACCAAGAAAGAACAAGGATCAACGTGAAGCATACAAGCCAAATCCATAGTTTGTCAACTTGAATACAACCCCAAGAGCTAAAGGAAAAAAAACTTCTGTTTATCAGCAATGCCGGATTGTTACCATGAAGAAGGCAACCGAATCTCACAAGGAACCAAGAAACGAACCGAACCTCTCAAGAAACCAAAGATCTTGCCATATCAGCACGAAGGACTGCATTTTCCAGTGCAAGAAGCAGCTACTTCTCATCACAAGCAGTGGTCAAAACAGAAACTGAGCTCATATCATACAGGTATATCATCTTGCACTGAACTCATATCATTACAAAGCAGCCTAAACAGCCAACATCGGCTTAACCTTGACCCCTCTTGGCAGTAAAAGAAACCCAGAAAGAAAGTAACGAAAGAAGAATTCCCCTCCACGTGGCAAATGCTGCAAAGTTACCTCCAAGAAAGCAAGAACCAAATCATGCTCCTCAACTTGGCCCGCAGATTCGAAGATTTGTTGCCAAAACGGAAGAAACCACATCATACATTTGTCCCAGTGAAAGCATGCCATGCATGTAGAAAAGCATAAAATAGAAGACAAGAATGCTAAATTCCTGCCGTAACTGAGGAGATCAAATAGAAACGAAAGAAATTTTGATGAAAAACGACTACTGTCCCAAGAAAGCACAAGGACAACAGATGAAAAAGCGTGAAAACGAGCTTGAACTCCAACCAAGTACTGCAGCCTTTTGATCGTCCTATTCAAACAAGAAACCTCACGAAGAAACCAAAGAAAGAAAGAAAGAAGTCGATCTATCTGCAACGTTGCAGGGCTGGTTACCTCAAGAAGAAGCCAAACACCTCTTGCCAGATCGATCGGCACCAAGACCTGCAGCTTTGTTGCTAATTAAAACAGAAAACCGAACCAAGAAACGCGCGCAAAATCATTCAAATGGAAAGGAGTTAAATCACGCAGGCAGACTGATCTCTTGGACTGAACTCACAACATCCTGAGGAGAAAGGATGCAAAACAAAGCCAAAGATGTGCAAACTGCAAAGAAGTGCAACCCAAGAACCGAAGATCGATACAGTCTGCAAACCAGCAAAGGAAGGAAGAATCTAATCAAGCTTCTCAAGAAGCCAGAGAGACCAAAGATCTTGCCGGTGGAAACCCAGAACACAAGCAGAGGCCAGAGCAGGAAAATCAAAACCAAAGTTGGCCAACTTTTGGACTGCAAACAGAGGTGCAACTCCGGTCCGAGCTATCCATAATCCGAAATAAGTGGGCAAGCACATACAGTCCAAGAGAACCCCATCTCGATCATAGCGATTTCTCACGGCCAAGAAACTAAGAAACAAAACCAAGCCTCCCAAGAAAGAGAATCAAGATACCACAAAGAACTCCAAAACCACTTCAAGAATAGCCAAAATCCCTAAAAGGTTGCAGAAACACACCATATATATATCCCACTCTCACAGTTCGTACGTCCATGCAAAAGAAACGTGAAAAAGTGAAAAGCAAGGGTAGAAAGAAGTCGATCTCTCTGCAACGCTGCATGCACCGGTGCCTCCAAGAGATCAACCGACCAAGCTTCCCAAGAAGCCAGAAAAGATCTCGCCAAATCGGCACGGACTCACGCAGCTCTGTTGCTACAACGCAAAACGCCAACAAAGATCGAACGGAGATTCAAGCGCAAAACGAAACGCAAAAGCTCGTCAACTATAACTGCAAACAGAGGGCTAAAACCTTGGATCAGTGATCGTATATCCACCCAAAGTTGCCCACCTCGCAGTGAGGTCGCTAGGTTGCCTCCAAAAACCAAATCAAACCAAACCACGCAAGAAAGCAGATATCCCACCCAAAAGCCCCCAAAGAACCACTACTGGAACCCCCAAAGCACCGCAGAAACAGTTCATGTCCCACATTCACAGCCCATGCGTCCTTACCCTGACGACTTGGACTTGGACACCGCTGCCGGCGGCAGCAGAGCCGGAGCGCGCGCGGCGAGGGAGAGCCAGGCGCAGGCGGGTCGTCCAAGGCGCAGAGACGCCGCCGGCTCACTGAGGAGGTGCGGGACGAGTGGGGAGGAAGGGGACGGGGACTTGAGGATGGCGAGCTCCATTGGCGTGGAGACGAGAAGATGTCCGGAGACCAGTGTGATGGGAAGGGCGTAGCGTATTTATATGGGGGAAATGGCTGGGGAAGCGTGATTATGCAATGTCCACCGTCTGATCCTATCTTGGACGGCTAAGATGACGCCGAGGAAATGGGTTTATTAGGTCCTCTGCATTTGTGATCAAAGGGCACCGTGGTGCTGTTGCTTGAGCGTCGATCGACCGTCCGATCGTGTCTTGGACGGCTGAGATAAGATAACAGTAAAAAGAAAACGGGGTGGCCAAAGCGGATTAGGTCCTCTACATGGTTTATTATTGAATTTGCTACCCAGAGGACGTCTACCCGGGGACTTTTTTTTAAAATAATATATACTCTAAAATAAAATTACAAAAAAATACATCGAAAAACAATTACATAAATATACCTCTATCGCTATTTCATTTGGCAACACAAACTTTTCATCAGGCCTTTTTTTGGTCGACAGGTCTATTTGGCAGGTAGACTTCTATCGTCAAATGAATGCTATTAGTACATGTCGGGACCCGAATATGTAAATCCGGACCCTCTATGTATACTGCACTAGTTCAAGAACACGCTAACGCATACAGACTCAACATCGGTAAATATCACAATCATACACAACGAAAATATTATGAAAGACTTCATATATTAATTAATACATGTTGAATGACCTTATGGTCAACTTACATGACTATGCCTCGCAAGGCTGAATAACAAATTGAACTGCAGCAGAATGAAAACGTAGATAAACCTCTCAGTATACCACAGGCAACTGACAAGGCTCGTACCCTAAACATTCGTCTCCTCCTGGTACTCCTCCTCCGTCACTGATGTAGACTCCTTAACTGGTGATGTTGTTGTTGGCAAGGGTGGGTACTTAAAGCACTCAACAAGTTGTGCACAAAATGCAACTCTAACATAACTATACGCAAGGCTTCTTCCAATGGAATTGCTAACATGGCTATTTTGTAGTAAAACAACATTTATGAACAAGTACAATATATAGATTAAAAAGGTAGTAAAACAAATAACACAATAGATAGATTGAGAAGACAGTAAAACAAATAACAATAATAGATAGATTTAGTATTTCTCAAGTAAACAAGGTATCCAATCCTAAATCAAATTCCAAACCATCCAATGGCAACCTGCCATCTATCCCAAGTTTTCATTTAATTAAAATCTAACCCTTAACTGTAATTCCCGAGCATTCCTCAATAATGCGAGCACGGCTATTCGAATAGATTTACACTCTAGAGAGGTTATGCACTTTACCCACACGAAATGATCGTCTCTTGTTGCCATACAATTAACACACTTCCTTTGGTGTGTGTCGACGGAGAGATCATGACAAAGCCTTTACAAAGCTCTGCCTTAACCCAGTATTACCCGCTAAGGTTTCAACATTGGTGGGACTGGTTACCACATCTAGGGCTCCCCTCTTGCGCCATGTGAGTTGATCCGTGAACCTGGAACTCACACCACCATTGATAGTGCCAAAACTAAAACATTGCTAATTAACCAGCTAGGTTGTCCCGTACTAGACATGTGGTTGCATGTTTGACTCAGGTCAAAGGCTTGCAAGGTTAAGTCCTTAAGATGACTAGAACAAGACTTCCACATACCCTCTGCCCTTCGGGCCCACCTTGGCGCACCGCCCCTTGTCACTTGCCCCAATCTAAGTGATTACCACCCTAGTTGATTACCAAGCACCACGTGCTATCAACAAGTCAACATCGTTACGTGACATCCCTTGTCACTACAACTCAATATCCTCGTGTGACAACACCTGACACACCAGTTCATATTCATGCATGTTCCATATTCCATTAGTCAAGATTAAACATTAATGATTCAAGTACATGTAATGACGTGACATGGCTAAGCATACTAACATGGTCTAACTAACCCATGTTGATTTTAGTATTAACCAATTATAACGAACCAATCTAGGTTGACAAATAAATCATAGCGTACAAATGTCAAGGTAGGGTATAGATCAAATTGGTAATTTAGCTAAGTCCCAAATTATTTAAAAGCATTTATACACATAAAATGTCATGCATAAAAACAAAATAGCTATTTTATAAAGCTGGGTTCAACATGATCAAAACACAACTTACCTTGAAAAGTGTCTTGATCTTGCTCTGGAACATGCTCTTGAGTTGACGGATCCTCCTCTGATGCGTCGCACAACTCAACGTCTATGCGAATCGAGAGAGAAAACTAAATAAACAGCAAAATAGAGCAAATAAACTCCAAAAATCAAATAAAATTTAACATTAAATAGATATCAATTTTAATTTTTTTTAGAAATTTGAATCACCTCAATTGGAGCTCGTATAAGGGAGAACAGGCTCGTGAAAGATTCAAAAATCAGAAAAAGAATATTAAACCGAATTATTTTTATATTGAAAAATCTCTTTTATGGCGTTAGCATTGAAGATATTTCGGTTGAATTATTTCTCAATAGAAAATTCCGATTATAACGTCAGCGAATCCTCGGACCAATCACGGATTGCCACGTGGCGTGGTCTATATGCGTGCGGGCGGTCGGCTTGGCGCGGTCGGGCCGCTGGACGATGACCAATGAGCTCGATGCTCATGTCGATGAACGTGGCCAGCACCTTGGTATACCTAGCTTGTGTGCACTGCAGCCGCCAAATCTAGAGCAGCGAAGCGTGTGGGTAGTGGCCAAAATGCTTGCTCCTCCTGGAGTGCCTTGTGGAAGCCGTACTCGAGTCTCGTCGTCTTCCACGCTTTGGGATCTGTTTAAAGGAGCTATAGCTTTTCTAAAAAGCTATTTTTAGTTTTTAAATTAAAAGCGATGGTAGCTTTTTTATAAGAGATCGTTTAATAAATAGCTAATTTTTCTCAGCAATAAGGTACAAAAGCAAGTCTAACTCAGCTTTCAGCTTTTAACTTTTGTTAGTTATATATGACTTTTGGTTTATGTTAAAAGCCACTTAAAAATTGAGTTGTTTGGGGGGCTTACTGGCTTTTCAGAAGTTGAAGCTGGCTTTAAGCACCCCCAAACAGGGCCTTGGACTACAGGCCTACAGCTACGCCAGCTTCGACAGCAATGCTTTCATGGATTTGCTGCCGACGAGGGGAAGATGTCGCGGTGCAAGATGTAAAATAATATCGTTGTCCTTGATTAATCATGATGCACCAAAGAACAACAATCGTAAATAGAGAGCACACACAATGTAGAGAGGCGAAATTTTGTTCTCTAGTAGCCAATAAGTGATAGATTCGAATTCGTCCCTATAGAGATAAAATCTAACCATATTTAGACAATTAGGATTTAGAGTCCATCCATATCTCAAGACATGACACTACTAATATTAAAGATTATGTAGGATTATACACGCATAAACAATTTTTGTATTATCACGAACGTAATTCAATAATACTCGATCACTAATTAAGCTTGTAGGCGAGCATGCAAGCATAATAAAGTTTTAGGGGGTCCCATTGATGTTTTACTAACAGTAGTTTTTGCATGCATGCTGAGAAGTTGAGTGCAGGTGGTTGGAGGCGATCAGCTAACCAGTACGTACGTCAGGCTGTCAGCAGCGTCAGTACGTACATGTCAGGGTCAAGCTCATCTTCTGACTGGCGCCACTCCTTTTCCTCTTCTTTTCTTCGTAGCTAATTTATTTTACCAATTCGAAAAAGATTTACTGTACTGTGCATGCATGGAATCCAACGCATGTGTATATACGTTCATACGTACGTCGTAATGTCGTACGTACATGCTTCGCTCCAACCTCCAAGTCGGTCGGTGGTTGCGCGTGTTGGTCCTGAGTAAGAATGGTTTAACAGATTTTACTGGCAAGGATAATCTCGAGTGTATGTGTGTGAAATCTTACTGGTTATATATACCTAGGATCAATTAACGAGGGCGGTAGCCAAATTAATAGTCCCTCTGTTTTAGAATGCTTGCCATTCCAATCAGTCAAATATTGTAATCTTTGGTCACTAATATTTTTTTAAGTTTAGTTGTATTAAAATGGTATTGTTAAATTTATTGTAACAAATATTTTTATAATGTAGACTAAGTCTATTTTTTTGGACTTTTTAAAAGATTTATTTAACGCTCTTAACTACAAAATCGGATATTTAACTCTCAAACTTTCAGAACCGATTCAATTTACACCCTAAGACGGTTTTAGAAGATGGTTTTGATGATATTGATCCTACTCAAGGTGGTTTTCACCGTAGCAGCGACAACATCCTGTTTTTGGTAATAAGGATCCAATTCAAAGCCGCTGACATCCGCATAACCTATTTTCCACTCTCTTTCTCTCCATGTATAATCTCTTTCTTCTTTTCGTCATCATCTCTTCTCTCATTTGGATCCGTATCAGCAAAAATCGATGATATTACCGTTAACATAACAAAAATCATCCTAAGTTGGATCCCCGTTAACAAAACTATCCTCCAAAATCGTCTAGGAGTGTAAATTGACCTGTTTTAAAAGTTTAGAATGTTAAATATCTTGTTTTATAGTCGAGGGTATTGAATAGGCCTTTTGAAAAGTTTAAAGATGTAAAATAGACTTGTTCTTTAGAATATTATACTTATGTACTATTCTACGAATGTGTAAGTATAAAATTAACGGTTAAAATTTAATTTTAAACACTGTAAAAAGTAAACCGTGTCAAGTATTCTGAATCGAAGGAATAAACATTCTGGAAACGAAGGAAGTAAGTAATACTCGTATCATATGATTCATATTACCATTCATATGTGCCTGTACGCAGAAGACTCTTCTTCTTCCTCGAGTTTCCAACAGCGGAGGAGTACACGTACCTACTGAGTGCATGTACGTTGTTTTTCGAGTTCAAGAATACACGCATGCATACTATGGATGGCAGTATGGCACGCCACGCATGCATGATCATCCGGTGTAGAATGATCAGTACGTTATAGACCTACCAACCTGTCAGCTCAGGCTGCGTGCTGTCAGTCAGCGTCAGGGTCAAGCTGCCACAGGGAGATCAGATCATCGCCCTGACTCTTGCTTTTGCCTGTCTTTTTGAAAGAAAAAAGAAAAGAAAATTCTCCTTTGAGTAAACGTTTTGGGAAAAAATTTCTCAATACTTGTCAGCTAGAACATAGAGAAGCACAAATCATCTCTATTTTTTTATCCTGGATGTATACGACTATACCATAGTCTACTTTTTTTTCCTATTCTTTTCTTTAGAGAGAGAAGGAACTCAGGCTTAGTGAGAAGCAAGTTTTGCGTGCCACAGGACAAGTATCTCCCATCTACAGTCCCTTGTGCTACATCAATGCACACACCATCCCATCAAACTACGTATATCTATACCCTTTTATAATGTACATAAGTAATTTTTGCTTACGTCCACCCTAAATAATGCACCTCACTAGAGATGGCCTAACGTTCGTGCACCCAACAAAATGTCCCCCGAAACTTGCATTCATCAAAATAAACATTTCGGATCTTTCCTCAGCTTTACTCACCCACATCCGATGGCCATTATTTAGTGTGTCTAATCATCTCTGTGGCCCACAACAGACCTCCCGCACCTACATATTTGGAAGAAGAGCGAATCAAACAAGGAAATAAATAAGGAGGATCTGCATGCAAGGAAACCAAACTTGAATTTTTTACTGGCCAAAATTGTACGTACTACATATTTGAAAGGAGGGCGAACCAAATAAGAAAATAATCAGAGATGATCCGCATGCAATGAAACAAGACTTCGGCCTCAACCTTGCAGCTGCGGCCTGCCGATGGCGTGCACCATGTACGCATCCTCCGAGTGCTACTTCGGCTTCAACCTCCGCCCGATGTGCGATCCCTCCGAGGTGTCCTACACCATCATGCCCAACATGGGCTACTTCGAGTTCCTCCCCGTGGACGAGACCGGCGCGGCGTCCGGCGACGCGAGCCAGCTCGTGGACCTCGCGCGCGTGGAGGTCGGGCGCGAGTACGAGATGGTGATCACCACCTACGCCGGGCTGAACCGGTACCGCGTCGGCGACGTCCTCCTCGTGACCGGTTTCCACAACGCCGTGCCGCAGTTCCGCTTCGTGCGCCGCAAGAACGTGCTGCTGTCCATCGAGTCCGACAAGACCGACGAGGCCGAGCTGCAGCGCGCGGTCGAGCGAGCCTCCGCGCTGCTCCGCCCGCACGGCGCGTCCGTGGTGGAGTACACCAGCCACGCGTGCACCAAGCGCATCCCGGGGCACTACGTCATCTACTGGGAGCTACTGACCAAGGGGCCCGGTGCCGGCGCCGGCGCCGCGGTGGACAAGGAGACGCTCGACATGTGCTGCCTCGAGATGGAGGAGGCCCTGAATACGGTGTACAGGCAGAGTCGGGTCGCGGACGGCTCGAGATCCGCGTCGTCCGGTCCGGCACCTTCGAGGAGCTGATGGACTACGCCATCTCCCGCGGCGCGTCCATCAACCAGTACAAGGTGCCCCGGTGCGTGACCTTCCCGCCCATCATCGAGCTACTCGACTCGCGCGTCGTGTCAAGCCACTTCAGCCCCGGCCTCTGCCGCACTGGACCCCGACCCGGCTGTCCGACTATACCGAAGAGGAATGTTCACCTAAGACCGGCGATTGCAGCACCTTGGACCATGCAAGCTCGCAGTAGTAGGATGCCTCCACGGCTCCACCTAAGGCTTCGTTGGGTGGACACAATATCCAGGCCTACTCACGTGAATGGTTAGGATATTAGCTTAAATTTTCGGCTCATCCACTAGAATCTTGGTCAGGAATTAACCTCTCCAACAAGATCTAAATATTTGTTAATTTTGGAATTTCGGTGGTTGCTGTCAATTAGTAGCATGAGGAGACCGGAAGAAGCTATTGTTGTAAGAGGTTACCACTGGTAATACTGTTTGTCTGCATCAGAAATGTGATTAATTTAACGTGTCTCCGAAACCGTACGAGTTCTGCACAAGATCTTGTTCCAATTATTGGTCGAGCTGGACAACTTTGGAGACTAGAGACAGCTGGTTTTGCCTGATTCTCCTGCCTTTAGCCTCTCCATTTTACATGAGCCAATTTATTAAATGGTTCGTTAGAGTTTGTTGTTGATGCTAAGATGGAAATTGGAGCGAGAGGGGAAAAATCTCAGCATTATCATCGTACAAGGACAAGAATGAAATGAGGTGCTTTCAGCTTCTCGCCATCGCTCAACTGTTACTTCAAGATGGTTCTAGGGTGTGTTTGATTTCTCATATAAGTGGTACATGTATGAAATGGTTAAAGAAAAAATTATCTATGTTTTTTATTGTTTGAATAGAATTATCCTATCCTGAATAGTGGGATACAAATTTAAGTAATATTCACTATAAATGCTAAATCATTTCATTCAATCAAAACAATAAAACAAAATAGTACAAACAAGACTATCAAATCCCATTAAATCTCATCTCACAAACCAAACACACCTTTATTACTGTCTTTTATTCGATCTGTGATGTATTGACACTTGATTAGACTAATCAGACTAACTGTATAAGTGAAATCTAAATCATGCCAGATCGAAGCACGATCCCGCACACTGCTAGGTCCCAAGGCCGTTCCTATATTTTGGGGGCTGTGGCGAGTCAAACATAAAGAGCCTTATATTCAAACGTAGCAATATTTATTATTTCAATTGCAAAGCTAATGTCTCATAATCATAAAAACTTATGGCCTCCTCTAGACTCTAACAACCAGTGCTTGTAAGGATAAAATACTATTAAAGACTCATTAATATTAGGATTTAGGGGTGTCTATGAGAATCTGATGGAGTGTTCTTTTTTTCTAAAATAGCACTCAAATTATAAGTCTTCACTCTTCAGATCTAGATCTAATTGATAGAATCAATTTAGCCTTCTCTTCTTCTATTTGAGTACTATATATAAAAAAATCGAGTACTCAATTAAAAAAACACTCGAGCATCGTATAGCAATTCCTTTAATCTATACCCCTTTATAATGCACGTAAGCAATTTTTGCTACGTCTACCCTAAATAATGCACCTCACTAGAGGTGGCCTAACGTTCGTGCACCCAACAAAATGTCCCCCGAAACTTGCATTCATCAAAATGAACATCTCAGATCTTTCCTCAGCTTTACTCACCCACATCCGATGGCCATTATTTAGTGTGTCTAATCATCCCTGTGGCCCACAACAGATCTCCCCCACCTACATATTTGGAAGGAGAGCGAATCAAACAAGAAAATAAATAAGGAGGATCCGCATGCAAGGAAACCATACTTGAATTTTGTACTGGCCAAAATTGTACGTACTACGTATTTGGAAGGAGGACGAATCAAATAAGGAAATAATCAGGGAGGATCCGCATGCAAGGAAAGAAGACTTGAATTTTTTATTGTTCTGGCATTGTGATCGTATTTTTTTTTCTGAATATGACTCTTCTCGAAACTTTTTTACGGATCTAGCCCCATAGAGCCTAATTTCAGCGCACGGAGAGCGCTGAATTTGTGTTTTCATTTTTATCTAAGGACCAACGGTTTGTGAGTGCTGCTTAATTTTTTCAATTTTTTCTTGAGGAATCACGTGGCGAAAGCACTGCTTAATTTTATCTTTTTTCCTTGCGGATCCAAATGATCGAGCGCAGTTTATTTTTCCATATTTTTTTGAAATCATCCCTGTGGAAAAGGAAACATCCCATATTTTTCCATATTTTTTTGAAATCATCCCATATTTTCCCATACAACAGACCTTCCCTCACCTCCAGCATCAACAAGGAAAAGGAAACAAACGTCCTGGAATCAAGAAAAAAGAAACAAACGTCCTCGAAAAGGAAAGGACCATACATTACGTGCTGGGAAAAGGAAACCGGGAGATGGGGCAGCGCGGCCGGGAGATTGCAGGCGGCGGTCGGGGCAGCGTGGCCGGGAGAACGCAGGTCTGCAATGGCTCCACGGTCGCCATCGGTGGCTTTGCCGACGCGGCGAGGTTGCTGGTCGACGACCTCGAGGCCACCGTGCCACGGCAAATTTATAATTTAATTTTTTAAAAATAATTTTATTAAGTACAAAATAATCGAAAGTTTTTTTGAGAATTTTTCTAGAATTTTTTAACCTAATGTGCTATCTTTTCAAAAATCTTTCTATATTAAAAAAAATGAAGGCAACCCACTTGTAACTTCTTCTAACCACAACCCAGACCAGAGAAGCTTCTTCTCTTCCCTCCCTCCATTAAAGCAAGAAAGAAGCTCCAAGCTTCATCAATCCCGCACCAAATCTCCTCTTTCTATCTATGGTGTTAATTCCCCAAATTTCGTGCTCTATTGCCAAAATTTTCTTCCAATATGATTTGATCCCAAATTATGGTTTCCATAAATATGCTTGTTTCGGGGCTATAAAAGCCGTCGAGCTCTCCTCCACCCCATCGTATTGCGTAAATCCCCAAGTGCTCCCTCTTGTAAAGATCGCCGGATTTTGGAGGTAACCCAAGCCATCACCGTCATCTTTCCCAGCGAAATTCACCGCAACCGTGAATCCTCCCACGCAGGCGTCGGCGCCGGCGATCTCGCCGCACCAGTGCTGACCCACTGCGACCGGTCGGCCACCCCTGGCCTTCCCTACCCCTTACGCTGGCCAAGCTAAAAAAATAATCTAAAATCAGAAAATTCTTTTTTCTTTATCTTTCTTGATTAAAATCTTTTGGGAGCCCGTTTTCGCCCATTCGACCTCCATTTAGTTCCGTTTTTCTTTCTAAATTCATTTAAAATTCTAAATTTCTCTTTTATTATTAAGTGTTGTATTAATACTTATCTTCTCATTTAATTGATAAGCGGGTGTACTGGTGTCGTAGCGTTAGCACAGGCACTATACTAGTACTCTCCTAGTCGACAAACATAGATCATGGTGAGATGACCGCTGATATATATTAAAGTTTATAAATTTGCTATATAAAAATAGTATCACCGAATTTTATCTTGTAAAATACTTTTATGATATATAATATTTAATTATTGAAGACCCTAAAAAATCAAAAACAACTTATATTTGCGGACAGAGGAGTTCTGGATTCGCAGACTGAGATAGAACAGCAAACTACCAGTAGTAAATAGCCTTGGCTGAGACCACAGAATCTAAACAAACCCGCAAATTGTTCGAGTACAATCTCAAAAAGTACAAAAGATTGTTGTTCTCTAACAACCTTTCCAACTTTTAGGACCGTTGGCTTCTTGCACTATACAAGAATCTAGTGCTAAAAAATAACCTAGCCTCTAATCCTCTTGTGCACCTAAAGTTGGCTTGTGGTTGAGTTCTCCGTAACCACCCTCTAGGTTTATATAGTCTCCCTAATTCTTCTTCAAAGCAAATATGAATCATTCTATTAGGAACTCCTAATCCTATTAGATTCATCTAGCACACCTTTCTAAAATCTAAAAGACTAAATATGAGTTACCATATTTAACCATTCTTTTCTACAAATGTAGAAAAGTACTGGAATTCATAAATAGCCCATTCAGATACATTATCAAACCCTTGATAAGTCAGCAAGTGATTATACAAAAATGATCGGAACTTACATCTTTGAAGACTTATACACAACAGGAAAAGATGGACAGAACTCTACCCCTTAATTCCCTCTTGAAGTTGTGCATATAGAGTAGTCGCTTCACAGAGTCTATGCACACACTCACGGTGCCAAACTCCATACACCGGTAAACCGTTGTAGAATTTGCCAACTCAATAGGCATGAACAACAAACCTTGCTCCATTGCGTATGCCTGGATAGACTCCTTGAAGCTCAAATCCGCCATGGCTGCTCCTTGCACTGCATGGTAAGATGGGCATTGTGCTGCTTGCTGTGATGCATCAAATTGCTGCTTCTCTGTTGCTCTCAAGTAGCCCACATTCTCCCTAACTCCAGGCTGCACGACCTCAAGTTCATGAGCAGCTTTGTTCATCCATGTCCAGAACAGCTGTTAGAAGCATCCGTATGCGCTCGTTGGCAAGAAGCTCTGGTGGGAAAAGCCCCTTCCAGCCCTTGTACCAAGTTCATGATCTCGTTGAAATCAGGATCGATTTGGTGAACACAACCAATGGTGAAGGACCTGCTGCCACTTGCTGAAAGAAATCAATTTCCAACACATGGGCCATATGGTGCGCCGGGATTGCAGGAGCCCAAACCGCCACCCAGTTGAACTGGTCGAGCTTCTGGTTTGCTGGGTTGATCTGGAACTCTTGCAGTGCCATTTTCAGTCTGGGAATGATCTAACGCACGATCAAGTCTTCCCAACTTGCCGGATCAAATACATCCTTCCATGGAGACAACAAAGCATAAGCTGATGCTTCGTGCGCCTGCTGCCGTACGTGGAGGACACTACTCAGCTTGTATCGAATAGAATGGCGCAAGGTCTCTGTTCTTCGCCCTAGCATCGGCAACCATCGGCACCTTCTCCCTACGTGGATCCCAAGAATCCACTGCAGTAAGAGCTTTGGCGTGATTACATGTTCCAATATTGATTCAAGCACAGTAGGGATTGAGCACCATCTGAGAAGGAATTTGGCTGGTCTCCCTGCAGCAAATCCTTCCATGATGGCATGACCTCCAAGCCGAACAATGGATTTCGAGAAGCAGCCGCACATTGTACTGCAACTCTGGCATCGGCTCCTGTTCATCGATGAGCCCCTGCAAGGCCGTCAGCACGCGTGCCTGAGGCCCTCGCATGTCCATCAACTTGTAGACAACCGTGTGGCCCGTGGGCTGCTGCTCTCCGTGCTTCTGCTCGGCGCGTATCACCTGCAACTCGTTCTTCGTTGACGCAGGATCTTTCCACCCACTCCGGCGGCGGCGGCGGCGAGTTCTCCTTGGCAGAGAAGGGCTTGGGCTCCTTGAACCCGTAGACGCTGCCAAGGCCAGCGTTCTTGGGACGCCAGGTGCTCTCCAGCGGCGATCCCCTTGGCGTTCTTGCCGAGGCCCTCGCGGGCCTTGTACCCCATCATGGCCACCTTCGTGTTGGACTCCAACTTCGCGCACTCCCGCTCCCTCCCCTCCGGCCTCGGCGATGCGCTGCCCGAACGCCGTGGGCAGGTCGAGGATCTCCTCCTGGTCCTCCTCGGCGGCGGCGGGGAAGCTCCCTAGCCCTGGCTCGGATTCGTCCCTGCGGCGCTTGCGGGACCCTCGGCGCGCCTTCTAAATAGAGCTTGAATTTAAAATCTAACTTCAATATTCTCGCTGCCTACCCCAAATTCTATCTTCTTCTACCCCAATTTCTTCCTACTCGAGGACCCAAGGATCTAGGATTGTAACACTTGTATCGGAGCCAAATTCGCTTGCCGCATTCGAACGAGAAATTCCGCGTAAATTTCGAACATTTATGCAGCCGTGCATGGTCTCCTTTAGAAATCATCCGAGCAATTTTTTTGGTTTTCAGGTAGTCCATTTCAAAACAGCTGAGTGGATTGCAACCATTTCGGCCCATAAACACGCACAAATCAAACTGACCATCACGTCCCTAAGCCTAATGCTTTGGCGCGGCCCCACATGTCAGCCAGAGGTACCACATCCTTGGGCCTCCTTCCCTCCCCTCACCGGCCACGACCACCCAACCTCCCCCTCCCCGGCGACGGGCCACGGCGGCGCCACCCCGCCGATCTTCGGCTCGCCCGCCCATGTCCACGGCTGCCTCCGCTCTCCGCCCGGCGCCGCGGTGGGGCGCGCCGTCGCACCGCCGGCTCGTGGAGCAGCTCCTGGCGTCGCTCCCCCAAGACCTCCCGCACCTCCCCAACGTGCGGGAGCTCCACGCGCAGCTCCTTAAGCATGGACTTCACCTCTACCCGCTCGCCGCCTCCAAGCTGCTCTCCTCCTACGCGCTCCTCCGCCGCCTCCCGGCCTCCCACCTCGTCTTCGCTTCCCTCCCCAACCAACACGCCAGCACCTTCCTCACCAACACCCTCCTCCGCGCCTACGCGCTCGCCGCCTCCTCCGAAATCAGGATGATGTTCGACGAAATGCCGAGCCGGGACTTCGTGTCCTGGAACTCGGCCATGGCAGCGATGGTGCGGCAGGGGGAGGTGGCCGGAGCGAGGAGATGTTCGACGTGGAGGGCACATCAAGGAGGCCGTCCAATTGATCAAAAGCATGCCTTGGGATCCTAACGAGGCCATATGCGGGTCCCTTCTCAGTGCATGCCGACTGCACAAGAACGTGGACTATGCAAAAATAGCAGTGAACTAGCTGAGCAAGCTGCAGCCCCGCAATGCAGGGAACTATGCTGTCCTTTCAAACATCTCTGCAGAGGCTGGGCAATGGAGTGAAATGGCGAAGGCAATGATGCAAATGAGAGGAACTGGGTCTCAAAAGACAGCGGGGTCAAGTTGGATTGAACTCGATGAGGCATTCCGTGAGTTCACAGTGGGGGATAGTAAGCACCCAGAGTCAGACCATATATCCGAGATGGTTGATAGGCTGAGTTCACATGTTAAGCATGTTGGCTGCATTTCAGAAGGTCATGAGCTGCTTGTGCAATGAATCATTTGCCAAGGGCATGCTTGTGTAGCGGTCATAAAATTTGAATGCTCCGCAACGTGATTCACGCTGCAGGGCTTGTAATCTGAAGAACGGAAGCACCACCTCCAGTGAAACCTTGCCACCGGCTGCAATCAATATGATGCTGTGACATGGTACAGAAGTTTCGATGATGGACTGACAAAGCCAGAGATATGTTGAAGCATTTCTCAGCATCTGCACTCCTGCCGTCTGCTTTGTCTGTTAAGAGCTGCTACTATGAACATATGACGAAAACTGGTGATCGGAGGGGCTGACAGAACACTGGCAATATAGTGTTAGGTTGGTCGAATAGTTCATGGTTCAGTACTTTTAATGCTTCTCTTCATCTGGTTAAACAAAAACAAAATATTGTTTAGGGTTAGGGTCTTCTCAGAGTTTTTTATTTTATTTATAAAAGGTGAAAAGCCCTCAGATTCAACAAAGCAGATTTTGTACTTCCATTGTAACATCAAAGTGATTATGTCGGAATAGAAGAATAGTTATGAGTATGTTAATAGTTGTTGATCCCATCTTCTACGTGTATCATCTTTATAAAGAGTGTATGAATGAGGAGGTACATATTGTTCTATTAAATTTTAGTGTAGGCATGATGTGGATATATGTGTCTGGATAGAAATCAAAAATTTTAATAAAGATAACAGATGACGAAACATATGAACCATTCGTTCGTACTTTGTTTTCATGATATACTACATTTTCAAGAGTTAGTTTGCTTTGTTTTTCTTGTTATGTTACCTCTCTTTGCAGTTCCACCTCTTGTGGAAGTGTCAAATCTCTGTCAAGGATAAATAGAAGCACAATTAGGTTGCTGTGATGTTTATATTAAGTACACAACACAATATTTCGGTAGCATACATCTGGGTCAATCATTAGCATTTGCTTCTAAAAGGAAAAACACTGGCATCTGAGAGCCTGGAGATGTACCTAACCATAATATCTTAAACTATAAAGTGGGATGTTTGGAGCTCCACTAATCAGTTCACCAAGTTCAGAGTTCAGACCGTTCCAAGCATGTCTTTTTTAAGAACGTTATTCTGATTCTATCAAATAATTAATAACTGAAATGGCTTATATTTTTTTTATATAAATTCAAATAAAATGCATTGGTGAGTTATAAAATTTACAAATATAACAGTAAATATTGTAACAAAAATAATTAAAACATGCACGGAATAAGTTTACACAATAATCAAGATGTAAACTTCTCAAAATATTTTACCTCGAAAAAAATGGAAACAGCATATAAACATACAGAAAGATCAAGATTCAAAGTTGACTTTTTTTTTTGCCTTTATGATTGCAATGGAAAATAAACGAATCCTGCTAAAAATAATTATAGCTATTCTAAAGCATACGATTAACGATACAGGATATGGGCGCAGTTCCATTGGCTATATTGAACGTTATCTCCTCCCGCACATTAGATATTCTCCCTTCTAGACATGATAATAAGAACAATTTGGAAAAGTATACTGGACCTATTAATAGACAAGAATATGTCAAACTCCATGGCAGTTGTGGGAAAAGAAAAAAGATAGGACGATTTTGGTGACACGTGACAATGCAAGAACCGCAAATTTAATTGATCTCTCCCTAAATGACTAGATAATAAGTTGATTAAAGAAACCATTTGCACGTACTCCCTCGGTCCCTCCGTTCTGACGTACATGACACTCTAACTTTCAAATTTTGTTTTTAAATACATATTGTTCTATACTTTCGAGACAATCTTTAAATGTATTTTCTTTTGTATGCTTTTGCCATTCATTATTCATAGTGTTATTTATTACTGTAGAATAGAGTAGTAGCACTATTTAAAAACAATTAAGTAAGCTAATGAAAAATAATAATTTGATCCTCTTTCAAACATGATCTGTTCGAGAGTAAAGGGAGTAGCTGTTTTCAGTAGTTATTTTCGAGCAAAGTGTTGGATGTTGTCCACGTTTTGAACCGTCAGTTCCTGTTGGACTTTATTACTCCACCAGTTTTTGCCTTTAAAGCTTCGAGATTTGTTCAGGCCAAGGAATCCAATCTGGGGGATTTATTGAACACAGCGCTGTGTATCCTTGTGTGGCTCACTGGTGCATTGGCTGAGAATCTTTTAACATCGCTCTCGGTTAATTATCATTTCATTTTAAATTGTGTAAGATATCAGTTTATAATAATTTAAAATATGCTTTATGATCAACTTAGTTTGTGATAATTATAATACTTTTAGCCTTTTATCATCTACCATCAATTTCTTTTGCTATATTTACAGCATTACTAAATGTAATCAGATCTAGCCCATTTATTTGGCTCAACCTGATCAAACTTTAATAATATATCCTTAGGCTTACGATATATATTCTAGCTTGATACTTGTTTTGACTCCCGTCAAGAGTCCAAAATTTTATAGGAAATAAGATAATTGTAACATTTGGAATGGAGCATTAGCCAAGTTTTCATTAACTAGATTCAGTGATATGTTTATGTGGTCTAATGCGGGGTCAACTCAATACCCTAAGATGTTTAGACTTAGCAGTAAAAGGTTAAGACCAAATTTTGGAAGGGTAAAAAACAAAAGAATAAATTGGTTGAAATTTTCGACATGACTACTGTTACGCAAAGAGTGGGAAAGAGGAACACTCCTTTAGAGGGAGAAGTGCATTTTATTTTTTGAGGGTTTAGTTGATTAAGATAGATAAGAAAAATAACAATTACTCCGAACGTAGCCAACCCAATCACTAATATCCAACCGTCACTTTTCGGTGGCTGTATGATATCAAACGCTAGTATCTACTAACCTCTTCACAACACGGAGGCGTTTTGGGACCCTTGGGCGTAGAAGATCTGAGGGCCGTGGTCGCTATCGATAAGGAAGAGATGGCAGAGGCAGATCTTAGAGACCGTCGTTTTCTTGCTCCATCAGCTCAGCGAGATGCAACTGCGAATAAACAAGAAGCCATCCATCACGTGATCCATCATCCATGCCATGCAATGCAGCCACCAACCCATGCCATAAGCATCAAACCATACTAAACGCCCTTCTGCACCGTAGAATCTTTAATCATCAGCAAAATAATATTAACAGTGATATTGTCAGCACAGTACTTTATTACTGTCACTAATAAACGTTAGTTACAACATGCATGCAATGCATGCGTATGGCCATTTCGAAACAGGAGGAATATTTACGTGGTTGGTTGCAGCGGTGCAATTAGAAATTTTTTGATGAGGGTGAACACTTCATACGTACAACTCTATAGTCTTGTGCGATAATTTCGTATCATTATAAATCAAATTTATATATTTAAAATTTGCTAAAAGTATAATGCAAATAGTTCTGATGTCTTGAAAATCCTAAACCATCGAAAACGAAACCAATTCAATTAATAAATTTAGCCTATTGAAAAAAAAAAGAAATTTTGGTGTTTCCAACCAGATTTAAATTGGCGAGAACGTGGGAGCAAATATGTAATCGGGGATGTGTCCACGGAGGATCCTAGATTCTTGGTCGAATCGATCTGCAGGGAATTTCTTGCGCTCGTCGCCGTTCCTATTCGCACTTCACTGTCAAGATTATTACAACTTTGCCATCTCTACTTGTGAGGCAGTAACGTAGAAACTGCTCAGCCCTACGTACCGCGTAGGTCTCGAGTAAACAAAAGCATCAGTAATTACAATTACCGTCTATTATTTATTTATGTTTTAATATTTTTTTATAAGATTAGGTTTATTTAAAACGCACTTATTTGGTAGGAGTTTCAAATGAACATTTGGAATAAGTTTATTTTGCATCTCTCAACTTCTGAAAACGTTCATTTAATACTTTTAACTACAAAATCGGGTATTTAACTCTAAATTTATAAAACTAGGTCAATTTACACCCGAAGGCAGTTTTCGAGAGCAGTTTTGATGATTTGAATTTTACTCAAGATGGTATTCGTCATATTAGCAACAACCTTATCGAGTTTTGATAACGAGGATCTAATTTAAGGGTGTCGGCATCAACCTCTTTTTCTCTCTATGTATATTCTTTTTCTTCTTTTCGTTATCATTCCTTCTCTCATTTCGATCTTCATTAACAAAAATCGATGACATGGTTGTCAACATAGCAAAAACCATAAAAATAACACTAAGTTGGATCCCTGTCAGCAAAAATGTTCTTCAAAGATGTCTTAAGGTGTAAATTGATCTGATTTTGTAAGTTTAGGGTAACTTATTTCTAAATATTTTGATTCCCATATAAATCTAGAAAAATACATGTGTTGCAAACGAGACCGTGAGTCCATGACATTACCTTGTTTATAGTAGTGCACGTTTTGAGACCCAGTGTATTCATCGTGTAAACCCGTTGACAGTGCAACAGATATAAACCTTTGGTTAGTGATCTACTTTGGGTCTGTTTGGGGGAGCTGCGACTGGGCTAAAAAGCTGCTTTTGGTTTGCTGAGCTGAAAAGCAGCTGTAGCTGGCGGCTATGGTTTTTCTTGTTATGCCGTTTGGCAAACTGGCTGCTGCAGCTGTAGCTTTTGGGGGACAAACGAGCGGGGAGGCAATAACCTAGTGAAGCACAGCAGCGAACGAGTGGAGAGGTGACGTGCAGGTAGCGAGGCAGGGTGGCGGAGGTCGGGGAGGCGAAGTGAGCGAGATGGGAGGTGGTCAAGCGAAGCCACAGCTGAAAAGCTCCTCCTCAATGTATTGCAGCTTTTGGGGTGCTTGCTTGTGACTTAGCTTCATATCGCTTTGCGACCATGCTTGTTTAGAGAAGCTTTTGAACTAAAGCTGAAGCACAGCTGAAGTACAACCTCCAAACAAACCCTTAGTAAGATTAACATTGTTTTCTAAAGTTGATGCTGTTAGATCAATATTTTAACCAAACCTATGATACGGAATGCACGGACGTTGATTTATTTCACGAAGGTTCTGGGTGAATAAATACGAGGGAGAATCGATGATTTGCTCTATTTTTAGATGCAATTGATCAGTTGCTCGCATGTCTTATTGACATGTGGTCCTAGAATCTATATATTAGTGAGATAATACGAGACAAATGATCAATGACAAAGAGAGAGAGAAAAAAAAGACAAAGCATCAATTTTTCCAAAATACTACAAAATACTAAATGCCAGTACTGACGGACGCTAGCTTGGTGCTAACACACAATTTGGGATAGGGTTCCTGTGGCCAGGACGGTCTACGAACGTTCAGATTGCCTAAGGGTATGTACAATAAGGTCATGTCAGCTGGCTCTTAATCTGTACACATCAGTTTTGGTCTATGTGGAGGAGTGAGAAAAGAGGAAAGAGAAGAGAGCTGGCTCTTATTTAGTAGCCAGCTTTGCACGGGAGCATAGGTAGATCATTTATGTACAAGAGAAAATATATTTATTGCACAACATCTAGAGACAACATTTAGAGACAGTTATTGTATAAGCTGGCTTTTATCTTACTATTAGCCAGTAGTTGGCTTTGCTATTGTACTTACCCTAACAATATTTTCAAACAGTATTTACTACCATGTTAAAAAGTTCGGCATAGTATTTTTAAATAATATTTCTAAAAAATCTGAAACGATCATTTTATGATACAATGGTATACGTGCAACAGCTTAAGTTGTTGTAGTCGTGGTTGTAAGTTTGTATTGGATCCCATTCAGTTTTCAATGAAAAACCGCGCTCGGTTTTCATGAAAAACGAACCGATCAATTGAAATGTTCCTACAAAACGGTTTTCGAGCGGTTTTCGGTTTTTCAACTTTTTTCGAGCGATTTTCAACGCATAAATTTTTTCAAATTTTTTAATTAGAGCAGTTTATCGAGCGGTTTTGGATCTCGAGCCGCAGCGGTACGCTTGAAAACCATGGTTTTCGAGCAGTTTTTCGCGGTTTTGTGAACCCTGGTTGCAACCGATATAACCTTGGTGGTTTAATCACCTAAGAATTCTTATGGAGGCTTTCCTTTTCATCTACTTGAGGATTTTTTCAATTGTATCACTTCTTAATACAAGTTACATAGATCTTAAAACAAGTGAAGGTATAAACAATCATCATCTATTATTTATTTAACTTTAATTTTTATACAAATTTCAAAAAATAATGCATAAAAACACCCCTTTTCTTTTATATCCTCTATGTAAGAAAGATTGTTTCCATGTACAAAGAGTATCTAGTTGACTATAGCTAGTTTAGTTTAGTTTTACCTAACTAGCCTGAATAAGGTTGTAAAAAAAGCTCGAGACTCACGAGAGGCTTGGTTCAAGCTCCAAACGAGCCAACTCGAGCTCGATCTCGAGCTAGCGAGCTTAACTGAGCCGAGCTTGAATAGCTCGCGAGCCTACGCGAGTTTGGACCAAGCTTACTCGAGCTTATTACCGAGCTTACCAGGCTTACTGAGCTTACTCAAATTTACCAAGCTTACTGAGCTTACTCGAGCCGAGCTCGAGCCTACTCGAGCTTGGACCGAGTCGAGCTCGAGCCTGGTCGAGGCTCGGACCCTAACTCGAGCTCGAGTCTAGAGGGCCAGGTTCGCTCGAGCTCGACTTGTTTACAGCCGTAGGCCTGAACCACTCCCAAATGAGCTATATTTTTTCTTTTCTGACGAAAATGAGCAATGCGGTTTAGACCAATGCCGAGTACGGTTTTTCTTTAGGAAAAAAATTGGGGTTTTCACTTGTGCGCAGATAAGGATTGAATCTAGGACCTCAAGTAAAAAAATCATCACTTTTCTAACCCCATGTGTAATTTTTTTTAAATTCAATTCCTTTCTAAACATAATTATAAAAATAGCCCAATCTCTTGCCGCAGAAGTGTTGGAAAGTGACAATCCACGAGCGTGGTAGGGGCTACCATGGTGCGAGAGCACGGAAGGTGACATGTATCACATTTCGCAATTGAGGATAGGGCTATTTTTGCAATGACGTTCGAAAAAATGCTATTTATAAAAAAAATATTTGTTATGGAGGTAGAAAAATTGTGATTTCTCGACCGCGATTCTGTAGTTGAGGATGAAGCTATTTTTATAATTAGGTTCGAAAAAATACTAGATTTATAAAAGAAATATTTGTTATAGAGTGAGAAAAGTTAGGATTTCCCTCGACCGGTGCACCCTCGTACTTACTTCACCATTAGGAGCTCACTTGAGCCTTCATCTTGAGCATGATTTAGCTCAACAAAAAAGAAGAATTTTGCCGAAAATAAAATAACTCTGGTAATTTTTCACGGAAATTTCGTGAAAAAAGGTAACTGCGTCATGATTCGTGGACAGCAAAGGTCTTCCTTGTCAAATCAACTCAATCAAATCGATCTGCCAGTGTACTAGTAACAGGTGCTTTCGAAAACAAAATGCAAAACCCAAGATGGCAGGGAAGCATTGTGAATTCGTGATTACAACAGACCAATCATCCAGGTGCCATTTATGCATCATTGAGATTTGAGAGGCATAAATTTGATTTGATATGGAGTACCAACTACCAAGTACCAACTAACCCTAATTGCTTCATAAATTAAACCGAGGTGACTATTCCTCGCATATGCTGCTGTAGCCTGTAGCACTATGACTTTGAGTTTATGAGATGCCGACTGATGATGATAGGTACTCTCTCCGTGTTAATTCACCCGGAGTATTTTCTTAACGTATAGATCAAAGAGTTATTAATAACTAAACTATCTCTAATAAATATCCATCTTTACTTCACATTTTCTATATGCATGTGACGAATACTCATACAATGGGTACCCCAACGGTCCGGAGTAACGAACGGGTCATCCCATGCCCGGCTCCGACCAAAGGCCTTTCCGGTTTACAAAAGACACTCGACCCCAACCCAGAGAGCTGCTCCAAACTCGTCCCCGACCTAACGGGGCGTCTGACCCCCGCTATAGGTCGGACTCCCCACCGGCTCCGACAAAGCTGAGGCGATCACCACCAAGGTCCAGGTGTCAGGCCTCCGCCGGCCATCGGCCACGTGGTCCGCGGACACAACCACTCGAAGTGACCGTGCGAGGGCAAGTGGCTCCTTCCCAAGACAGCACGAAGGCTGCTAAAGTCAAGACTCCAGTCTCATCGTCCGGTCACGCACAGTACGGAGATACGCTCTCTCCCGAGGCAGCACCAAAGATGCAATATGACGTCAGTGCCCGTCATAACCGCAGAAGGCGGGTGCGCTGTTTCCCAATGAAGCAGCAGACTAATCTACTCGATGAGCCCGCCAACCCGATATGGGCAGAAGAGGGGGTCGACCAACAACCGAGACCAAAGGTCAGAGCTAGCATAGAGATCTTCGCTCTTCCCTCTCTCGACTTCCCATGTACCCTGCCCCCTCCGACTATATAAAGGGAGGCAGGGTCCTCTAAAACAGGGAATCTCTCACGCTCTCTTGAACGGTCTCTCAGGCTTCCTTCTTTTGGCCTTTACAGCGCACGCTCTCGTGTTCGAGCTCTCAGCTCCCGCTTGTAAACACTGCAGTCTTCTACATCTAAAGCAATACGATAAAACACCACACGAACTGGAGTAGGGACATTCAGCCCGAACCAGTATACATCCTGGGCCTTTAGGTCTAACCATTCAAGGAGAGGGAGCGCGCGACCCCTTAGACTTACAAATTTACTTGCCGGTGACTCGAAACCCCGACAGCATGCATTAAATATAATACTTAGCGATAATAATTAGGTGTAATCTAGTTATTTTCGATATCTTTTTAGTCTATGCGCTGAAAAGAAACACACATTATAAATTTAGACGGAGTGAGTAAAAAGTAAAATTAGATATTTATTATGGATAGAGAGAGAACATCATACTAATTTTGCATTGAAATATTAGATACACCCTATATTTGCATACAAGACCACTCGAAATATACACCTTATAAACTTGGACGAAAGAAGTATCAGCTTCTAACTCTTACCTTCGTTCCTCTTTACTGGTGTAAAAAACAATTATTTCATCACACAAATCTTAAAACAAGTGAAGGAATAAGAAATTATTGTCTACCTCTATTCATGCTTTAATATTTGTGTAACTTTTAAAAAGAGATTCATAGAAGCACGCCTCAAAATATGATAGTCATATTCCTTAGTTGGAGATTATAAAAATAGTGATTTTGTGATAAATGTGAGGCTTAGTCCTAAAAGATTCAATAGAAAGTCTTATTGTAGAATAATCAAGCTGAGTACACAGATATAAGTAGAGCTAGTGATTTTAATTTCAAGAAACTCGTACAACTGCTTAATCTGCCACGGGCAGTAATAAATTATTTTGAGGATCTGTTACGCTTCGAATGAAACAAAAAAAGAAGAAGAAGGAATTTTGGAGGATTCGAATCCTACAGGAAAATTTTCTACAGTGGTGTTAAAGCAAAAGAACAAATCCATTCTATAGAAATTTTGGAAGAATTTAAACATGAAGTAGGACCTTATGTTTTCTCTTCTCAATGTCTTTGAGTTATGGGGTAATTGCCATTTCACATATGATATTCGCTGCTATAGTAGTTCCTAGCTCGGATGGAAACTCAACACAAATATATCCCTACAAAATAAATCGAATTTATTTCCGTTTTGCACGAATATACTGGGAATGCAATGATAAGATGGCGATGGTTCGTTCGCACTCGCACAGATGGCATATATAGTACAATACTTGGATCCTTTGGCTCCTGGTGTTTCCTGGGCCATACTGTCAGTGACAGTGGGTCCACGAGAGACCCGTCTCAAGCAACTACAGATTGCGAGATCAGCGTACAAAGTACAAAGGACTTTGAGGTATCCAGAGCAAAGTCATGAATAGTGCTTTTCCATCCATATGGCCCCCACACAATAAACCCTAGTAGTAGTACAACTCCTACCTCATTGTTTTGTGACTTGTATCTAGGGCAAAGAAAAATTTATGCCTTATTTGGTAGAACTCTAGATCCCAGTTTCATCTCAGATTTGGAGCTTGTAGGCTAAAATAAAGTAAATTAAATTTATATTTTTAGTCTAAAATGTAAACAAGATGACCCACATAAAGACTCTTAATATACCCATAGCTTCAGCGCTATAAATTTCTGAAGTTATGAATACTCTGGTCCACCAACTCTACGGATTTTAGTGGAGCTGGAGCTGTGCCAAACACCCCCTTAAATTCACTATGTGATCATCATGTCCTTGATGATGAAGAAATGATAATTTTACCCTTGATATTTTGCTTTCCAATAATTGAGGTTTTGGAGATTGATTGGACTTGGGAGGTAGTAGCATTATCTACTCACCTTCCAAATCACAACTACACATCGTTTTAACCCCACATTGGCTTAAATGCACGTCATACCTTTCAACTATCTCAAGATTAGGTGGAGATCACTTCTTTCGTATTTTAAATTATTTTTTTGTTGGATTCGGAGTCAGATACATATAGTTCCAAATACGAATACGGCGTAGATAATAATGGTCACGAATTTAAAATGAACATGGATCGGAATCAATACGGTATCGATATTTCTTATCGGATATCGCACGAAAACAGATACCGCATATAACACACATATAGCAATAAGTAACCAACCATATAACTTCAACATGCAACAGGATTATCGTAATTTAATAAATTATTTTATTAGGTAGTCCAACAAAGTTCCAAAAGTATCAAATATTCCTTTATGTTTAAAAAAACAGGTATTCACGTAGGCAAACAGAAGTATATCCTTACATGTCAAGCTTTGGTGGCGGCTGGCACCGGCCAGCGGGATGGTGGATAGGATGGTGGCAGGTGTGGTGGAGCCATGGAGGGAGGGTATAGCTTGGGCTATTTGGTTGGGCCCAATTAAAGCTGCTAGAGTATGGGCTAAAAATTCCCGAATTTCCAAAAATTATCTAAAAATATAATCGAAATATCCCAATTCGATGAATAGTGATCTCCAAAATCTGATGTCGAAATCAAAACCAACTATCTGAAATTGATGTCGAATCCAACAACTATCTGACACGACTACCGAATTCAAGCCGAATAAATATGATCGGTCGGCATATATCTGATCCGATTGCACCCCTACTTAAGAGGTTCCCGGTGGTACTGGACCCATTGTAACCATCTTCTCCTTTTCACTTACTAATTTATTGAAAATATACTTACCACTACTACTAGATGCAAAGAAATCTTTCAAGCATTGCATAAAGAAATAGAATGTAAATTATTGAGTAAGGAATCTATCCCTATCCTATATGATTTGGAAAGATATGCTACAATGATCATAAGTAAATCTTAATAGGACTACAATTCCTATTGTTAAGGAACCTCGCTATCGAATAGTCCGGGGTTCCCGAACAGATCTGAAGTGGAGAACAGAAAGAGAGAGAGACACGTGTTTAGGGAGAGCGAAAGCGGAAATTCTTTATTGCTAATGAATTACATGTACATGGGGACCCCTCCTCCTTTATAAGCGCTCTCTAGGGTTTCTGCTAAGGGTCCATATGGGCCTTCAATGGGCTTTAGGGTTTCTCAACACTCCCCTTGGGCCCTTTGCGAGATGCATATGCCTCATTAAAACTCCGGAAAAACCCGAGGGGGAAAAATACTTGGAGAAAGAGTACATAGCATACGCTTACTATGTTGCACGAATTGCCTCGTTAAAAACCTTATGCAAGAAAACTTCATGAAAAACTTGCTAAGGAAAAAGAGTACAATTCTCCCAACTCAATTGCTAATCTTGAGATTTATGTTGGGTATTCATAATTCATGCTCGAGATTCATGTGGGAGTATGTGACATATCTCCCCGAAATCTGCACTTCTCTAAGTCTCATCATCCCAATTCCTTTCACGCACCTTTCAAAGGTAGATCTTTGGGAGTGATTTAGTGAACAAATCGCAAGATTTTCACATGACTTAGTATGCAATATCTTGATCTCGTTCATCTTATGCAATTCATGAGCATAGAAGAACTTGGGATTGATATGCTTCGTGAGATTGCTCTTCACATAACCCATCGTGCTTGGGCAACACAAGTCGCATTATCTTCATAAATTATCGTGGGAGTTTGCTCAATGTTCAAACCACATGACTTCTAGATGTGGTGAACCATTCTTACGAGCCATGCACATTCACGAGATGCTTCATACAAAGCGATGATTTCCGAGTGGTTTGTCGACGTTGAGACAAGAGTCCGCTTAGACGACTTCAAAAATTGCTGTTCCTCCACATAGGAAAACATAGCGGTTTGGGACTTGCCGATATCTGGTCCGATAAATACCCGACATCGGCATAGCCAACCAAATTCAATTCATTGTTTCTTCAAAAAAGCAGGCGAGGTCTTTGCTTCCTTGGAGGTAGCGGAAGATGTCCTTGATCCCTTTCCAATGCCTTTTGGTGGGTTACGCAGACTTGTCGAGCTAGCAAATTCACAGCGAACGCAATGTCCGGTCTAGTGCTATTCGCAAGGTACATGAGCGCTCCAATTGCACTCAAATATGGGAATTCTGCTCCCAGGACTTCCTCCCCCTCTTCTCTAGGTCTGTATGGATCTAGGTCTGCTTGGAGTGACCTTGAGCCATTGGAGTCTTCGCAGGATATGCTTTTTCAAAGCTAAATCTTTCCAACACTTTCTGCGTGTAGGTTGATTGATGTACCAAGATTCCTCCTTGGACATGTTCAAGCTGCAAGCCTAAACAAAACTTGGTTTTACCCAAATCTTTCATTTCAAACTCAGACTTCAAATATGAGCATGCCTCTTCAATTTCTTCATCCGTCCCAATGATGTTCAAGTCATCTACATAGACGGAGATTATCTGAAATCCATTCGTGGATCGTTGTATAAACACACATGGACAATCTTCGCTGTTTGTGTAGCCTTTCTTGCGAGAAAGTCACTCAGCGATTGTACCACATTCTTCTGGCCCCTTCAAATACGGTGATTTCTCCAATTTCACATCTGCAGTTTCTATTTGCTCCATCTTGGTTGGGATAGGAATTCCTTAGGTACTTTCATGTATATCTCCGAATCCAAGTTTCCATACAAATATGTTGTGACAACATCCATTAGCTTCATTCTCAACTTCAAGTTGATCGCCATTGAGATCAAATATCTAAAGGTAATTCCTCCCATGACCGGAGAATAGGTTTCTTCATAATCAACTCAGGACGTTGAGTAAAACCTTGAGCTACAAGCCTTGCTTTGTACCTTACAACCGTTGTTTTCATTTCTCTTCCAGAACAAAGACCCATTTGTGACCTCGGGGTTTATATGGGGAGGTGTGCGGCATCTGAGCTCAAACACCTCTCTCTTGTTCGAGAGACTAACTCTGCCGTGATTGCCTTTTCCATGCTTCCCAATCTAGCCTTTTCTTGCACTCTGCGAGATGCGAGCTCGGATCATGATCAATGATCGAGGCAATCTTCTTTGCAAGTAGGCATCAACGTTGGTCGTTGCTCTATTCGAGGATTCTCCCGTTATTACAAAGTTTATGGCCATTTCTTCATGGGGTGCTTCATGCACTTCTACTTGCTCTTCGCTTTTCCCTATCGCAGAGCAAGTTCCTTTAGCTTTCATCGCCTATGTGTGCGCACACATTATTTCCGTGGCTTCTGCAGTGGAAGATTCAAGTCCGAATTGCCTTTCTGTTGGCTTCTTTCCAGTGCAGTCTCAAGCGGCTCCCCTTCTTTCCTTGGGGCATTTTCGTGATTGGTTGTGGTAAGTCCTCTGCCGATTTTCTCGGGACGTCTCGGGTACTTTGGGTTTGAGGAGCAGATTGCTGCTCTTTTCTTTGAGGCCTCTGAGCAGGTTGAGGATACCTTCTATTTTCTTTGGTATTTCCACCCTCTCGGTGCATTTCTTGCGGGTACATGCGACTTAACCACGCCCTCGGATCACAAAATGATCAGGCGATTCATTTGCTAAATTCGCAAATCAATTATCTTCTGACTTCTTGATTTGCTTCATTAGTGCGGGTCATGTGCGGGATCGGTGGAATGCCATATGATTTCCCGGCATTTTTCATCCAAAGGTTGATTTCCTCCCCCTAATGACGGGAAACGATCCTCGTCAAAGATGCAATCAGCGAATCGGGCTGTATGCAAATCTCCAGTCATGGGTTCTAAATACCTGATTATGGATGCACTCTCATAACCAACGTATATCCCAGACTTGCGGAGAGGGCCCATTGCAGTCCGCTGAGGGGGTGGTATAGGTACATATACCATACACCCAAATTTTCTAAGATGGGAGATCTTGGGATGATCCGTGCACAAGCCGCATAGGAGAATGGATGTTGTAGGCCGACGGTCTAAAATTGATAAGAGCTGCTGCGTGCAGATCGCGTGTCCCCAACAAGTGTTGGGCAAGTTACAACTCTGCAAAAGCGGTCCGGCAATGAACTTAATCCTCTTTATTAGTGCTTACGCTAGTCCGCTTCTGCGTATGAGCGTGCGATGCGGAGTGCTCAATGCTATCCCTGTTCTTTGTGCAATAATCATCAAATGCCTTTGAAGTAAATTCTCGGCATTGTCCATTCTAATGGACTTCACGCGATGATCGGGAAAGCGTTCTTAATTCTTATGATCTGCGAGATCGACTTTGCAAAAGCATGGTTTCTTGTTGACAACAAGCATACATGCGACCATTTAGGAAGCATCGATGAGCACCATAAAGTATCAAACGGCCTCGACAGGTGAATCGGATCGCAAATATCCCCTGGATGCGTTCGAGAATGCGAGGATTTCATTTTGCACTTTCATGACAGAGGATCTAGTTATTAATTTCCGGTGGCACATGCAGGCACACAAAATCTTCATGATTCGGGAAATTTTTAACATTTATGCCATGACCACGTGAGTTGTTCACTATATTTCTCATCATTCTAAGACCAGGATGACCTAATCTACCATGCCATAAAGAAAATAATTGAGCTTCTAAAAGCAGTCTTCAAGGAAGTATACACTTGGTGCATGAATATTCGTGTAGTACAACCCTGATTCATATGAGGACATTTTTCTAATACCATTTTTCCACATACCGCGTGCTTCACAATGCACAAGTATTCTTTGCCATTTTCTTCATTGGTTTCTCGTGAAAACCATTGGCGTGGATGTCTTTAAAGCTTAAGAGAGTGCGTGTTGATTCGAGGTACAAAAGGGCTTCTTCAATTACCAAAGTTGTACCCATAGGCAATATAATTGTGGCTCTTCCCGAGCCGATTACATATGAGTCGCTTCTGCGATCGTAGTAATCTTTCCAAATTTCTTCGTGATCATTGGAAATATTTAGACTCTCTTAAGATGGTATTTGTTGTGCCACTATCAACAATGCATACCTCTTCCATTTAGGCGCTACGATTTCTAGATAAAAGAAATATAATTCTAATCAAATAGAGGCAAAACAATCCAAATATTACTTGCAAAATTGAAGAATCTTGAATAAAGAATAAATTGCATATATATTCATGAGAGAAGTATGCTCTTCTAGAGCTTACTATTCATTATTCAAAGAAAATGCTAACAACCATAATCTAAAAATAATAATGCGATTCATGCATTAGCGGGCTTTGGACTTTCCTTGGCACGAAACTTCTCTTTTCACCTTGCTCGCCCTTCTTTCTATGAATGAGCTTTCTCACCTTATAGCTATTGGCATTAACTTCGTGCGGTGCCCTTCCAGTGGTCATGAGACATAGTTCTTGCGTAGAACATTGTCTCGCGATTCCGCAACTTGCATTACATCAATCGATTCGCTTATACTCCTTGTATGCGTCCCGACGATAGTTGCGTGCACTCTGGATAGCATTTAGGTGGAAGGTAGAGAGAGTTTTCTCAATCTTTTCCTCATCGGTGATCTTCTTGCCACATAGGAGAGATTAGTACCAATGCATGCAAGGCTTTGATCGTTACGCTTTCGACGGTAGGTTTCGCGTCCGCAGGACCCTAGACCAATCGCAACCGCGGAGCTTCTTGCCCCAAGAACGATCTTCACGTCCGATGCCCAAGTGAGGTAGTTCGGCCGTGCGGGCAGCTTCTTCAAACTCACGATTCACGATGCGGACATCTTCATGATTTCAAAATTCGACATTAGATTCTGCGTGTAATCTAATAGAAAATGGTTGCAATAAGCATAAAGTCTGAAAAATAAATTCATATGCATTGCAATATATTAAATAAAGCAACGATTCAAATTCATAAAGAAAATTCATAAACAGAGAAATAGAGCAAGAAAATTAAAAAGCAGAGCCAAATAAATCTTCTTGATTTTACGGCAATTTTTCAAAATTTTCGCAATTTTTCTCTTTTTCTTTTCTTTTCTTCCTTTTCTTTTCCTTTTCTCTTTCTTCTCTTTTTCTTTTTTTTTTCTTCGGCCGGGCGGCCTGCTGGGCCTTGCTCCGGCTCATTCTTCTTGCCCATTAGTTCGCGCAGTGCGGCTAGGGTTTCACCCTAGCCGCCACTACCTTGCTTTTGGCGCTTTGCTCTGCGGCGTGCCAACGACGACGACAATGATGCGGGCGCTCGACGGCTAATGCCGCAGGAAGCCACGGCAGCGGCTACGTTGCGGCTTTAGGCGCGGCAACAGGCGCTTCTGGCGGCGGTGGCGGCGCCAGTGCTGCGCCGGCCAAAGCGCGGAGGTGGCGGCGGCGGCGCCGGCCGCCAAGCGAAAGCGGCGGCTGCCGGGCTCGCCGGCCGAGGCGATCGGGCGCGCGCTTCGTGCGGGCCGAGCGGCCGGGCGGCGATGGCTTCGAGCGAGCCAAATGGCAATGCGGCGTGTGCGGCGAGCGAAGCAGCGGCGCTTCGAGCGCTGATGTGCGGGAAGCCAGACGGCGGCGGCGGCGGCGGCAAAACCTCGGCGACCGCGAGGCCGAGCCGAGGCGGCGGCTGCGTCTTGTGAGCCGGCGGTGGTGGCGCTGCGTCTTGCGAGGGCCGAGGGCGGCCGTCTTGGCTGCGTCTTGTGAGGTTCGAGGCGGCCGGCCGGGCGGCGCAGGCTATCGCTTGCGGCCGGGAACGCGTCACATTCTGCGGCGTGCGGCGGCGGCACACGCGACCGAGGCAAAGATGCGCTGCGGGCACAAAGGCCGAGCGGCGGCGCGACGCTTCAAGCGCATCACCGGCGGCCAGCGGTGGCGTGCGGTGTCTGATGGCCGTGCCATGGCGTGCCGGCGGCGTGGCGGACCAATGGCGGTGCTCCTGCGCGGCGCCGTGCGTCGGCGCCGAGAAATTGAGGTGCACGCCCGTGCGTGCGTGCGTCGTCTGATGCCGAGCGGTGGCGGCGGCGGCGCTGAGCGGCGCTTATTTGGCCGAGCCGGCGGCCGGTGTGTCTTTGCTTTGGCTGCGCCCGTCTTGAGGCGCGGCGTCTTGTGGTGGTGTTTCGGCGTACTGGCGGCGGCGATCGGCGCTTCAGCGCTCATACCGAGACAGGGCGTAGTGCCGGGCACATGCCGCCATGTTCTTCTTTTTTTCGTGATGCTTAATCTTTGTAACCGTCTTTGTCTTGAGTAACCGGCGTTCTTCGTGTAGCTTCGTGCCACGTAGGATAGATGCATGCATAGAAAAAGAACGATTAGATTCAAAAGCTAATCCCACCTTTCTCACCTTTTCAATTCTGATCTCCGTAGAGCAATTCGTGCTGATAACGTGTTAAGGAACCTCGCTATCGAATAGTCCGGGGTTCCCGAACAGATCTGAAGTGGAGAACAGAAAGAGAGAGAGACACGTGTTTAGGGAGAGCGAAGCGAAATTCTTTGCTAATGAATTCTGTGTACATGGGGGGACCCCCCTCCTCCTTTTATAGCGCTCTCTAGGGTTTCGGCTAAGGGTCCACATGGGCCTTCAATGGGCTTTAGGGTTTCTCAACACCTATTTCTTATTGGAGGAGAACTAGAAGGACTATGGAAACCCATGAGGGGTGGCCATAGAGAATACTAGAAAGAAAGAAGAAGCAAGTTAATAAAGAGAAACTCATCCAAAGTAGAGAGCGCATGAGGGTATTAGAGGCTAGGTTATTCTTTGACTCTATATTCTTATGGCAACGATTCAAGAGTCTTAAAATGTTTGAGAGGGCTATGAGAGAGTGCCAATTCCTTTGTACTCTTTTGAGGCTATACTTAAAAAATTGCGGTCGGTTTTGCTGAATCTTTTCTCTATCATTGTGGTTGCTTTGTTGCCGTTATTTTGGTTCTCTCTACAAAATTCATCTACTTTGTTCTTGATACCGTGCATGCTTATGACGTATCTCACAAACTCTGATACAGTCCCGAGGCTGTTGCGTATAAAAAGGGGTATCATAATATAACACAAATAAATTATGAGTGCAAATTATACTTTCTTAGTTTTATACTAGTGAAAACTCACGGGAAAATGTAAATAATTAAGAAAACGAAAGGTAAAATACATAATGTGAGACTACGCTTTTAGATTCAGGAAGCGGAATGTCATCGTCATGCTTTTTAGAAATGTAGGGAGCAAAGCTATAATTCTGTTTTTTTTGTCTCCTCACATCCCATCACTAGATTGATCCTCTCGCCGCGGCAGGCAACTTGCTTCGTTTTTGCATAGAGTTTCTAGTTTGAAAATAGTTGTCCTCTTGATTTTTCCTAAGAAAAATTCAGTGCAATAATTTTCATTCCTTGCTCTGAGTTGGAGCTAGAATGATAAGTAGATTTGAGTAGGAAGTAAAACAGTTGTTCATTCTTCACTTTTTTCTAACTGTTTGACAACAGGCGACAAACTCTAATAAGTTGTTTTGATGTCAACAATACATTCTTTGGTATATTAAGGACCGAAATGGCGACTAGCGGAGGTGAATAGGAGACAAATTAAAACTTCCTCTCTACAGTTAGACCCCAGAGTGGTCCAACAAAACCTCCAAATCACAAGGGTCTAGCTCAGACCAAAACACTCAGTAATTGGCAAAATGGAATGGCAATAGATGTAAGACAATGATGTAAAAGATATAATTTATTTTGCCTAAATTTTTGTTTGTATTCTGCCTTTCCTCTGAAAGCCAACATAAAGCAACAACTACTCCAGTGTTGGACAAAGAGTATTCTGTTCTCTTTCCCTAAAGCATCAACTATAGTGCACAATCAGAGAAGTACTGGATAGAGGTCCAATGTTCTTGGCTAAACAGCAAACACAGCACGATCAAACACAAGAATAGAATGAAAGACCTATGATCGGCTGAAAACTTGAATAGATCTTGCTCGTGGGGTATAAATGATCAAAGTGATCTTAGAGCAACTCCCACACGTCATAGCAAGCTAGATCAAGAACTTAAAGAAAGAAGTTCTTGAGGGCCCAGATGATTGATATGTGTTCCAGACAAACATCATCCATCAATCACTCATCCTTGGCTCTAGGTCAAACAAGAAAGATAAAAATGAACCAAGAAAATGTATAAGAAGATGATTACAAACAAAGCACATCAAGAACTATAAAGTAAACACAAACATGAACAAGATTCTTGCACTGGAACTTTTTCTATTTCTTGGAAGGATGGTTTACAAAGCCTCACAACTAGGTGGGCAGAGCTCAGAGAGCGTAAAGATACCAAAATCCTTCACAAGACTCACACACCTCTAGACACAGGGAGAGGCACCCCTCCCCCTCAATTTATAGCACCATGTGAGTAATCTTCACCCTTACATGATCATCTTGACTCTCAAGAAACCTTATCAAAGGTGCAGATTCACTCCCCTCTTATACATGGGCTAACCCAAAACCCAACAATAACACGGGTTTTGACCATACCCATTTGCACCATGACAGCTTTAGCTTCCTTGACCGTTCTGGACTTAGACTCCTCCCTAAGCCTAGTCTCGGTCCATGACGTTGCTTATTATGTCCATCACTTTAGTTCCTTGTCTTCCTGGTTCATAACCACTTCCAAGCCTCAGTCATCTTCTAGCATCTTTTTACTATTCTAAACCTCAGCTCTCCTAGCCTAGTCTCAATCTCGCCTTCGCCTCACCATGACCTAGCACCGAAGTCCTGCAACCCACACAGACAAGAAAAACGTCACATAGCAATGTCTAAAATCATATCAGAAAATCCCTCCTTGGATCATATATCCTGCGACCACCCCTAGCTATGACATTCTTGTCCATGACTCACTGTGACCGCATAAGACCACTGGTACAGAAGTCTAGACTACTCGTACAGAGGTCTAGACCACTCACGACCTCTCAAACAGAGGTCTAGACCATCCACAACCACTGATAGAGAGGTCTAGACCGCCCACGACCACTCAAACAGAGGTCTAGATCACACATATAGGTCTAGACCACCCATGACCACTCAAACAGAGTATATACCACTCCTATAGTGATCTAAAAAACTCTAACGATGATCACGAACTCTCTCATAGAGATTTAGAGAGGTCTAGACCAATCTAACAGTAGTCACGACCTCTCCCATAGAGGTCTAGAACACTCAAGACCACTCACATCACGACCTCTCCTAGAGAGATCTACAGGCCTCACTACCTCTCCTAGAGATGTTACGACCACTCCTATAGTGGTCACGATCTCTCCTAGGGTGATCTACAGGCCTCATAACCTCTCTTAAAGAGGTCATGATCACTCCCGTAGTGGTCACGACCTCTCATAAGGAGGTCTACAGGCCTCACGACCTATCCCTAAGAGGTCTATAGCTCACACGACATCTCCCTGGGAGGTCTACGAGGCTCATTCCCTGGGAGGTCTACAGTGCCCACGACCTCTCTAACCAAATTGTTCAAAGTCAAAGCAAGCTCAAATAAAACTCAAACCTAAGCACCAAATGCTTAAAACATAGTCAATTACTATTCACAAATATGACAATCACATGGTCTCTCAATACATGTATAGGGCTGGCAGAAAAGCTCGAAGCTCATGAGCTGCTCAAACTCGGTTCGTTATGAGCTTGGCTTGAGCTCGGCTCGTAAAATAAATGAGCTGAGCCAAACCGCCTTCCTAGCTCGGAACCTTAACGAGCCGAGCTCGAGCTAACACACGGGTCGCTTGTTAGCTCATTAAGGTTTGATGGCTAAATTTATCTAACCCAAATTGCAAAGGTTTCTTGACTATACCAATTAGCATTTTATCTTCAGAGTCAATTTGGAGTGCTGGAGGTAAAGTCCTAGATGATTAAGGAGTACTTTGCTTTCACCAATGGTTGAGGTACTAGTGTGTGCTTCTAGCTAGATAAGAAGTGCTTGCAATATCATGAGAAGTCCCTTGGCTGTGGTACAACATTCCATACTAATAGCTTTATTTCATCTTGATTCTTTGTTAGTTATCTAAATCTATCCTAATTTTATTATTGTGCTTGTTTACATGAAGTAGAAAATGAGTTGATGTTAAACACATTTCTTTAGCTAATACTGAGGTGGAAAGTAATTATGTAGGACCGAAAAGGCGACTAAAGGGGATGAATAGGAGCCAAATAAAATTTTTCCCCTAAAATTCAAATCACCAAGAGAACAGATTGAATGATTGTATAATCCAAACAGGTGGTCGGATGAACAGTACCCCGACCAGTAGGTCGGATGAACAGTGCTTAGATAAACAATGAAAACTGCGCTACTCGGATGAACAGTACTCGGTGAATAGTGTTTAGATGAGCGGTGCTGCTCTAGTCAGATTAACAGTAACTCTGAACTGGTGGACAGCACTGGTTGGGTGAACAGTGTTTGGATGAATAGTAATCAACATGATCTAAAAAATAAGAATCGATGTAACTTTTGATCGGATGATCCAAAACCATGAAACTTTGTGTGTATCTTCATATGGATGTCAGGAACCTATTCCAACCTTCAGTCGCAAGGATTGACGTTAAAGTTTTGACCTTTTTCAGTTTAATGAATGTTGCACCAAAACCAGGTCAAACACAAAAAATTCACCCTTAGCTTGCTCGTGGAGAATTGATAATCAAGATGATCTTAGATGACCTCCCACATATCACAGCAAGTAAGAATACCAATGAACAATCCTTCAAACAAACAAGAACGTGATCTACAAGGATCTTTCTTCTTTCAAGCACAAAGATTGTTTTTTTGTAAAAACTGAAAGAAAAAGGTTGTAGATTGCCTAGATGATTGGAATATGATCTATAGAAGATTCATCAAACAATCTTTCATTCTTAGCACAAGATCCAAAAGCATTTAGAAGGAGGGGAGGCAAATCCAAAAACAATAAGCAAAAGAAATTTCAGAATATGGAAGAAATTTAATCTTGCATTGCTTTGAGAGGAAGGTTTACAAAGCCACACTACCAGGTGGGCAAAGCTCACATGAGCACAAGGAAAACAAAAAATCCTCTCTAAAGACTTAGGGGTGAGGCATCCCTCCACCCCTCTACTTATAGCACACTGGGAGCAACCTCCACCCTTAGGTGATAACATGGCCCTCAAGAAGCCTCATCAAGGGCTGAGATTCACTCCCTCACTTATACATGGGCTCACCTGCAACCTAATAACATAATGAGTTTTATCCACACACACTAACTTAATCACTACTCCACCCACGAACCCTTGATCCAATGATCCTCCTTCGCTTTATTATGGTTAGCATCTCATCCATCCACTTGTCCTCTCAGCTTACAGCCACTCCTAGCCTCAGTCATCCTTCGGCGACACGTTGACTGTCTGGACCTCAGCTTTCCTAGTCTAGTCCCGATCTCCTCCGCATCACCATGACCTAGCTTTGAAGTCTTGCAACCATCATAGACAAGGGAAACACATCGCATATCATTGCTCAAAATGATATGCAATAAATAATGAGATGAACAATCACACATCTAAAGATCTCACCTTAGCTCACAATCAGTCAAGACATGAACACTTAAAGTTCTGACCTGTCAAGGCCCGACCTCTGGTCATGGGACAACTCACAACAACTCAACTTGCTCAAAATTAAGGCAAGCTCAATTCAAACTCAAATATAAGCACCACAAGCTCAAATACAGTCAATTACTCATCACACACATGGGTAGACCTCCATATGATCTTTCAAATTAGTAAACACCTTTTTTTTCTTTTGCTTATGATTGTTGTTCATTTTGGTCTATTCTTTTACCACTTAAATTGATTAGCAAAATATTTAAATTAATGTATATCCATGTAATTATCTTCTTTCTAATTACCATAGCTCATATGACTTAGGTTAGTTAACTCATCTCATCTTAGTTGATGTGGCTCGTGAGCTGCTCACAAGTAGCTCGAGCTTTTTGCCAAGCCGAGCCGAGCCACTTTTTCGAACGAGCTTACACGTGCCGAGCCGAGCCGGCTCGATAGCCAAGCCGGCTCGATAGCCAAGCCAGCCCTATACATGTATTACTTAGTGGTCTCAATTTGCTCATTATGTTCTCAAAGTTTAGCAGACCATGACTACGGATCTCAATTTGCTCTATATGTTCTTGAAGTTTAGTATACCAGTCATTACATATAAGCATTATAATTTGTTGATAAAAAGGACCTAATAATCTTTGCAAGAGATAGCCATAAGAAGATTAATACTTTTACTTTCCAGTGGTTCTGCTTCTACTTGTCTTGTCACAAGATTATTATTATTTTTTGTAAAAAAGTATAAAGGAGACATTAAACATGAATCTTTTCCCCACTAGGGTTTATGTGGATGTAACACCTTTTCTCCAAACCCTACAAGTACTTTGTTCAGTCTGTTGCCATGTTTTGGCTAACCTGTTGGCTGTTGCTCGGTCAGACATGGAGGAGATATCCCGTGAAAATGTCATCTTTTGTAAAAATAGTGTAAATTTTATTAAAATAAAATGTACAATTTTTTAAAGAATATTAAAAAATATCAGCTATAGGTAAGTTCATGGTTTATATCCTTGTAAAATTTCAAGAACAAACTCAACACTGTCTGCGAGAAATAAAGAAGACAAATAGGACATGTAATAGTGTAGGTAAACAGTAATTAACACTATTACACACCTTATTTGTCTTTTCTTGTGTCTCACAAATGGGATTGAGTTTGCTCTTCAAATTTTACATGGATCTATACCATAGATACTTACCTGACAATTTTTCCCTTTTAAAAAAAAACTTGAATGAGCACTTTTATAGGAATTTGCACTCTTTTTCACAAAAGTCATGATTTTCACCCAATATCTCCCCGTCAGAGATCTGTACTTTTTGCAAACCTTGCAACAGTGCCTCACTCTCAAATCACCCGGTCCCAGAAACACATAGATGTTGGTTAGGGTTAGAAATGCTTCACCTATCCTGTGAGGAATGAGATGAAACACCCTGATTCTTGCATGAAGCTACTGCAAATTCAGAGCTGGATTAGAGGTGGGAACTGGAAGGGCACATGGGTTCATGCTATTCCTAGTGCAGTAATAAGTGTGCATCTATGATATGCCTGCTCCCCCTTGCCCACTTCACAAGTTTACAACATCAGCAGCAAGCTGCTTCTTCCTTCTCTGTAAGTTCACCCCAAAAAAATCAACACACACACACAAATGGAACAACAAAGTTCAGAAGGGCCCACCCATCTTAGCCATTTTGGAAATCCATTGGGCGAAACAAACAAGAAATGCACAAACAGAAAGGGGAATACTCAATAATGCTGCCAGTCCCCCGGCTTGCAGGATAACACAGGATCAGCCCAACTGTTATTTTTTAGAAAGAAAGGGAATAAGTTAATGCACTGCGACCACATCAAATACTTAACTTTTTTTTGAGAAAGGTACGGCATAACGAATACAATCATACTAAATGTGGACAAAGATGCTACTATCGTACAAATGCGTGCATTATGGAAATCAGATTGTGGGTAATTGAATATAGTACTTATAATTCAATTATTGTGATCTTTAGTAAGTATTTGTCCTTGGCTGGAAGAATTGACTAGGACAAGTAGCTACAAGGACCAGTAGTATACTAGTCGATCCGTCTAAGTTTATAAGACGTATTTCTTCTTGACATATATACCAAAAAAATATTAAAAATGACTAAATTACGCCTAATTATTATCACTAAGGACTATACTCAGCGCATGTAGAGAATGTAAAGTAAAGATAGATATTTATTAGAGGTAAAGAAGGAACGTCACACTAATTTTACATTAAAATATGAAATACATCCTATATTTATAGACAAGATCATTCAAAAAATAAGCCTTAGAGCAGGTACAATAACAAAGCCCGCTACTTACTTTATTTCTTATCCATGTTATTTAGAGTAAGTAATAAATCCTGTTTATACAATAACTATCTCTAAAGGTCGCCTCTAGTGAAACACTTTTGGCTATAATATTAAAACTTGTACAATGACTATTACTCATCTATGTCATCTAGAGTAAGCATACTTGCTCCAACACGGGTTTTTGGCTGGCTATAGCACGTTGTTTCCTGTGCGATGTTGGCTGCTAAATAAGAGCCGGTTCTCTTCTCTCCCTTCTTTTCTCACACTTCCATATAGGATAAAACTGATGTGTATATGCTAATAATAAGCTGAGGTGATTTTATTGTACCCGCTCTTATAAATTTGGACTGAGGAAGCAATAAATTAGCTGAGAAATAGAAATGCAAAGGGACTCACGGTCAGTTACAGAATTGAATGTGCTGCAAGTGCACTTGGAAATCTTGAAATCCAGCACCAGAATGACATAATGTGTCATTAAAGCATCCATTACATGGCACTAAAAAACGAATGAATTCGAAGGCAAGATGAGCTCACAAGAAACGGCCATGTCTACCCGTCTTTGACTCCTGTTCAGATTTTCTTAGTCACTCCTAATCAAAACACAAAACACCTCATGGCTTATCTACAAGATCACGATATATCACTTTCAGCGGTACCAATAACACGCACAAAATGCTTGTAAAATAGCGTACGATTAGTTGTGCCCTTTATCAGCTGTCAGCAAGGGACAAGAATGAGGTTTGGTGTGTGCATCTAGCAGTGGTGTTACATTTATTATATTTTCTCCTTTCCTTTCTTTATACTCCAATCCAGAGACACAAGGAGAGAGAGAAGGTGATGAGAGAGAGGGAGAGAATCTCCCAGGTCTGATTGTCCGAACGACTGAACTCATACAGAAAAGCAAGAGAGGAGAGGAATGGAAAAGGTACAGAGAAATCCCGAATTAATGGCTTTTCCCCCAAAATCCAATGCAAAGTGATGTTTTCCCCTATCCACCACCAAACCGGCCAAAGAAACCAAGAGAAATGAAGAGAGGGAGAGGGAGGGTGGAGGTGAGGTGAGACTTTCAGAGTGAGAACAATACAAGAGGAGGCAGGGAATAAAAAGACCAGAAGTTGACAAACTTTTCCTGTCACTCTTCTTAGAAGGTCTTTTGCCCCTCCTCTTCTTTGCTACTAGAGAGAGAAAGGGAGAGGAGAGACAGAGATAGAGAGAGGAGTTGAGAGGGAGGAAGAAAAGAATGGGAGATTTCCCCTTATCTTCCCCTGCCTACCAATCTAGTCTCTGATCTGCATCTGGGTCTCTTCTCTTCCTTGCATGGTCTAGCTAGCTAGGAAGGATTATATCTTTGTCCATGTGAATGGATATATATATTATTGTATATTTGTCCTGCTGTCTATTTGGTTGGCCTTGTCTCCTGGCTTGAGGAAGTGGGGAAAGGTGGAATCTTTTTTTCGATTTTGGAGGCTCTGAGGCGGCCGGTGGGTTTCTCCCGGTGATACGGTGAGCTGAAAAATTCTCTCCTGTTCTTGGACTCTTCATGCTGCTGCTGCTGCTTTTGTTGTTGCTGCCCCTGTTTCAGTACATGAGGTCAGAGGTCTTGTTCTTGGATGCTTCCCACTTCCAGTTCCTGTGCTGTTATGCTTGGTTTTTTTTTTGGTTGTGTAAAATCTCTCCCCTTTTTTCTCTATCTGTTTGTTGATTTTGGTTGTGTTCTTTTCGTTGTGCCCTTGGCAGAAAGGAAGCGCCTTGAGCGTTCTGATGTTGCTATCTTGTTGATTCTGCCTTGTCCCTCCTCGTTCTTGGCCTTGATTCCTGTTGGATTCAGGTGTCTTCTTGGTGACGCAACCTGACCTTTTCCTCTGCTTCAGATAAAGATGAACTGAATAAGCTGGCAGGCATAATTCACAATTTCTTGGGAGCTACAGACGCTTTGCTTGCGAAATTCCTCATCCACCATTGCTCCACATCGGAGAACTTAGCAAATATGAGATATCTTTGTTCTGGTTTTATATAACTTGTTGATTATAATTGTTTGGGTGTCTGTTAAATAATGCGATTCTTGCATCTTTGAAATAAGTGGTGTTTCTAATCTTAGAAAAAAAATGATTTTTTTTTGTCAAACTGGTATGTTCATTCTTAAGATGTGGTTCAGGGGATTCACTTACATGCTATTTCATTCACCTTGGAGCAGTTGCTCCGTGTCTTCCATCGTTTTTCATGGATTAAAGTGCTCATATTTTGATTTTTTTTCCCTGGCTCCAAATCGCACAAAAGCGACCTGGTGTTTTTCTTTGAAAGATCGGTGTTTTGGGGATTCTTAATTTGATTTCTATTGCAATCGATGAGATTAGTGTTCCGCATTGGTTGTTTTGGAAGGTGCTGTGATGATGGATAATAGTCAGAGTTTGCGGAGCAGAAATTAGGGTCCGTAATTTTTTTTGGTCTGTATTCTTACTGGCAGCAAATGCCAATTTTCAGGTCTCTTCGATCTTTTTCTCTGCTGCAAACAAAAAAAAAACACTGAATAAGCTGTCTGAAACAATTCAGTTCTTTTGGAACCACGGAAACTTGGCCTGCGGATTTTTCTCATCCAGCACTGTTTCAAGCCTGAGAACTTTGTAAGTAGGAGGCATCTTTGTAGTTTGTACTGTTATCCTAAATGTAATGGTTATTCCCCTGTTGCAGTATTATTTGGATTGATGTGAATTATGGAATTCGTTCGTGTAAAATTAGTGTTATAATGAAGGCGTCTTCATTGTAATTGTGATTGATGTTCTACATTGGTTGTTTAATAAGGAACTATGACAATGGATCATTATCAAGAGTTCAAAGAAAACAACAACTTGGGTCCAGACGTTGCTAGATTTGGTGTAGAATATAATACCGATAGTACCTGTTAACGCTCCATATTCGAATTGTTATGCCCATATGATCCTTTACTCTGTTGGTTATTCAGTTGTCGGTGTTAGTGTATATGGATTTTGTGATCATGCTCCACTTAATTGTTAGTGGGATAGATTAACTTTACAGATTGTTGTCGCTCTATTACTTGTTCCTTATATTGATGGAAGATGACATGTTAATTAGAATCCGATCTATTCTAGAACTGTGCCATTTGAGCTAGAAAACTTTCTGTAAGTATGGAGTAATCTTTTTTGGAGAATATCAGAATAGTGTTTACTATGATCAGTCAATGAGTTCCAACAAATGAAAGGATTTTGTAACTTCTTGCCCCACATAGAAACCACATTACGGTAGTATTGCCATTTATAGCTTTTATAGGATGGGGTTTCTAGTTTCACAACGTACTTTGTTTGGCCATTTCAGCATGTTTCCTTTTTCTGATTTTCTTAAGTGAACTCCAAAGAAAAAAGGCTGCGCATTTGGACAATTTTGCACGGAATTATTGTGATCCCCCAAAATAAACCACTAGCCCTACATGACAAATGGGTTTTGTGTGGTTGGGTTGGGTCGGGATTGGGTGATGCCTGTGTTCGTTCATTATAAAGTTTTAGTATGGATATCAAAACACATACCATAGGAGGCCTCATTCCTGAGTCCACATGTAGAAGAACCCTCTGAATGCTCTGAATAAAAGGATACCAAGTTCATGTGTTTTTTTTTGTTCGAGATATCCTTCTCAGGATGGTAGATGTGAATGATCTCTCAATAACCCAGAATTTCTTTGTTGATATTTGTCAGCAATGGGAACAAAAGTTGAGGGCAAGACCTACCTTCCAGGATACTTTGCCGTGGCAGATTCTAGTGTGAACTCGAACGGCAATTGGTTGTCGTACCAAGACGAGAACAAACCAAGTGGGCATCTCAGTGACAGATTCACAGTAATACCTGCAAATGGATCTGCTGATTTTGACAAGGAAATGCTGAAGAGGACAATGCTTGCACACGAAGCTACATTCCGGAAACAGGTAAATTTTAATGGTAGTATGAACTTCAGTAGTCGATATAGTGAAAGAGAACATTTCTTATGTAAATTTTGCTATTTTCTTTTACTTATCTATAGTTGTGACTGTTTCTTATTTCCTTTATGGTTTTAACTTCTATATAGGTCTATGAACTGCACCGTCTGTATAAAATTCAGAAGGACCTAATGGAACAGTTCCGAAGAGAAGAGTTCAATGGATATCCTAGATCTGCAGATGCATTACAAGTGAAGTCTTATTCATCGCAGGCACCATCTGGGGATGTAAAAAGAGTCTGGCAAATTGGGCCTCCTACTTCTGGACATGGTATTAAGCAATCATCTGTAAATTTCACAAAGGGAAGTGGTTCAGAGTATAGTTTGAATGGAGCTCATTTGAGGCATAGTAATGGCAGGTCCACAAAGAAAATGTTGGACCTTCATCTTCCAGCTGATGCATATGCCGATGATGATGATGTGGAGATACTGGAGAAGCCTGCAAAGAGTTTGTCAAGAACCAATGGTTCTGTTATTGGTGGAAATGTCAAGCTTAACATTGGAAGTAGGGAGGGCTCTTTGCACATGGAGAAGAGTTGGATCACTGGTTTACAGCCGCAACATGGCTCAGCAGTGAATGTTTTGAATAAATCTGTGGAAGAGTCATCTATTAATATGAAAATAACAGACTTCTTTGGTGTGATAACATCGACTTCTCAGGACCAACGTTATTCATCAGGGAGAGTGAACCTGAACCTCCTAAGCTTGCAAGACAACTTAAAAGAAAAGCATGTTGGTGAAGCATCTGGTTCGAACTTCTTTGGTGCACATGAAGAAATAAGGCATAACAATTCATTCAGCCATAGAAAAGATGGTAATATTTCTACACTTCTTTTTTGGCAAGTTTCATATCTTTGTGCTTTAAATCAATATCTAGGCATCAATGCATACTAAGCATATTTTACTCTTCGTTGCCAGATCAAAACGTCAGCATGGCATGGTTCAAACATAAGCACAATGGTGTTGATTCCTCAACTGGGCATTACCTGTCCAGCTCTAGCACCTTTGATCCTCCGATCCATGCACCACCCAGCTCCAATGCTGCACTTACGTCTCTATGGCAAAGCAGCAACACAAATTACACAACTAGGAGTCCTTACGGTGCTGTTGAAACGCCCTTTGCTCAGAATGGTTTCTTCACTGATTTCTCAATGGATTCTTTTCATGCTCCAAATGCACCTCATCATTATCATCATCATCATTCATTGAAGATTCCTGGAGAGCCTCAATATCGAAAATATTCCCCACTCCATGATTGTATGAAGGATGTAAATCTCAACGACCCCCCTCAAGATGTCGGTGCCACTCAAGAACAGAGAAGTGAGAATTCACCGGTTGATATCTCTTGGCTCAGAAAGAAACCATTGGATCTGATGAATCCACAAGTGCCATTGAGTTGTGTAAATGGACATTCCCAGATGTCATTCGGTTCTACAGCTTATGCTGAAGGCAGCACAAGAATTCTCGGTTTCCCTATCAGTGCTTTCACCGAAAAATGTTCTCGGTGCTCATCCACTCTACACATGGGCAAAAACATCGCGCCGTCGACTACGTGTGAAGCTCACATGGAAATTCAGTTCCAAAAGAAGGAAAGTGACACAAATGTAAGGAATCTCATCGACCTGAATGATGCATTGCCATTTATGGATGATCCGGAGATAGATGTCCTTCAGTCAGACAGTGTTGTTCCTCAGGAACCAGATGATCCTTCCAAGGACTCTCTTGCTATAACTGCAGCAGAGAGCCTGGTGGGCATGTGTAATGATGTCCTTCATACAGGATACTCTCAGGTTGACACTTTGCATTGGTTCGCTGACCTCGCTACATCAAAGGAGAACGCAGTGGTCCATAGTACTGACAGTGAAAGTGAAGACGACTTTGAGGCTTTGACACTGCAGCTACAAGAAAGCAAAGGCTATGAGTATCATTCAACACCAAGAACCCAAGAGCATAAGAGCAATGAAGACCATGGCTCTGCTGCAGCTTCATTGCTTCTGACAAAGCCTCGGAGAGGCCAAGTGCGAAGGCGCCGTCAGAAGAAAGACTTCCAGAAGGACATTTTACCGGGCCTCACGTCGCTGTCAAAACACGAGGTGTCAGAGGATCTTCATACTCTTGGAAGATCAATGCCAGCAGCTCCGACAAAGCGGGGAGGCCGGAATGGGTCACAACCAAGGGGGAGACGCAGGGTAAGATGTGTGGCTGTCGCCATAGAGGAGGCCGAGGTCAACCCACAGCCAATGCCACCACCGTCACGGCTTGCCACAGCTGACTTGGACGCCGATGCGCTGGGCATGACGAGGTGGGGAAGGACAACCCGGCGCTGCCGCCGGCCAAGATGCCCACCGGCAAACAATGCCTCGTTGCGTCTTGCTTGAGAGAGGTCTTTAGATGTCTTAGCTGATGAGAATTGATCGGGAACTATGTTTTTTTGGTGATGGAGTTGCAGTGAAACTCGGACCTGGTAGCTTAACAGTAATCAATCAACATTGTACATGCTTCTCAGCCCTAATTTGGGGCTCCAGAAACCTGCGTTTGATCAAAACGTCTTGTACATCAACTTTGTTTTGCAATGAACTCTGATTCTAGATAGCAATGCATGTACCTTAAGAATAGTATATCAGTAAATGCTGGAATTTCAATTTCCAGTAACTACATCTAGCTCCTAACAAATGCTGGCATGTTGTCAGTGCAGGCATCATGTTTTGAATTGTTTAGAATATAAATTAGCAAATGCACATGCTGGAGATCAGCACATTAAATGATGTTCACTGATGATTGCATGCTGGGAGGTGCTTTTATGCATCACTTTTTGAAAATTGAAATATTAAAGCGTGAAGGAAGGGTAGATGGTGATTACATACCTCTTTGCTTGCTTCAAGATTTATGCAACTTATATTAGGAGTTGATGCATAGAAGCACTACTTATGCTAAACATGTCATAAGTTTGCGGAAGTGGTTAGAGACCTTGTTAGTTTTGACCATGAAGCAGTTGAACTTAAACATATCGAAATAAAGGATTTTTCTGTTTCCCTTTTTTCCCTAGTTGTATTCAAGTAGCAAAATTTCTTGTAACATTTGAGAAATTGTGATACAAGTGAAAACTTAAGTTTATCGTTCTTTTTTCAGATGACTGCAGGCAAGCTACTGAGGAAAGTGGAAAGAGGATATCGTTCTTTTTCCAGATGACTGAGGCAAGCTACTGGTAGAAAGAGGAAAACAACTTTTTGGAGCTTGGTTGGGCCATTTCATGGGACTGTTGCCCAGCCTGTTCTGGCTTGCGAGGAAAGTGAGCATGTTCTGGAGATGTGTATAGCAATTTCATGGAATTTCACTGGGTTTCAGTTGTATAATAGTTCTTGCCATCCTTATTTTTCGAAGTTTCCTTTTTCTAGTGGAGTATAGGTGTGAATTTGTCGAGACTGGTTCAAAAAATTATGTATTGGTTTAGAAGATGCTGCCTCTTTCCGTTTGCCACTGGTTCCCATGATTTCTATGGGGAGAAAAAATAATGAAGTCACATTTGCGATCAGTAAAAACAGGCAAAAATTAGTCATATTAATGGATTATTGGATTAAACCAACCAAAGTTAGAACCACACAAGCCAGGGTTTAACATTCGGCCGTTCTCTGATTTTTTTAACCTTGGTCGGACTTTCAAACCTGATAATATTCGAGTCCTTGTGCTCTCCAAGTTTTAGTTTTGCCTCTATTAGAGCATGTACAATACAAGTACTTAGAGAGATACTTAGCAATGAAAAACTGAATTTTCTTTGAGCAGTGCTTTCCCTTCCAGTAAAATTTACACAAATCTTAAAGCAAGCGAATGACATCTTCTACCTTTTATTCATACTTTAATATTTATACAACTGTCAAAAAGAAAAACATGAAAACACCTTCTATTTTCTTGTCATACAGGATAGGTAAGGTGCTTATTTTGAAGTATCGATGCTTAATTAAGCACCGGTGCTTAGTAGATGCTTACATGTATAACTATATATAATTAATAGATAATATAACATCTAAGCACCCACAAAAGAGATGTTTACATTAGAGGTAATAACTTTTACATAGGTGTTTGATGATGTGGCCATATTATCTCTTTACGCACCCTTGTACAAGCATCTTTCATTCATTGTAAACACCCTTAGATCTTGTTTGAGAGATCATTCTCGATTGAAATCCCTGTGGATAGGCTCCCAAACAAGATTTTAATATGGGTGTGTTTGGATCTCAAGCAAGGCTAGTTCTAGCCTTGCTTAGTAAGGAGAGGCATTTGGTAGGGGTAAAAACAGCTAGCTCTGCTGGGCAAAGTAGCCCATAACTAGTGCAAAATTCTCGCCCACAGAGAGCCAAATCGGCTCGGCTCTCACTCATCGGCACGCCAGGACAGGCAGTCGTCCTTCAGCGTCCAGTAGCTTCGTCCTTCATGCATGCATGTGTCCATCGCTAATTTTCCAAAGCTTGAAGCAATCGATATCTACCAAGGAGATGCAGTGCATTCGCTGTAATCGAGAACTGTAGGATCGAAACCGACGATTAGAAAAGGGTGAATAGGAATAAAATAAAAATTTTCAGGAATTTCTTAAAAACACTATGCTATGAAGCAAATACTAGGTTTATGAATGTTGGAATTAATACTGAATTAATTCAATGGAAGAAGTCAAAGGGTGTTGAGTTGAGTGTATGGTATTTAGTACCATATTGCTTAGCTAGATGGAGTGCAATCAACTTATAAGGGGAGTTCATGCATGGACTCTAGTATGAGTTGGTGGCAAGGCTAGAGGTACACATGGTTGGTTTTGTTGCGCGTATATCGCGTGACTTGTAACTTGCGTGCTAAGTATACTTAACCTTTTGTCACGTGTACCGGCTATGCCACATCACCTTACACCTCGACCGCTGACGTGGTGTCGCGGACTCAGGGAGACGCACGTTTCCGTGCGGTTAGTCCGTTCGCCCACGTTGCGAGATTCTAGGGGGCGGTTCCTGAAATCGTAGCAGTTCGGCTGATTTTTCGCGAGGCAGTTTTTCGTTCGCAGTTTCTTAAGGGAGACGTCCCTGTTCGTGAAGAGATACGCGACAGAAATCAATCTCGTTCTCTCCGGCACTTCCTCAGTTCTTGCTGCTTTTGAGTCATCTGATCCCTTCGCTTGTCGTGCAACAAGCGTGAGGGAGAGCAGTGTCTCCGTTCCGACGCCGATGACTTGTCGCCCTGCACGGGAGACCGCGATCAGGTTTCTGGGAAGCGCCGCACCGCGCGACTACTCGTCTACATCTTCTTTGTTCATCGCATCGAGTCGCTTCTGCACTGCTTCCTGTTCTTCATCAAGCCCTCAGTGAGTGCTCTGGATTAAGTTGTTCTTGGTCCAAGTGATCCCTTTTGTGATTAGATCTATTGAGAATGCATGCTGCTATGATAGTTTTGTTACATCTATGTATCTTTTGGGCTATCTAGCATCTGTAGACATGTTTTCTTTACTAGCATGTTTTGTCAATTTGCTGGCTGCTAGTAACCATGTTGTAAACGCAATATTTATCTTCATGTTCTTATTGCGTATCTTTGGAATTAAATTAATGTTATGCCATGTTAATTTTCCAACAATGAATACCAAAAACAGGATGATTAGAGAAAGAATTTCAGCAACTTGGATGAGAAGAAATATCATACTTGACTGTCAAGAAAACATTAATAATTCCATATCTACTTATCCAAAATTAATGAAACTTGAAACATAGCAAGATAAGATCCTCATGGTCATGATTCCAAAAGGAATTTCAAAACAAAATACAAATGAGAGACATATCTAGCTCAACATCCACGCTGCACAAAAACAAGAATTTTAGAAATTTATCTGTGAAGAAACCTCAATAACTCAAGTTTCTATTCATCCAAAATTGATGAAACTTGAAATATAGTAAGATAAGATCCTCAGGGTTATAATTCCAAAATAAATTTCAAAACAAAGCCCAAATGAGGGACCTATCTAGCTTAACATCAACGCTGCACAAAAACCAGAATTTCAAAAACATGACCGTGAGGAAACTTCAATAACTCAAGTTCTATCCATCCAAACTTGATAAAACTTGAACCATGGCTAAGAAATGACCTTAGGACTATCATTCCAAAAGTAATTTCAAGAATAAGCCCGAGATCTCAACCTTTCATGTAAAAGGTTCAAGCTGCACTAAAAATAATGATTTTTATCTCAAAAACATGTTGCAAGTACAACTTGAGCAAGAATAAGTTCTAATGGATCTTGCTGGGTTGGGATATGTTCTAAATGAATTCTTCAACCTCTTACGCATCCTAGATCTAATAGAAACACATCAAGTAGAAGAAGGGGAAGCAAAGCTCAAGTTGCATGAAAGAGCCTAGCAAAAATGCAAGAAATAAAATAAATTTTAGAATATAGATGAACTTGAATATTTCATTGCTTAGAGAGGGATGATTACAAAGCCCACTGTATAGTGAGCAAAGCTCAAAGGAGTATAAAGAAACAAAAAACCCTTCTCTAAGACTTGGTATGGAGACATCCCTCCACCTCTTTATTTATAGCACACTAAGATCAACCTCCACCCTTAGATGACCTTATTGGTCCTCAAAGTACCTCATCAAGGGTTGAGATTCACTCTCTCACTCATACATGGGCTAACCTGTAACGCAACAACATAACAGGTTTTAACCATACACTTGCATGCTTCTCAAAGCGCCACTTAAGTTCAAGATCCGATAACCCTTTAACATTAACTTAATCTCTACTCCACCGGCGAACCTTTGATCAAACGATCCTCCTTCGCTTGAGTAGGACTTGAGTTAGCATCTCATCCATCCACTTGTCATCCTAGCGTTTGAAGCAACTTCCCAACCTTAGTTATCTTTTGGTGTCACTTTGACTGTCTAGACCTCAACTCTCCTAGCCTAACTCCGGTCTCCTCCGCCTCACCATAACCTAGCTCCAAAGTACTGCAACCATCTTAGACAAGCAACACATCACATAACATTGCTCAACATAATATACAACATTTAATCAACGACAGCAACCCAAAATTGCAAATTCAGTTTTTCAAGCCCAAAACAAACACACAAATCAACACAAGCCTAAAAAATATCAAATATTGATCACACATCCATGGATTGACCTCCACATGGTCTTACAAGGATTTTTCATTTTGAGGGCTCGTGGAATCGATTACCTACTGATGTCTTTTATTGCAACATCACATATTTTGGATGATTTATTTACAACCCAAATATATATTTATTTTACATTTCCAAAGCAAAAAACCAAACAAATAACCTTGCCACACCTAGCTAGTGAAAGCATCTAAGCCCCTAATTTTCGTTGGTTCTGGTAATTAATGGCAATCGCGATTAAATGACTAATATTTTCTTTGAGAATGATTGAAAATAGGTTGGTCCTAGACATGGAACACGATGAAGCATGAAAATGAAGTGAAAGAAGATCAATGCGTCAAGCTAAAGAGCAAAGGTATAAAATTAAGGACCTGTTCATATCTTTTACCGATCTCGGTGTGTTGGAGAAAGATTGGATTACTAGATTAGGTGCCGTACTATTAAAAGGGACTCTTAATTAGTAGCTTGATGTGAATTTAGTGAAAATGGCTCAATCAATGCTCATACAAATGGTTATTTTCTCTTGTCATAAAAGGAAAATTGAAAATTCTTTTTCACTCATCAATGGCCAGCACTATCGCCCATGTGGGTGCGATACTGTCACATTGGCCGGCAGTACCGGCCTTAGGGCCGATAGTTATTTTACAGAACGGGGTGTTTTTAAGGTTTGCCCGACCGGCACTACCACTCCCATGGGGGCGGTACTGACGAATACTCATACCAGGGGTACCCCAACGGCCCAGAATGGCAAACAGACCGCGTTGAGCCTAGCTCCGACCAAGGGACCCGCGAGGCCACAAAGAGACGCTCGTCCCCGACCAGAGCGGGGCGAGCAATCCCGACCAAGTGGGACGCCGACCACAAATCACAGGTCGGGCACTCCGAGCCCGACCAAGCTAAGGCAACCTACACCAAGGGCCAGGTGTCGGGCCTCCACCGACTATTGGCCACGGCCCCACAGACAGGATCGTTCGAAGTGACCGTGCGGGGCAGGTGGCCCCTTCCCAAGGCAGCACCAGGGTTTCCGAAGTCAAAACTCCAGTCACATCGTCCAGTCACACGAAGTATGGGGACGCACTCTCTCCCGAGGCAGCGCCAGGGCTACGCTTCGCAACATCAGCACCTGACAGGTTCCCAGAGGGCAGGTGCGCTGCTTCCCAAGGAAACGACGAACTGCTCTGCTCAGCAAGCCTACCAAACCCGGTGTGGATGAGGCCGGACGATGACCAATCGCCAAGACGAAGGACTAGAGCTCCTAGTCTAGGTTTCTCCTTCCTTCCTTCTCCCAATTCTCGATGTAACCTGCCCCTCCCGCCTATATAAAGGGGAAGGGTCCTCCGGGAAAAGGGGGGAGATAGATATACGTATACGAGAACACGCACACACGAACAGTGCAGATCCTCCTCTCGTTAAGTCTTTACGAGCGGGCAGTGAACGCTCTCGTGTTAAAATCCTCAGCCCTCCCTTGTAAGCGTAGTGCAGACGACTGTATCCAAGGCAATACAACACTACCACACGAACTGGAGTAGGGACATTCGGCCCGAACCAGTATACATCTTGGGCTTTCGAGTCTAACCATTCAGGGAGAGGGAACACGCGGCCCCTTCCGACTTACAAATTTACTTGCCGGTGCTCGAAACGCCGACAGTTGGCGCGCCAGGTAGGGGCCTTCGCGCGTCTTCATCAACATCTCCGGACTCCCGCTTGTCTCCTTGATGGCATTCTTCACCCGCGACGGCATATTTGTGTCGAGGAGCCAGATCCGCTTCGGCTCCCTCGACTTCATCGCCACTCCGGCGGGAGAGCTCGCGCTCATTCCCGCCACCTCTGGAGACCAGGTGTCCGCTAGGAGCCTGGACTCCGCCTCCAGCGACTTCGCCAGCCTCCGGCTTGGAGCCTCCCTACAGGCCCCAAGGACGGAGTTCAAGAAGCGCCTCGCCGCCTCTGGCGGCGGTACCCGTGAGCCCGGGCAGATGACTACATCACCTCCCGCAGGCTCACAACTCGTGGCAATGGTCGGCTATATGCCGGCCTCTGTCCATGACTTGCTGGAAGATTCTTCTAGCCACGACTCCAGCTCCGACATGGAGCACACTACCCGCAGACGGCACTCCCACGAGTGCAACACGCCCCATTAACCACAATCACAAACTCAAAGTGGAGGAACAGGACTTACCGCCCGCAGAGCTCGCCAGGTCGCGAAGATCGGCCACGGTTTTGGCGATTCCTCGAAAGCGGCGTCGCGCTTCGCGCACGTGCCGGCCTCGGCGCCTCCTGAACTTGGTCCAACTCTCCCCGAAGGCAGGTCGCCTCCGACTGAGCGGCCGCCTCCGCGGTCACGGCGGTGTCTTTGGCGTTACTCGCCCCCGCCAAGAGGGTCTCAAGCTCCGCCACCCGCGCTGCCAAGGACTGGCTCGCCTGGCGCTCGTCGAGCAGGGCTTGGGCGGACCGAGCCAGCTCCTGGCAGACCTCCTCCGCTGCCTTCTGCTCGCGGCCCAAAGCCTCCCGAGCGTCGTGCAGCTCGGGGCGCAGCCGGTCGCGCTCTTCCACAGCGGCTAACCTTCGGCCGTGCAGACCCCTGATGAACTGCGACTTCTCATCCGAGCGGGCACGCAAGCGCTGCAAGGCACAACACTCCGTTAGCCCGTGACGAATCCGTCGAAAGCTAAAAAAGACGAGTTCTGCCGACCTACCAGGCTAACTGGAAGAATTTCATCGGTAACCGCGCCCAGCACTCCGTTGGAGCACTCGAGAGCGAAAGCCAGATCCTCTTGGATCCGCTTCGTCTCGGCCACGATGCGCTTGACGCCCTCCCAGAAGGCGCCCCACTCGAAGCTCTCCACCGGGTCGTCCAACGAGATGGTCGGCCCGCCGGTCTGACCGTCCCCCGACCGAGCCAACGTGACCGGGGGCGGCCGAACAGAGATGTCTGGGCCGGCCTCAGTGGCTTGCGCCTGAGGAAGGTCACCCGGCACTTCCCCCTGCGGCTCCGGTGGGACTAGCTCCGACCCTTGGGCCGCCCCCTCCAGCTGGTTCCCGGGCGGCGGCGTTACCATCGCTCCTGGAAGCCGGACCGCATCCGCTGGCGGGCTCCCCGACGGCGGCGGCGGCAGCTCCACTCGACCCTCCTCGGCCGAGGAGGGGAGACCTGGCTTGCCAGGGACGGTCGGAACCGCTTTGCTCTCCGTCCCGGCTGCCGGCCCGGAGACCGCCGCCTGCTCCGTTGGCAACTCCGACGCTGCCGCCACCGATGCTTCGACCCCAACCAGACCGGCCGGCGTCTCCTCGACCCGTGCTCCATCGGTCTCCGTCGATCGCGCCAGCGCTAGGCTCGGGGTTGCAGTCGCGACCGCCCCTGCGTAAACACTGCGCACCACAAGCGATCAGTGATCGCTCGGACTACCCTACTACCGCAAGGCCCAAAGAAAGGAGGAAGCACTTACTGCGCCGATCGGACGCGCAGCAGCCGCGCCCTTTTCGTCGGCCCCCCTTGCGGGGGCGAATCGGCCCTCCGCTTCCCCGAGGATGATTCCACCAGGGACATCTCCGCTCGGGGCAAGGCGACAGTAGCACCCGCGCGCTCGCCCCCGTCGGACCCGCGCCCGGGTCGCCACCGGTCGGCGAGTCGGACAAGTACCCGCGGTACGGGTGCTCGTCCTGGCCTCCACTACTGTCGGTGGAAGTCGACCCAGCAGCAGTGGTCTCGGACACTCTTCGCCGCGCGCGGCCCTCGCCGCACGCTCCTCCTCCATTTTTCTCCTCTTCTCCTCCTTACGCTTCTTGCGCGCAGCCTCGATCTGCGCGGACTTTGAGCGGGCCTCCGCCCTGAGCTCCTTCTCCCCCGGCAGCAGCGCCCGGGAGACCATCCCGGCAAGCCCCTGGGGAACGCGGAGACTTTAATCAGACGGATCGCCGAAAGCTGAGGGGGAAGCAACAAAGAAAAAGGAGGAAAAGGCTACATTCGGATTACCAGGTTTGGCGGGTTCCGGGCCGAAAACGGCTCAGGGTGGTCGCCCACCGCCTCAGTTGCACCTCCGCCCATAACGGCGGATACCCGCGCCTCGACCTCTGACGGAGGGAGTTCTTCCTCCACCATCCTCGCCGGGTCGGATGGCCCCTCGAACCAAAACATGGGGAGCGGCCGATCCATAAGCGGTTGCACGCACATCTTCACGAATGCGCGCACAACGACATCGCTAGTCAGACCCCGCTTCTTCTGAGCCTTGATCTGGTCGATTATCACCTCCACCCGCCTCCTTCCCTTCCGGTCGGCACCCCATTCCCACTCGGACCTTGCCTTGGGGAGTCGGCTGGTGAAGACCGGCGCGTTGTCCCCCAAGTTCTTGACATAGAGCCACTCGGAGTGCCACCCCCGGTTGGACGACGGCAGCTTTACGTCGATATAATCCGTTCGCGCCCGGCGCACTGAGAGCCACACCCCAATAGGCGCCGGTGCGTCAGGGCTTGTCCTTCCTCGGTAGGGTGGAAGAAGTGCCTCCAACGCCCAATAGGGCTCAATCCCGAAAAGCCTCGCGAGCGTGATGAAGATGGCGATGTGGAGGACCCCGTTAGGGTTAAGCTGGTGTATCTCCGCCTTGTAGTGGTGCAGGAGCCCGCGCACGAACGGGTGCAGCGGGAGCCCGAACCCGTGCTCGTAAAACGAGGCGGGCACGACGACCTCGCCGTCCCCCGGCGCGGGGATAGCGGCCCCTGACGGCGCCCTCCAGCCCGAGATGGCCTGCGGGGGTAGGAACCCCTTCTTCACCAGCCCGAGCGCGCGGTTGGTCTGGATGGAGCACGCTGGCCACGACATTTCCAAAGAAACGGCGAAAAGGTGAGAAAAGGGGAGGTTGGAGGTTCTCTCTCCTCTGGTTCTTGCTGTCTCTTTTCTTGTCTCAGGCAAGCGCGAGAAAGTTAAGAAAGCAAAGGCGAGAGGCTTGCACGAACGCCCCCGCACCCTATTTATAGAAGCCGAGCGGACGCCTAACCAAATGGGCGCCAGCCGAACAGACGCCTCCTCGTCTGCCGCGTCAGGCACCCGGTAACGCCCAGTTCCCAATTCCTCTCTGCATCTATGCCCGACAGGACCGCAGGAACCGTAAAGACACCGCCTTGGGCCGCACGTCCCAAGGAAACGACGAACTGCTCTGCTCAGCAAGCCTACCAAACCCGGTATGGACGAGGCCGGACGATGACCAATCGCCAAGACGAAGGACTAGAGCTCCTAGTCTAGGTTTCTCCTTCCTTCCTTCTCCCAATTCTCGATGTAACCTGCCCCTCCCGCCTATATAAAGGGGGGCAGGGTCCTCCGGGAAAAAGCGGGAGATAGATATACATATACGAGAACACGCACACACGAACAGGGACAGATCCTCCTCTCGTTAAGTCTTTACGAGCGGGCAGTGAACGCTCTCGTGTTAAAATCCTCAGCCCTCCCTTGTAAGCGTAGTGCAGACGACTGCATCCAAGGCAATACAACACTACCACACGAACTGGAGTAGGAATATTCGGCCCGAACCAGTATACATCTTGGGCTTTCGAGTCTAACCATTCAGAGAGAGGGAACACGCGGCCCCTTCCGACTTACAAATTTACTTGCCGGTGCTCGAAACGCCGACAGGTACTGTCGGTCGGCCGGCACTACCGGCCTCACATGGGTGGTAGTGCCGACCCACTGTAGCAACGGCTAGTCTGTCAGTGCATTTAATGCTACAGTTGATCGTTGGACCTAAGGCTGGCACAATCAGCCCCAGATGGGCGGTAGTGCTGACCTCCCTGAATTTTTTAGGGGTTTGGTAGCAACGGCTAGAATTATTGTTGAGGGCTATAAATACACCCGCATATGCAACATAGAGCAACTATTGGACACTTATTGCATATTCTTGGGCCTTTGCTTGCTTCTCTTCTACTCTAGTGCATTCAATTCTCATTTGGTGAGTAGTTGAGAGAGAAATCAAGTGTGAGCATTAAATTGAGCCATTTAGACACTTGATACACCTCAAGCGATCGTCAAAATGTATTACTCTTGGAGGTTACCACCTCCTCGATGGCTTGGAGGCGAAGGAACCGGTGACTTTCTCAAAGGAGCTTGTGAGAAAGCCCGGTTGATTGTGAAGGTTGGAGTTCGCCTACCCGGAGCGGGGAAGAACTACCAAGTGATCAAGGGAGGCTCAATTGTGAATTGGAGCCAGCTTTAAGTTGACCAAGCTACCTCAACGTGGATTAAGGGACCGACAAATCTTCGAGACCACGGGATAAATTCTTGTGTTACTTTCTCTCTTGTGGTTTGAATTTCTTGTTCTTGCTTGCAATTTACTTTCCTAGCAACTTTAGTGTATTGATTTTGTGCTTAGGATTGTATTCTTACTTAGACTTAGGTTGTTGGTGCACTTAGTGAAACCTAGAGAATTTAGGTTCTAATTGTCAAATTACAATTATTGCTTAGACAACTCATTTATTGCAATTAAACCCAAAGAATTTTAAAAACCTCCTATTCACCCCCTCTAATCGGTTATCCTTGATCCTACAGCTAGGGGGTGCAATCGACTCGGATTCGGTCAGATATCGCTCTTTCTGTATCCTAAACCATATTTTTTGTCGAACTTGGAGTTAGATACGAATAGTGCCAGATACGAATACGGTGTAATAATACCAGTCACGAATTTGAAGCGAATATGAAGCGGAATCGATATGATACCGAATTATCGCAAAAATAGATACTGCATATAGCATACATATAATAATGATTAATCAATCATATGAGTTCAACATGCAACACAATTATCGCAATTTTTACAAGTCATTTTATCATGTAGTCCAATAAAGTTGCATAAGTATCAAATATTACTTTATATTTTGCAAAAAAATACTAGGTATTTACGTAGGCAAGTAGAAACATATTTTTGCATGTCAAGCTCTGATGTCGACGTGTAACGTACAAGAATTTTGTCTTTAAAAATAATAAAAATATTATTAGCTTTTGTGAATTTCTAGAGAATAATTCAATTTTCTAATAATTATTTCTGATTTTTTGGTATTTTCTATGAATTTTCTAGATTTTATAAAGGCTTTTCCTGTTTTCAAGAATAAAAAGTAATTTCTGTGTAAAAATAAAACCAAATTTTATTTGGAAATAATTTTATTAAATTCAAAATGCCTGAAGGAATTTCTATGAATTTTTCCCAAATTTGTGAACTCTATTTGCTATTTTCTAAAAAGCCTTTCCAGATTTTAGCAATTATATAAAAAATATATTATTATATTGGAAATAATTTTAAGTAAGTTCAAAATGCTTTATTTGAATTCGCTGGAATTTTATAGAATTTTTGGGGCTATTCTAATATTTCTGTATATTAAAAAGAATTTTTAGTATTTTAAAACTATTTTCTGCATAAAAATAACAATATTATATTTTTGTTTGGGCTATTTAGTTGGGCCCAATTGAGGTTGCTAGAATATAGGCTGTGAATATCTGAATAAATTTATCCGGAATTATCTAAGAATATAATCATAATACTCTCATCCGACGGATAGTAATCTCCCGAATCGATATCGAATCTGAAACCAACTATTTGAAACTAATGCCGAATCTGACAACTACCCGACAATGACTATCCGAATTCAATTCGAACAGATCTAGTCGGTCGGTCGATCAACATCTATCCGATCCGATTGCACCCTTACACCTAGCTATAGCCCAGATGAGCTAGTTTATCGTAGCTTAGCTGGGCAAAGCTATCTAAGGATCCAAACATACTTAAGTTAACCCAAATTAAATAGGGGCAATTCCTTATCTGCCACAGAAAGTTAACCTTGTCCCTTATATGATACTCATTGTATCACTAATATGTAGGATCTGATCCCATATATCAGTGACATATTCATGAATTTCCCCTAAATTCCAGTGGCATATGAGGAATTAATTCAATTAAATACAGAAGCATAATCGCAGCATAGCTAAGGACTTACAGTCCACGGTGAAGATTAGCATTATTTCATGCCAAATGATCGAGCGTGTGCCTAAGCAGCCAAAGTTACCCCCAAACACCACAATCAACCTCTTCAGCTAAGCTAACCTCCAAAGATCGAAAGCTATGCAATGCCAAAGAAGGCTCCAATGAAGTTGTCAATCGGAGGAGCAAAGGAGATAATAGAGAGGATGGGTCCAATCAAGATCTCATGTGGTTAAAGCTTGTGAATGCCATAGTGCAGAGCCACATGCCTGTGTTAAATACAGTAGGATCAGCATTCGCCTTTGTTAGGGATCCTTGTGCTGCACTACTACTCTAATTGCTGCATTCATGGACACACACGGCTTAGGATTCACTAAGGGTTTTAAGTTGATGGTACAGTACAGTACTTGTGGGGCAGAGAGAGAAAGAAAGGAGCAAATTGATCTTCAGCAAACATCAACTCAGGCCGTGCATAAAGAGAGAGAGAGAGAGACAGAGCTGCTAGGGCATGTATGCATGCTGCATCTTGTCTTCCTAATCAAGTCTTGTACTCTTGTTTCTATTTGATCAGTGAAAAGACTGGAGTTGCATGGAGAAAAGGGTGATAGAGCATCTAGGATGCATGTGAGAAATCTTTTGCTCCTGGCTATATTGTTTATAACTAGTACTAACAATTCTTAGGGAACAAGATGCAGTTTTAAACAATGAGCTGTTACTACATGGTTTCTAATCTCTTATGTTGATGACATGGTATTTATTGATTTTTAGTTGAATTAGAGTTTAACCCGGCAAAGGATGGTGCCTTTTGCCACCTATGTTCAGTGCTAGAGTGCATACTAAAATGGCTACATGTTAATAGGGAGCTCAATTTGCTGCAACAAAGACAAACACAGCATGATCAGGCATATCTTGCATCAAAGGTAGCATGGAAGATATGTTGAGCACCAAAGTATGGCAGAAAGCAGGAAATATCATCTTATGATGCTATCTTCTCTCCCTGCTTGTGCCCACGGATCTGCTTGCACATAGAGCACTGCTCCTGGGTTTGAGTGGTTCATTTAGAAAAGTTTATTTTATAGAGTCATGGACAACTGGGCCCCAGCATCAGGTGCGATTTAACCGGGCCCACTTGTCGGTCTACTGTTTATGGCAACTCCTAAGAAAACATTGTGCTAAGAGCAAAACCACAAGGCATAGCACAAACCACAAAAGCAAGGAGACCACCACAGCTTACCTCCTCAAAAGAATTGCCAACCACTTGTTAGAATGAGTGGACTTTTGCTATGCTTGGCTTCTTTTCTCTTCTCTGCAAGTGTTCTTCTTTTGTGCCTGCCTTGGATGCAAAAGTCCTAAATTGTGCATGGATCACCCTATCTTGTGGTCCCATGCACACCTCTCTATGCCAGTGGGCCCATTTATTTTGCACCTTTTCTGGGGAGGCATAGGATATGGACAACATGGTAAGTGGTATGGTCAACACCAAATAAATTCCTTTCTACAGAAAGAATGAACTGGTTGGCTAGCTAACCAACCATGAAGGCGCGCACAGTCTATTCTATGCAATGCATTGATCATAGTAATTCACACATTCACACTAATTTGGAGTGTGAAGTATGATCTCCCTCCAAATTTCAGAGTAGTTCTCAGTTCTCACATCTCATATATTTCTAGTTAGCCTATTGACATTTTTTTTTCTGCGACTAAAGTCGGAATTCCTGAAAAGATACAAGACTTGATTGGAGAAAATTGAGGACATAAAATCGTATTTGGAGATAGATTTGAGGTATGGAATATCTGAATATAGAGAACAATAGTTAGCAGCTTATAATTCAGAGGCATGCATTGATGATTCAAGAGAATATATAGCACACATTTGATAATCATCAAAACAACAAATTCCACCACCAAGATTGGATCTCAGCTTAACTGTGCGTTGGACAATCCCAATCATAAATCTTCTCACCAAATATCCATATGTACAATAGTCAAACATTCCCCAAACACATCCCTTTCTCCTACAATGGTGGGGTAGCAATATAGTGGGCATATATCCCTTTCTCCAGACATGAGAAAAGCAAAAGGAAAAAATAATAATACTTGTTAAAGTGCTAAACCATCACTTTTTTAATTCTTTGGACTTAACTAATTGACCATTTGATGTCAAGTTTCTCCCTAACAAACTATCATTGTTCCTCTGCTTATCTTTGCATCAACAAAATCATCAGAGAGAGAGAGTACTAAACCCATTAGCCATGAATAATTTAATATAAAAAAACACAATGCAACACACATAGAAGAAATAAGGGGAGAGAGAAAACCAGGCAGCTAGGGTTTTAAATACAAACGACTAGTACATGCCCATACTTCCCTAGTGCCATAATATAATCACATGAACATTTCCCGCCCAAAATCCGGACACCACGTTCCTATACTTGCATACATCAATTCATGTACCTTTTTCCAAAACAAATATTCTTTGACCAATGCAGGCAACTGTCTATATCTTCTCCAAATCTTTTATCCAATTACTCAACCAATTTCATATCGAAACAACAAACAAATGCAACATGATAATTCACACACAAAAAAATACATGCAAAAAAAAAATCCTTCCTTTTTGGATCAGTTGCACCTGTTCTTCCTTCCTTTCTTGCTGCCTCAGAGAGAGAGGTTGTTGCACTTAACCAGAGACCTCGTCCTCACTACCTTTTGGCTATGTTTAGTAGGGAATCGGAAAATAATAGCTAGAATTACACTTCTCCCCCATCTTTTCTTGGGCAATCCCCAGCTCAAGACCAGCACAAGAATTAAAGCAAAAGGGAAGGACAGATTGAGCCAAGAAAAAGCACCAATTAAAGGCAGAAGCAGCAAGGCAAGGTTGGCCTTGATGGTGGTGCTAGCAATCTATCTTTAGGAGGAGGAGCTGTTTGCATTCGTTGCTCGTGCACAGGCAAAGAAAACAGGGGAGGAGGGAGGAGGGAGGTGGGAGGAGCCAATACAGAGGAGCCCTCCCCTGTTTCTTGGCTGGTGGTGTCCAGGGAGGAGGGGGTTGGGCCGCCGCGCCGGCGTCGGCGGCGGGGGCAGGGCCATGGGGTGCGCGGCGTCGAAGGGAGCGGCGACGGCGTCGCCGGCGTACGATGTGTCGTCGTCGTCGTACAACGTGTCCGGGAGCGCGTCGGCGGTGGCGTCGTCGGCGGAGCTGGTGCTGGCGCCGGGGTCGGCGTCGATATGGAGCCGGCCGGTGCGGCTGGAGGCGCTCGAGCTCGGCGGGGACGGCGAGGGGCGGGAGGAGGACGGGGGGTGCGGCGGGAAGGCGGGGCCTGTCGTGCGCGGCAATTCGGCCGCCGGCGCCCGGCTGGGGAACCTGCACCGGTACATCGAGGGGGAGCAGGTCGCCGCCGGGTGGCCGGCGTGGCTGAGCACCGTTGCAGCCGAGGCCGTGCAAGGGTGGGTCCCCCTCAAGGCCGAGAACTTCGAGAAGCTCGAGAAGGCAAGCACGCGCCATGAGCGCGCCAAGCAAGCTCTTTTTAATTTTCCTCTTCTCTCAATTAGATTCCACGGATCACAAGCTCGCAACTAAGCTAATCAATGGCGGCGCGGCGGCGGACATGCAGATCGGGCAGGGGACGTACAGCAGCGTGTTCCGGGCGCGGAACCTGGAGACGGGGCAGCTGGTGGCGCTGAAGAAGGTGCGGTTCGACAGCGTGGAGCCGGAGAGCGTGCGGTTCATGGCGCGGGAGATCCAGATCCTCCGGCGGCTGCAGCGCCACCCCAACGTCGTCGGCCTCGAGGGCCTCATCACCTCCCGCTCCTCCTGCAACATCTACCTCGTCTTCGAGTACATGGACCACGACCTCGCCGGCCTCGCCTCCGCCCCCGACGTCACCTTCTCCGAACCGCAGGTACACCCACCTACCTAACCATACCAGCACAAGATTATTACTCCATCAACTTTGTCAGGATCGCAATCCGTGTCGTAGAATCTTACCATACTACTATCCTCTGATCCCGCGCGGCCAGGCCACGCAGGATCATGATCAAGTGGCCTTATAATCTCTAGTGTCACGATTTCCGAGGCACGGCGATCGATCGCGATACTGACAACCTTGATGCATAACTAGATGCGTAATGCATGATGATCATTGCACTAGTTGAGCAGCTGGCACTGTGTGATCAGGCTGTGTGTCTGTGTGGGTGCAGATCAAGTGCTACATGAGGCAGCTGCTGCTGGGGCTGGAGCACTGCCACGCGCGGGGGGTGATGCACCGGGACATCAAGTGCGCCAACCTGCTGGTGAGCAACGTCGGCGAGCTCAAGGTGGCCGACTTCGGCCTCGCCAACCTCTTCTCGCCGTCGTCGGCGCCGCTCACCAGCCGCGTCGTCACGCTCTGGTACCGCCCGCCGGAGCTCCTCCTGGGCGCCACCGCCTACGAGCCCTCCGTCGACCTCTGGAGCGCCGGCTGCGTCTTCGCCGAGATGCACGCCCGCCGGCCCATCCTCCAGGGCCGCACCGAGGTCGAGCAGATCCACAAGATCTTCAAGCTCTGCGGCTCGCCCCCCGACGACTACTGGCGCCGCGCTAGGATGTCCCACGCCGCCGTCTTCCGCCCGCAGCACCCCTACGAGAATCGCCTAAGGGACACCTTCAGGTCCATGCCGGACACCGCCTTCCGCCTCCTCTCCACCCTCCTCTCCGTCGAGCCCGCCGCCCGCGGCACCGCCTCCTCCGCCCTCGTCTCCGAGGTACCAAATCAACCAACCCCTCTTCTTCCATTCTTGGCTTCACGCCATTGCCTCTTTCTGTGTCTGAATCTTTTCTTGCTGCTGCTATGATCAGTACTTCAGGACGCAGCCGTACGCCTGCGAGCCGTCAAGCCTGCCCAAGTACGCGCCCAACAAGGAGATGGATGCCAAATTTCGAGAAGATTCTAGAAGGTGATCAGATTTTGGCTCCCATTTTTGTCCTCAGTTTTCATCATCTCGTTGAGCACAACCAATGCAACTTCTTGGGACTTTCAGGAGGAACAATGGCAGGAACCACGGCGGCGGCGAGGCGGCGAAGCGGCTGTCGAGGGCGCACAAGAGCTTGCAGGACACGAGCGTGGCCAACCAGAGGCACGGCCACGTCCACGCTGAGGAATCGCTCCCCCGAGCCGACGGCGCGGCGAGGAAGGACGGCGGCGAGGCGAGGCTGTTCGTCGACCTGCAGCCCGTGCCGGTGATCAGCAAGCGCCGTGACACCGACGCGCCGCCGTGCACCAGGCAGATGTCCCGCAGCTACCAGGAGGCGCCCCGGCTCGCCGATCACCTCCCCCTCTCCGGCCCGGTGCAACTTACGGCCTCCACTGGCTTCGCCTGGGCCAAGAAGCCCAGACCGGACGCCGCGAAGACGACGACGGCGACGAAGCGGAGCAGCTCCAAGGGGCCAAGAACCAACAACAATGGAAGTGATCCTGCAAGGACAGCAGCTACTGCTACCACCACAGCCACTTCATACGAGGTGGAGAAGCAGGAGATGATCAAGCAGTGGGCGCAGGTCGCGGAGGCGTTCAGCACTTCTGAAGCTCACAGCAACAGGTTCATCAGGGAGTCAGTGGACGTCAAGCAGCTCAAGAGCGGCAAGGTCTCACCACTCACAATTTCCACCACACAGAAGAATGCATTTCATATTATATATGGCCTATTTGAAACACGGGAATTTTTCCCGTTTTGAACTGAACCGTTTCCCGTGAAATTCCAGAGTTTTGAATAACTACATTGCATTGCAGTGTAGTGTTTTTGTTTCACATCAGTATCACACTGACGATTTCCGTCGTTTGGAACTGGAATTTCAGAAGCACAAGGGCAAGGGGGAGAGGGCGGAATTCTCGGGGCCATTGCTGTCGCAGTCGCGGCGCGTCGACGAGCTCCTGCAGAACCACGAGCAGCAGATCAGGCGAGCCGGCCGCCGGTCGTGGTTCCACAAAGGTGATCATACGATACGACCCTTGCTGATGCATACTGCAGGTAATTTCCTGAAACTGCCATGGCTGACAGTTGCCAATGCATTGTCCTTCTTGACAGGCAGCAAAAGGGAGCAGCATTGAGAGGAGACATGGCATGATCACACAGCAGCTGAAGAACACCATCGAATGTACTTAATTACCACAAGAAAAAAAAAAGATGTTGCAAGCAATCAAAGGGGAAAGGAAGCCATGGGTTCTCCTGGTGAGCAGTTGCTTATTAGAACTGGACAGCCTGATGCCGTCAGGTGGAAACTGTTGTCTGGTGTTGTCAGTACATCTGTTGATGCAACCAAATCTGGCTCTGCCTGAACAAACACTGTTTTCGTGCAACTTTATTGTGCTCACATTCTGAAGATGGATTCATGGATGGCTCCACGGTGGTGATTGTTGCAAATAATGCACACAAACGTAGGAATGAGAGACACATATTTTATGTGAAAAACCTTTTTAGAAAAAACCACGGACATACAATGACTATATCATTATATGAGGAGATATTTACAAAAAGCTCTTGCTTCTTTCTTTTTCTCAAACTCTATCAAATGGATTATATGGTCATTATTTAAAGTGGTACATAAAGGACTCTCCATGTAGAAGTAAAACTCTGACTTGGAGGAGGAAATGAATCCGTATCACACTCAAACTCAATAATCTATACCTTGAGACAAATTCCTGTTGTAGCCAAAATAAAACGTGATCTCCTCGAAATACATCAGCATGAATAATCATGAGTACATCTTGCTAACTTTAATATCACCTTGAGTAATGACACATCAAATGTAATGATATCTGACATCAATATGCTTTGTTCTTTCATAGAATGTATGATTCTTTATAAGACAAATAACACTCTGACTATCACATAATATTTTAGTGTAAGACGTACTTTCATAAAACTCAGTAAACAAACATCTCAGCAAAATAGCTTCTTTGCAAGCTTCAAAAATAGCTATATACTTAGTTTTTGTAGTAGACAATACAATGGTAACTTGTAGATTTGCCTTCCAGCTAATGTCATATCCTCCGACGGTGATTTCATAACCAGTTAGAGATCTTATCTTATCCAAATCTCTAGTAAAATCTGGATACATGTAACCAACTAGTCCATCTCTAGTTTTCTAAAACTGTAAACAAGCATTAGAAGTGCCTCACAAATATCTGAAGATCCACTGAATTGCTTTCCATGCTCTTTTATAAGATTTGCTATGTATCGACTGACAACACTCAATAATTGAGATAAGTCAAGGTAAGAACATACCATGGTATACATAAGTGAATCAACTGCACTATTATATGGAACTCTAGATATGTACTCAACTTCATCATCTAATTGTAGACATGACGTTGAAGAAAGTATGATATGTATAGCTAATAGAGTACTCACTGGTTTAGCCTTATGCATATTAAAACTACGAATGACTTTATCAATTTACCCTTTCTACCTTAGGTATAATTTTTCAAATCATCTATCGCTGCAATTTCTATACCAAGAATCTTTTTCGCTATATTGAGATCCTTCATCTCAAATTCACTGCTTAGTTGTGCCTTCAACTTTGAAATTCTGGCCTTGTCTTTTGCACAAATCAATATATCATCAACATATATGAGCAAATAAATAGTTGAGCCATTAACAATCTTTAAATAGATACATCTATCATAATCAGATCTTTTGAAATTTTCAGAGATCATAAAGGAGTCAAATCTCATGTACCACTGTCTGAGTGATTGTTTCAAACCATAAAGAGATTTATTCAACTTGTAAGCAAAATTCTCCTTTTCTGTAACAACAAAACCTTTCGGCTGCTCAATATAAATAGCTTCTGCCAGTTCGCCATGTAAAAGCACAGTTTTCACGTCCAATTAAAAGCACAATTTTCACGTCCAATTGCTTAAGGTCATAATCATGCATAGCCACAATGCTGAGTAAAGTACGAATAGGACTATGCTTTACAATTAGGGAAAAAACATACGTGAAATCGATATCTAGAATTTGGTTGTCCTTTTGCATTGGCCTTGCCTTGTACCTAACATCTTAGGTTGGTGAAATACATTCCTTCTTAAAGATCTATTTGCAGTGAATAGCTTTCTTCTCAATTGGCAACTTTATTAGCTCCTAAGTGACATTCTTCTCAACCGATTGCATCTCATCTTAATGATAATCATCTATCTTTCTAAATCACCAAAAGAGATAACGTTTGAATAAGTTGAAAGTTATGAACTACCTTCAATTTCTTTTGCCACATTCAAACAATAAGCCACAATGTTGACTTCTTGAATCAATCTCTTAGGAGCTTGAATATTCCTATTAGGTTTGTTGGGCTACAATGAAACATTATGTCAGGTGCACAATAACAAGAACATCATATATGTTTTCCTTTTCGAATTCTATGTAGATCTTGAATCAATAACATGCTCCACTTGCACGCTTGGTTTTTGTGGCTTCTCAACGGGAACATCACTAGATTGTTTATCATATAACATAACAGATTCATCAAAGGTAACATTTCTGCTAATAACCACATTTCTAATTTCAGGATTCCATAATTTATAACCTTTCACACCAAGCTTATGACCAAACTAAATGCACTTAACGGCTCTACGCTCCAATTTACCATTATTAACATGAGCATAAGCAGGACAAGCAAATATTTTTAAATTTAAATAATCTACTTGAGAGCCAGACCATACCTTAATTAGTGTTTCCTTACCAATTACTAGGTTATGTGACCAATTGATCAAATAATAAGTAGTGAAAGCGGCTTCAACCCAATAACTCTTAGATAAACTAGAGTTAGATAACATGCAACGTACCTTCTCCATGATGGTTTTGTTCAAACGTTTAGCCACACTATTTTGTTGAGGAGTACTAGAGATAGTGTAATGTCTCACAATGCCTCTGATCTGTATAAAGCTTTAAATTTTCTAGAACAAAACTCTAAGCCATTGTCAGTTCGTAGCTTTTTTACATGCTTGCCAGTTTGTTTCTCAATCATAATCTTTTACTCCTTGAATGTCTTGAATATATCCAATTTTTTCTTTATGAAATAAGCCCAAACTCTTTTTGAGTAACCATCAATGATGGTCAATATGTAGCTAGCACCTCCAAGGACAGAATGCAGGACTCTCTACAAATCAAAGTGAACATAATACAATATGTATTTTGTAGAGTGGGTTGTAGTGCTAAATTTCACCCTCTTTTACTTGCTGAAGGCACAATGTTCATAAAACTTCAACTTGTCAATGCTTTGACCACAAGGAATCCTTTTTTGCATACCTCCATTATGCTAACTTCACTTATATACCTAAGACACATATGCCAAAGTTTAGTGGCATCAGAATTGGATGATTTGTTTGAGGCAACAACAGCATTACTTGAAATTATAGTGCCTCGTAGATGATATATGTTGGCATCCTTCATATCACCCTTCATCACAACAAGAGGGTCTTTGAAAACCTTCAGAACTCCACCTTTACCTGAATAATTGTACCCTTTAGTATCAAGATTACTTAGCAAGTTAAGATTTCTCTTCAAACTTGGAATGTGTCAAACATCCTACAAAGTTTTAACGGTGCCATCAAACATCTTGATTTGGATTGAACCAATGCTTGCAATCTTACATAGTGAATTATCACCCATCAACATGGATCCATTTGGCCCAGCTTTGTAGTTGATGAACCACTTACGGTTCATGCTCATGTGGAATGTACATGTAGAATCAAGAACCAACTCATCGCGGTTTCAGAATCACCGGCAAAGGCAACGAGAACATCACCATAAGAATCTTGCTTAGTAACAATGGTGACTTTATGTTTATCCTCTTGTTGATTCCTTTTGGAATTGTTATTCCTTTACTTCTTTTTCTGTAACCACCAGCACTCAGATATGTCGTGTATATCTTTCTTGCAATACTTGCACAACTTGTATCTTCCTCTAGATTTCAATCTAGCTTTGTCATTTATGCTCGAGCTTTTGCCTCTTGAATCACCGTTTGAGCTCCTCTTTTGTAGTCTACCATGGATAATCAAGTCTTATACATGTGAACTTGAATCTTCATTCGGAACCATGATTTTCATCTTTTCCTTCGCATGTAATGCTTTATGAACTTCATTAAGTGTAAGAGTATCTCGGTTATATAGAATAGTATCTCTAAACATAGAGTACGAACTAGGTAGTGGACCGCCTTCTGCCATCTTGTGCGAATAAAGCTTCTACTTCAAATGCATCTTATTGGTCAGATCTTTGATCACGCAAATCTGCTACAGTTTCAACCATAATGTGGCAGTGGTCTTCTATTTCAAAACCTCTTGCATAATATTATTTGATAGATAAAGATAAATTTGAGATAAGCCCTTACGATCTTTTCTTTGCTTTACCTCAAGGGACCATGCAACGGTATCTTGTCAATCCCCAAAAGAGTATCATTCAAATCGAGTTGTACAAGAACAACTCGAATCTTAACTTGCCATAGAGAAAATATTATGCCTCGATCTAGCAACGGAGATCATACTTTATAGTCGCCATGCGGAAGAAAATTTGAATCTACTGGTACAATTTTGTGTATACATAGAAAGAAAGTACAGACTCCTAGTAGCCTTCCTTGTGTGGATGTAGTAAGATTTCACTGATCGAATCTCCTGTGCTCTCGTACCACTTGTTACAAATAATGCACATAAAAATAGGAACCAGAGACATGAATTTATGTGGAAAATTATTTCGGGAAAAACTACAGACGCACTTGCTTCTCTCTTTTTTTTACTCTATCATATGGACTATAGGGTCATATTTAAAGGGGTACATAAAGGTCTCTCCTTGTAGGAGCAGAACTATGAGATACCCAAATTTCTGTATAGCAAGATTGTATAGAGCTGCAAATCATAATGTCTGTAGTATCCACTTGGCACCTCCATTTCTTGCCTTATTCCATCATTAGCTCAATTATTCCCTGCTAATGGCTGGAAAAGCAAATGCTGCATTCTGCTGCACTTGTTTGTGCTGATAATATTGCTGTTGTTGATAAGGGAGAGAATCTGACTTGGCTTCCTGGTTTTGTTAAAAAAAAAACCCCCTAATTTTTTAAAAAACTGGAAATTCTCAGTCTATAGAGAATTGGTTTTGGTAATACTTTGTTTGTTAGGAGTATCAAACAGACAAACAATATTTTTGTTTCAAGATTTGGGTAAAACCGGCCTTGAAAACATCTGGTTATCACAATACTGATTTTGTTAATGACAACCATGAGTCTAGGACTAGTTCACAACGGGTGGTTCAGATGAAAGTTATCTAGAAATAAATCGGTGCAGACTGATATCAACAATGTGCATAATCATAGGATATTAGAAGATTAATAACAGATAAATGAATAAATAGATTGATAAGGCGGTCTTGATAGCATTGTCAATTCCTGAATTGCAAATCAATTTCACATAAAATTTGACTCGCGAAACCAGATTGCCAAAGAACATGACTATATACGCAGGTTTTTACAGAACAACTCCGCAGCACAGGCTGCAGAGCTGTTCATCTTGCAGAGCGACGCCACCCCGCACCGCTCCTCCCTTCCATGGCCAAGAAGCAAATCAAGCTTGGAAGGGGCAGAAATCGTGAGCACCTGCCGCTGCTCTTGACTGAAACATCAGGTTTAATTAACTTAGTATGCCGGTTCACTGGTCAGTCATCGTCACAAGGCAAGAGCGTCGGTATTTGCCCATTATCGACAAAATCAACTTTGCTTAGCCTTACACTGCATAGGACATGCTCAGGAAGTTCTTCCTGCTTCTGGGCCTGCATAAAATCCTCAACATGCTCAGCTCATCAAGAAATTAGCCTGCAGCTGTAACTTAAAGAAGAATGGGAAAAGGTTGAACAAAACAAGTGTTGCTATATGCACAATCATCTTGATTAGAGAAGATTCTCCAGTTATCCAACATTTCTCTTAACATGGTCCTCGCAACATTTTTAACACGGGACATTCATTGTTTGCTATATTTAGACAAACAGTTGCTAGATAAGTTCTATATTTGGGGTCGTCATAACATTTCAAAAAGATTTGTTAAGGAAAAAACAACTGAAACTTGCTCTAAGATTCAACAAAATTTTCAGCAGTCCCAAGTGTTTACAAGATATAGTTCCAAGGCAAGAAACTCTAGCCTCTAGATCAGTTTTTATCTGTAGACTTCAGGTGTTCTTAACAATATTTGCAAATGATATAGAATTGACTAATATTGTTCTTTTGTATTGAGATGCATGAAGATTAAAGAACTCAGAATGGATAATCATGTTACCTGTATGGTTAGCCCTAGATCAATTACACCATTTTTCAATCGTTCTCGAAACGCTTCGAGCCCTTTCCTTGAGATGAAGCTAAACCGGTGCACATCAAGGTCTATCTCAAAGTAATTTGATCCCTGCATCGACCCCACATGTTATGTAAGAGTCAAGATGCAAGAAAAGAGAAACAAGACAACATCAAGAAAAGATAATTTACCACATAAAAGTTGTGCTGAGGCCGTGAAAGAACTGGCTTTTCATTATAAGCCTGCACAAGTTTCCTCTCTGCAGAACTCAGATTCATATCATCTGGGTTAACCAACCCTGCCAATATTTTCAATCTTTCTCTGTAAGGGACTGTTGAGTCTAATGGGAACCCCTTAACCTTTTCTATCTCATCGCTTATGAGTCTCTGAAAATAAACAAGAAGTAGGCAATTAAGGACATCTCAGTTTAGGAATAGTAGGCATAAGTTATCTGTGAACAAAGACAGCATCCACTGATAGAGAAGTTTACCTTGATACTCTCATGAAACTGAGGAGAAATCCCTTTCTCAAAGTTTTCATTCAATTTGAAATACAACAATAGACTAATCCCTTCCCCATCACTATCACCAAGGAACATAGCAGCAGGATATGTAGGCATCTGCGGGAAAGACATATACACATTAATAATCATTGCAACAATTAGCATGTTATAACTCAAGACAGCAAGTGCTGGTGATCATACCTGAATATTTACGATAAGTAAGGAAGGAACTTTCTCGTTTGGCTTTACAGATGGAAGCTCAATATGCTGGGCAATGTGATGTATTTTTCTTGGGGACATGAACATGTCCACACCAATTGGAGTATATGGTGAACTTCCTGGGGCAGGCGACTTCTTTTTGTCTCTGCAAGAAACTCCAAATTATACAGATCAAAACAAAGTTCATGCATTACAACAAATGACGTGCACGTGTGCAGCAACTCTTACTTGAAAAAGGTTTCCCCACGTAGCTTGAAGGTCGATGGCTCAAGAACGGACCAACAACCTTCTGATATTTTCTCACTGGCTTGAGGAACCAACAGTCCAGCTCTTGGACGAATCAAGTACCTCCTAGAAGAGCCTGTGGATAGAAATTCAAATATCAATCATGTTCTTGAATCTTACCTACATCAGTCCAATGTAAAAAAATGGTGAAACATATCAGAGCAAAACTCACATATTTCAGTAGTTTGTTCTCCATCAAAGGATTTCCTCTTGAAAGAGAGACTGACAACTGCTGACTTCTTTTGGCCCCGTGGACTTGCTACTACCAACGGTTGAACCTTATTAGCATGACGAGGCGTGCACACCGGTGTCAAACTTTTGAAGATACTTTCATGAGCTTTTTCTCCGTCTTTGAAAGACTTCAAGGTATTGCATGCCTCCTCGCCTCTTCTAAGTTTTGTCAGAATTTTTACACCCTCATTTCTTGTCTTTGCTTCCTCAACCTTTGCACTAGAGACATCAGATGTTTCCGGGCTTCCAATTTTAGGCCTCTCTGCTTCTTGAATATCTATTTGGCTTGATCTATCCATTTTGTTTGCATCTCTTTTTAGGTACTGTCCAATAGCTTGAGCAACACAGGAACCGTTAAAAATCTTCTCAAACTTTTGGATGGCATCAGCAATGCATGAAGCATCTTCACACTGCACTAATTGTGTCCCTATGGCATTCGACATGGCAGGCAAGTCTGCAAGACAATACAAAGCCTAAATATATATCATCAATTCATATGCCTATTGGGAATCAAATTTGCCGAGAGGCAATACAAACCTCCATTGACACTGCTGAAGTCTTCATCAGAATCAGACCCCAAAATACTGACCGAATCAAACCATGCTTCTTCTTGACACACAACTGGACCAACAGGGCAAACACTAGAGACTTAACTAAACTCTGTGAAATGTAAGACTTTGCATTCCTAGAATATATGCAAGTAACACGAAAATTCCAATTACCATTTCCATTTTCCGAGTCTAGCTCACTGTGATGCCATTGCAATTGTGTGAGATGGAATGTTACATTCGAACCATCAGATTTCCGCGTAGTGGCTGCAGAAGTCTCCACATGGACAACTTCTCCAGAATCGGCACAGCTCCCCACATCACTGGCGTGTGCTATAGGTGCATTGCTCAAAACCTTTCCACGGTAACGCCGATATATACAGCACAATCTCTGTGGTCTTCGCTTTTTACTTGAAGATACGCAGGCACCCATGGTGGTTGGAAGCTGAATTTATTCAGCACAAGACGATTTTTTCTTCACAGCATTTGACCAGAATGTAGAAATCAGGAAGCTGCCATAGAAATGCCAAAGAGAGAGACTTCAGAATATGGAGATTAGTTTTGTGCCCATCCTAGTCTGTGGCCTTTAGCTAAAAGTTGGTTGCTTAACTCATGCAATTACAAGAAATGCAGCTCCTTGCATCTAAAAAAGTAGTATAACAGTATCTGTTGCTGAAGTAATATTTTTTTCTTCCTTCCGAATATCTCCAGAGTACTAAATTCAGGACTTAGTGGAACTTATAACAAGGAAAAACAGCCAAATGCCTACGCTCATATGAGAACAAGATGCACAAACGTTCCTAAAAAAGAAGGATGCACAGCCGAAAAGAAACATAAAATTAGATGAAAATCCTTGCAATTTCCAACAAAGCATCGATCCCTTACCGTGCCGATTGAAGGCAGAAATAAAGCAAAAAAAAAAAGATGAACTTTTGGGTTCACTACATGGAACTTGAAATACCTGATGATAAGTTGGGCAAATAAGCCCAGGAGAGAAGTGTTGGTGGCCTACTAATCACCAACGCGCATTCCACTTCTCACGACAGTCTGCACATAAATCCATTTCTTGACCATTAAAAATCATAACATAATCACAAATGAGCAGTTGTTTTGCACATCATAGAGCTATAAGATGAATCAACAAAAATAAAATTAATAGATAAGAACGAATTTCTAGTACTCCACTTTGGAAGTCTTCAGAAACAACTAGTACTCCAGATACAAGAATAGATAAATGTGAAGATTCTGCGAAGTTTTATTGCTCCTTAACTGCTCAGCTCAACAAGTTGACTTAATGGCCACTAACAAAAATTAGTAAGCTTTCAAGAGGCAAAGAACACAGAAACCCACAATGGAAATAAAGAAGTAGAGATTAAAATAGTCGGGTTGAAACTAGCGTCAGACCCGGATCTTAATCTTACTCGTACCCAAGAACTTTTCAAATGGAAAACAAAGAAAATAGTCCCGGCAAGAATCTGAAAAAACTTGGATTCACGTCTGCACTCATCCCATGGATGGCAACAAAAAGAAAAAAAAAACTAACAGGATAAAAGTGCAGAGGAGGAGCGCAAGCAAATTACTCAAAAGCAGAGGCATTTTGCAGCAGCCAAGAACTAGCTCGATCAAAGAAGCCTCCTTAGCAGCAGAAGGAAACCAAAGAATGGTTTGCATCAGAATCCCAACCTAACCCCAAGGCTCCACAAACCTGCCTCGAAACTTCTTTTCTTTTAGCAATGAAGATCCAACCTTGAAGATAGATAGATAAGCGTAAGCACAACCTGTACTCGAGCAAGAAACCAAACCTGCCGGCCTCACCGCCCAGAAAAACACCAAAAACAAAGAAGAGAAAGAAAGAAAAATCCCATGTCGAGCCAAACCGACACGCCCAAACAAGCAAAGCCGCTTCCTTTCCTGCCAAGATCACCCCCTCAACCCCCAAAGATCCACTCTAATCTCCCAGGGGAAAAAAAGCCAATCCTTCCTCGCAAAGTCACCAACATTCTTAAAAAAAAAACCCAAAATTCCCCCCAAAAATAAAAAATAGAAAAGAAGAGTGTGAATGAGATACCTCAGCGTCGAAGCATTACATGGAGGGGCACTGGCCGCCAGCCGCGCGAGGTGGCCGGATCAGCACACGGCGAGGCGGTAATACAGGGGAAGTCGCCGAGGTGGTGCGCGTATGCGTATACTTATACCGTCTGTCTCCACGTGGACAGGAGAGGAGGAAGAGAAGGTTCAGACTTCAGAGGAAAGAGGAGAGAAAGCAAGGAGAGACGGAGGCTACAAGCCTACGACATCTGCAGCCTTTCTTTCTTTTTCAGAATTTTTTCTTTGTTTTTTTTCGGTTCGGACTTCGGACTTCAGATTTGTATTATTATTTGGCTTGAAATACTTGTTATTGGTATGTGAGAAGGGAAAAAAATACTTTAACAAGGTTTTATCTCACTATATTCCTATTTATTTTCTCTTAATAATATGCATTTAATTTATTACTACCAATATTGAGTATTATTTCTCTTCTTCCAAGACAATTAAGCGAGGTATCTAAGTTATTTTTTATATACTTTTCTCGATTTTACTAAAATCTTAATCCTTATATAAAGTCAAAATACATGAGTAGAATTTTTGGGTTCTACATGATGTCAGTTTCATTTTTTGTTTTCTACGTGCGTGCTTGCGTGCGCGTGTGATGGGTGTGGGGGTGGGGGAGGTTTGTCTGCCATTGGTTTTGTAGTGTACTCTATGTCTATGGTTTATGTTTCAGACTTCGGACATAAATGGTTGGTCGTGATTTTGGCCAAAGTTTGGTGGGAGATTGGAGTTGCCACTTACTACTACTACTTGCAAGTCAGGAACAGTTCATGCTGTTACTGTTCACACTTAATAAACTGAGAAGATACCAGGCGTCATCAGGCATGTATATCATGTATATATTGCAACCGGTGCTCAAACTCTCTGTCAAACATGCAGGAAATTTCGATATCTTTTTGATAAAATACATATTACAGAAGCACCCTCCAGCAACTGCTACCTGAAATGCAGACAAGTTTCAGGGGGCAGCTTGGAAATGTGGTTTGCTGTTCCTGTTGTTTGCTCCCCCTTGGCGTCAAATTATGCGAAGGCATCCTCCGAATTAGATGGTGTGGCTGCTGCCGTGCTGCGTCGCCGGAGAGGATGGATGTTCGAGGAGGTTTAATTTAGATTAATTTAACATGCAACGCACGCACCGGCTCAGAGCTCACTATCATGACAAAATCTTACTGAATCCAATAAGGCAGCACCAAACATAGCTACTTTTATAGACTATACTAGATCTCTTCTTTTTCCTACGCAAATTAAATTCTGTGCCCAAGGTAGAAGTGAGCGTTGCTCTTCATCAACGTATATGCATTTCTTATTTGTTTTTAAGGGAACATAATATATGTAGTATATATATATACCACTGCAGTATGTGACATACATACACAAGCTGACAAGCAACCAATTTGCTAATTAGCGGATGCCCGCTGCAGAAAGTTCAGAGTAGACAGCACTGATTCGTCGACATCAGCAATGATTTACAGCGGAGACGCGGATGATTTGCGATGATGGCGGCCTGGCAGGTTTAGCGGCGATCAAAAGTTATGGTTCGGTAACAGAGGTGGGTAGCTCGCTCATGCAGTGTCAAGGGCAAGAGAGGACATCAGGGGTGGAGAAGAGGAACACGAGAGTGGTGCGACCGGTGGAAGAGGAAGACGACGACAGCGGTGCGAGACCGAAAAAAGAAGAGGTGCTTTCCGCGAAAACTACTCGCGGAGGAGGAGTAGCTTCCTTAGTTCGTTCACCGTCCGATGTGGTCCCAACGGTCAAAGATGCGCACAAACTTACCGGTGCTTTCATTCATGTAGGTGTACAACGGCATGGAAAGTGAAGCCTTGGCTTTTTTTAGCTCATTGACATGTTTTATTTATTTATTTTTTTGCAAACCTGACTTTGTATGAATAAAATTGTAAAAAATAGCACCATCTTCTATAATGGAAGCGTCGGTAGGTGACACGTGTCACCTTTCACACCCATGTACCGTGGTAGGGGTTCGGACCCTCGGCAGCCTGGCTGATTTCAGTAGAAGGGTGAGTACGGCAGGAGCTGGCTGCAAGCCAATGTAGCTTGACAGGACATGCTGCCACGCTGAGGGAGCTCGACACCTTGCTACCGAGCTCGAGGGAGCTCGGCAGTACACCTGTTGCGGTGAGCCCATCGGCTGCCGACGCTGTCGGTCGAACTGTCGTGGGTTCTGGCCCTTGCTGTAGTACACGAGGCATGGCAGGTAACACATATCACCTGTTGGCACTTCCGCGATTGGTGGAAAGGGAGGGGGACTCGTGGCCGACGCGATGGAGAGGGAACGGGAGGACGGCGATGAGTGAGATGGAGACCAGCGCGGAGGAAGAAGGATGTCAGTGCAGTGGAGAGGAACGGGTGGGTGACGACGTGTGGGGTGGAAGCCGCACGTAAAGGAGGGGGGAGGCCGGCGACGAGAACGGTGGAGACCACAGTGGAGGACAGGAGGTAGAGGGAGTAGGCTTGTCGGAGGAGGAAGAAGATGAGTATGTTGATGGTGTCGATGCTAAGAGAGAGGGGTCATGGATACAAGAGGGCTCACGAGACGAAAAGAATAAAAATAATAATGTTTTAAAATGTGCTAAGAATTGATTTGTTGGAAATGTTACCTCCAAAGCTATCTCTCGGTGATTTGGATGTGATATCAAGGATTCAAATTTCGTTTTCGGATAAAATATCGCCTAGGACAGAAATCCAAATATTGTCGAAATATGGGTATTTCGGACAAATCTCAACCAAATTAAAAAACCAAAATTCAAATCCGGCTCGTTTGCTATCGAGAAAAAGAAAAATTCGGCAAAAAAATTTCCAAAATTTTGGCGGTATTGCACTGGCTAAAAAGTGGGTTAAACGATGAAAAAAAAATTTGAATTTTTTCTAGAGAGTTCTGACACATCAGTAATATTTCCATAAAAATTTCATATTATTATCAAATTTGAGGAATTTTTCAAAATTCAAAAATTGCTACTATCCTGATAAAAAGCTGGCCGGAAAGTTTGAACTGAATGGAAATTAGAACAAACGAGGATAGAAAATTTTGAAAAAAAAAATTCGATGGTCCTGACACATCCATAATATTCTCATAAATTTTTCAAATGATGATCATACATTGTGAATTTTTAAAAATTCAGAAAGTGCTACTATCCTGTTAAAAGCCTTACCGGCAAACTTAAACAAAATGAAAAATAGTTAAAACCACGTTAGAAAATTTTGAAGAATTTTGTGGATGGTTCTGATATATCATTAATATTTCAATAAATTTTTTAGATGATGATTAAGCTTCAATACTATTCAAAAAATCTGAGAGTGCTACGTCCTGATAAAAGCCTGATAATTAATACATAGATTTGTTTTAGCAATAAAAAGAGGTTTATAATTTTCGAAAATTTTACAAAAGGGTTCTAAGAAAATTATTAAGACCTCATAAAAATTTTGAATCATGATCACACTCCAGTGAATTTATAAAATTCTTACAAAGCACTGTACTATTTATGTTCTTTCTCTTTTTTATTTTTGAAATATAACAAATGAAGTCCAATGCTTACATAGATTTGATTGAGGAAACAAAAAAAGTTTAATTTTTTTAAAAATTTTATATAATGGTACCGAGGAAAATCTTAAGCTCTTATAAAATTTTTGGATCATGACCGCACTCGAGAAAATTAATAAAATTCTAACAAGGTTACTGTCCCAATTATGTTCATTTGTTTTTGATTTTTTAAAGATAACAAATGAAGTTCAATTATTTTTAAAAATTTTATGTATGATTATACATTAACAAATATATTACCATAAATTTTTCAAATCATTTTAAAGCTTTTACAATTTTATAAAAATCTGATAGTGTTTCTGCCGAAATTTTAAAATATCTAAACAAATCAGTTTTTCAACAAATTTTCATAGAAGATGACTTTATTAAGGGTTACTGGACCAAATCCGGCCATAAAACATCAAAATCCGATTTCAAATATTGAAATTTCGGTCGGTTCGGACAAATTTCGTCGAAAAAACGAAAATACTGTAGCAAATCAATTTTTTTTCAACTTTTTAAATTTGACCGGTAATTTGGATTTCATGATGGTCTGAAATCCGAGATTTCGGTGAAATTTCGTCGATTTTCGACGAAATTTTGATCGTTGTATGATATGGCAAAATTAGGGGCAGCAGTATTTTACATGCACTGACTTGCTATCTGAACCGTACATATAGCACGTATTTTGAATCGAAGTGATCCTAACGCGCTGCCCAATATTGAATGTGTAGTAATAACTGACTCGTGCAACAGCACAACCACACATGCATATATTTATATTTACCACTCCGACACGACTTTTACTCCGTCGTGGCGATCCATCGCTCTTGCGTACTCGAACGGGTGAAATCAGGTGAAATCCTGCGAAACGTGCAGCTTTGCTTTGGAGAATATTTACCTTCTTAAATGGCCTCTGCGCTTGCTCAGCTCTTCTGCCTGACCAAGGTTTGACCGTCCAGCCGGCCGTACAAGAAATCCATTCATCTCTGCTGCGAGATCTATGAACCACACGCCCGTTTTCCCTTCTTACTATTGGGCTGTATCATGGTATAACCAGTAAATTTTTTTGATACCGCCGCTACTACGAAATGGTACATCACTGTCGCTTCATCTGTGTCGGTTTTTAAGTTTTTAGGAAAAAATGATTGTGATAGATGACTTAGGAGAGGCATTAATAATAATCACTATCGGTTCTCAGGTTAGAAGTGATTGTGATGTAGCACTGAAAACATCACAATCGGTTCTTATGCGAGAAGTGATAGTGATGTGTATTATAATCACTATCGGTTTTCACATAAAAAACGATAGTGATGAGCACGTATACATCACTATCGATTCTTATTTAAGAAGCGATAGTGATGAGAATGCACATCACAATCGCTTCTTTTGTGAGAAGCGATAGTGATATGCATGATCATTACTATCGCTTCTCACATAAGAACCGATAGTGATATAAATGTGTTCATCACTATCGCTTCTTATGTGGGAACCGATTGTGATGACAACGATCATCACTATCGCTTCTCTTATAAGAACCGACTGTGATGTGTATGATCACAGCACTATCGCTTTTTATATGAGAACCGATAGTGATGTGCCTCGTTAGGTTATTTATATCATTCGAACTGAACTCTTCTCTGTTATTGTTCCAGATGAGATTTCTCCGCCGCCAGCTGAAAAAATAGCTCATATTCTATAGTTGGAAGCAATATGTGCTGATTGGAGGGTGAATTAGAAAATAGCACACCACACCCCTTTATCTCTGTTGGTTCTCACAAGAAAATGATAGAGATGTGGCGGTCATCTCTATCGGTTCTTTGTAAGAAGCGATAGGGATGATGGACTCATCTTTATCGATTTTTTATAAGAAGCGATAGAGATCGGTTCTTACAAAGAACCGATAGAGATGACCACCTCATCTCTATCGGGTAAGAACCGACTGTAATAGCGCAGTCTTATCTCTGTCTCATGACTTTGTGTCGCCACTATAACCGACTGTGATGATAAAAAAAAACCGATTGTGATGTATATTTGTGTAGTAGTGTGCCTAACCTATAGTTAAGCTAGCATGCAGTTGAATTTTATAGCATTTGAGCATAATGCAATGTGTATATGCATGAGTGTAATCTTGATTTTTTTAAGGAAAAGTCCCTGGTTTATACATTATACAATCCAAAGAGTTACAGTTAAGTCCAGAAAAAAAAGAAAATTACACCATGGATGTTGAGCAGGGGGTGGAAGTAGCTCCCGGATAGGACGGACGTCTTCCCAGGCTCACCGGCAATACACAGTGAAACCTCCGGTCGCTGACGGCAGCATGGAAGCCCGCCGATCCCGGCCTCCTCCCGAGCAGGACGACACTACAAGTGGGCTGTCGCACGCCAACATGCCAACCATCCGGTCAAAGTGCCAAAGCTCACAAACCGACTTATTCTAGATCTCAAATCCCCCAAAATCCCCAAATCCCTCCCGTGATCCCGTCGGTTTCCTAAATCCCCAATCCCGTACCTATGCTGGGGGCCGACTTGGGGCGGTTCTCGGTTAAGGCGGAGCCACTACAGGTGGGCGAACGGCAGAGAAGGGCCTGGAGGCGCTGGAGCGGGCTGCTGGGCTCAGTGAAGGGCCACTTGGCCACTAGAGGCGGTGGAGGGCCTAGGAGCCGTGGCACTCAGTGGCGGCGTGGAGCTGGTGGTTGGCGCTATCGCCCGCTTGTGCACGTGAGAAAACGATGGGGAGCCATGGAATGAAGAGGAGAGAAGCTCACGTCGCCGTCTTAACCTCTCGGGGAGGCGTAGGAGCAGCGTAGTCAAGACTTGAGGCTAACCGAGTGACTGACTGGCTAAGGCCTAGTTTGTTTTAGCTTCTGATTGTGCAGATTATAGATTATAGCCAGCTGTCTAGAGAAGCAGTTGTCTGAAGAATCTGTTGGCTAGAGAATCCTCCCGTTCGGCAATCTTGATTCTTGATAGCTTCAGGCGGCGGCGCAGGAGGGGCGTTGGGGTGTCGGCGGAGGGGTGCCAAAGCCACGAGATGCGAGCGGAGGGGCCTCGGGTGGAAGGGCGTCGGAGCCAAGCGATGCGGGCGAAGGGGCCTCAGGCGGAGGGGCCAGTGGGTGGAGGAGGTCAGGCGGGCAGAGAAGCGGGCATCGGGCGTCGAGGGGAGGAGCTCGAGCGAGCGAGGAGCGGGCGACGGAGGGGCGACGGGCCGACTACCGAAGGGGCGGACGAGCTCGGGTGCGCGTGGCTCTGGTGGAGAATCGCTGATTCCGTGGGAGAAGCAGCCTGACGGGCGCTTCTGATTTTATGTTGTAGGACTGATTCTGATTATCTGAGAAGCTGTTTAGAATCCTACCGTCTGACACACAATCCGCTTTTATTTTAAGCAGAAGCTATCCATAAGTTGAAACGAATGGGGCCTAAGTTCGGCTGAGTGAGTGAGGACTGAATACTACCCACATACACAGTTCCTTGCTTTCTTTGTTTTTTTCCTTTGCAACTACATAAAACATGGCCACCAACTAAATGACAAGCTAAAATATAAGGACAGGCGCTATATAGATCATAACCACTAATTAATCAATATATGCTTCCAAAAGCTCAGTATTTATGCCCATTGGTCCAACATCAGCTAGTACCAAAATTAATGGTATGTGTTGTACTAATTCAATATTTCAAAATGAAGATATTTTTTTATGTTATATGATACACTAATCAACCTTGTTTTTATCTTGCAGTCTCTTTTGGTGTGTGGTTGGACCTTTGTTAGTGAATCGTCGAAGCGTTGATAGTGTCGTAGTGAGGTATTTGTCATATTTTTCTTTGTGTTCATCCATGAATGTTTACATGTGTATTGGACTATGCTTTCAGTAAAAAGATTTATTGTAGTTCTCAATTTTACTTTTGTGATGTGTATATAGATTTGCTCGCGTTTATGGCCGTAATTATGCTTGCCCAGGCTCCCAAAATTTTCTGACTCCTCCACTGATGTTGAGGTCGGTGGGTTCCTTTGTTGTTGCACCAGAACGATGAGCCGCCATGCAACCTCTAGCAAGCAAGAGAAGAAGGTGGCACTACTCGAATAAGGCCATTGGAACACCGCCCTAGCTTGCTGTGGGCCTCCGAAGGAGTTTGAAGAAGATTACGCCGACAAGGAAGAAGATTGTTACATGGGATTTGGGAGGAAGGAGTGGTATTGCACTGTAGATCCACCGGGGAAGAGCCGCGACGGCCTGTGAATCGGCTCATCACTAGGGGGAAAAAGGCAATAAACGCCATACTACACAAAGGGTAAACCTACAAAGGGGAAGACTGCCTACCTCTCATGGTCATCGATGATCATGCCGGCAACACAAGGAAAACGGAGGCAACAGCCGGCATGGGATAGGGCGGCCGATTTGTAAGAAGACCACTAGTTCGCTTGCTTTAAGATTTATACAACTTGTATTGAGAGGAGATATGTAGAAGAACCTCTCAAAAAGTAGTAGTAGGTCCCTCAACCTACTTGATTCCGGCTAGCCGCCGGGGAGAAGAGGTGAGGGGTGGGAGAACGTCCAGAAGAAGAAGACCAAAGAAGGATTCTTTCTTGAGACGGAGAACGAGAGGCTAGTTAGTTTCGCTTATGATTAGAAGTTCATGTTGTGCAGGATCAAGGTTTCAAATTTCGTTTTCAGATCACATCTCAGAGGTGGCCAAAATCTAAAATTGCGGTGAGTTTTCTGAATTTCGGACGAAATCCAAACAAAATTCAAAAATCAAATTTGAAATCTGGTAAATTTAAAACAGGGAAAACTGAAATTTCGGCCGAAATCACTGAAATTTCAATGAAATTAGCCGAAATTTTGGTGATTTTCAAACCCTGTGAAATGGTCTCCCGAGTCTAGAAAAAATCATGCAAGCATTTATCTACATTTCCTATCCGTTTGGATGCAAAATCCTAAGTATTTGCATGTAGAATTCCCAAGTTAGGGTTTAGGCCGAAATCCAAGCTAAGGTTTAGACCGAAATACATCATTTAATGCTGAAAACCAAGTTAGGTTTTAGGGTTACATAATTTGTATATGTATTATTTTTTACAAACTTTTCATATATATTCCTCATAAAAGGCGTTACAATTCTCTACAAAAAAATTGGTGCACAATCCGGTCCAAAAACAATACAAATCGGTCCAAAATGTCGAAATTTCAGCCGAAATCACCGAGATTTTGACGAAATATACTGAAATCACTGTGGGGCCCTAGTTTTCAAAATTTTTCATTCCATCGGGAATTTAAATTTTGGCCCAAACCGAAATCCAAGATTACACCGAGATTCTGTGAAATTTTGAAGCCTGCACGGTAGTCTATGTGCTCTGATCGACCAATGCAATTAATCAAATCACGGCCTAATGGTTTGTTAAACTACTCGAGATCGAGCTCGCGTCCCAATTCAGTGTCTACGCTATCATCTTCTCGAGGCCCCATCCGCCGGCTACGATGTCCCTATGCATGGATGGCCTCTTCATTTCCATCGTCTCCAAATAACTTAGAGAAAAGTGACCGCTTCTCGGGCTCTTAATTGAGAATGCAAGGATTTTTTTCCATATTGGTATAGAAAATATTCTCCCTGTCCAAATTTATAAGGCATATTTTTTTTTGTTACATAGATCAAAAAGATATTAAAAATAATTATTATCACTAAACACTGTATTCAATATATGCATGTGGAGAATACAAAATAAAGATATTTATTTATTAGGGGTATAGAGGGAACATCACACTAATTTTATATTGAAATATAAAATACGGCTTATATTTATGGATAAGATTATTAAAAAATTATACCTTATAAACTTAGATGGAGAAGTAATTTGCTAGTATTTTTGTATAAATGTGGAATTGTGGTGTTTCGAGCCGTTTATTTTTTTTCTGGTGAAGCAGAAAAGATATATGTGCACAGCAATAATAAAGCTGTGCGATTGAGAAGTCATATGACTCATATCAACAGAAGAGGTTATAAAAGCTAGCTGTCTTTAGCTTTCTGATCGATCTCTCCCTCTCTCCCTCTCTAAAGTCTAAAGAAATCGCATGAATGATGATGATGAGAATGGTGCTGGAGCTATTATTGTGCTCATCCTCTCCCATAAATACACACTGCTGGCAATGCGCGCATTGCATTCGTTTGCTCCCTTTGAATGGGTACATAGGACTTGTGGCTCCATCATATCGCATATTAAATTGGATATCTAATGCATGCCTAACAATTTATATATACTATTTAAGTGCGGTGCGTTGCTAAAAAATTCTCAAACACAACTTTATTAAAAAAAAGTTTTTCAAAGCAACAACCAAGTTGGTTGATGAGAAAGATATGTATGAAGCGAACTTGTTAACTACTTAGGGCAAGTACAATAGCAAAGCCAACTACTGGCTAATAGTAAGCTAAAAGCCAATTTGTACAATAATTATCTCTAAATGTTGTGCAATAACTATCTTTTCTCTCTTGTACATAAATGATCTACCTATGCTCCCGTGCAAAGTTGGCTACTAAATAAGAGCCAACTCCCTTCTCTTTCCTCTTTTCTCACTCCTCCACATAGACCAAAGCTGATGTGTACAGTTTAAGAGCCAGCTGACATGGTCTTATTGTACATGCCCTAGAGTGCTTTAAATTATCAGTTAATCATTAATGCTAGTATAATTTTAAAAAGCCTCAACATGATAGTACAACGGCAACTTTAAAGAATTTGGTCTTTTTTCTTTTTTTTCTCCTCCCCTTTTGTCTCGAGTGCAGTCTTCTGTGCCTTGTAACTTTAAACTTTATTTTCTATCCTCATAATTTAATCACAACTTTATCTATCTTAAAAAAAAGAGGAGCCATGGCTATGACCTCCTTCCATATCGTTTCTTACACCTCTCTTGAATCTTTTGTATTGCTTCTTTCTCTTGTGTGTGTATGAGCCTTCATTTCCTCTGTCTCTTCCTACGTCTCTTCATATGTCCTCTACGATACAGATGAAGGTGGCCTTTTATAGGTGGAGGAGAGGGCAGCCAGTCATGTGAGTGCTCAGCCTCTATGATACGGTGCCTTGTGATCTCCGGGATTGACACGTGATTTGATTATGCAATTTTTGCCTTTTAATCTCTGCATTTCCATCCGGATGAGATACAATGAAATAGGATTTTCATGTTATGTGATATGGTAAGCATGTCATTCCATCCAAGCGAGATATGATAAGGAAACTCTCATTTATAAGAGATATGAATAAAATCCTTCCATTTTAAGGAGATGTGATCAGTAATATTTCCATAAAATAGAGGGAATCCGGATCGAGTGAGGGGCGGGCTGAGCGAACAGAAGGAAAGACTGAGTGAACAGAAGGAAAAGCTGAACGAGAAGGAAAGGCTGAGCAAACAGAAGGAAAGGGGGGTGAGGGCGGGCTGAGCGAAAAGAAGGAAAGAGAGGGTATGGAGAACGGACTGCTGCCACCAAATCGTAATTAGAAGTAGTACGTAGAGATTTACATGGTCCATTTTGTCTTGCAAATTGCAATATACTAACAAAGAAACAAAGTAAGATGGGAAAATATTTAGGCCATGTCTGGATAAGTGGTAATTTTTTAAAAGTTTTTAGGATTCAACACAAATTTGAACTCGATCCTAAAATATTTTAATGAAATACCTCTGATCCAAACACTCGTTAGTGAAAGCTCAAATTCTGGTGGAAACTTGAAAACTACCGTCCCATCTAAGATGAATGCGTTATATGACCTCCCTAGCTTCTACCCCATCTCCCTCTCTCTCCCCCCTTCTTCACCTCCGGCCGGTGAGGCCCTCCACCTCCGATCTGCCTCTTCCGCCAGGAGAGTAAGTAGTACGAGCGGCTTTGCCGGCGAAGTCGATGGCGACGATGCAGCTCACGGTCGACAAGGAGGTGTGTGGTGGCCTGCGTGCATGGCTCATCATCCAGAGGCGAAGAAAGGGAGAGAGGACCGGAGACTGGAGAGAAGGGTGATCCATCTCGCGCTTCCATATCTCAGATCGGACGGTGGCTAATTCAAAGTTTCCACCCAAATTTGGGTTTACACTACGTATTTTGCCGAGTAAGAAAGATGTATAAATATAGGGTGTAATGATATACGTAGCTAGCTAGAAAGTGTGAAAAAAATTGCAAGTATTTGTGCACAAATCGCCACTACTAGTTAGCTCGTCACGAGCAAATTAAAATCAAGTACGATAATCTCGTACTGATCAGATGGCTTGAACGATACACCTGATTTATGTCTATATATCTACGACATATATACATAATGCGGGAACCCTAATTAACCATGCATTGATATTCTAGAGTTAAACTTATAATTAATCTAGGATTATACATCGATCTAGCTAGGTCATCTAATGAGTTTTGTGCGAACGAATGAATGCATGGATTTAAAGCAGGGGCAGCCGTGGCCGTGCAACTAAGAGAGTGGGTGCGTGTGGGCCAGATGATTTGTTTGCTGCTCCAAGGTCCAAAGTAGTATATATAGCTAGGCATGCCCACTGTCTCGCACTCCCAATTTGAAAATCTGTTTTTTTCCTTTTAGCTGAAAAACAGTAATAGTTTTCTTATAAGAGATTGTTTAGCAAGTAATTAATTTCTCTCTACAATAAGTTATAAGAACACATCTAACCTTACTTTTAACTTTTGCTAGTTATATATGGCCTCTAACTTATGCAAAAAACCGCTTAAAAACCGGCCAGTTTGTTGAGAATTATTGGTTTGCTGTAGCATTTCTGAAAAGCTATTTTTTGGTTTTTTGAGCTGAAAAACGGTTGTAGCTTTTTATAAAAGATCGTTTAATAAATAGCTAATCTCCCTCAACAATAAGCTGCAAAAGCAAGTCCAGCCTATCTTTTGAATTTTGTTTGTTATATATGGCTTTTGACTTATATAAAAATCGCTTAAAAGTTGAGCTGTTTGAAAAATTTATGGGATTTTTAGAAACTAAAGTTGGCTTTAAGCCTCTCAATTGGGTTCTAAATCCAACCAAACCCTGCATGCTTTCTCTCTCTATCGAGCTTTTCCTCGCTAGTGTTAGTTGCACGTACGCATGTCATGCACGCACGAGCTAGAGCTAGCTTAGCTGATCCATGCATGCGTGCATGGCTGATGTCGACTACGCGCCAAAAACATCAGGTTAGGCCATTGACGCTGAATGACGAGACGGTCGAGCTGTCGTGCACTCCGCCCGCTCACTTTCGCTAGACCTTTTAGACTTTTTTTTTAAAGTCTCTGACATGCGATTTTGATTTTTGCTATCTATAGCTTTACACCATAATGTACTAGTGAAATCATAAATTATAAAAAATATTTTTAATGATACATTTTTTATATATTCATCCTAGCGAGAGAGGTTTAAACCGATTGGCTTTTAAACTTTTGACTGCACGGATGATAGTACGGAGGGGTACGTTGCCGATTTTCTTAAATAATATTTTTTAATAAAAAATTACATAAATAATATATCAAATTAAAAAATTACAAATATACAACCTTATCGCCATTTGAAATGGCGACAGATCTCTGTAGCCAATTCAAATGACGACAGGGGTGCATATTTGTAATTTTTTTTAGTTTAGCATATTATTTCTGTAATTTTTATTAAAAAAATAATTCGTACGTTACCAACCTGTTCGAAATACTATCAAGGAACGACGCCTTTGCAACAGTGCTTTGCTTGCTTGCAGAGCTAGCCTTTCTAGGCGTCTTGAGAGTTAGTGCCGGCTGAGAGCGACTGACTGATGTGTGAGCTGAGGGCAGCTTTGTGATTCGTCCCACGTACATGCGCACGTCCTAGCTAGCATGCACCGTACGTATACGCGCATGCACGTACGTGAAATCCGGCTGCATGCATTATTATTATTTTTAGTTTACAAGAAAGAGCAAGCATACACACTCGACTATGCGAGTACGCCTTTAGGATGTGCATGTATGAGATGGTTCAAGAAAAGAGTTATCCATGTGTTTAGTTGTTTGAATGGAATCATCACGTCCTGGATGGTGGGATACAATTTTAAGAAATATTCCCTATATATGCTGAACCATTCCATCCACCCAAAACAATAGAATCAAATGATACAAGATCATCCTATCCCATTCAACCTCATCCCACCAACCAAACACACCTTTAATACACTGGCTGATCTAGGATTGCTCGGATGCGTAGCAAAGTTATTAAAATATCCGTTTAATAGAAAAGGTAAAGATCCTCGATAGCAAAAATCAAAGTACAATTATCTTTTTTTTTTTGCATGGGAGACAAGACCTCGAATAATTTAGAGGAATTACGAAATAGTTAAGCAAAATTATTGAATTGGGAATATGGGATGTGGAAATTAAGAATTAAGGAATGGGAATGCATGCACCTTTGCTGTTATCGACATATGCGGCTTTAATTCTTGTTATTTGCTACCTTAAGGCATGTACAATAAGGTCATGTCAGCTGACTCTTAACTTGTACACATCAACTTTGATCTATGTGGAGGAGTGAGAAAAGAGGAAAGAGAAGAGAGTTGGCTCTTATTTAGTAGTCAGTTTTGCACGGGAGCATAGGTAGATCATTTATGTACAAGAGAGAAAAGATAGTTGTTGCACAACATCTAGAGACAACATTTAGAGACAGTTATTATACAAGCTGGTTTTTAACTTACTATTAGCCAGTAGTTGGCTTTACTATTGTATTTGCCCTTACTCTTACCTCCGAGTCAACACACTGCCGCTGTTCACGCGTCGCTCACCAGCAGTCGCCATGCCCGACGCCTAGTTGCCTTGTGGACTCGAGCGCTAGCGCCACCTAACACTTAACAGCCTGAGAGAGGGAGGGAGGGAGATAGATGAGGACTTGGTTTGTGACAGGAGAGTGTCTTCGAATGGGCTAAAATAAGCTATTGGATTAACCAGCTACTGTATTGCTTTAGAGTATGTTGAAATCTACTAAGGTATAAACATGAAATATTTGGCCTAATTATCAATATATATATGTATAACATACCTACCAGATACAAGGTGCTTAGTAAAAATATTTGGTGACCTTAGCTAGGTTCTCCCTTGCTTTAATACATGCCTACAAATACGGTTGCCAGGGATAATATATATATAGTGCACTCACGTGTACATAACATAAAGTTGGATATATAGTAGGATTTAAATCTAACTTGATTGATAAAATCATACAGCTATAACTCTACCATCTCACTAAGAGATGGTTCTTCGCCCTACCTAGATGCATTCACTACACCGGAAAAGATCATCAGTGGCGGTTCATAACTGCCATCAGTAACGGTTATTGAACCGCCACAGATATAGTGCCACTGATAATCGAGGATTATCAGTGGCGGTTTTCTAACCGCCACAGATAAGTGTTATCTGTGGCGGTTATACACACTAACCGCCACAGATAACAATACTATCTGTGGCGGTTCTATCCACCAACTGCCACAGATAACTACACTATCTGTGACGGTTCTTTTCTACAATCGCCACAGATAACAATATTATCTGTGGTGGTTCTTCCCACCAACCGCCACAATAACTATATTATCTGTGGCGGTTCTATACACCAACCGCCACAGATAACTATATTATTTGTGGCGGTTCTATCCACCAACCGCCACAGATAGTACCTGATCGAAAAAATAAAAAACTGCATTTTGGGCTAGCCTCAGGTGCTGCTAGCCATGCCCTCTGAAACATATAATACATCAATCACAGATTTTGCATATACACAATTACAATGTACAACAATCACAGATTTCGCATATACACAACAACAATATAATACATCAATCACAATTGCAATTTTGCATATACACAATTATAATGTACAACAATCACAGATTTTGCATATACACAACTACAATATAATACATCAATCACAATTACATATAATACATCAATCACAATTACAATCACAGATTTTGCATATACACAATTACAATGTACAATTAAAGTGTCTCATGCATGAGGCGCTCGATCATGGTGATGGTGTAGGGCATGCCTCCTACTGACTGCTCTCCTTCTCCGCCTTCACCATCTTTGCATCAATATTTCTCAGAGTGTGTAAATGAAGTCATTATATATCATACTATGGAAAGCTAAATAGATCACTTTTGTTGTATCACAAATCTAGCCGATCCATTGCCATCTTATTCCATGTGAATGCCGTGGCATCCTCCAGATGTTGTACATGCATTAGCTAGTTTATACTCCCTCTATTTTTGAATATGTGACATTCTATTTTTCAATTTTTATTCCTAAATACATATCATTCTACAATTTTGATCCTACTTTTTACTATTTTTCCTTCTATAATCTCCATTTAGCTATTTTTAATAGCATTTACTATCATACATTAGAGTAAAACACACCATCTAAAAATATAAGGACCATGTAATCAAATCTCTTATGAATGGACGGTAAAGATGCAAAAGGAAACTTTGGCAACTAAATCAAGCAATCAAATAAACTCATTGAATGGTGCGCTTTTGTGCCGAGCTCTTCCGTATTCATCCATCACCCACGCCTATAAAAAGCTCTACTAGCCATCATGAAAGGGCACGAAGAAAAGCAATAAAGGAGCGCCTCGCCTAGAGCGCACGCACACACACACCACCCATCAACACACACACACGCACGGAGAAGGGCAACAACACAAGCGCAGATCAATCACAACTTCTTAAATCAAATGACAGAAATTAGAACATGTGCAAGCCATGTCATCCAATACTAAACTTGACATTCAATGAAACATCAATTTACACCACCGTAAGAAAAAATTAACTAGTTTTGTGAACTATAAGCCTCACGAGTCTTCATCACTTGGTAGGGGCCTCTGGAGGTGGCAGATGAGTATGGAAGACTTCATCATTATTATCTAGGTCATGAAACTCGCCGTTCTTGTTGATTACTTCCTTCATGATGAAGTAGGCGAGCTATCCCTGAATGCCTTGGATTTCATTTGGAACCAGTCCTCTCGAGCACTTTTTACAATATGATTTGAAGGCCCTATTCACTAGACTTGTCATATCTTTGTAGTCTTTTGGATCTTTGTCCCGCGGGTCCAAGATCAGCATCTTGCTTTTATCCGAGTAATTACTACGAGAATCCAAAGGGAAACTACATACACATGTATGATGCCGTAGTCATTAGTCCTAACTCGAGCAAAGAACGAGATCAACAAGTAGTTGAACTAGCTAGTGAGCCACTTACTTGAAATTGTACGGTAAAAGTATGAACTCCTTGTCTTGGAGTTTGATGAGAGCGTTATATACGTAGTCCTCGACCTCCTTTGGTACTCTTTGGACTTCCTACGGCAAACCGCTCCTGATCGAGGAACGCCATCGCCCTTTGGTTCTTTTTAGTTCGATCAACTCGATCTACATAACAAATGATTTAGACATCACATTTATCGGTATTACATGAATGTAGACAATGATTTTTATATTGACACTTACAAAGTGACCAAAGATCTCATAAGAGACACGTCGAGGGCATCTTGATAGTACATGTTGTGCAAGTCAAATTCTATCATGAAGCAAACCACCCCTCATGGTGGAAATGTTCCTCTCTCAAAATGGCGGTGATCACCTTCGGAGTACATGTTGGTTCGATCGCCCATATACCATTCATGTAATCGCTTTATCCGTGACCGTTAGACTATCAAGCTTCAAGGGGTGACAAACGGCTTCCCAATTCGTATTTCGATCTTTCTTCAAGACTTGTCCTTTGGAGACCGCTTTACCCTTACTTTTCTCGCACACAACATCATACTGCTCGCTTCGCTTAACCTCGCCGATATGGCTTGTCTATTCGCCATGCCTTCAGAGGAGGGTTTTAAGTCGGTCAACCGAAGTTGTCGCACTAACTTTTGTACTGATGTGTTGGTGACGATCGTGGCGAGGTTCATCGCAGACAGTGCCGATGTGTTCACCGCAGAGAGGCCGGCAGGTCACCTCGTGAGGGGCCGCGTGTTCACCTCGGGAGGAACAGCACTTCATGATGGTCCAAGGTGATGTCACGCTTGCGCCATCGATGAATGAGTGGACGGCACTTCCTAGAGTTGTAACCTCGCTGCTCAGGGGCATTTCTAGCCCGAGGTTGGCAACCGGGCTTAACCATGTCCACCGACCTTTGCATATCCCGCGCTTATCGCAGAGTTGTGCAATGCACCTCCTTCTTGGCATGGGTACACTATGCCCGTATCACCGAATGAATATGTTCATGACGGGCATAGTGAGTCGCACGGTGTGGGGTCATGTATGTCGCCCACGTGATAATGACCCATGTCCTGTTCTACAAGTGGGCGGATGCGCAATCGCCGCGACGATTCGGAGGGTCTGGTCGTAATAATGTTCTCGGCTTGCATCGCTCATGGCTTGTTGTACTTGTCGTTGTACTTGTTGTTCTATTGTGCCTTGTAATTCTCAAGCATCTTTTCCTTCATCATTTCTATTTCGACAAACGCTTCTCTAGCTCTCTTTCGACTCTTGTAAGTATGAAGGTGCTCGGGAATCTCGCCTTCTACGTAACCTTAACCCCGACACTCGTGTCCGCCCGTGATGCTCCTTGTTTCCTGTGGCATGTGTTAGTTCGTCGCTCTCCTATCCGTTGGAATATTCCTTGGGAAGACTCGACGCATGCTCTTGGACCCTTTGCGACATTGCTTCGTCATCGCTATTTCAAGGATAAGCCCCACCAGACGTGACACTTGCCCTCGCTAGCACGTAGTGCTTGACTCGTCCGTAGTCCGCCAATTGACTTGTACCACGATCAGAGTGATTCTCGCTTCCCGCCTCTCCCATTGAGGGATTTTACCAACGCACCCACCCGCATCAAGTCCGTGTGGATGGATGTTCCTTCTTCCGATGTTTATGTGGTCCTCGCCGACTTCTTTGTCGCTTCACTTTGCTTCATCGACACGAAATCATCCCAATATGGTTCTAAGTTTGGGTAGTCCCGATGGCCGATCGGTTTTTCTTCACATAAGTAGTATTCACCGCCTTGAAGTTCCTCCATGCCGCATCCATGGTCATCAACGCATCCCGACGACGCGGTGTTCATCTTCTTCGGGAATTCAAGGTTTGTTTGAGCTTCGTCCATAGATCCGCTTTTGATGGTATCGGCACTTTGTGCCAATCCAAAAGGTGATTGGCACTCTCTCCTTGCGATATACCCGCAGTTGTTCTCGCATTTTGCTACGAACTTTGGCGGTGCAATAGGGCCCCAGCTTCGAGACCTCCGAGATGGTATACCGCCTTCGGGCTTCTTATTTCTTCCTCGCCACGAGGTCTTGCCACGGGTATGTCATCATCGGTGGCAACACCGTAGTTGGGTGGAGGTTGAGGAACCTGCTAGGGCTAGGGCTCGGGCTCGGGTGGATTGCTCCTCCATATCGCCTTGGATGTGCGAATCGAAAGAGGTAAAGTATGGAACCATCGAATTTGGCGGTCATTTGGGTTTAGTGCGGAAGTTTAACTCAAAACTAGAAATGAAGTTTGCATCATTCCATCGCTCATCCGTGTGCTAGAGTCTAGAATATATCTCCTAGTTTGTTTTCTTTTCTTCCCTTATAAAGAAATATTCCCAAATTTTTAGTTTTGCTTGCAGGATGGAAATGGGAGGAGATTGTTTGCCACGTGTGCGTAAAATTGCTGGGACTTCACCGCTACATCCTCGTATATACAAACTGGTAACATGTTTTAAATCAACCAATTGTTTCTCGTGATATCCATCTTATATGCATTTTGTGATGAACACAATGTGTACTACTATATACGCCAGACTATTGATCGAGTATCGTAAAATTTGTAAGTGTGACCGCAACAATTGTGTGATGCTTTCCTTTTGTTCACAAAATGCAAGAAATATGCAAAGCTTAGTTGAGAGGTACCAGAGCAATGCGGAAGAAAAGCAAATGGCAAACAAAGCTCTACAAAACCAGGTCTACCTATGTACCTTGCAAAGCTTGAAAACGTTGCAACTGCTCGAAGGGATGTATCTAATCAAAACTCACCTGTGGTTGCTAACATACTAACTCTCCAAATGAGCCATCAGATGAGGCTCAGAGTTCGATCACATTTAGATGGAATTGAGGAGAACATAAGTGCTTGTAACAGCCTCAAAAATCATAAAATAAAGAAAAATGAAATAAAAATCTTTTGTGTATTATTTTCGAAATTTCTGAAATTTCTAGATTTTCTGAATATTCTTTTGGCTTTTCTTTAATGCAAGAAGGTGAAACAAAGAATATGGTAAATAGAAAATGGTAAAAAGTAAAAATGTTAATTCAACAAAAATTTACCAAAGTTTCCAAAAATATCTGAGGGCTCTCCTCAGCTTGCTTAAGTCGGTGGGTAAGCTGGATTAATAAAAATAACAATTAATCAAAGATAATCATGAGTAAATATCTCAGGGTAAAATGGTAAAACAATTTGGTAAAAATATCTGTAAGTCATCCTGACCCAAAATTTTTATCTTGCTGACATCAAAACAGTATCAACCTTCAGTAAAAATATCAAGAATTTATTAATTCATTTTATAATTTTAAAAATTCAAAAACAGTGAATAAATAATCTGGAAAACAGTAATGTCAGAATTTTTAAAAATTAAATAATAATAATTAAAGTCTTTAATTTTTACAGAAGGTGTATAATATAATTTCAAACTATCATAAAAAGTTTTGTAAAATAATAACTTCGTTTAAATCGCAAATTAAAAGAAAAACCGAATGGGCAATGCAGCAACTGTTGCACTGTCAGAATTTTATAAAAATCTGCATGCATCTTAAAATATCGAAAATTTTACTGGAGTATGTTAATTATCTTGCCGACTTCTGGTAAAATTTTTATAAAATTTAGAGTCGGTTTGCGCCTCGAAATCCCCGTTTTTATCCTGTTCCATCTTGAGTCTTCGCTAGACTTCTTTTTCGCTCTCGCTGACATGTGGGCCCGGCTGTCGGTGAGACACCTCAGCCGACAGCCGCTGCCAGCTCGCCCCACGCCATCAGCGACCCGGCCGCGCCTTCTTCTTCCCCTCTCTCTTCTCTCCCGCCGACGTCGCCTCTCGGCTTTTTCTCGCGCCGCGCCCAAACCGCCTTTCTCTCCCTATATAAACCCTCTCGTATGCTCAGAGCCGACCTAGCCGTGCCCCTCAAACCCATTCCGCCACTGCTTTGGTCGTCTTCTCCGCGACAGCAAAACCGCAAAGAGGTCAAAACTCGCAATCCACCGCCTCAACCCATTCCAACCCAATTCCTTCGACCAAGCACCCTAGCACCTCCAAGAACTCGCCCTAAGCCTCTACCAAGCCCTTCTTCCCGGCGAGCCAGCCGCACTCACTTCTTCTTCCGCCACCATCACAGACGGTGAGGACCCTCTTCCGCCGCTCATTCTTTGAGATAAACCCAAATGGGGTCCTCGAGGTCCACCGATGCTTTTGGTGGTGATCTTCAAGCTCGTGAGGTCTCGCTTTGCGAAATCGCCGGTGAGCCGTGGGCTCGCCGCCTTCCTCTCGGTGGCAAGCCGCCTCCCGCCATCTCCGACCAAGCGCTACCACCCAAAGATGCGCACGAGTGTGCCGAGTGTGAATCCGAACCCATTCCGTGATTCCGCCGCCGCCGCCGCCGTGACCGCAAGTCGTGCCTCGCCTCGGGTCTCGCCAGTCGGGCCACCCCGCTGCGATCCGCCGCACCAAAGAATTGAGCCGCGTCATCGACTGGGCTGGGCCGTCGCTTGTCGATCACTTGCGCACGCGCAAGTCATCGCCGTCTGTCCCCACTTGTCGCCTCAAGCACTCGCGTGCGTGCTCGCGCGCGTCGACCATACGCAGCCTAAGGCTGACACCGACAGTGGACCCGTCTGTCAGCGCCTCGGCGCAGTTCCGCTGAAAAGGAAAGCGCTTTTCATGCTGAAAGCGCATTTTCCATTTTCGCGCTTTTCCGATTTTTAGTATTTATTCAAAACCTAGATATTCAAATAGCCATATCTTTTGAATCATTTAACCAAATTTGATGAAATAAATTTCTAAATTCATATAAAATCTGGTAGATTCAAAATATGTAAAAATATTTCAGAATTGAATTTTATTTGAAATTCGAATTCAAATTCAAAAGAAAGGTTAGAAATATGCCATTCATGAAAATTTTGCAAATAACCTCCAAATTTAGTAAAATAAATTTTATTAGAATCCTTGTAATCTCAGGAACCAGAATCTGTAAAAATACTTAGGGTGTGTTGTAAGAAAAATCTAAGTTATAAAATGAGTAGAAAATAATGCAATAATGGTTTAAATAGATCAAATCTTTAAATTGCAAAAGAAAACAAATAACTCATGTAATCATTCCTGAATTTGTGAAATCATTTTATTTGAATATTTCCATCTGATTTCTTTTGGCTCTATTGAAATTTGGTATTTGTTATATGTTGCCGTACGACGTGTAGAATCCGACGAAAACGGTGTGTTCGACGAACAGGAGTTCGAAGTCGAGGACACTCAACAAGGCAAGCAAACCCCCATTGATCATATTGATCCCAGTTTTATAAATGATTTCATTAAATGTTTTACTGCATACTTTATTTTGTTAAAGTCTGCTATATTTCGGGTAATGATAATTGTACCAATAGACTTATAGAACTTCCTTGATAAGTAGAAAATTGTGAACCTTGAAAACCCTAGAATAGCTTAGACAATATTTAATGTCAATCTGGGTTACTCACATTTAGTGAAATGCTTAGCCAAAGCTAAATGAAGATAAAACTGTGAAATGATTAAAGACTTTGGATATGACATTTAAATGGGTATGACCATTTTTGTGGTTGGTATTTGGTTGGAAAATGAAAACAAAACTATGATTTAGATGCGGGCAATTATTGGCAATAGCCGGTTGTGCATGTCTTTGCACGTAGTGTAGGGTGGAGATTATTGCCCGTGTCGGATTAAGGACCGAACTATGAGTTGTTTTCAGGCCAAGAATATTCATACAACCACAAGTGCTGGTATGGGACAGCTCTAACTTATTAAGTTGTTTAAAACTAGCTTTGCACTTGGAAGGCCGAGTAGTACGAAATGTTTCTTAATGAATTGCTCGACGGACGCCCACACCGAGGTGATCATGGATTCAACGCCTACCAATATAACGGTGTATGCCATACCGTGGGTAGTTCCATCATTTCTATGCTCGAGTTCTTACACCGCAGATGGGTTATCGCCACCGTCGGCCGTGCAAAGTTAGGTTTAAATAATGTAACGGTTATAACATGACTCTCTGCGCACACCAAGGGCAAGTGCAAATATCGATTGCTCAAAGAGTCACCATGTCTTGTGGGAAAGTTGTATACCTCTGCAGAGTGTAAACTAATCGATTAGCGCGTCCGCGGTCATGGACACTTGGTAAAGTCATCACATAGTTAGCAGTTTTGCTTATTTTCATAAAAAGTGGTTTCTACCACGTGTTGGTCATTTCAGCTGTGTGCGGAAGGAAATGGTTTTAAGTATGATCAGTTTACCCAAACATTCGTGATTTATTGATGCTTACATTCTATCACTTTCAATATTAAATTGCTTTTATTTAAATTCCATTTTGCAATCTATTATTCTCAGATTTACATTTCAAACCACTTTATGCAAATTAACCTTATTAGCCTTTCATTGAAATGGCTCGCATGTATTTTAGGATTTGCATAAGTCTTATGAGTACGTAAGTACTCAACTTGCCAACGTTGATGTTTTTAGGTGAAGAAACAGATTTCCGACGATTCTTACGTTGATGCAGGATACGGGAATTTATCGATGAATTTATCTAAGGATTTTCCTTGTCGCTTGCTCGTGGAACAATGGGTTAAAAAGGCATACTACAAGAATTTGTCTCCACCGCAGCTTTACTTTTGGTATTGTAAAAATAATATGTAATCTTACTTCACTGTGTAATAAAGTTTGTGTATGACTGTGATATCAATCAGTATTTGTGCGCATTTAGCTACCGATCATGGGACTAGTACAAGATGCACATGGTATCCATTTTTGGTATTTATTTATCAAAAATGGGGCCTTACAATTGATATTAGGATCCAAGTGAACTAAAATTTTGAATTAGGACATCTTACCTGCCTATTCTTTATATGCATGAAACTCCTCTTTGGTTATGCGATACTTGTTAATAACTCTTTCCTATTTTTAAATTTCGCTAGAATCTATTCTTCCAAAATTACTTTATCGTCTTACATTTAATCAGAATACTAATTCCTTGTTAAATGTGCAGATGGGCGGATACACCCCATGTTATACTTCCACTAATAGGAGAATTCGCATGGCGAATTCTTACTGCTTGCTAGAATTCGCCATTTTCCGAAAAATCCACGATATATAGTATTCCACGCCGCAGCTTAGTTCTCCGCTCGTGGAATACATAGCTAGGTGGATATCGCTACCCGAGATGAAGATAGTGAAGAGTTTTTGTCTTTGAGGGTCCCGGATCTTCCCTTATGATGGCTATGAATGAAGTCGCCATATGGCTATTGTCGCTTACGCCACACCTTACCCGAATCGGCAAAGGTATATAGGAGGATTCTCTCGCCACCAAAGTGGGGAGAATAATTATATGGATGCCACCGGTTACAAAATCCTACTCTACGAACCTAGTGGAATTCATAATGCTCTCGACCAAGATTGCCGTGCAATAATCAATACAGGAGGCGCGCTGCGTAGCATTCCTAGAGAATGCCATCGCTACTGTGTTGCCAGAGGTATTGTTCCTCGCCGCTTCTAGGGCACCCTCAGTACTGCGTGCCCGACGACACCCCAGCACCACCTAGGTGTCGCCAGCAAGGATGTCGTTGATAGGAGTCGCCCTAGGTTACCGAGCATCCGTAGCTCCCCATAGTTTTCTCCGCGAGTCCTCGATACCGCAGAGCATCGCCGCCAGAGACCCCTTATCCTCCCGATGCCGAGAGTTCTAGTCGTAGAGATAGTAATAAATCGTGAGTTTGTCGATGATGAGTAGTGTTAGAAGAGGTTTTTGGTTTTGCCTTTATGTAGTAACGCTAAAAATAAATGTTATGTTTGTTGTGAATATTATAAAGTTGAAATAAAGTTTTGCTTGATATTGTTTTGTGTGCTTTTGGTTCCTATCAAATATTTAACTTTCAATATTTACGACGCTTCCGTAAGAATAGTAATCAACTTGTGCTTTAAAACATTTGGTAACAACTTGAGATTAAAATTTTGTAGATCTTAATTCATTAATAATCCTGCTCTATATGCCCGCAACCCGGTCCTTGGATGAGATTTTGGGAGTGAGGAAACCTGAACTCACCCTCGGCGAGTGACTTCGCCACTCCACCAAAATTTAATCCACCCATCCGCTTGGCAGTCCGAGGATCTTCGTCGCGTCCGCCCAAGCCGCCGAGATTCGCGCCTTCTCAAGTCCAAGAAGAAGAAGTTCCGAGGAGCAGCTTGCCGTGGCCGCCAACCATGGCCCAAGTGCTTGCAATGATAGAACAGTGGTCGCCAGACGAAACACCTGTTGCTCCAACAGCTTGGTCCAAAATACGACTAACCTTGGTGCCGCAAGTTATAGGCCCTGTTGGTGAAGCCTCCCATCACCCAAATTGGGAGAATTTTTGAAGACCCGCCTCCAACCTTTTCATCTTCATCGATCCCCGACGGCGATGATTGGTTACGAGCTATTGAAGCAAGTTGACCATTGCCCAATGCAATGATCATGAGAAGGTCCTTTATGCGCCGTACTAACCTGTGGAGCCGCCGCACCGTGGAAAATTTCCAAGCGGCAAGGCCCCAAAGTCAAGAAGTTACTTGGGATGTTTTCCGAGAAGCTTTCAGAAGACGATATTCCTTCGAGCTTGGTGAATTTAAAAGACGGAATTTCTTGACTCGTAAGGAAATATGTCCGTAATGGAGTATCTTCGCCGCTTCAATTACCTTGCTCGTTATGCGCCATCAAGTCAGTCGTGGTTCAAGAATTGAGCACTTCCGGACAATCAATAATGAAGTTAAGCATCTTCTCGCCATTCACGACTTCCACGACTTCCAAACACTCGTGATTAAGGCTATAATCGCCGAGCATAGTTCGCGCGATGTTATGGAAAGTCGAAAGAGGAAGTGGATGGCGCGAAAGTCGCCAATCCGAATTTGCCGAGGCCGCTGGTCACCGACCAATGTTCGACCTCCTCTCGCTTCGCAAGCAGCAGCAGCAAAGGCGCCAAGGTCGCACCCCGCCCCAAGAAATTTTTCCGCTCGTCCCTCGAGCAATAATGAAGGAAGGACTTCGAGTTCGTAATCAAGCACCGTGTGACTCGCTATCATTGCAAAGAGCGCGGCATTATGCAAATGCTCGCCCTAAAAGAGGTCATGTATCGTAAAGAAGCCGCGCAGGAGTTCAGAGACCCCTGTGTCGACCTTCGTGAGCTAGGAATTCTCAAAGTTGTCAAGCTCATCAGAGCTCTTAATCGCAGCGGCGAGTAGCGGTCGCCTTCATCATGTGACCGCCAAGAAGCAAACGGCGCCGATGTGGTAATCGGGTATGTTTCGTGCACTCTGTACCTACTTTGGTATTGTTTGATTCTCGAGCATCGCACTCGCTTATTTCTAAGAAATTTGGTCGATCGTAATAACTTAGAAATTGATCTCCTCTCTGCCAAAATGATAATCTATTCCCCGGTTCACCATGAATTCAATTAAGTTTTGTCCTAAGGTTAGCATTGAAATTAATGGAGTCATGTTTCATGCCGATCTTATCCTTATAGAAACCTCTGTGGTTAGAAGTAATCCTTGGTATGGATTGGTTGTCTAAGTTTAAAGGATGCATAGATCGTGCTAATCGATCCATTTCCTTGGTTAGCCTCAAGGAATTCCATTTCATTTCTCTCCATTCAAAGTTCTTCAAATTCTCAAGCTTCCTTTGCTCACCATAGTAAAAGATCTTAGCCGATTCCAATTGTCTCCGAGTTCTCTGATGTTTTTCCGATGAGTTGCCGTGCCCGCTTCTAGATAGGGATATAGAGTTTGTTATAAACCTTGTTCCCGAATACTATATCCAAGCGCCTTTATCGAATGCCCCTGCATGAGTTAGTTGAACTAAAGAATCAAATTCAAGAGCGCTTAAGAAAAGGCTTTATTCGACCTAGCTCTTCTCCTTGGGGTAGTCCAGTTCTTTTGTGCCTAAAAGGATGGTGGAATACGATGTGCGTGGACTATCGTGCATTGAATGATGTCACAATTAAGAACAAATATCCTTTGCCTCAGATCGATGATCCGCTCGATCAATTGACCGGTGCTCAAATCTTTTCAAAATTGATTTAAGACATGGGTACTATCAATTGAAGATCGCACTTAAGATATTCCTAAAACCGCTTACCACTCGTTACGGTCTATATGAATATACCGTGATGTCTTTGACTTACAAATGCTAGTTAATTTTATATGCCTCATGAATAAAGTTTTCATGTATTTAGATAAGTTCATAGAGATTTGATGATATTCTCGCTTATTCCAAGTAAAGAAGATCATGCGCATCATTCGTAAGGTTCTTGAAAAGCTTCGAGAGCATAAGCTTTATGCTAAATTTGAAAATGTGAATTTTGGCTAAAAGAAGTTGCTTTCTTGGTCATATTCTTTCGAAGGTGGCATTTCCGCTGATTCCAAAGAAAGTCAAAGCTGCTTTAGACCGAAGCCCTCACTGTTCCAAAATTCAAGTTTTCGCACTAGCGGATATTATCGCCGCTTTATCGAGAACTTCTAAAATCGCCGCCCTTTGACCCACTTTTTCTCAAGAAAGAAAAGAAGTTTGAATGGACACCGAATGCGAAGAAAGTTTTCAGAATTAAAGAAAAGGCTAACAATGTTTCAAAGCATAGTGTTACCCGATGTCCATAAAAGCTTCGATGTTTATTGTGATGCTTCCAAGAATGGGCTTGGGTGTGTGCTTATGCAAGAAGGAAAAGTCGAGCTTACGCCCCCCGTCGCTAAGTACCTCATGAGCTCAATTATCCGACTCATGATCCGAACTAGTCATGTAGTATATTCTCATTGTCCTTCTCCTCCATGCCCTGCAGCTAACCTTTTTTCCTACTGTTCCATTTTGTTGCTTCCAGGGATACTTTGAGTGACGCAATATTTAGCATTCGTTTGTTTCTACAAAAGCATCATATATCATTCCCTTTTTCCTGCAATATCTCACCTCTTCTGACCTACAGGTATGCTTATTATGGGTTCCTAGGTTATTAATGTGCATGATTAAGTAACTTAAAAAGGTGGCTCTGGGACTGATTATCTAATAGAACCATTTTTCCTATAGAAAACATCAATGATTATACTAGATATTATCCAAAAGTTTGGCCCTAGCTACAAGATCAACCTAGAAAAGCATATGTAGAACATGTAGAACAGGAGCTCACGCGGCGTCGGGGCGCGTCGGGCGCGGCGTGGGCGCGTCGGTAGCGCCGGTCGAGCGGCGCAGCGTCGGGCGGCGACGGGCGCGGGCGGCGCTGTCGGGGAGTGGCGCGTGCTCGGGCGGGCGGCGCGGGCGAGCGCGGGGCGCGCGGCGTCGGGTACGGCGGCGGCGCGGGCGCGAGGCGGCGGCGTCGTCGGGGGACGGCGTCGTCGGGAGGGCGGCATCGTCGGGGCGGCGACCGTGGCGGCGCGGCGCGGGGTTTAGGAGTTTATGCGCGCCGGCGGGCGGGAGTTTAAAGGTTTAGAGCACTCAAAAGAAGTGTATCCATTTTACGATATATGGAGCATATTATCGCTGGCGGTTCTTGTGAAGAACCACCACTGATAAAGTTATCAGTGGCGGTTCGTATAAAGAACCGCCACAGATAATTTTTATTAGTGGTGGTTCTTCACAAGAACCGCCATCGATATATTTATCTCGTGGCGTTCGTATAAATAACCGCCACAGATAATTTATATTAGTGGCGTTATTTATACGAACCGCCACAGAGATAGTAGATCGATGGCGGTTCTTGTGAAGAACCGCCACTGATATAATTATCCTAATATATTAATCCATACATAATCCTAATATAGTAATATACCCTATATAATACTAATATATTAATAACCCTATATAATCCTAATATAGTAATGACCTTACATAATCCTAATAAATATTATATACCCTATATAATCCTAATATAGTAATTACCATTTATAATCCTAATATAGTAATATACCCTATATAATCCTAATATATTAATGACCTTTTATAATCCTAATATATTAATGACCCTATAATCCTAATACAGTAATGACCATATATAATTCTAATATAGTACTATACCCTATGTAATCCAAATATATTAATGACCCACATTTCCATTACTCCACACAAATGCATAACACTATATTTCCATTACTCCATACAAATGCATATTGTTTACATCACATTGCCATTACTCGTATATAGCTAATTATTTTCTTTCACAATTTGCCCTTCTTCATGATCGTCGCGATGATAGGTAGCTTCCTGAGTGGTTTCTTCCTCGAGCCTGATGTTGCCATCTACGAAAGGAGGCAACTCGTCAAACCGGTTGTACTCATCCTCATCCACGACATTCTCAACTCCGACGATCCTTCTTTTCCTCAAGAACTACATGGCGCTTCTTATCTGCACGGTCGATTACATATAAGACTTGTGCTACTTGCTTCACAAGTACAAATGGTTCGTCTCTGTATCCGACATGTTCGATGTCCAAAGTAGTGAAGCCGTACTTGTCCACCTTGACACCCTTTGGGAGTTGTACCCAATGACATCGAAACATCGGGATCTTAAAAATACAATAGTCGAGCTCCCAAATCCCTTCTATGAACCCATAGAAGCTAGTCTTCTTACTACCTGTGTTGTCATAGGCATCTATGCGGACACCACTATTTTGGTAAGTGCTTTTGCTATCCTGAGATCTCGTGTAAAAGGTATATCTATTTATGTCGTATCCTTGTCATGTCAAGATTGTACCTGATGGCCCTTTTGCCAACCACCTCAACATAACACTCGTTTCTTTCCCAGTCATATGCTCTTTGAACCAATGATTGAACAAACGGTTATGCTCTTTTGTTACCCAAGCCTCTGATCGTCCACGATTTTCCTCTTGTAGATTATCCTTGTGCATGTCCATATACGAGGACACCTCAACCGATCAAGCAAGACTGTGAAATGAGCTTTTTCGAACAATCCATGATCGTAAGAATTTGTTGATTTCCTTCCAATCGCTTTTTTTCCAAATAGCCTACCCTCATGGCGAGATACAGCACTCCTACCGGTTCCACCCTCCATGTAATCCACGCAAAACTCGATAACCTCCTCGCTTGCATAACCTTCCACAATGCACCCTCCGTAGAGATCGATTGCGTACATACTTCTTCAGATACCCATGTACCTTTCGAACGGTACATCCGATGCGAGAATACGGGCCATATACATTTATCTCATTCACAAGGTGAACAATGAGATGAACCATTATATCAAAAAATGATGGAGGGAAATACATCTCTAGCTGGCATAGTGTCTTCACCACATCATTCTGCAGTTCAGAAAGTCCGATGGGATCGATGACCTTCTGTGAAATCGTGTTGAAGAAGAAACACGACCTCATGATGCCTCTCGGACCTTTTCAGGCAAAATACCTCTAATTACAATAGGAAGCATTTGTGTCATCATCACATGACAATCATGAGACTTCATGCCGCTTAACTTCAAATCTTTCATCGACACCGCTTGATGCTTGCGAGTAACCGGATGGAACTTTCACACCATGCAAGCATTTGCAGAGGTCTGCTTCTCTCTTTCTTGGATAGAGTGTAGCAAGTCGGGGAAGGTAAAGTCGGCCTTTCCGTTGTCTCGAGGATGTAGCTCACTCGATTTTCATATCTTCCGTGTCCGTTCGTGCCTTCATCCGTCCTTAGTTTTGCTAGGAATATTCAAAAAATACCAATCAAGTCATCACATACATTTTTCTCTACATGCATGACGCCTATGCAAAGGTCGAACTTCTAAGTCCTTCCAATAGGTCAAGTTCCAAAATATCGATCTCTTCTTCCACGTGATCTTCTCAAGACGAGACCTCGATTTATTATTACTCTCTCCTTTCCAAGTACAACATTAATATCCTTAACCATATCATATACCTCTTCCCCACGAGGAGGCCTTGGAGCTATACCATCCTCTTTTGTCCCGTCAATTGTTTCTTCATAATGCGGTAGGGGTGATTCTCGAAGGAACTCGGTGATGCATGTACATAGTTTTCCTCGAGTTATTGAGCCACACACTTGCGGTTTCATTCATGCAATGGGGGCATGCTTTGGCCCCTTTTACAGTATGACCGGATAGGTTACCAAGGGCGGGAAATCATTGATGGTGCAAAACAACAATGCGCGTAGGGTGAAGTACTCTCGCTTGTACTCATCCCATACCGTACACCTTCGCTCCACAAGATCACAAGATCTTCTACCAATGGTTGTAGGTATACATCAATATCATTGCCAGGTTTTCTCGGCCCTTGGATAAGCAGCGACATCATAATGTACTTTCGTTTCATACACAACCAAGGAGGAAGGTTGTAGATACAGAGAGTCACGGGCCAAGTGATATGAATACTACTCATGTTACCGAAAGGATTCATTTCATCCGTACTCAATCCAAACCTTATATTCCTCGGTTCATTCCTGGAGTCCTTTCTAAAGAGCCTATCGATGGTTTTCCACTGGGCAGAATCAGCAGGGTGTCTCAGCTTTCCATCCCTTTTACGCTCTTCTGAGTGCCATCGCATCAATTGGGCATGCTTTTTGTTTCCAAATAAACGCTTCAACCGAGGAATTACCGGTAAATACCACACCACTTTAGCGGGAGCTCCTTTCTTCACCACGGTGCCCTCGCTGTCATGGCCTTTACGCTTGTATCGCGATGATTTGCACACCGGACATCCATGCATGTCCGCTAAGAGATGTATAGCGCCGTGAAACTTTTATCGGACCAACCATTGCTTGCCTTCAATTTTAGAAGTGAAAGCACGGTGTGCAACTTTGTGTATTCCTCCTTGCAACCCGGGAACAAAGGTGTGTCCAAGTCGTCCAACAAACCCTTGAATTGATTAAACTCTCTCTGACTAGTGTAGTTCCCTTCTGCATCACGCAACATCTGAGCAAGATTATTATCGTCATCAATGTCCAACCTATCCTCATCAGATCCATAATTGATGTCAGCTGCCATAATGCCTTCTCCATCATCCAATACGTTATCACCTTCATGTATGTTTTCCTCTTCACCGTGACTTGTCCAACGTGTATAGCCAAGTACAAAACCCCTTCGAATCAAGTGCAAGTGGATGTGCTCTTTGTCTGAAAATATTTTCTCATTCTTGCAATCAATGCATGGACAATGTATGTACTCCGTCTTCTTGTGCAACTTGTTCTCCTCAACGGCTCTTAGAAAAGCAGATACCCCGTCGATGTAATCTCGGCTGTAACGGTTCGCATTGTACATCCATCTCTGGTCCATCTAAAATTAATTAACATATAAAAATTGATTAAAAACTAATCTAATTACTTATCATCTAAATGAGCTAGATAATAAATTCATCATCTAAAAATGATGAGCATCCACCTACCAAATTAGCTAAAATTTCATGCATATTAATATCCAATAATCTTAATTAAATAAATTTAATATATGTCCACACTAATGGAACCAAATTAATAGTAATTAAAAAACTAATCTGAATACTTTTCTTGTAAAGAAGCTAGATAATAAATTCATCATCTAAAAATGATGAGCACCCACCTACCAAATTAACTAAAATTTCATTTATATTAATACCCAATAATCTTAATTAAATAAATTTATCATATGCAAGATGTATATGTCCGTACACTAATGGAACCAAATTAATAGTAATTAAAAAAACTAATCTAATTACTTATCATCTAAAGGAGCTAGATAATAAATTCATATATATGCAAGATGTATATGTCCGTACACTAATGGAACTCAATTAATAGTAATTAAAAAACCAATCTAATTACTTATCATCTAAAGGAGCTAGATAATAAATTCATCATGTATCAAATTAACTTAAAATGCAATTAATATTAAATATATGCTTAATCATAATTCATCATCTATAAAAGGAACACAACATCATCTAATGAACCTAGCTAGGAAATAAATTCATCAACTACAAAATGGTAGCTAAATAAAAATAAACAAAATCTAAACTTTTCATCTCATCTACATATAAACCCTAATTAAACTTGGTTTAAAAATTAAATTGCAACAAGATTAACACAAATCAAGAGAGGAGAAAAAATAACTCACCAAGGAACAACGAGAGGAAGTACAAGCACAAGAATTGGAGAAAGCGAAATCAAATTTAGAAGTTTTGGTTTGCTCTCGGAGGAAGAAGACCAAGATCGCATCGACCACCTATTTATAGGCAATATTATCAGTGGCGATTTTTAACTAGAACCGCCACTGATAACACGGATAATCCAATAGAATCAGTGGCGGTTGGAGGATAGCACCGCCACTGATAAGTATTTGTTATCAGTGACGGTTCTATCCTCGAACCGCCACTGATATTTTTCCCGCTATTTTTAAAATAGAATCGCCACTGATAATTATCTTTGTGACGGTTAAAAAAAACCGTCACAAATAGATCGTCACCTATTGCAGGTTTTGGCGTAGTGATTACCTGATCGGTAGTATGTTTGCATGTTTCACGATGATCTCGTCTTTTTCTGCCTGCCTGGTCGCGATCGATCTCTGGCTTCAGCGTTCAGTAGGCACTTGGTACGTACGTTGACAGTGTTGTCTGCAGAGTGTGTTGTATGTGTATAAGCCATCAGATCGAGAATCGACCGGATGGTCAGGAATATAGACAAAAGGAGAGGACAATTAATTGCCACTTGCTTGCGAGTTTAGCTTTTCCTGTACGCTCCGTTAGAGTAAGTACAGTAACAACGCTCATTACTTACACCATGTTGATCTCATCCATATCATCTATAGTAAGTACTAAAGTCAGTTTGTATAATAGCTATCTCTAAAGGTTGGCTCTAGATGCTGTGCAATAACTATCTCTTTTTTTTTACATAACTAACCTACCCATATATGTTTCCGTGCAATACTTGCTACTCCCTCCGTCCTTGAAAGTAAGGGAGAGAAGCATTCAAATTGTGTCCTCCAATATTAGGGATTAAGAGCTCTCCTTTTAAATTGTGTCCTCAAATTGTGCCCATGCATGCAGATGTACGCATATACATGCGATCACACATATTCCAAAACAAAAATGAGGCAAGTCATTCCCTATAATCGTGATTAATCAATGCATGCATGTTGCCAATTAATAGAGACACAACATTAAATAGGGGCATTAGAGTCTTTTGGCAGAAACCATAATCTGTCCTAAAATTTCTTCTGTCCCTTATTTTCCAGGATAGAGGGAGTACTAAATAAGAGTATGCTTTCTTTTCTCTCCTCTTTTCTCACTCTTCTATATAAGACAAAGTTGATGTGACATACCCTTAATTAAGAGTTAGTAATTGGCGTAACACAACAGTAAAATGAAGTTTCAAGGCCCTAAAAATAGCATGCACGATTGCATGAACCATAAATTGATTAAAATACGTAGAAATCCTTCCCTTTTAATTTCGACCACTGAATACCTCACAAACTTTAAAACAAAAGTTCAATTCCACCTAATGGTAGTTAATCACAACATGCGAAAGCAACAGTTGATAATTTCCCAGGAAAAAAAAACAGTTGATAAGTCGATACACATGCACTCTTCTTTAATTATTATTAAATTTGATTTAAAACCTGAGGGGGCCACCTGTCGTTCAGTTTGGTACGTAGACAAATGCATTGAGCTTAATGATCTCCCTCGTGCTCCAGTCTATCTCGGCCCCCAACACACAGCACAAAAACATTGACGTGACGTGTGATCTGAGAAAGGCAAATGCAATGCAGCTGGATCCTGCAAATGGACCTAGTTTATTTTGTTTTGCTTAAAGTTGTGTTTCGTTACTTTGGCCTAATTTTTCCCTTCTGTCGTGTTATTGTTATATAGTTAACCCGTCGATCTGATTTAGAAGTGATTTTAGCTCCATATATATACAAGTTGATTTGTTTGGGATCTATATGTCATTGTTGATGAAAAAGGGAAAACTATCCAAAAGATTTGGGATGGTTCGCAAGTGGTGTACTTTTCGGCGGACTTTTTTCTGATGACATGATGTTAAGATTGCATGAACTAGAGGAAATTGCTTATCACACGACAAAGATGCTTTAAATTTGGCAATATGAAATTAGGCGAGTTTTCTTTTCTAAATCTTTATATGCAATCATTAACTTTAGTGGTGTTAAACCTGTTTTTATTCCTGCTATTTGAAAAATAGAAGTCCCCCTAGGATTCATTTCTTTGTTTGGCTACCATCTCACAACAAGTTAATGACCAAAGATAATCTGGTCAAGAGAAATATCATCAAACCTTTGAATTGTGCTTTTTGCAATGAGAATGAACCAGTGAAACACTTGTTCTTTGATTGTGTATAGTTGCCAAAGCAATATGGGATGAACTATCTGAAATCATGAATATTCATGTCGGCTCTGATTTTGAATCTATTGACAAATTCTGGATTGATGATAAAAGACATAGTGTGATGAATACTGTTATTGTGGCAAATATGTGGTGCTTATGGAATTGTCGAAATGATCGATGTTACTTTTCAGCACAAAAATTGGCGTTGTCTGAAACAAACCTGGAGGGGGTTAGCAATGCTGTTGAAGAGGTGGAGGCTACTTTTCTAGTATACTCCATCACAACAGATGGGTCGCTATTGTGGATTGATAGACACGCTGTGACAAGGCCGAGGATGTTAGCTGCCATACGAGAAATGTGAGCTTGAGATGTAGTCTGATGAAATTTGATGAAGAAGAGACTCAGGAGGAGATAACAAAGGAAAAAGAAACTGAAGGCCTTATGTCTGTAGTCTGTACTGATGCTAGCGTAGTTTGATGAATATTCAATGTAATGCAAAAGGTTTCTGTAGTATGATGAGCATGGAACTGTTTGTATGGAAAAAGCTGAAACTTAAAACTCAGTATCAATAAAAAAATTGGGACTAGGATATTCTGAGCAATGTCCTGTTCATCTAAAAACACGTTGATTTGGCGCACAAACCAAAAGCTAGCGATTGTATAGGATGTTTTGCTTAATTAGTTAGTTTATTGATTAATTAGGATCTGTCGCCGGCCGGCAAGTCGGATCCTGCATGCACACCAGCATGTGGGGAAACGCCGGCATGCCGCTCCCCACTTATTAGTCCACTAATCCCCAATTAAACTAATCAGATTTTGGCTGATTTGCCCAGCAAATACTTTGAACTTTATATCATTTAGTTATTCTAGTTTGCTTAGTAAATTAAACCTTTTTGTTCACAAAAGTCACATCTGTCTAGTTAATGATGACCTGTATGTGCTTCTCCATTTGTCGTCACAGATTAATTGTGCTTCACTGCTTTGCACACATCATCAAGTGATTAAAGAAAAGATCTGTGGTACCATATGCATGCAGTACAATGACGACTACAAATAAGAGAGGACATTGTTAGGCTAATGAGTGTGGTTGTTAGGCTAAATTATTGTGGTGACCATTAAACCTAGCTAAGATAGTTTGCTAATTGATTCAAGCTCGTGTGGTGTTTGTCGGATCAGTAATGAGATCTATTAGCACATACATGCATGAACAGCTACTGAGTCAGCATGTGCCAATATCGTTGGATAGTCCAAGCTGTGTAGCACACATATCTCTTCGTTTCTGACTGAAGGCTAAAGCTAAGTTCCCATTAAATACATGTTTGGGAGTTTATTGTATGGATTATTTTTTCAGAACTTGATTTCAAAAGTTGAGTTGGTCAGTGGTGTGACACTGTATGTCTATTTCCTTTTTCCTGCATTTAATTTACATCTTCTCAATATTTATGTTATGAGGTTTTTGAACTTAATTACGTTATATTGTGTAAAGCAGAGAGTACACAAAATATATCTCCTAATCATCCCCTTTTTTGTTAGGATATTCTTGAGTTGGATGATTAGATGGTTTTAATTTTTGGGCATATAAGTTTTTAGGTCATCAGGTCGTATGCACATGAACGTGACTGCTCTTTTTTTTTTTCTCCGTATGGCAGGCAAGTACATTTGCACGCTTGTCAGTTGTCACACTTTTGACCAACACAGCTCATCGATGACTATGTTTCCCTGAAAAAAAAGGGCAACAAGTACAAAGTCTACACATGTATATGTGGACTTTTTTTTCAGTTTCCTAATTGGTAGGGTTGAAAATTTTCCATTATGCCTGTGAGCCACCTGATGGTGGTGACGATGGGGCTGCAGACCAAACCGCTGCTGCTAGCCTTAGTCGCTTTAGCTTGTAATTTCTTGGCCTATCTAGAGGAACTATAGTTTTCCTAAAAAAAACTGTATTTTGAGACTGAAAAATAGCTGTAGCTTTCTATAAGATATAATTTGATAAATAGCTAATTTTTCTTAGCAATAAGCTCTAAAAGCAGGTCCAACCTAGGTTTTGACTTTTGCTAGTTATATGTGGCTTCTATCTTATATCAAAAGCCACTTAAAAGCTGAGCTGTTTAAGATAACTCTCTGGCTTTTCAAAAATTGAAGTTGGCTTAAAACCCTTCTAGCTACATGCTTATCATGTCCCACGGACAGATCTACAGTGTATAGACCAGGGTTAAGTGTCACCAACGTACTCCAACTTAGTTCATATAGTTCTTTTAGTATATAAATACATAATCATGTTATTATAAATTATAAGTTAATGTTATGAGTTTGTATTAACCCGACGAACTTCTTCCTGATGTGCCCCTGGCTGCTAGCCGAAACTTGTTCAACCAACGCCTAAGCAGCAACCCCAGTAGGCTCCCACCGGTTCCACCATGAAAATTGCCTCATAATCTATATATATAAAAACAACTGGTGATATTCAACGCACCTCTTTCGTTTTAAGGGCAAGAAAATCCCACAATAATCCTAAATTCTAGAAATTCTCATATTAATCGGAAGAAAAAGAGAAGGATCTCCACCACTTATTTTGGTGGGCCAGATTATAACGGTGCAGATTAACCACATATAACAAATAGAATTGTATTTCAATAATCCTAAATTCTAGAAATTCTCACATTAATCGGAAAAAAAAGAAGGATCTCCACCACTTATTCTGGTGAGGCCAGATTATAACGGTGCATATTAATCATATATAACAAATACAATTATTTTTCAATAATTAGAAGTAGAGATGTATAACAAAGAAAGGATCTCCACAACTTATTTTAATGGGTCAGATTATAACGATGCAGATTAATCATATATAAACAGAGTTATATAACAAATACAATTGTATTTCAATAATTGAAAGTAGAGTTGTATATAAAAACAATTGTATTTTAATATCTAAATGCGCAGCTGCGCGGATAAATCTGCTAGTTACTTGGAATGTTAAAGAGGCCTCGTCTACAGCACGGCCAACACAATCAAATTGATAATTCGGTTCTCTCCCCTCCGCGGGAAGACTAACGTTGATCAATCCGGTAATTCTCTCGTCTATCCCGACGTACCACCTGACCATTTCCCCACCAGCCAAGAAAAAGATGGACAGATCGCGAAGATCCTTTCTTTGGAGAGGCAAGGAAGACGCAAATGGAGGCCACTGCCTCGCGAACTGGACAAAAGCCTGTAGACAAAAGAAAAGAAAAGAAGAACTCGGTGGTCTCGGCGTCATGGATTTGGAGAAATTCAGTACAGTAGAGCACTACACCTACGATGGCTTTGGGTCAGAAGTCAGAACTGTGCCACCATGCAATGTCATGGACAAACACCTCTTCAACGTGTCGACTGACATAATGCACGATCGGTGACGGCACTGAGGCAAAGTCCTGGCACACTGCATAAGCTAGAAGGAGATGAGCCAAAGATCCTCGACTCTAGTCTGTTCGCGATCGCTAGGAGGAAATATAGATCAGTCCATGACGACGTGCGCAATTGTAATGGGATCAGTCCATGACTCCAGCAGAATGGAAAATTTTCCGTCCAATCGATGTATATAGTCTTAATATATCAAAATATCTTAGTTACATATCGATAATTTTGAAAGTTTAAGATACCATTAAAAATAAAAAAAATTTATGGTACTTACGTCGACGGTGATTTTGATAAAAGATAACCTTAGCAAAAGGAATTGGAATGGTAACAAAAAAATAATATTTTTGTAACAATGAGGAAACTATTCAACACTTTTTTTTTACTGTCAGTTTACTCGTTTCGCATGACATGTCATACAAGCGCCCTCCAATCTGCAACCTCCAAGTAGTATGACATTTTGGTCACATTTTGGGAAAGGATTTGAGAGCTCACATTTTGGTCGGGCAACCGCTTTGTGTTTGTCAATTTGACTATGTTGATATGATGTGGTTTTTTATAAGAATTTTTTAAATCCGGTGTAGGTTATTTACATTTGCACCAACTGGTTGTGCTGGTGGTCTATGCCGCAACGTCAGGAGGATCAGGAGATGATATTTGCGGCATGCAGATCACTGGGGTTTGTGCTCAAGTATCTCTACAGCAGGCATATGTGGAGATTCAGTAACAGACTATGTTCGGCTTGATTTAAACTTGTTGCAGTATTTGATCTTACCTTTCTAACAGCATTTTATTGTAATATTATAATAAATATTTGGCTATATGCATCTCGTGATGTAGAGATCGGGAGTTAAACTTCCGTTATCTTAAAAAAAATTGGATTAGAGTACTCTGAGGCAAAATATCCGACTCTGCTCAGTTGGAAGAATTTATAGTTCTTTAGGCTCGGTTACAGGATCCAATTACAACCGGATATGCCGGATGGAATCAGATGTTTTTCTAGTCTCATCGTTCTTTTGTTTGTTCTTTTACAAATCTAGCCATGTACAAATGCAATTGAAAAAATAGCCTCTCTTTACTGTGAAAGCGTCGGCAAGTAACACGTGTCACCTGTCACGCTCGTGTACCGCTCCAGGTTTGTACCGTGCTGCCCTTGCTCGGGTAAGGCTGGCTGTTACCATGGTAGGGCAACTCAGTAAGACTGCTACCTTGCAGGCGCGGGAGCAGGACCTGCCACGGTGCCCGAGCGTGGCAGATTCTTGCTGCGCTGCCTTAGCTCGGTAGGACTTGCCTTAGTGAGGGAGGGGTTATTTTTACAATTACATTTGTACAAAGGCTAGATTTGCCAAAAAAAAAAAAGTTCAGAGGGCTAGAAAAGCGTTGAATACTGCTAGATGTCATCAAATGCAGCTGATTAGAGACTTGCAAATCAGCCTATCTTGTGTAGTTCCAAAGGAGCTACGAACGAACTCTGCTCAACTGTAGGGTGGGTATTCGGTTATTTAGGTTTGTTCAGTTCGGTTTTTTCGATTTAAAAAAAAATCGGTTTTTGGAAGTGGAAACCGTAATTTTTGGTTCAAATCATAAAACCAACCGAATTAATTCGGTTCGGTTATTCGGTTAATTGGATTTCAGACAACATGAAGCACAGACAACAATCACAGCAATGAAGCAAAAAAATTCAGACAGCATCCGGTCTCAGTCTAATCGAATATTTGTTGAGGCTAAATCATTAATATGAACTATTTGAACTTCAGAGTGTTTTCAATCATGTGACGGGATAACTAAAGGCACATGAGAAGCAAGAACTGAAAAACATTGCTATGTTTTCTTCCACTAACCAGTAGGCAGTAGCTAGTAAAAATGCAAAACACTATCGATCAATCTTGCACACAATGATACAAATGAATTAGATTTGGTCATCTAGATGTGGGAAGAACTACTTACAGCTCGGGCTTCAGAGGATGGGAGGACGGTGAGTTGGTGACGGCTCAGGTCCTTGGGAGAATAGGAGATGGGAGGACGGCGACGCGCCGAGCCGCCACAGCGCCGCTTCTATCTGGACCAAGCACCAGAAGGAGAGGGAGATGAGGAAGGAGGAATCCCAAGCCTCACCCTGGACCCCTGCGCTGCCTCTTCCCTCTGCGGCTTCTCCATCCCCCATGTGTTGTCGGTGACCAGAGGTAGGTGGCGACGGATCGGAGGATGGGAGGAGGAGGTGGGTAGGTGGCTCTCGCCGGCGGGGGTGGGGGGCAACGGAGGACGAGAGGAGGAGTAGCTCTCGCTGGCGAAACTAAGGAGCACGAGGTGGGAGCGAGTGACCGAGCGAAACGGGGGACGGACGATAAGTGATGTTGATTAGGGCCGAAGAAGAGGTGGCCGGTTGAGCTCGCCGCTTGGTTCGGTTTTGATCGGTTATTCGGTTTTCCAGAGTTAAAAACCGAACCGATATCCGAAAATCGAAAAAACCGAAATAATCGGTTAATTTGGTTCGGTTTTTCAGTTTCGGTTTATAAATGCCCACCCCTACTCAACTGGAGGAATTTGTAGATCTTTAGGTCCGATCACATGGGATCCAATTACAGCTGGGTATCAAATGCAGCTGGACAGAGCACGGACAATACACTTACAAATCGTCATATCTAGTGCAGTTCCGAGGGAGCTACGAACCCTACCGCAGTGGAATCATATGGAAAGCGAGGGCGGAAAACAAATGCAAATTTTTCGCATGGGCCTTCGTCCAAAACAAGATCCTAACGGCTGACAATCTAGCGATTCGAGGTTGGCCTCACCATCAATCTTGCTGTGTAACAGCCACCATGAAAACAGCATACCACCTCTGCATTTGCTGCCCATAGTAATGCACATCATGTGGAATGTATGGGAAGAGCGAAACCGTATAGTTTTCCAGAATAAAGAAGCCACAACAGAAAACATTACAGTGCAAACTAAGGAGGCGATTTAGCAAAGGAAAAGAGCGTGTTCCCCGAGCCTTGATTAGGAGTCGCTCTATGTTGTAGCCCTAGCCCTCCTGCCACTTGGTGTTTTTTTTTTCCTGTGGAGACTCATTTCCCTATAGGTCCTGTTTGGAAGGTCATTCTTGGATGAGATCCATATGGATGTCATGATTTTAGGTTAAATTTTTGTTTATCTACATGGATTTCAATCGAGAATGGGCATTCTAAACAAAGTTTTAGTGTACTAGTTGTGAATCTCTTACCTTTATTTAATGAGTAAATTTTACAAAACTATAGATTTCTTTTACAAACTATTAGAAAACTATAGGTTTTAGCTCCTATATTGTAAAACTATAGATTTTATAAGAACTTGTGCTACAAAACTACATATTTTAGAATTGATCATTTCTTGTAACAAGTGTGACAATGTGGGCTCACGTGGTAGCCTCGCGTGCCTTCATTTCCCGTTTCACTCGCTCGTGAAGCTGTCATATAGACCCAGACTATCAGACTCGTTATAAGAAACGGTTAATTCTGAAGCCTGTAGTTTTGTGATACAAATTCTCATAAAATCTATAGTTTTGTTAATTAGAAGTTAAAATATGTAGTTTAGTTCATTGAAATTTACTCTTATTTAATTAATCGGCAGACCAGTCCTTCGTTTTTTTAAAAAAAATCCATCGGCACACTCCGACAAAGTTCAACTTTTTCTGCGAGTGATAAGTAACTTGTTTGGTTGTGATTAGGTCGGGACATTTGGATTTTATATATCGAGACATTTTATTATTTTGGGAGAGAAAAATTTATACTGATGTAGTATCAAGATGTGCTAAAAATTTAAAGGGTGAAAGTACTAATTTTTGATACCTCTTGATACTAACTCAATATAAATTTTGATATCTTTTAAGAATGGTGAAAAGTTTCTTATATGATCTATAGTACATTTCCTACAAGTTAATCTAGCTATCTAGCTAGATCATCAGGATATTGGCTAATTGAGAATATTTTTTGAAGGAAGCTGAGAGCTTGCATTAAATTACGGAATCAAAGTATTAATTGCAATCATCTATGAAAAGATCAAAATGATGATTGGTCCCTTTAGCTAGTTTTACTTAAGTTGATTCTAGAAAATGCGTGGAATTCTTATATAAACTATAAAAAAGATATAGTTTTTAGCTTCTATTTTATAATACTACGGATTTTAGCCCACCTAGTCAGACCTGTTAAAAAAACAATCAATTCTAAAATCTATAGTTTTTTTATGATACAAATTCTCCTAAAAGCTGTATTTTGTAAAATAAAAAATAAAACCTGTAGTTTTATGAAAATTCGAAAAAAACATGTAGTTTTGTTAAATTTACTCCTTAATTTAAGATCAGAAATTATCACTATTGTTGAAGTTTAAGGAGAGAAATATATTATTGGTGCACAAGTACAATTCATGAATGGAATTGCATTAGTTTTGTGAGTTGCATCTACATGCAATGCAATAACTTAACATATGCATAGTAGGTCAATAGTCAAGTCGTATCATGTACAACGCGGTTTTTGCATGTGTCATACATATGTCATCGAGAGACATAGCTCACGTACCATCTAATCTGCAGCTTCCTGTCAACCCTTCAAGAGCATAATTTTGTTTTTCTCTTCGATGTTAAATACACGAGAGGTTCTTCTATGCTATTTCTTTTAAAAGTTATATAAATATTAAAGCATAGATGAAGGTGATTTGTATAACTTGTATAATGCATAAATCTTAGCTCTTCGTACTCACGATAATTAATTTGTACGTATAGTACTCTAGTCGATCTAGTGTCTAATTAACATGATTTCCCCCTTCTTAATTACTGATATACAAATGCATTCGCTGTACCTGTTTGCCAGAGAGATCAAGATCAACACGGCCGAGCTCAAAACGGGGGACATTAGCTAACACAAGCGGCTACTTTTTGCAATTCTGATACATCTAATTCTTCCAAAAAGATAGATACATTGTGATGCAATTGAATCTCGTGGAGGCAGGAGAGGCAGCAAATTAGAGCTGAGATCTTACTACTTAACAAGCTGGCTCAACATAAACTAATGGGAGCCAGTTGAATGATTCTGACAGGAAATTATTGGGGGGCAATTTGGCTGAACCCCTTAAATAATGAGCAGTGCTTTACGCTTTCCCTCTTATAAGTTATATAAATCTTGAAGCAAATGAAGAGGTAAGTAATCACCATCTATCTTTCATTTATACTTTAATATGTACGTAACTTTTAAAAAGAAAAGCATATAACTACCTCTCTAAAACAATATATGGTTTAGTTAGTTTGATCTCAGATGACTGATGGGATGAATGGCAGTTCATTATGGTAGCCCGGCCCGTCATTAAAAGCCCATAATACGAGCCTGTCTGGATTTGGCCCATAATTAGCATTATTGGGCTACACTAGGCCCATAACTATATTGATTGGACTCAAACAAACAGGCTGGCCCAACTCCATTAAGCCCATAGGGTGGATGAATCGCTGTTTCGTGTTCGGCGCCGGGCAGCCAGGGCGCGCCGAGTCCCGAGGCAACGGTCGCGTCTCCGCAGCAGGTAGGCCGGACCCACATGTCATACACCGATATTTCCTCAGCCCCGAGCCGAGCCGAGCCGAGCCGTTGTGATTGCTGTTTGTTTCGTGCTGTCTCCCTCCTCCCTTCCCTCTCGCTCCTTCCGCTTCCTTCGCCGCCACCTCAAACTCCAAAAATTAGCAACGCAAAAAAAACAAAACCCAAAAAATTCATCAGAAGAAAAAACCGAGGGCGAAACCCTAGCTTAGGCGAATTCCGCGCGCATTGCCTCCCGTGATTCGCGCGCGCGCGCGCTCGTGCCTGAGCTGGGTGGCGGGTGGTTCGGTTGCCGGCGGCCCGGCGCGGGCGAGGTGCCGTTGGTCGTCTTCGGCGTTCGGGGTGGCGTTGGGTTGGTCGGTCGTTTGGGGACAGGCGGGGGCGCGCAGCAGGGGGGCGGCGGCTAGGCCGCCGGAGACGGCGGCAGTGGTGAGGAGATGGCGCTGTTCCGGAGGCTGTTCTACCGGAAGCCGCCGGATCGGCTCCTCGAGATCGCCGACCGCGTCTACGGTAATCCCCCATTCCCTTCCTCCTCGTGCAACGCTGCTGCTGCGACGCTCTTGAAATGCTGCCGGGGTTAGAGAATCGGTGTGGTTAGCGCTGTAAATGCGTAGACGGGGATTGGGGGTGTGAAATTGATTGCATTTTTGGTTCTGTTGATTTTAGCTTTAGAAATGTAGCGGCTTTCCAGAATTCTGCTTAACATGGGAAGAAATTGCTCGTGGAAGATGTTGCTTTTGCTCCGTGGGAAAGGGCCGAGCTCGTGATTTCAGCTCCGGCGCACAATTTATCACCAGTATATATGTTGTGTACGTGCTGCATTAGCCAAGTGATTTTGTTTATGAAGGTTTTTGTTTGCGATTCCAGTTTGCTTCGGGCCATGCTTTTCAAAAGTAAAAGGTTTGCTTACGGCGATGCCGATGCATGTCGGTGCGGTCGTGTGTGCTGAAACTTTAGCCAACGCAGGGTTCTTCAATTTGACATGAAGAAAAAAATGATTGGCCTGTTTAATTCTTGCAGTGTTCGACTGTTGCTTCTCGACAGAAACCATGGACCAATTCGAATACAAGAATTACGTGGACAGCATTGTTTTGCAGCTCCGTGAGCAGTTTGCAGATTCTTCATTGATGGTATTAAACTTCAGAGAAAAAGGAAAAAGTACGGTTTCTGGCTTGTTCTCCCTGTACAGTATTACAGTCAAAGACTACCCCTGCCAGTATTTAGGATGCCCATTGCTTCCTTTGGACATTGTCCTCCACTTCCTGAGGCTGAGTGAGAGATGGCTTATGCTTGAAGGGCAGCAAAACATTCTGCTAATGCACTGTGAGAAAGGTGGATGGCCGGTGTTGGCATTTCTGCTTGCAGGTCTTCTTCTGTATAGGAAACAGTGTAATGGCGAGCAAAGAACTCTGGACATGGTGTACAAGCAAGCACCCAAGGAGCTTCTTCAGATGTTAACCACATTAAATCCGCAACCCTCTCATCTTCGATATCTGCAGTACATATGCAGAATGGACAATGAGTTGGAGTGGCCTACACAACCTATTCCTTTCACCTTGGATTGTGTAATTCTTAGAGAAGTACCAAATTTCGACGGTGTAGGTGGTTGTAGGCCAACACTTCACGTGTTTGGTCAGGATCTTCTAAATGCTGATAAAAGTTGCAGTGTTCTTCCGTCACCATCGAAGGCCAAGAAACATGTTAGGCATTACAGACAGGTACCATTGAGCCCAGTTTAGATTTTAATCGTTCTGCTATTTGTTTTAGTTACTTGTTAACTATAGTTGCAGGCAGACAATGTGCCGGTGAAGCTAAATGTCGGATCCTGTGTCCAAGGAGATGTGGTCCTTGAATGCCTACATGTGGATGATGGTCTAGAAGGTGAAAGGTTAATGTTTAGGGTGATGTTCAATACCTTTTTTATCCAGTCTCACATTTTAATGTTGAACTTTGATGACATTGATGTCTCTTGGGATGCTGATCAACGGTTCACAAAGAACTTCAAAGCAGAGGTGGGTCATGATTTTTATTACACGATGTAATGAGAGAGCTTGAGTTTGGAGAGGTAAAAAACATGTTGCGCCTGGGTCTGTGGCTTGGTGAAGAAATCGGCAAGCTGCAACTCTGAGGGCATGTACTGTAGGGAGAGAACATGCTCTTGTAGCTGAGAGCACGTGTAGGAAGCATTGACACCAATTTGTTTGGTGAGCTCATGCTTTACTGGATTATGAGCAATGCTAATCGCACCGGTGTTGTCTAACAGCAGGGTAGTCAGACTCTGAACCATAACACCGAAATTAGCAAGTAGCCACCGTGACCGGGTAACTTTAGCAGTCACCGAAGACTTAGTTCTCAGCTTAGCCTCAGCACTCAAGCAGAACATTTTAGTCTACTTCTTGGTCTTCCAAGCAATAAGATAGGAACCAAGGAAAACACAATAGGTAGAGAGAGACCGACGTCAGCAGGGTCACTAGCCCAGGTTGCATCAAAGTACGCCTGAAGCTATATCGAAATGGAGTGAAAAAAGAATAAACGGTGAGAGATGGTTCCACGTAGATAGCAAAGAACCCGAAGGTGACTGTAGTGTATGTTGGTGGGAGCACAGACAAACTGTTTAAGGATATGAACGATATGGGAGATGTTAGGGTGAGTGATGCTAAGGTAAACAAAACTCCCAACAAAGTGGTGATAACAAGTGGGATCCAAAAGAGGATCACTATTATTAGCATGAAGCTGAAGATGAAGCTCCATGGGGGTCTTTGCAGTGCGACAGTCAAGCAGATTAGAGCAATTGATAAGATCCTAAACATACTTCTGTTTGAAGAGGTAGTAGTCATCAGGTGTAGAAGTGACCTAAATCCTAAGAAAATAACGAAGAGGTCCTAGGTCAGTCATCATGAATTGCTTGCTGAGACGCTTCTTCACAAAGGCAATGTACTGAGAGTCATCGCCAGTGATGATCATGTCATCAACGTAGAGAATGAGCATCCTTCCTCTAGAAGAGTTGTGAATGAATATAGCAGGATCATGAGCACTGACACAGAATCCAGCAACAGTAAGAACAATAGTGAAATACTCAAACAAGGCATGAGGGGCTTGTTTGAGACCATAGAGAGCGTGACGAAGATGACAAACATGCCTATTAGGAGTAGAATACCCTAGGGTTGCATATAGACCCCATGCATATCACTACATATAAACCTCATGCAGATCACCGTTAAGAAATGTATTCTTGACATCCAACTGAGAGATGGACCACTGTCGAACAGAAGCAACGACAATAAGAGTGCGAACAATGATCATGTGAGCAACATGGGCAAAAGTATCATCGTAATCACAACCATACTCTGTTGAAAACCGCAAGCTACAATACCATCAGACCTAATTTTGATCATATAGACCCACTTGCACGTTATATGAGTAACACAAGCAGGCAAAGGGACAAGATCCCAGGTGCCGCTACGTTGAAGGGAAGTAAGCTCCTTTGCCATGGTCAATTGCCACTTAGGATGAGAGGCGGCCTCACGATATGTGAACTTGGATCAACAACGGCAGGAGCATGAGCAGCAGGATCAAAGCCATGATCGATTAATTGTGGTTCGATCACGAAGATCATATCGAGGAGCAGAAGCAAAGGAGGTGGCTAGTGGTGAAGTAGGCAAAAGCAGTAGGGGAGGCTGGCCAGCAGAAATATCTTGTGGCGAACAGGAAACACGAGAAAGCCTATGTCTAGAGTGGTGGAAATGATAGGGAGAAAATATAGAAGGGGAAGGAGATGTCTCAGAAATAGGATGAAGTGTGTCGGGAGGAATATGAGAAGGAACGAAAGAAAGAAGGCAAGGTGGTAGTGGCGATGGAGGATAATGAAGAGACAAGAAAGAGACTGTGTCAACACGGGAGACAGAACGAGTGATTGATGCATGAAAGAAGTAAGGTCAAGAGTCATCAAAGGTGACATCTCGTGAAATTCGGATCTGCCGAGTAAAAGGATCATAACAGCGATAACCCTTATGTTTAAAACTATAATCAAGAAAAACACATTTAACCAACTGGGCAATCAGCTTTGTGTGCTCACTTGGCTGCAAGAGAACATAGCAAGTGCATCTGAAAAACACGAAGATGATGATACTAGGGAGGTCTAGAATGAAGACGCTCAACCGGAGTAACACCCAGAAGAGCAGTAGAAGGCTGCATATTTACAAGATAAGTGACCGTAGAGACAACTTTAGCTCAGAATTGCGGTGGTATGTGGGAAGCTAGGAGAAGGGTGAGTGTAGTCCCAATCAAATGACAGTGCTTGCGCTCAGCGACACCATTTTGAGCATAAGCCCCTAGACAGGAAGACTGAAAAAGGTGCCTTCCTCAGAGAGGAAACACCAAAAAGCAATGGATCAATACTCGCTAGCAGAATCACAGCGAAAAACGTGAATGGGAGAATCAAACCGAGTGTGAATCATAGTGGCAAAAGAACGATATATGGAAAGAAACTGACTGCGATGAGGCATGAAGTAAACCCATGTAAAACAAGAGTAGTCATCAATAAAGATTACATAGTACTTATGACCATCTTTAGAACAGAAGGGAGTAGGACCCCATACATTTGAGTGTATCAAGTCAAAAAGGATAAGAGGAAATGGAGTCATTAGAACTATACAGGAGCTATAGCTGCTTTCCAACTTAGACCATGGAAGTGTCAACAGTGACACGACCAAGAACACCCTGGCTCACAAGAGATGATAGACGCGACCCACATAAATGACCTAGTCGATGATGCCTTCGAGCAAAACTGGTGGAGATGGTGGTAGTTGTTGAAGTATAAGTGAATTGCCCACCTTTCCTCAAAAAGCTTAAGCTTTTGGGTAAACTGGTTAGTGCATGCAACTCAATATGGTATCAGAGCCAAGAAGTCTCGAGTTTAAGATCCGGTTGGCGCAATTAAAAAATAATAATTGCAGCCTTCCACGTCTTAGGCTTGAGGGAGCGGAGTGTTGAAGTATAAGTGAATTGTCCAACTTTCCTCAAAAAGCTTAAGCTTTTGGGTGAGCTGGTTGGTACATACAACTCAATAGGTAGCAGGCAATGGAGCAGCAGAAGTATACCAACTATCGCCCCGGTCTGACGATCCTGAACAAAACAGGAGGGAGTATCAAAAGCAACACAACTGTGGTCAGTTAGTTGGCCGACAGACAGAAATTGCATAGCAAGCTAAGGAACACGAGACGCATCAGGAGCTGAAAATTGAGTCAAGGCACTGCCTTGACAGGTGACAGGCATAGGAGTGCCATTAGCCATCTGGATAGAAGTAGGAATAGAAGGGGGTCCTGCAGAAGTGAGTGAAGTAGAGTTTGGTATCATATGAAAAGAGCCACCAGTATCCAAAACCCAAAAATTTCCTGGGGAAGTCTGAGCAAGACTAGCAGAACTGGATGAGCCCTGGTGAGTAAGGTGCTGAAGCAAAGCAGTGGCCAGTTGAGCGGGATTACTCTGTGAATCCCCCATAGAGGTGGAGCCTACTGACCCTCCTTGCGGTTGTTCTTGTTCTAACTGATTGAGCACGTCTGGTAGTCGTGGCCGAAGTTCTTGCAGTAGTTGCACTGAACACCAGCGATCGAAGAAGCAACAACGGGGGCAGCCGCTGTGATAGCTGGGGGAGCCGGTGTCGAGGTAGCTGGTGCAGGAGCAGCAAGAGCCGTTGGCGAAGACTGCTCAGTTGTACCATGAAGCCTGAGCTCCTCAGCACGAAGGGCAGTGAGGGCCTTGACCATGGGAGAATAGTGGCTCAGCAAGTAAGCCCTGACATACTCAAACTCCGGACGAAGACACATGCCAAAATCGTAGAGACGACGCTTGTCAATGTTTGCTCGCTGGGCCTCATGACAAGCACAGGCTCGACAAGCAGGAGGGTCCAACTCCAAGGAGTCAAGTCGACGCCAGAGAGCAGTGAACTGGCGGTAGAAGACCTCAACAGAAGCATCATTCTTCTGCTGAAGTGCTTGAAGTTGCTGTAGCAGAGAGTAGTAGAGAGCATCACTACTTGGCTGGTAGTGCCATTGAAGGTGCTCCCACATTATGGGCACGGTAGGATGGCACGAGCACTATACTATCAGTACGCCAATGCTCATAGGCATCAAGGGCATATTGATAAGCCTCAGTAGCCTCATCAGCAACAGCGGCGGGCCTTCGTTGCCTCCTTCGCGGCCTCCTCGGCGGCGACCCTCGCAGGCCCTCATCATCGGAGGGGGCTGCAGGAGGCGGCGGCTAAGGGGCAAGAGGCGGAGGAGGAACTGGAACCGGAGGATAGGGCCTCTCACCCGTGTCGATCTCCCAGAGACGCTGGCCATTGAGAGGGACTCGAGTAAACGATGCCCACCCCTTGTAGTTGGTCCCATCCAACTTGATGGCCGATGCGGGGATCAAATTTGGGTCAGAGAAAACCATCCTTGATCTGTGGTCGGCAACTCAACAGCAAGATTTCGAGGCAGACGGCTGCTTTCAGAAGTAGGGGTGGCGGTGGCTTGGCGGTCAGGAGCAGTAGGTGGTGACCTCCATCAGGGGCGGCGGCAGCCCGTAGGTAGCAGGGGCTGCAGCGGCGGTCTCCAGTAGTAGGAGCACGTAAGAGGGAGTGGTGGCCGCTCGATCTTGAGGAAGGAGCAGCAGCAGCACCGGATCTAGACGGCCACGACTCGAGCAAAGAAGCGACAACGGTGACCAAATCCGTGCGGCAGGAGATGAGTGATGGCTTTAGAAGAAGGGAGCAGTGGCGATGGAGGTTCTTAGGAAGGGTTGTGGTCGCTGGCGCCTCGGCGGTGATCGCCAGAAGCTTGACGGCGGCGGCTAGGGTTTGGATCCATGTAAATGTAATGAGAGAGCTTGTATTGCAAAGAGGCCCAGAGGGGCTGATATACAAGAGGTACACAAGTGTGGTAAATATGCATAAAAGACACTACACAGACAGGAGACTAATAAAAGTATTTACATAGTACTCACACATGTATGGGGCAATTTATTTTCAAATTGATTATAGTTAATTGTAAGTGCATTCCTGAACCAGGTACTGTTTTCAGAGTTTGATGCTGAATCTGATGCATCCACTGAAGTTGCACCTGATGATGATGATGATGATGAGATGGAATTTGGCTCTACTGACGAGTTCTTTGAAGCAGAAGAAATCTTCAGTAATCCTGACACACAAGATGGACAGAAGGATGCTGAAATTCTTTCTATAGCTTCTACAGTTTGTACTCCAAGTGCTGAACTCATGAAAACCTCAACATTTTCCAATTTTGAGCTGGACATTGATACTGATGGATCACAAGAAAATAAAATTGATGACACAGGTCTGTCATTTGAAATATTAAATGATGAAAAGGCATGCACATCTGCTGAAGCCAATATTATGCACGACAACAGAACTGGAGTAGTGAACTCAAGTTTGGAAGGTACAACAAATGGAAGCAGAGATAGCAGCAATTCAAGTTCTGACATCTGCAGGGATAAAGAGGATGACTGCACAATCGAAAACAGCTATTCCAAGCAGGATAGAAGGATGTATTCCGGTCAAGACTTGAGTCAGACTGATAATGTGTTGGTGAAAGAGGTGATTATATCGGAAACCAATAGTCCAAAGGACATACAGATGATCAAAGAGGTTATCATATCTGAAGTCACCACTTCCAAACTAGTGCTGGAGGGGGATACAATGGAAATTGAATTAGGTGATTTAGTCCACAATTCAGAAAGCATTGCACTGGCAGAGGTTGACGATAAGGAAGGATCTGAGATTGTTCTCAAACAGGATGAGGGGGACAGTCTGGGAGAAGAATTTGTTGTTTATGACAATGGCATAATGACCAAACAAGAAGACAACAGCAAGAAAGAAAAACCTAGCATCAGTGACACAAATGTACTAGTGCTTGACACCACAGATGAGAATAACAGGGTGGAGCTTCCATTTCCGGGGAAACCACATCTGCAGAACACAAGTACTTCCCCAAATTTAAGTTCTGCTGAGCAAAAGATTAAGCATCCTGATGCTTCCAAAAATAATGGTACTGCAGAACAAACAGAGGAGATGGAGGCTTTGATATTCAACTCGAAGAACCAGCTGTCTAACATTTCTTCTGTGAATGTACTACCTGAAGGATCTAGCTTTGCAAGAAATGGTGCTCTAACGTGTGCCAATGCAAGTATGGAGGCTTTGATATTCAACTCGAAGAACCAGCTGTCTAACATTTCTTCTGTGAATGTACTACCTGAAGGATCTAGCTTTGCAAGAAATGGTGCTCTAACGTGTGCCAATGCAAGTACAGTTACAGCTGACTCATCTCGATTGGTGCTAAAGAGAAAAGCGTTTCTTCCTTTGTCAACATGTAGTCTATTTGCTCCATTGTCTCCCAGGCGTAATCTGCTCCGTTCAGCATCCACAGATTTGTCCGCATCTACAGATTTGTCCTTTCTATCTCCATTGCAAACAGAATCTAATCAGAACTCTGTTCCTTCTACAAGCGGAAGGGATGCTTTTGTTTCTTCGAATGTGCCTCCACCATTCCCATCTTCTACATCCCTGAGATCATCGAGAGTCCCATCTCTAGTACATCCCACTCTCCGTCCAATCAGAACTGTTTCATCTCTACCTTCATCTTCATTTGAAGCATATATAGAGATGTCAACTTCCTCTTCTCCAACATCACATGCCAAACATCAACAGCATGTTAACCCCCATCCTCCCCCAATACCACCACCTCGACAACTTCACCTAACAAAGACACAGGAAAAGGATCTACATCCATGTAGTCTATCTTTTCTCCCTTCGCCTGCTTCCAACAGGTATGGCCCTCACCCTCCATCTCCACATGCTCCTTGTACTCAAAATAATTCAATAACCCTGATATCTGAACATGAACAAAGAAGAGATGAAGGGTCTTGCTCCTCTAGTCCTTGTATACAAACTATTCTCGACTTAGGTGATTCCAAAAGTAGTGTAGATACAACAGAATTACCCTTAGGAACCTCTAATTTTATAGATGCAGAAGTAGCAAGTAGACCAAACATAACAACTGGCATGGCTGTTCCAACTGCTAGTGAACATACAAAGTCTTTCTTGCATATGGTGTCTTGTTCTTTATCTCCCAAAACATCTCATCATGGTACACTACCTTCACCTCCGCCACCTCCGCCTCCACTGCCACAACTATCACAACTACCATTGTCAGTTATATGCAATGGTAGTGAATCTGTACAACTTGTATGCTCAAAGTCTTCTTCAGGTTGTCCATATAAAGAACCAGCAATACCACTGGAACAACAACCCCCCACTTCATCTACTTCTCTTGAAGGGCACGAAACCAGTCAAGTGGCTTTATTCCAATCTCCTAGTGTTGTTGAATTATCTTCATCACAACAGTCTGAATATACAGTTCAACATATGTCCGAAAGTACTGAAGATACAGCTCCAACTCTCTCACCATGTCTTCTTGTAACAAATGATCCGTCAAGTTCAAAATTTTTAGAGGAAGTACCTCATGAACAACCTTTAGATCATACAATATTATCCATTCCTTTGGAAGCATGCAAGGAGTTATTGGAGTCTGAAATAATCAATGGAGTCTCACCCTCCACAATTCATAGTAAAGAACATGGAGGCATTCCAATTCCACCACCTTTTTGCAGTTGGCATGGCAGAATTTCACGAGTGCAATCCCTAATAGGGTGTGAATATTTTTTGGTTCCATCATTTACCCCTCAACCTCGCCATTCCCTTTCTGAACCCCCTACATCCCCATCTTTGCCACCACGCTTGTCTTCGCCCCCATCGCCACCACCTTTGCCCTTACCTTCACCTTCACTCTCAACACAATCCTTGATTATTCCTTCAAGAACAAATGTGCCATCTCTGCATTTACCTCAACCACCACCTCTTCCTATAGAAAATATAGCACCTTCGTCTCCTTCACCACCGCTGCCATTTCCTAAAGGACTTGTAGCACCTCTGTGTTTATCTTTACCCCAACCTCCTCTGCCCCCTCCACCTATTCCTAGAGAATGTTTGGCAGCTCCACCTATACCTTTGCTCCCTCATCGTCCATCTCTTCCTAGAAAACACACAGCTCCACATCAACCTCCACCTAGAGAACATGAAGTAATTTTGCCTTCGCCTCCACTCTCACCTACAAGGCATGTTGTACCCCCACCTCCACCATTACCTCCTTTTGGAGGACATCAAACACCTTTGCATCTGGCCCTGCCGTCTTTTGTCAGACATAGTGGACCTCCACTCCCACCCAGTCCTCCTAGTAAAGATTTAGAAACTCCACCTTCTCCTTCCTTTTATGAGGATCATGTAATAGTTCCACCTCCACCAACAAGAGATGCTAGAATTCCACAGCCACCACCACCTCCTGGAGGAAGCAGTGGAGTTTTTCCTCCATTTTCTATTGAAGGAAATCCATCCCCACCTCTACATGAATGTCAAGTTGGAGCTCCATCACCACCACCTTCTCTTCTTGAAGAAACTGGCAGAATTCCACCTCCCCCCGAAGGACATAGAGGAGCTCCACCGCCTTCACTTTCTGGACGAATTGAGGGAATTCCTCCACCACCACATCCTCTTGGAGGACATGGAGGAGCTCCACCACCACCACCACCACCTCCTGGAGGATTTGGGGGTATTCCATCTCCACCACCTCTCATTGGTGGGCTCGGAGGAACTCCACTACATGTTGGATTTCAAGATGGAGCTCCACCCCCGCCGCCACCTCCTGGGGCATATGGAGGGGCTCCTCCACCTGGAGGAATCGGAGGAGTTCCACCTCCACCACCACCTATTGGAGGGCTAGGAGGAACTCCACCTCCTCCACTTCCAGCTGGATTTCGAGGTGGCTCCGCTCCACCTCTTCCACCTGGAGGACATGGAGGGACTCCACCACCACCTTTTCCTAGAGGGCATGGAGGAGTAGGTGGCCCACCTCCCCCTCCAGGTGCACCTGCTCCTCCAATGCCTCCTGGAGTACCTGGTGGCCCCCCTCCACCTCCCGGTGGAAGAGGTTTGCCTACTCCACCTGGTGGAAGAGGACATGGGCTTGCTCGTTCCTTGGGCCCAAGCTCATCTACTGCAGCACGAAGGTCATCTCTAAAACCACTGCACTGGGTCAAAGTAACAAGAGCAATGCAAGGAAGTTTATGGGCAGAACTACAAAAGCAAGCAGATGCCAATAGGTACTCTTAAGTTATTTCAATTGTTTGTTTGCCATAAGATATAAATTCCCTACTTTTTCTATAGTTATATTGGAAGATGCTCTGATAATAAAATGTCACTATCAACTCAATTCAAACCCCTCATATAAGATTTTTTTAATACAGATTTTTAACTCTAGTAGCATTCAAAACTTATTTCTCACATTTTTATTCTGCTAACCGATAGCACCATCTATGCAGTTATTCCAAATTTGATGTGAATGAGCTGCAGTCTCTATTTACTATTGCTCCAAAGACAAAAGGTGGCTCGAAATCAAAAGGGCCTGGAAAATCTCTTGGATCAAAACCCGATAAAGTTCAACTGGTAACTTACTCCAACAGTTCAAAATGCTAGAAAGTAGAAACACCGCTCAGTCTTGAGTTTCATCTACCTCTGCTCTGTTAATGATTTTCATAGTGTCACAGAAGTATGTAGTGCACCACATCATTAATTTCCTTTTCAAAGACAGGTCCATACAGCTCAGAAAGAATGTAATATCCTATTCAATTTGATAATATGTTAATTACTTTGGGCATAAACCAGCATTACACAATGCATGCTCTCTAGTATAGCACATATAAGCTCATGCACAAAAGTAGGGTGATATCATCATATCACCCACTCCAAATTACTCTGCGAGACTGGAATCATAGCAAAGGTGCGAACATGCAAATTGCAAGGGCTTCTCATGAACTAAGCTATGTTTTGGTGTAAATGGATATGGTTCAGAAATATTGGAATATGCATATTAATTATGGTTATTGAATAGTCACTTTTCTATAATCTTATAATGCCAACGATTTTTAAGATATGTATGAAAAGTCTAATTCATTTTTTTATACTCCTAGTGTAGCCCATGAACATTGGGAATAGAAAATGGGTGGCATTTCACACTCAATTTTGTATTTATATCCCATGTTAATTTTTTAGCTAACTCAATGTATGCTTTTGCTTTTGGCTCTAATATGCTTGCATTGAAGTATTTTTTCTTCTGTTAATTGCCTCTCTGACAATAAAACTCGGTTCCTTTACTTGTGATGTCAATTTTTTCTGAAAGTTCTGTTGGTGTCTTTGAAAATCCCACAGATTGATATAAGACGGGCCAATAACACAGAGATCATGTTGACGAAAATCAAAATGCCACCCTCTGATATGATGGTAAGCATATTGGAACTAGTTTTTGTCTCTTTGCATTTCTTGAAGCAAAAGGTATATATTACCATTGGAAGGGCAGGCCTGTTGATTGCCTCAGTTCCTTGTAAATATTGTAGAAGCTTCTGCTGAAGTGAATGAACAGTTACAATGGGCAATTACTTTCCTTTCAATAAAGCTACAAGCATAAACCTTAGTATTCATAGAAGATCCAAATTAGTTTGTTTTAATCAGTTTCATTTAAGTGATAGTGTGAAGATTGGGCAGCTAACTCTAGAAAATTATCAGTAAATATTAGGGATTGTTTTTGCCACTGGGTTCTTTCACTGACAAGTGAGATATGGACCTGCATGTCTGTGAGAGACCAAGTGGCTAAAACAAAATGGCAATATGTTTCAGTGGCAAAAAGGGAATTTCCTACCTGTACTTTTTAAACTGCTGGATGCATTTTCGTGCTCCAATATATGTATAGGACAGCTGCATTGTCTGTAGTGTTTTTTTTTTCAAGTCAGTCTGCATGTCCCTCTTTGCAAAACTGGAGAGGGTTCAGTTTTGATTTACCGAGTGGTTAACACCCAGTAACTGCCGGTTTTTCAGAATCACCTCCCTTTTGTGAACTCAACTCACTGTGACTAAAGCTACTTCATTGTTGAAAATCATCTCCCTATTGTTTATTGGAATTTTACACAATAAATAATCTCAGTTTGGAAATGAGTACTTGTCAAGTAGGTTTAAAGTGTGCACATTAGTTTCTTTTGTACATCATTTTTTCCCCTTATATGTCAATCACGTGATTGCACATTAGTTTCTTTTGTATAGTAATTGTACATATAACTTTACTTTCTCTACTTATAACAGAGTGCTGCTCTAGCTTTGGACGACTCAGTTTTAGACGCTGATCAGATTGAAAATCTCATAAAGTTTTGCCCAACAAAAGAGGAGATGGAGCTTCTAAAGGTTGTTTTCAAAGTATCACTTTCTTAAATTTTCCCTATGTCCCTTGTATAATCTTGAATCCTTTTCTTCTCTGAATTTCCTGCGAAAGTAAAGTCAATTATTTTGCACATTTTGGCTGTCAGAACTACAGCGGAGACAAGGAAAGTCTTGGAAAGTGTGAGCAGGTAAATCTCCATGTTTTGGCTTACAAATATACTCCAATGTAAATTTTATGTTAATCTAAGTTTTCTTCTTAGGATATAAATGCATACCAACTATACATAATTATTGATTTCTTTAATCATATTTGACTTGAACAGAAGTTTTAAATGAGAAGTTACTTTTTGTACTTCGATTTACCTTACTATTTATCTTTTCTCTCTGCAGTTCTTTCTAGAGTTGATGAAGGTGCCCAGGGTTGAATCAAAGTTTAGGATATTCTCTTTCAAGATTCAATTTCAGTCACAGGTCATTCACTGTTGAAAATTTGAGATTTTTTATCATTCGAATTTTTCATGGGTTTTCACTCTCCACTTTTTTCTTTCCTGCTTAGATTAGGGATGTTAGGAAGAATTTGCAGACTGTATCATCCGTTTGTCAAGAGGTAAACATTCTAACTACCCTTAAATGTTTTTACATTTAGTATTCATGTTTAGCATGTAAGAACTCATCTCCGATATGCCAATCAGCTCAGAGGCTCTGAGAAGCTGAAGGTGATCATGCAGAACATTCTGTTAATGGGGAATAAATTAAATGAAGGAACACCAAGAGGTAATGTCTTTAGCCTGTCGAGGTTATTTATATCTTTGACATAGTTTCCTACACATATGTTTAGTTGGAAAGCATCGAGATTTCTTGGATAATTTCTATCCACCCTATTAGGAGGGAGAATGCTCCAGTGATCAACTTATTGTACAATATTATCTATCCTTTTCACTGCCAAGAAAATAAGTCATTCTGTAGATGGAACAATGTCAAACTATTTGTGGCCTAGATCGATATTGTATTAGTATCATCTTATTGTTTCATCAGGGTTAGTCTGTCACCAAATAGTTTTGACTTTCTATACCCCATATTTCCCTTTTGAAGAAAGTAATAGTTCTTGCTATTTCTTTTTTGTTATTTTCTTGCAGGTCAGGCTGTTGGTTTTCGCTTGGATAGTCTCCTAAAACTTGTAGAGACCCGTGCAACTACTAACAGTAGAACAACACTAATGCACTTTCTATGTAAGGTATGGATATAACTGCCATGCATCATATGGAAAAAAAAGCTTGCGAGAGTTTAGAAGATAATGTTCATCTGAAAACGCTGTAAATTATCTATGTTCATGCACTAGACCATGTCTCATTATTTACATAAAAACTAGGCATGTGTCCAGTGGCGGAGGGAGGGGGATGCTAGTGGGGGCCATGGCTCCCCTCATGATCTCAAAGTTTTCTAAAGAGCTCAAATGGTATTGATGCTATTAAATTTTGTTGAAATCTAAAGAGTTCAAATGCAAACTTTGAGACCTTGTGGTGGTCCATGGCCCCCACCAGTAGCGGGGATAATAGGGATTAGGGTCCAAATAAGTCACTCTTATCTCCGGGGATACTTTGATCGTAGTGGCCACTGCCACGGTTTCACGACAGCAGCAGCGGGTGGAGGCGGCACGTCGGCGCTGATCCTTGATCCACTGCAAAAGTAGCATTAGCATTCCCCACCAAGACCAAGGTACTGCCCACACCGGATATGGAAGTGTAGGCTGCCGTATTGCACTCATGGTGCTGTTCGATCGGGTGTGGTTGGCAGTACAATGGCATCGGAGGAGGATGCAAGGGGAGGCCATAGCAGAGTGTGAGTGAGCCACTGGTACACTCGTTGCTATTAATAGAGCGAGCGACTAGCTAAAGCTGAAGATGAATATCGCTGAATGGGCACTCTTCTGACGACTTAATCACAGCAACAGGCCACTCTAGGGCAAAGCTTCTGTAGGGCCAATAGGGGCCATGGCACCCCCCCTCCCCCCCCCCCTAAGAAAAATTGAGCTTCTCTGGGGCTAAAGGGTTCCATGGCCCCTATCCCCTAGGAAAGTTCGTATTAGTTTTAAATGCTGACATAACACTAAACTAATTATCTCTTCCTAATTTATCTAAACTAAGTGGAGACGTGCGTTACGCTGCGCTAGGCGAATTTTGATAGAGTGCTCGGTCCGAGGCTAGATGCAATGTTTCGAAAGCACAAGGTCTTTTTTGCAAAAGGGCCCAGTCTGAGGCTAGATGGATCTGGACGCAATTTTCCGAAACCACTAGGTTTTTTTTGCAAAATGGCTTGGTTTGGAGCTAGCTGCGAATTTGCGGAACCACGAGTGTTGTTGCAAAAGAGCCAATGGGAGGATCTCGACGCAATTTCGGAATTCTCGGGGCTCCTTTTCGCAAATCTCATGACGTGGACGCCCTCCCCACATGGCAATTCTTGCCGCTTTAAGAGATGTAGTATGTATAATGCTAGATTGGCCCTCCTCTATCTTTCTTTCCTCTGCCACTGCATGCGTCAATCTAACTGAGTCATGGTAATAAATAATACGATAAGCTTTTATATATGGATATAAATTTGCAGATATTATTAATCTCGACCAGGTCTATTTTTGGAATAATGAGGGTTTCTTTAATTAAAACTCTTTTATTGAATTGTATAAGCACAGGGCTAGTTTAATGCTGTAACGTGGATCATGATATGAGCACTACTGTCATGATAGATTCAGACATTAGAATTGCAATGGGTTGTCACTTGTCATCATAGTGCTTATTTTGCATCCATACAGTATGCTTCAAAACTTAATGACTGGTCAAGTGTTCTTCAGTCCCTTGCAGAGAAGTCACCAGAACTACTGGATTTTCATGAGGATCTTGTCAGCTTGGAAGCTGCCTCGAAGGTATTGTGCATATGCGACTAGTATGGATAACTTATATTGATAAGATTTATTAAATATTCTGGAGTAATTTTAAACAGTTACAACTGAGGGCATTGGCTGAGGAGCAGCAGGCAGTCGTAAAAGGGCTAGAGAAAGTTGAACAGGAACTAACTGCTTCGGAAAGTGATGGGCCGGTTTCTGAGATTTTCCGTAAGGTATATTTTCCCAACCTTTTTTGGGTGTTTCGTGTGTGTGTGTTTTAGGCATAGTTACCAGAAACGCGGTTCATCCGAATCGCGGTACGAGATTCTGGTTCACACTTCGCCACTTTTTCTTCCAATTTCTATTGCAAACACGGACCATGTACCCTAAACTGGTTCGGGTTCAACGAATCCGGTTCGTGATTCGCGGGGGTTACAGCAAATCCGGTAACTATGGTTTTAGGTGATTAGTATTTTGTATTTTTCATTATGTTATCATGCTGATTACTTACGGTTCTCTTGTAAGGATCGGACTTTATTTTTTTATTGCTTATATACAATGTAGACTTTAAAGCAGTTCATTAATGCTTCTGGTGCTGATGTACGCTGCCTATCAGCATTCTATGGTGAAGTAGTAAGCCATTTTTTATCCTCCTTGCTTCCATTACTAACACTGTACACTATAAATATGCCCCCTTTTGACATATCAATTGCTGACAGGGTAGAAGTGCAGATGCACTTTCCCGTTATTTTGGAGAAGATCCTGCAAAATTTCCTTTTGAACAAGGTAATATTCATGACAATTCATCTATTGAAATCGTTTATTGGAGATGGTGCTGAAAGGATATGTATTTTATTTTCCCATTATGCGTGTAAAGTCCTAACGAACATAATCCATTGTGATCATTGGCGCACCTGGATGCAAGTAGGAGGAACTAGAGACTACGGATGTGTTTGACTGGCTTAAAACAGTGTTGGTAGCCTGCACCTGCCACCGACCAAAACGCTAACCTGTTTTCAGTTGTTTTCTGCAATAAGTAAATCAACGCTTGAACTGGAGCTAGGGTTCGGGAAACTTTACAGGATGGTTTGTTTCTGTCCATACCAGCTAAAGGCGAGATATTGTATCCCATCTGATTAATGACAATTTTGTCCAAGCTACTCTGTGTTAGACTGATTTGTGGTGATCCTGGCTTATTCGCAGTTTCCCACTAAGTCATGATTTTATAGGAATAAACAGGTGGTGGCCACGACCAGCCGTTCCTGTTTTATGAACACTGGTTGGGAGCACCGTTTACCCAAGCATGTGATCTACTTCTTGTCTGACTTGCTTCTGTGCCTCAAGAACACTCCTAGAAGTCTGCTCTTCGATAGATCTGCCGTTATTCTTTTCTCATCCATTTTACTTCTTCAGTTTCCTCTCTTTGAGCCAGTGAATATCAAAAGGCAAACAGATCTGTGAACTATAACAGTTCCTTTTATGTGTTTTACTACTTGCTTTAGCCTTCAATCAAAATGATAGCAGCGTCCTTCACTCCTTGCTTGTCCTCAGCTACAAAATAAAGCAACCATTAGATAATAATATTAATAGCCCTCTTGCCTCTTACTCATATTGAATCTTAAAAAAAAAATTGCAGTTGCTTCCACTCTTCTGACCTTTGTGGGGTTATTTCGGAAAGCACATGAGGAGAACCTCAAGCAGATTGAAGCTGAGAAGAAGAAAGCACAGAAAGAGGCTGAAAAGAAGCAAACCAGGACAGAACACCTATAAAATCAAAAGATGGACTTGTAGACAGATCACCAAGATCAACCTTCAGATGATATCTGTCCTCACACTTTTATATGGTCGTCACTCGTCAGTTTCCTCGACAAATGGCTCCACTGCTAGCCATGCAGATCTTCACGGGAGGTTCGAAGGTCAACAAATGCATGACTTCCCTGTGGACGTCTTGTGCTTTTCAAGACAAGGTAACATATAAATATAATTATGTATATGCACTGTTTTGTTCTATCCGGTGAAAATTTACTTGTCAGTGACTCGGTGTCATCCTGAAATGTAGTCATTTCTTTTTGTTTCATGCAGATACTTTCGGTTGGACATCCACATTTGGTAGCTCGTGACAGTGTACAAAGCTAACCCAACACCTATTTAGGTTCTTCTGTACAGATTTCTTAGAGTCCCCCTTGTTTATACTACAGTAGCGTCAGGAGTAGGTCAATTGTTGTAAACTAGGAAAAACAAAGAAATGTAAGAAAGGGTAAGTAGTTCAGAAGCAATAGGAAAGGATTAGTGTTGCCACAGACAGTTTTCTAACCAATGAATGTATAAGCATACTCTTGCCTTCTTCTTGTCAAATGATGCATCAAAGCGTTTGTGCATGATCCCTACCACAAGTAGCATGCGGTTGGTCTCGAGATCAGTCAAAATGTGATAGCTTTTCCAAAGATACAGGTGACGCAACCTTTTTCTCGGAAGTTTCTGCAGCTGTTAATGTCTCCTAGTTTTTTTGTTTTAAAAAAACAGAATGTTAAATTTGCAACAATCTTCTTCAACAGTAAGGCAAAATTCCCTGCTTGTTTATTTCAAGAGAGGTGCTTCAATGCTTTTCTTTTTTACAGTTGCACAAATATTAAAGCATGAATGAAAGGTAGATGGAGATTACTTACCTTTTCGCTTACTTCAAGATTTGTGCAACTTGTATTAGGAGGGAAAGCATTGAAGCACTGCTCTTATTTCAATTCAAGTGAGTGTTTGCTGCTATACAATAGAATCATTTATTATTATATATCATTGGCTTCCACCAAAAAAAGAAAAAAGAAAGAAAGAAAAAAAGAGATAATGCAGAACTTTATCTCATGTTATTGAGTATGTTTCTCTGGATCAGCTCAGGACCGTCCGATCTGATCTGATCCTTGAGTTTGCCAGAAAGACATACCTTTGTGGCTGCTATGTCTATGCTTTTGTTTTTTCTTGTACACCTGAATGCTGAAGCTGAGATCAAGCCTGGAGGTCACCCTTGTCCTCCGGCTCCAGCTCTCTGAGCTCATCAGCTTCACTCCTCTTGCAGCTCCTGTAGAACATGCAGCTGACGATGATCTCGAGGACGACGCAGAGCGCGTGGATGTAGGCGATCGAGAAGGCCTCGCCGGCGACCCCCGGCGCGAGCCTCCCGGCTCTCCGGCGCTGCGAGATGACCCGGACCTGGAACAGCGCCTCCGCGGCCGCTATAACGAGGTTGGTGGGCAGCGCGAGCGCCAGGGCCGTGGGCACCCGGCCCCTGATCACGACGCACGCCCTGAGGACGGCGGCGTGGCCGGCGCAGCGCTCCATGGCGGCCACCACGACGGCGAGGTTGCAGACCACGGTGGCGATGCCGACGGCCACCGAGTAGGCGATAGCGCCGGCGGCGGAGAGCGCGAGCGTGGACGCGTGGGAGGTGAGCCCCAGGATGTCGGCGGCGCCGAAGGCGAGGAACAGCAGCGAGAACACGGCGGCGTTGGCGGAGAGCATGACGAAGGAGTTGAAGAGGTGCGTGGCGACGAGTGCCGGGTACGCGCCGGCGACGGTCGCGAACGTCGGGAGTGACGCGAGCGGCCGCCGGCGGGGCTGCTCCTGCGCCTGCTCCGGGCGGAGCATGCCGACAACGCAGGCCTTGGCGAGCAGCAGGAAGGTGAGCGTGAAAGGCAGCGTTGCCGCGAACGTGAAGGCGGTCTGCGACAGCTTGGCGTTGAGCAGCGCGAAGAATGCCGACGGCGGGAAGCCGGCGGCGTGGAACATGGACCGGAGGCGCGACGACACCCCCTGAAGCAGCGCCGACGACGGCACCATCGCCTCGGAGGCGAGCACCGCCGCGGAGAAGGGGAAGACCAGGATCGCGGCCACGGAGCTGAAGCAGTGGTAGCCGTGGAAGAAGGCCACCACCGCTGCCCTAATCACCCTCCCCGCCCTCGCCACCGTCGAGCCATGCAGCAACCCTCCTCCTCCTCCTCCTCTCCTCATCGTTGTGCAAGTGCAATAGCAATGCAACCTTTCTTCCCCAAGATGAAGAGAGCAATGCAATAGTGTGTGTGTGCACTTGTTGGTGTGTGTGTGTGTGTGTGTTAAGTTTTATGGGTTGCTTGCTTTGCTGGGGTGATGGTTGGCAGGTCAAGAGGAGGAGAGGAGTGTCAGCTGATGTGCTGCTGCTGGCTAAACTTTGCGAATGATTGGCCACCTCACCTACTGATCCAACCATCCATCCATGGCACTGACCCCGTAACTACATCCATCTAATATCGATCGGAGCTAGCTAGGCAGGCAGGAGAACTGCAGAAGAAGCAAGCAAACTAAGTAATTGTGCTGTCAGAGTTAGTTGTATCTTATCTCGGTAATATCTACCATCTTAGACATGATGATAGTACAAGCTACAAAAGACATCGCATTGTAGGCGACGTTGTGTACAAGGCGACGTAGTGTGAGAATAAAGAGGTTAAGTTTCTTCACTTGCTTGGATGATATCACACTCAAAGCTAGCGGTGCAGCTTTCGGACGGCGAGCGTACGACAACGGAGTTGGGCAGGAATATTGTTGGAAGAAATGAACGAGGAGATCATTGGTGAATGGAGTACTCGAAGATGTCACTCTCGCTGTTGGGTGAAATTAGGTCAGTTACCTGCTTCACCGGCCGGCCCAATGGTTTGACAGATGATTATTTATCAGTTGGAGCTGGAGGGTCAAAAGGCCACGCAAGCTTACTGCAGGTTTTCAGCTTTAGTTAGACTAGATCATTTGGATGCAGGGTATACTGATTGCTTTGATGTGCTTCACTTGGAATGGAAGTTACTCTAAGCTTTGGTTTTTCTGCCCTTGGTCATTTTTTTTTTGGCGCAAATTTGGTCTCTATCCCAACGAAACTATAAATATGGCCTCCTTTTGATCGCAGCAGGTATCTACCGTCACTACTACAAAAGGATTTATATTAGACCCCTCATCACTGACAGTTTTCAAAAATCGTATGTGATGAGGTATTATCACAGACGGTTTTTTTTGCAAAAACAGTCAGTGATGACTCTCGGGTACATCACAGATGGTTTTTGGCTAAAATTTGGGCATCGAAATCATGTCAAATTTGTTAGATACCATTTCCATTAATTTGTGAACCTTGTGCTGTGAATTTGTGAGTTGTAGTTCTCAATTCAATTGGTTTTTATATATGTGAGTTGATTTCTTAAATGGATACGCTCTACATTGTAATGCACGATCAGAGTTGATTTCTAAAATCGATGCGCTGTATGTTGATACGTGATCGGAGCTCATTTATGAAATGTATGTCATAATAATGCTGGTGATGTTCTGTATTTTGTGTTTTGTTTCAGAGGGCATGGCTAGCATTTCCTGAGGCTAGCCAATAAATTAAAATTTAATAAAAAATGAAAAATCAACGTCACAAACGATTCCTTTGGAACCGTCTAAACCGTTTGTGATGACTGATTGTCATCACTGATACTTCGGTACAGACGGTTCACAAAATCGTCTGTAATGTGTTTTGCGAATCGTTTGTGGTGAGGGTTTGTGTAGTAGTGCGTGCTCCTTTACCACAGTAGACACCTACCGCGCTCCAATACTACGGCATTTTGGCTTGCAGCGGTCCCATACCGTAACAGGTGACACGTGTTGCCTCTCGATCCTTTTACGATCGAGAAGGCACCAAATTTGTAATTTGTTCGAATGGAGCCAAACTTGCAAAAATGCTAGATCAAAGGACAAAAAAAAAGCAAAAAATCAAGTTACTTGAGAGTCTTATGGCAGTACGTACGTGTAGGCATTTTTTTTCTTTTGGAGGATATGATTTTTTTTATAGGATCAAGCACTAAGTGTAATTGACAAATGATGGGCCAACATGTTCAGGTGCAATTAAGGTTTGCAAGTGAAACGTCCAATCCTAACATGCCATCTAGTAGAGGTGGGCACTCGAGCAGGATTTTTATTGGATCGGCTCCAGGCATGACGAGTACGGCCCGGTTCAAAGCCCGGCCCGATACGAACTGGGTTGTGTTGTGCCGACACGGCGAGCACGACCCGGCACGAAGTGGGCCGTGTTGTGCCGGCACGGCACTGTAGCACTAGTCGTACCGGGTCCGAGAACCAGGCACGATGGGTAGCACGACACGGCGGTGGCACGCCGGCACAGTCAGGCACAGAGCACGTTGTGGCACGGTGGCTCTACCGTGGGCCCGCGACAGGGAGGTGGGGCACTGAGATGTGGGGGAGAGGAGGGGGGTTTACCTGCCGCCATCGTTGCCTGCTGAGGCCGCTGACCGCACGCCGAGGTTGCCGCCCGCCGAGGCCGCCGCCCACCAAGACCCCGATGCCTCGCTCCCCTATTGTGCCGTGTCTGTCGTGGCTGCACAGCCTCGGCACCTCCGCCACCTCCCTTCGTGGCTGTGCGCCCGTGCCTCGGCCCCTCAGTCGAATCACGTACATGTGGAGGCCTCCTTCGGTGAGGACAAGCACGCGATGGCAGGTCAGAGGAAGGCCCTCCCGATCCCGGAGAGATTGGTGACGAAACCGACGAAGAGGAACACGCAAGCGAGCCCGATGACCCAGGGCATGAGGAAAAAGCTCAGCATGAAGATCATCGACCTGTAGAGCATGAGCGCCATAGACACACCCATCAGCATTGACACCACACCCACCACCGACACCTGAGAGAGACGGGCAAGAGGGGAGAAAGAGCTGAGAGAGATTGAGAGACGGTGCAAGAAACCGCTCTCTCTCTCTCGCCCGTCTCTCTCAATCTCTCTTAGCTCTCTCTCTCACCCGTCTCTCTCAATATCTCTAGCTTGTCTCCCTCACTCTCTTTCTCGCCCTTTGCCCCTCTCTCTCACCCGTGTTCAGCATATCCCCTCACTCTCTATAACTGTTTAAGAATAAATAAATTTTAGTTCTTTTTTCATAATATTTGTGTCCACTGCCTCAACTCCATACATCTTCGACTCATTTTCTCTCGTCGCAATAGTATAAATGGGCTGGGCCTGAACCGGCACAGCATGAAGCTCAAATAGGCAGTGCCTGGGCTCGCCGAAGGCGAGTCGACGGACACGGCACGACGGGCACGGCGGATCGTCGTCGCAGCCCGGCACGGTTCAGGCATGAAGCACGATAAATCCGTGATGGCCCAGCACGACGCCCACCTCTGTCATCTAGTATCTTTCTGGTAAATATTTCTTTTTCTTTCCTATAATTTATTCTATCCATCTGATATAGTGCAGAAACCAGAAAACCTTGCGACGACCTAGTGCTCTCTTTGATAGGGATTGGTTAGTAAAACCAGCAAGGATAATGGCATCCATTGCTATGATGTACAGCTTCACCTGAGGACGGTTAAATTTCCCAGAAATTACGACAGGCCAATTGGTTTGCATCCATTAATGTCTAACCTCGAGTATACCTTTTTACACTTCAAACAAGATACATCTATAAAGTGTTGTACTTCCTCCGTTGATAAATATAAGGTCTATAATTTGAATGGACTTATTTAAAAATATAAGACGTGCATGTAGATTTAATGAGCCTTTCCATCTATACCCCTATTTATTCTCCCTCAACTATATGTATTTATTCATTATCACCTACACAAAGTATTATCTTTCATCTTCCAAGACAATTAAGAGGGGTACGTAAGTCATTTCCTCACATGTCTTTCAATTTCACCACAACCTTAATCCTTGTGTAAAGTCAAAATATGCCTTATATTTATCAACAGAGGGAGTATTATCTCTCTTCATTATATCTTTGGATGGTGTATCTCACTCCAGTCTACGATATATATACTTTCTCCGTCCAAGTTTATAAAAAGTATTTTCTCTTGTCACATAGATCAAGATGTTAAAATGACTATACTACCCCTAATTAGTACTCCCTCCATCCAAAAATATAAGGCGTATTTTGTCTTTGCATAAGGATTAAAGTTGCGTTGAAATTAAGAAAAGTATAAGAGAAAATAACTTAGATACCCCCACTTAGTTGTCTTGGAAGATAAGAGATAATACTTTGTGTGGGTGGTAATGAATAATTGCATATGGTTGAGAGAGAATAAATAGAGTATAGAAAGAAAGACCTCATTAAATCTACATGCAAGTCTTATATTTATGGACAAGATTATTCAAAAAATAATCCTTATAGACGGATGGAGTATTCAGTCCCTTATCCAAGTTTGTAAGACATATTTTTTCTTGGCACAGAGACCAAAAATATATTAAAAAGACTAGACTACCCATTATTATTATCACTAAGAACTATATTCAATAGGTGTATTTAGAGAATACAAAGTAAAGTTGGATATTTATTAGAGGTATAGTGGGAACATCACATTAATTTTGCATTGTAATATGAAATACGCTCTATATTTGTGGATAAGATCATTAAAAAAATACGTTTTATAAACTTGGACGGAAGGAGTATCATATAAATTTGGATATTTATTAGGGGTATAAAGGGAACGTCACACTAATTTTTACATTGAAACATGAAATGCATCTTATATTTATGAACAAAACTATTCAGAAAATACACCCTATAAATTTAGACGAAGGGAGTAATAAATAATATTAAAAATAGCTCAAATGGAGGAGTATAGAAAGAAAAATGGTAAATGGTCATATCAATATTATAGAATGATATGTATTTAGTAACAAAATTTGAAAGCTAGAATATAATAATGTATTCGGAACTGATGGAGCTAGACGGTACATCTCGCTTGTTATGCCAGAGTTGTCCCCGTTTATTGGTTCTTGTTGCCTGTTCTTTTCCCAAGTAATTATTCAGCCAAAAAGGGGGCTTAGGACAAGTACAATAGCAAAGCCAACTACTGGCTAATAGTGAACTAAAAGCCAGTTTGTACAATAACTGTCTCTAAATGTTGTGTAATAACTATCTTTTCTCTCTTGTACATAAATGATATACCTATACTCCTGTGCAAAGCTGGCTACTAAATAAGAGCCAGCTCTCTTCTCTCTCCTCTTTTCTCACTCCTCCACATAGACTAAAGCTGATGTGTACATGCTAAGAGCCAGCTGACGTGGCCTTATTGTACATGCTAAGAGCCAGCCAGCAATTAGGATAGCTAAGCTGGTCGTTGTACGGATTACAAGAAAAAAACACAGCAGCCAGCCACCAAACACTGATACTCTCTCCATTCACTTTTATAAGGATTATTTTTTTAATGGTCTTGTTCACAAATATAAGGCTTGCATGTAGATTTAATAAGATATTTTCTTCTATACCCCTATTTATTCTCTCTCAACCATATGTATTTATTCATTACCACCCACACAAAGTATATCTTCCATCTTCCAAAACAATTAAGTGAGGGCTTCTAAGTCATTTACTTTCGTACCTTTCCTAATTTCAACACAATTTTAATCCTCGTGTAAAGTTAAAATACGTCTTATAAAAATGAACTGAGGGAGTAAAATCAAGCACTCATAATTTTCTGAAAAAAAAAGCCAACAGTTTTATTTGACTCGAGCATACGCAGCTTTTGCAGCACAACTTGAGCATGTGCAGCTTTTGCAGCACTCAAAGTGCGTGGATTTGTAGAAGTAAGCTGTTTCTGCAAATCGCATTAAGCATGATCCATTTGACTTTGTGTCACTCTCACTTTCATTTTAGGAGACTAGACTAGGGATTTTTTAGCTGAGACTCAAAGAGGGTATTCACTCTATCAGTTGACCTAATTGATGGACCCTACTTGCAATAAGAAACCATCTTCGGAAGGTTGTTGCTAAGACATTTGAATTGCTGCCTTTCTGCATGTTTCTGCATATGAAGAAGCTGTGCTGGATAGGAAGGAATCCAAGGGCCAGAAAACAGAGGTTGGACACTGGACCACTTATTACTCGCTCGGTTCAGAAATATAAAATTATTTTGACTTTACACAAAGATTAAGGTTACGATGAAATTGAGAAAGATATGAGAGAAAATTACTTAGATATCCTACTTAATTGTTTTGAAAGATGAGAGATAATACTTTGTGTGGGTGGTAATGAATAAATTCATATGTTTGATAAAGAATAAATAGCGGTATAGTAAGAAAAGGCTCGTTAAATCCACATACAAGTTTTATATTTCTAAATAAGATAATTCAAACTATAGGTTTTTTTTTTTAAAATTGTGCTGGTTATTTTTAGCTGTCGACAAAATTATGGTGATGGTTTCCTATATATATATATATATATATATGTCAGGTCAAGTCGCCGCAACATCTTATTACATATTGGTCTGATGTTCTCAAAGTTGGCACGGGATTCGAATTCTAGTCGGCTACGAACTACCGGTAATAATAATATATATATTAAGCCCAGAAGAATCTGAGCGATTCTAGGCTATGAGGTACAGTTTTTTGCGAAAAAATCCTTTCACATGTTATTTTGCAAAAAAGACCCCGTGAATTCCGAAATCGCTAACCGGTCCTTCTACCATTTATTTTGTAAAAAGGACCCCGTAGTTTCACAAAATCTGGTTCTTTCGACCGGAAATATTCAAAAATCGCGAACAGATCCTTCCATCGGTTATTTTGCAAAAAAAACCGTAGTTTCGCAAATTCGACACGGGTGTCGGTTCTTTCGACCCGAAAGATTTGAAATTACGTTTAGATCCGGTTATTTTATTAAAAAAGAAGAGAAAGCTCTTCCACAAATTCAACATGGACACCGATTCCGATTAGATTTTTTCGCGCGGCGCGGCATCGCGCACAACTCTACCTAGTATATATATTAAGCCCGGAAGAATCTGAGCGATTCTAGGGCCTAAGGTACAATTTTTTGCGAAAAAACCCTCCGGAAATTTTGAAATCGCGAATTGGTCCTTCCACCTGTTATTTTGCAAAAAGGATCCCGTGAATTCCGAAATCGCTAACCGATCCTTCTACCATTTATTTTGTAAAAAGGACCCCGTAGTTTCGCGAAATCCGGTTCTTTCGACCGGGAAGATTCAAAAATCGCGAATAGGTCCTTCCATCGGTTATTTTGCAAAAAAAACCGTAGTTTCGCAAATTCGACACGGGTGGACACCGATTCGGATCAGATTTTTTCACGCGGCGCGGCATCGCGCGCAACTCTACCTAGTTGGTCTGATATTGAAAAGAATATCATGATCTCTTCACAGCCATTTGCAACTCGGCTTGAAATCAATAAAAACAAGTTGTTGATATCTTGGCTAGTATCCCAGGGAGTTATGCATTCTCCGGTCTCCACTCTCTTTTCTATAATGTTTTTGCGATTTTTTTAAATAATACATAAAAAATTAAAAAACTACAAAAATAATATACCGAATTTTTTTATAGAAGTATACTTCTGTCGCCCTTCAGAATGACAACAGATATTGTCATCATTTGAAATAGTGATTTGATGATATGTAGATGCCACGTAGGATCTCGGTCACCAGTTTAACTGGCGACAGATTTGTATCGCTAATCAAACTGGCTACAGATTTCTATCGCCAATCAAACTAACGATAGAGTTCTTCATTGGAAAGGAACAAGGAGGCAAGTACTACGTGAATTCAAAAGTTCTGGTTACCAGTACCGTTACAGGTGGTAGCTACATGTTGTTGAATGGGCCTGACAAAGGTGCTGCCCGCTTGTTGTCTAATAGGCCTAACAAAACTGTTGGCAGCGTATTGTCTAATCGTCCTGACAAAGCTGGTGGCCGCTTGTTGTCCAATCCGCGTGACAAAGGTGGTGGTTGTGTGTTGTCTAATCCCTAACAAAACTTGTAAAAGCTACGTGTTTTCAAATCGGCCTAACAAAGCTAGAGGCTCATATAGGGTTGCACAATTTTTTAGTAAGAACGATATGATGATTGTATGTGGTAGCGTGTTGTATGTTCTATGTGGTAAAGCGGGTTGGACTGTGTTGTCACATCTATTGTTGTTGTTATCGGAAATGGTAAAGTCATTTCATGTTTAATGTTCAAAAACAACGAAATGAATGAAAGATACCATTTCATAATAAACGTGGGGATTACATAGCTCATGCAGTTTAGTTCGATGCCCATATTACATGGCTATAGACTCTGTCATCATATATGTATGCAGAATGACTATTAAGCACTTCCAAACGGTGTCCCATTTAAGCTATAGTATGCATGAACACACCATGGACAACCCTCCATCTCGCATCTGACGTCATAAATCCGTGGTGCTGACTTAACAACTTTAAATATTCTCTGCATTGACACTGCCCATTCCTTCACAGCTTCGTGCACCTCCCACTTACTATTGTAAATTGCCCCCAACTGCACCTCGTTCCGATCATACTCCTATTCAACGCCTTTACCTTCATTCACTACTACATTTTTGAACTGGTAATCCTTCCACTCCTCAGGGTAATGTTCATCGCGTCCGACCTCACCATCAGCACAAATGTTATTATTAGATAAAGCCTCATACTCCCAGTCCTCTGCTTCTATTCTTTCCACCAACCCTTCTATGCGTTCTCCTTCGTCTGCAATACCCATGGGTTCTTGCATCTACAGTAAGAGAACATCACCTTCTTCATCTTGCACTATCCCGTCCCCCTCACCCACATCTTGGCTCAATAAGGATGTATGATCGCGGCTGGACTCCTCAACTTCTTCCGCAACAGCATCGACGACCTCCTCTATCATCGCATGATCTGAAACAACTCTCTGAAATGCTTGTGCCAACAACACTAGAGGCCATCCTTTCTCATTACCCACTCTTACATAAGAGCTCTACGACTTCGGCATCTTCAGTTCTACTAACTCCCAATACATGCATTCTCGTGAACGACATCCGACACTGTGTAACTTCAGATCACTTAAATCAGGGTTCAATGAGAACATGTTGTACAACCATCTCCTAACGGTGCCTCAAGAACGCTTCCCTACATGTGACAAACTGCCTATTACACTTGAAAAATGACCTAGTTTCACCCCCTTGGGCCTCCATGTGTGGAACTCCTTTTCCATAGTATATTTTTAAATATACTTGGTCATCCATACCTGTGGACCATTTGGTACACAATTGTTATTGCGCACACGATGTATCGGTATTATGTCATCAAATACGTAATGAACTGAAAGAATTACAAACCTAATTAGAAAAATATGCTTACGAATGACGTGAACCTGCTCTACACTTCAATACACAATTGCTTTAAATATTCGTAAATTTTACTTCTAAACTTCATACTATCCAGCATATCCGATCGAACCTAAATCCGATCACAGCACTACAAATGCAAAAATACCAATGTGTCTACACTAATATTACTAACCTACACCTACCTACACAAATATTACTATTCTAAATATAGCTCTTGCAATAATACCAATCTAGATTCTAAATATAGCTCTAGCAAAAATACCAATCTAGAAATATTTACAGAAAATCTAAACAATCTAAATGTACCTATATAAATATTTGTAATCTACTCATATCTGCAAAAATATTACTAGTCTACAAATATCTACACAATTATTACTAGTTTACTGAACTAAATACTTGCACATCTAATTACTTTGATTTTCTAACCTAAGTTTCCAAAATATAAAACACGAGATTAAAATTTGAACCTCTAGATCCCACGAAGACTCCCTCTTCGTCCTCCTCTAATCCTTCCTCTCCTTTCTTCTCTTCTTCTCCTCTCTTTTCTTTTTTCTGCGCTCTGGCCTCGCTCGTTCTGGCCTCGGCCGGCCGCGTGGGCTCTTATGTCGGTTTCTGTCACCAATTTGAATGGCGACTGAGAAACGGAAACGTCGGTCGCCATTCAAAATGGCAACAGAAATTAAATTCGCAATTTCTAACGGCGACTGCTGTCCTGACTTGTACTTGGGACATTTATGATTGTTTCAATTGGCAACCAACTTCGTATCACCAATTAAAATGGCGACAGGCTTACAATCACCGTTTGTACTAGCAACAGAACTTTGTCGCTATTTTGAATGGCGAGAGAGGTATACTTCTGTAATTCTTTTTGGTATATTATTTCTATAATTTTTTATTTTTCGTTTTTTAAAAAAAAAATCATGTTTTTGCCATGCAGTGTTCACGAGATACAGTATATGCGGACCACATTATCCTGGGGATGCTACGAGACATTTCTGTTAAGAAACCCTAATAGCCCATTGGAAGGCCCATGTGGTCCCTTAGCCAAAACCCTGGATGAGCGCTATAAAAGGAGGAGGGGTCCCCCCTAATGTACATGCAATCAGAAAGCAATAAAGAATTCCGTCGTCGCTCCCTATATACATGTGTCTCTCTCTCTTTCTGTTCTCCAATTCAGATCTGTTCGGGAACCCCGGACTATTCGATAGCGAGGTTCCTTAACACGTTATCAGCACGAAGCTCTACCGGAGATCAGATTGAAAAGGTGAGAAAAGGTGGGATTAGCGTTTGAATCTAATCGATACTTTTCTATGCATGCATCTATCTTACGTAGCACGAAGCTACACGGCGATCGCTCGAAGCTAGCCGACATGAAGCTATAGTACACTGCTTCTCGCTCATCACGAGAAAAGAAGAAGGAAATTGATGTCTTGCCTCGCTCTCAAAAAAAAAAAAAAAAAACAACGCCCGGCGCTTGACGCGCCGCCGCCTCGGTAGACGCGCACGAAGCCGTCGACCGCCGCCTCAGCGGCAGCGTCTGGCACGCGCACCCGACGCGCCGCACGAAGACGGCCGCCGCCCGGCCAGCTCCGCCGTCGCGCTCGCGCGCGCCGCCGCCAGCGCCTCGCGTCGCGCCACCACCGTCCGGGCTCGGCTGTGTCGCGCGCGCGTCGGCCTCGCGTCGCGCCACCGTCGGTCCGGCTCGAAGCCGCATCTTCGCCACGCCCCGGCCTCGTGTCGCGCCGTCGGTCCGACTCGCGGCCGAAACTGCCGCATGCAGCGCTTCGGCCACCGACCATCGCTCCCGCCCGCCAGCGCCGTCGCGCTCGCCCGCGCGTATACCCGCTGCCGCTCTCGCGAAGCGTGGCCTCGCCTCTCTCGGCCGTCGCGCCGCGCGGCTCCGCCAGATTTCGCGCCCGGCGCCCGTCACGCCGCCGGCCGCCGGATGCCGGCTTTCGCGGCCGCGTGCTCGGCACCGCGCCCGCCGCCGCGTGCTCGGCTCCGCGGCTCGCGGCCGCGTGCTCCGGCACCGCGCCCGCCGCCGCGTGCTCGGCTCCGCGCCCGCCGCCTCTGCCTCCGCGTGGCATCGGCATATAGCGGCTAGGGCTTGGGAACCCTAGCCACACCTTTTAGTTTCGGGCCAAGAAGGCGGGTGGGCGCGGGCTAAGAAGGCGATTAGGCGGCGGGCCAAGAACGCCAGGTGGGCCAAGAAGGCCAGGCGGGCGCCCGGCAGCTGAAAGAAAGAAAAAAAAAACAGAAGGAGAAGAAAAAAAAAAAAAAAAAAAGAGAAAATTGTGAAAAAAAATTGCAGAAAATTTTGAAAAATTGCCAGAAAATCAAGAAGATTTATTTGGCTCTGTTTTCAAATTTTCTTGCTTTATTTCTCTGTTTTATGAATTTTTCTTTATGTTTTTTGAATCTTTTGCTTTATTTTATATATTGCAATGCATATGAATTTATTTTTATGCAATTTATGCTTTTTGCAACCATTTTCTATCAGATTACATGCAGTAATCTAAACCAGAACTTTGAAATCATGAATCGTGAATCGTGAGTTTGAAGAACTGGCCCCGCACGGTCAGAACTACCTCACTTGGGCATCGGACGTGAAGATAGTTCTTGGGGGCAAGAAGGTCCGTGCTGCGATTGGTCTAGAGTCCTCGCAGGACGTGAAACCTACCGTGGAGCAGAACGATCAAGTCTTGCACTGCCGTTTAAATGCATGAATTGCATTTTCTTTTAGATTATGGTTGTTAGCATTTTCTTTTGAATAATGAATAGTAAGCTCTAGAAGAGCATACTTTTTTCATGAATAAATACGCAATTTATTCTTTATTCCAGTATTATTTAATTTGTAAGCAATATTTGAATTATTTTGCCTCTGTTTGATTGGAATTATATTTCTTGCATCTAGAAATCGTGTAGCGCCCAAATAGAAGAGATATGCATTGTTGATAGTGGCACAACAAATACCATCTTAAGAGAGTCTAAATACTTTCAGTCGATCACGAAGAACGCTGGAAAGATTACTACGATCGCAGGAAGCGACTCATATGTAATCGGCTCAGGAAGAGCCACTATTATATTGCCTATGGTACAACTTTGGTCATTGAAGAAGCCCCTTTTGTACCCTGAATCAACGCGCACTCTCTTAAGCTTTAAAGACATCCGCGCCAATGGTTTTCACGTAGAAACCAATGAAGAAAATGGCAAAGAATACTTGTGCATTGTGAAGCACGCGGTATGTGAAAAAATGGTATTAGAAAAATGCCCCTCATATGAATCTGGGTTGTACTACACGAACATTCATGCACCCGAAGTGTATACTTCCTTGAAGACTGTTTTTAGAAGCTCTGAGTTATTTTCTTTATGGCATGGTAGATTAGGTCATCCTGGTCTTAGAATGATAAGAAATATAGTGAACAACTCACAAGGTCATGGCATTATTGTTAAAAAATTCCCGAATCATGAAGATTTTGTGTGCCCTGCATGTGCCACCGGGAAATTAATAACTAGACCCTCTGTCATGAAAGTGCAAAGTGAAATCCCTGCATTCCTGGAACGCATCCAGGGGGATATTTGCGGTCCGATTCAGCCCCTGTCAGGGCCGTTTCGATACTTTATGGTGCCCATCGATGCTTCCTCAAAATGGTCGCATGTATGCTTGTTGTCAACAAGAAACCATGCTTTTGCAAAGCTGATCTCGCAGATCATAAGAATCAAGAATACTTTCCCTGATCATCGCGTGAAGTCCATTAGAATGGACAATGCCGGAGAATTTACTTCAAAGGCATTTGATGATTATTGCACAGCAACAGGGATAGCAGTTGAGCACTCTGTACCGCACGTCCATACGCAGAATGGACTAGCAGAAGCACTAATAAAGAGGATTAAGTTCATTGCCAGACCGCTTTTGTAGAGTTGTAACTTGCCTAACACTTGTTGGGGACACGCAGTCCTGCACGCAGCAGCTCTTATCAATTTTAGACCGTCGGTCTACAACATCCATTCTCCTATGTAGCTTGTGCACGGGATCATCCCGAAGATCTCCTATCTTAGAAAATTTGGGTGTATGGTATATGTACCTATACCACCCCCTCAGCGGACTGCAATGGGCCCTCTCCGCAAGTCTGTGATATACGTTGGTTATGAGAGTGCATCCATAATCGGTATTTGGAACCCATGATTTGGAGACTTGCATACATTAATTCACGATTGCATCTTTGACGAGGATCGTTTCCGTCATTAGGGAGAAATCAACCTTTGGATGAAAAATCTTTGAAATCATATGGCATTCCACCGATCCCGCACATGACCCCGCACTAATGAAGCAAATCAAGAAGTCCGAAGATAATTGATTTGCGAATTTAGCGAATGAACCGCCTGATCATTTTTGTGATCCGAAGGCGTGGTTAAGTCGCATGTACCCGCAAGAAATGCACCGAGAGGGTGGAAATACCAAAGAAAATAGAAGGTATCCTCACTGTTCAGAGGCCTCAAAGAAAAGGGCAGAAATCGGCTCCTCAAACCCAAAGTACCGGAGGCGTCCGGAAAAGCGGGCGAGAGGACTTACCACAACCAATCACGAAAATGCCCCAAGGAAAGAAGGGAGCCAGTTGAGACTGCAGCCTGGAAAGAAGCCAACAGAAAGGCAATTCTAGACTTGAATCTTCCACTCAAGGAAGCCACGGAAATAATGTGTGCGCACACATAGGCGATGAAAAGCTAAAGGAACTTGCTCTGCGATAGGGAAAAGCAAATAAGAGCAAGTAGAAGTGCATGATGCACCCCATGAAGAAATGGCCATAAACTTTGTAATAACAGGAGAATCCCTGAATAGAGCAACAGCCAACGTTGATGCATACTTTGCAAAGAAGATTGCCTCAATCATTGATCATGATCCCGAGCTGCATCTCTCGCAGAGTGCAAGAAAAGGCTAGATTGGGAAGAATGCAAAAAGGCAATCATCTGCGAGTTAGTCTCTCCGAACAAGAGAGAGGTGTTTGAGCCGTATGCCGCACACCTCCCCATATAAACCCGTAGGTCACAAATGGGTCTTTGTTCGGAAGAGAAATGAAAGCAACGAAGTTGTAAGGTACAAAGCAAGGCTTGTAGCTCAAGATTTCACTCAACGTCCTGGAGTTGATTATGAAGAAACCTATTCTCCGATCATGGGAGGAATTACCTTTAGATATTTGATCTCAATGGCGATCAACTTGAAGTTGAGAATGAAGCTAATGGATGTTGTCACAGATACCAGATGGAAACTTGGATTCGAGATATACATGAAAGTACCTGAAGGAATTCCTATCCCGAACCAAGATGGAGCAAATAGAAACCTGTACAGTGTGAAATTGGAGAAATCACTGTATGGGCTGAAGCAGTCAGGAAGAATGTGGTACAATCGCTTGAGTGACTTTCTCTGCAAGAAAGGCTACACAAACAGCGAAGATTGTCCATGTGTGTTTATACAGTGATCCCGAATGGATTACAGATAATCTCCGTCTATGTAGATGACTTGAACATCATTGGGACGGATGAAGAAATTGAAGAGGCATGCTCATACTTGAAGTCTGAGTTTGAAATGAAAGATTTGGGTAAAACCAAGTTTTGTTTAGGCTTGCAGCTTGAACATGTCCAAGGAGGAATCTTGGTACATCAATCAACCTACACGCAGAAAGTGTTGGAAAGGTTTGGATTTGAAAAGGCATATCCTGCAAAGACTCCAATGGTGGAAGGTCACTCCAAGCCGACCTTAGACCCATACAGACCCAGAGAAGAGGGGGAGGAAGTCCTGGGAGCAGAATTCCCATATCTGAGTGCAATTGGAGCGCTCATGTACCTTGCAAAAAGCACTAGACCGGACATTGCGTTCGCTGTGAATTTGCTAGCTTGGTACAGTGCAGAACCCACCAAAAGGCATTGGAAAGGGATCAAGGACATCTTCCGCTACCTCCAAGGAAGCAAAGACCTCGGTCTGTTCTTTAGAAGAAATAATGAATTGAATTTGGTTGGCTATGCCGATGCTGGGTATTTATCAGACCCGCATACTGGCAAGTCCCAACCGGCTTTGTTTTCCTATGTGGAGGAACAGCAATTTCTTGGAAGTCGTCTAAGCAGACTCTTGTCTCGACGTCGACAAACCACTCTGAAATCATCGCTTTGTATGAAGCATCTCGTGAATGTGCATGGCTCAGAAGAATGGTTCACCACATCCAGAAGTCATGTGGTTTGAACATTGAGCAAACTCCCACGATAATCTATGAAGATAATGCAGCTTGTGTTGCCCAAGCACAAATGGGTTATGTGAAGAGCAATCTCACGAAGCATATCAACCCCAAGTTCTTCTATGCTCACGAATTGCATAAGATGAACGAGATCAAGATATTGCATACTAAGTCATGTGAAAATCTTGCAGATTTGTTCACTAAATCACTCCCAGCATCTACCTTTGAAAGATGCGTGAAAGGAATTGGGATGATGAGACTTAGAGAAGTGCAGATTTCAGGGGGAGATATGTCACATACTCCCACATGAATCCTGAGCATGAATTATGAATACCCAACATAAATCTCGAAGATTGGCAATTGAAGTTGGGTGAATTGTACTCTTTTTCCTTAGCAAGTTTTTCATAAAGTCTTCTTGCATAAGGTTTTTAACGAGGCAATTCGTGCAACATAGTAAAGCGTATGCTATGTACTCTTTCTCCAAGTATTTTTTCCACTGGGTTTTTCTGGAGTTTTAATGAGGCATATGCATCTCGCGGCAAAGGGCCCAAGGGGGAGTGTTAAGAAACCCTAATAGCCCATTGGAAGGCCCATGTGGTCCCTTAGCCAAAACCCTGGATGAGCGCTATAAAAGGAGGAGGGGTCCCCCCTAATGTACATGCAATCAGAAAGCAATAAAGAATTCCGTCGTCGCTCCCTATATACCTGTGTCTCTCTCTCTTTCTGTTCTCCAATTCAGATCTGTTCGGGAACCCCGGACTATTCGATAGCGAGGTTCCTTAACAATTTCTTCCCTAATTTAATCACCATTCGTGTCACGGTAGTATGCTCTCCTATCAGTCAATACATGTACGCACAGTTTAATTAAAGAAACTACATATATAGTCTCCTTCGACCCCAAGTTCGTTTTATAGTAGCCTCGCTCTTTCAGCACTTTTGACCATCCGATCAGAAATATGAATGCTTGATCGGGTACAGTCCCAAAGGAGAAACCAAGAAGTCTTTTTTATACGCTTGAACCGCTGATTATTCGAGGAAAAGTTTATTTTTTATCTCTCAATTTTTCTTGGAATCTAATTTTTATCCTTCATCTCCAAAACTGTTTACTTCGCAGCCCCAAAAAGTTAAAATCGGTGTAAATATTGTCCCAAGGCTGGTTTGATAGGCGGTTTTGGGTGATATGACGTACCAGTTAGCATCCTAGGCTGATGTGGCATGATATTTTGTGGCGGATCTGCTGACTAAACCATTACAACTGACGAGGATCCATATGGTACCCATTGTATCTGTTCAGGGATGCGATTTGCATGATTTTAACAATTGAGAGACATCAAATAAACAGTATTAGATATTATGGACAAAAACCAGATTACCAGAAGAGTCAAGGGACAAGAATATACTTCGTTCTTCGGTTATCCCTTGTTGAAGCAATTCGACTGCATATATGTGTAGATCTAAGGACCTGTTTGTTTCTGTTTTGAATTCTTTAAAAATTGATTCTGGATTGTGATCGTAGAGAAGCTGATTCTCCAAAAACCGGAATCCAAAAGTATATATGAAGTAGATTGTAGATTTTAGTTTGAGCAGTGCTTCAATACTTTCCCTCCTAATACAAGTTGCACAAATCTTAAAAGCAAGCGAAGCGAAGGGGTAAGTAATCACCATCTACCTTTCATTCATGCTTTAATATTTGTGCAACTGTAGAAAAGAAAAGCATGGAAGCACCTCTCTTTTAGTTTATATGAGTGGACTAGATTGTGAGAATCAATTCTTAAAATCGAACTATTTATTTTTTATTTTATTTTTAAGGTTAGAATCCAAAATCAAAATAAAAAACAAACAGATCCAAAGTAGTTCACATTCCCATCGCTATCCAATATCATCAAAAGGACATGTATGTAAATTGTATGACCTTGTCCTCAAAGAATCATAGGAGACAAGCCTCCCTCCGATATTAATCAACATTGAGGGAACTTTGAGCCCGATATGCAGGCAACCACAAATCGAACTTTTTTTTAAATAATATTTTTTTATTTAAATTACAAAAATATACTTCATCTCAAAAAATTACAAAAATATACCTCTGTCGCTCTCTGAATAAGCGATATAGCCCCTGTCGCCCTTTCAAAGGACGACATTTCCCCGACATGGCATCTGTCACCCTCTGAACAGACGATATTTCCTCTATCCTGCAGCTAGTTCCTAAATAAAATCATAACTTTTTCATATGATCTCGGATGGAGATGAACTTTATATGAAAATTGAATCTCTCGATGGGATCTACAATTTTCGTATACAAATTTTTTTCATTTGGATTCATTTAGGTGACAAAAAATAGGATAGAAGGTTCATATCTAGTTCAGATCTGATTTTTAATTTGAACCTTCTATCCCGTTTGTGGCTATCTAAATGGATTCAAATGGAAAAAAATTTGTATATGAAAGTTGTAGATCCCGTCGAGAGCTACAATTTTCATATAAAATTCATCTCCATCCGAGATCATATGAAAAAGTTATGATTTTCTTTAGGAACTGGCTACAGGATAGGGGAAATGTCGCCCGTTCAGAGAGCGACAGAGGCCATGTCGGGGAAATGTCGCCCTTTCAGAGAGCGACAGGGGCCATGTCGGCCGTTCAGAGGGCGACAGAGGTATATTTTTGCAATTTTTTGAGATCGAGGTATATTTTTGCAATTTGAATAAAAAAATATATTATTTAAAAAAAATTCACCACAAATCATACCTCTATTATTATTGAAAGAATCCAAGGCCTGGGCGAGGTTTGAGCCGGCTCGAGCTGAGCCGATTCGTCAAATCTCCTCAGAATTTTTTTTATTACGTTTAGGTCTTTCTGACCATTTTTTATGAAGAGGGGATCCCAAATAAATGAAAAAAGTGTAATTACCTTTAGATCGTTTTTTTTCCGTTTTTTACGAAAAGGATCTTTCGTTTATCAAATAAATGATAAAAAAAAGTATAATTAAGTTTAGATCGTTTTTGCTATTTTTTACGAAAAGGACCTTTCGTTTATGTGAAATCGCGGATCCTTCGTGAGAGGATCCCGAATAAATGCGAAAAAAATATTTTTCATATACATATAAAAACAATAACCGTAGCGTGGCACGCCACGTAGACATTCCTAGTACAAATTAAAGAACAGCTGACGTGCTATCATAACAATTCAGATTCAATTCGATGTGCTAACAACAAATAAATCGCACTGAAATTTTCAATATCACAATTCACAAACCAAACAGTTTTTAAGATCGAAACTCGACACTGCACATTAAGTCGTGCCTCTTGAAATTTGAAATGATAGGCCATGTTATGAATTTCTATAAATCTATAAAAAAACAAACATTGAATCACCGTAGCATTTATGTAAGTCAAGATACAACCATCAATTTGATCTTCTCCTAAATCAAAAGAAGCAGACCTTAATTGATGTGAAAAGGAAAAGGTTGCGAGTATCGATTCTGTAAGCTATACATTCCTAGTGAACTTTTTGGCCAAGAAAGAATCAACTAACGTCTGTAAATTAAGCATAACCCAATTGTATAAACTTGTAGAACAGTAGTTAGAAATCAAATAACACAGATGGGGCAAGAGATGAATGAAACACACCAGAGTTGTAAAAGCTGGGACCGTAAGAAAGGAACTTTCTTGTTGGATTCTCTCGGTGACATAGCATGCCTCTTTTGAGTACAATAAAATATAGAAAACACACCAGCCAATCTAATCTCAATCCAAAATACTATTTGAGACTACCTAGCTTGTAGTTAGGAAAAAAATGCCTAACCTTTGATGCAAGCAGCCTTTGTTAGTCTGTGATGAAGATGCTTGAATTGTTATATATCTTTCAATACAGGTGGCAGCAAACAAAGAAAAGCGGAACCGATAATAAAAAATACCTATTATAATTTAAAGAATCTAAATAATGACATTATCGTTAGACCAAACTCCAAAGTAACGACCCAATATATATGAATTCTAGGCAATTCATCAAATACCTTATAGGCTTAAGTGCTAAGATGAAGTAGAGGAGCTAGAGGGCGATGGTGTTGGAGCTTGATGAGCGATAGCAAGCGAAACATGAAGTTAGGAGGTGGGCATGACAAGAAGCATGTGAAAAAAGACCTTCATTGCCTATAGGAGCATTCACTTGCGGAAATAAAATCTAGAGGCTGACAAGAAGAATATAAGAAGAAGACACAATTATCTCCCCACAGAGAGGCACATACTTGCAGACCAAACTCCAAAGCCGTGACGCCCTGATGGCCCTGTTTTTTATTGCAAGCAAACAAAAAGAAACCAACCAGTGGGTATGGTTAGAGCATGTACAATAAGATTGCCTTAGCAAGTTTACGTCGATTTTGTCTTATGTAGAAGAGTGAGAAAAGAAGAGAGCTGTCTCTTATTTAGTACTCCCTTCGTTGATAAATATAAGGCGTATTTTGACTTTGCATAAGGATTAAGATTATGGTGAAATTGAGAAAGGCATAAGAGGAAATGATTTACATATCCCTCTTAATTGTCTTGGAAGATGAGAGATAATGAATAAATGCATATGGTTGAAAGAGAATAAATAGGGATATAAGTGGAAAGGCTCATTAAATCTACATGCACGTCTTATATTTTTCAACAAGATCATTCAAACTATAAACCTTATATTTATCAACGGAGGGAGTAGTAAGCATTGCACGGAAGCATAGATAGATTAATTATGTATAAGAAAGGAGATAGTTAATGCACGACATCTAGAATCAACTTTTAGACATAACTATTGTACAAGCTACCTTTAGTGCTTACTCTAGATGAAATGGATGGGAGGTGGAGTAAATAACTGACTTTGTTATTGTACTTGCCCTACGCTTTGTCTTGTGGCTAACATATGCATGGTTCAAAGTCCCAGGGCAAGTACAATAGCAAACCTAACTACTGGCTAATAGTAAGCTAAAAGCCAATTTGTACAATAACTGTCTCTAAAGGTTGTCTCTACATGTTGTGCAATAACTATCTTTTCTCTCTTATACATAAATGATCTACCTATGCTCCCGTGCAAAGCTGGCTAATAAATAAGAGCCAGCTTTCTTCTCTCTCCTCTTTTCTCACTCCTCCACATAGACCAAAGCTGATGTGTACAGGCTAAGAGCCAGTTGATGTGGCCTCATTGTACATGCCCTTAACTGCATCTGAGGTGAGTTATTTGTGGGTTTTTGGGATTTGGTTCCGTAATTACTCGGTTGAAAAAAAAACCGTAGTAATTTTCCTCTAGTTAACATTACGGTTCTTTTTTTTTTTTTTTTTTGGAACGGGGCTTGCACCGACCTGAACTTTTATTCGTTATGATCAAAATCATTTACATAGCAAGGGGCACAGGAAAAAAGGAAAATCATTTAAAATCAAACATCATAGTTCTTGTTTCATCTACTTACTATTTCATTATATGCATCTTCTTAATTTTTCGGTCATCTATCGGTGATGTTCTGATGGAATTAGTAGTGTTGATATCACCGGATCTTTCAGGTTTGATGGCATCTCTGTATCCTCCAACATAAATACATGCTTTCCTTCTATAAAGAAGCCTATATAACACCTTAAACTTTACTCGAAAGTCTATCTAGCATCTCAAACTATGAAACACTCACGTGGCACGATAAGTACACAATTTTTCCATGTGAGATGATATACTGGCTAAGTTAGGCCAATGACAGGTGAGGCCACAAGGTCTTCTCCCCCATCGTGCTCCCAGTCGCATTTCCATGGTTGCCGCTACCTGTAGCTCCCTCTTTGCACCTGTCATTCACCTAAACTGGTCTAGCGTGTTATCCCACATAGCAAAACTGCCAACCCATCGTGACACGTAGGCAATACCACCATGTAAAACCATATCAATATGTTATTTGAACTAGATTGCAAAGTTAAGAGGATCAAATATCTGGTTTCATAGTTCGGGGTGCTAAATAAACTTTCAAGCAAAGTTTAGGATGTTATACGGACTTTTCCTTCCTTCTAATACATGATTAGTAGCGTAGATATAAATATACAATTAATCTGGCTTCAGTTTGTTGCCAAGATGGCTACTCTCTAACTGTTTGATTTGTTCGCATCATCATCGTACCATACCAGGGAGCATATATCAGCAATTCAACGTCGCGTTGTCACAAACCGTTTGGGATGGCGACTGCTTGGATTTGGACATCGAAATCCTAGTTTTATGTTTATTGCTCACATGAGTGTTTTCTTCAGTGATCTTAGCTGTTTTATCCGGTTGGGAACTGATAGACATTGCATTTTGGCAAATATGTGGCGAATATTATCCTTAACTACCACGCCGGAAACCACAACTTAGCACAACACAACAAACCACAGCATAGCTCAACAGTGTCTGTGAAGTGGCTGAAGAAATAACAAGTTTATGGAGAATATGGAAAGGTGCAGATGCAAAAGCTGCCAGTGTGTGCTCCGGTGTTGGGTGGTCCATTATCCCTGATGACAGCATAACCACCATTTAATTAGGGTTTGGATAACTAAGTGGTTGTTGTGCACACTGCACAGCTGTTTGTAAATTATTGCCGTACTGTACACTGCTCTGCCGTCTTAAAAGAACTCGATTAGCAGCGATGACCTCTCATCTTCACCAGCTTCTTGGTTTGTTGGGCATGTTTGGTTGGTCACCATCAACTTGCTCTCTGTACTGAAAATTTCGATGCCATAGTGCAAGTGGGTTTTTTTCTTTTTAGATGAATGCCACAACAAGTTGGTGTGTTTGGATCGCAGCTAAATTCTACACATTGTGCCGCGAAAAATGGTTTGTTTTGGACCATTTTTGTTATGCACTTCCCTTGGTGAAGACTGGCTGATTTTGGCAAAAGAAATAAAAAGAGAGTGTGAATTCTATGTTATATTCTTTTCTTTTTACATTTTCCAGTTAGTACTATGAGATCCTGCCAAAAAAAAATGGTACTAGTGTACTGCTGCAAGACAAAATGTTCTTCGTGGAAGAACAATGTGCATAATGCCACACCGGCACAGATGGATTTGCCATTTGCAGACTGTTCCTGTAGAGCATCACCATAATTCACAAATGATCCAAAGGATCGGTCCATATGTGATGAGGATATTATCAAGCTGGGCGCTAGGTCAACGATAGGGGTTTACCCTACCATGCATATCCAGCTTGTATCCACTAATCCAATCAATTGATGGAGCATTTGATTGGTTAGAAGTATTTCTTTGCAAAGCTAACTCATCTACTCTTATATGGGTGTGACTGAAAAGATGGTTTTGCTGTGTATATTCTGTTCCATTAGCTTGGTTCAGTACATAAAACCTATGTAGCACCGACACGCGATACGGGTACGGCGATACGGGTACGGCGATACGGAAATTTTCAAAAACAAGGATACGTCGATACGTCAAGTATATATGTATTGTAAAATAAGAAACTGTAGAGGCAATGTTATCTTGAGAGTGGAGAGGCATTATAGCAATAATTTGAAGTGTATTTGATGTAAAACGATCCTATGAGAGTTTACAATTGACATCCTATAACAAAATACTAACTAAAATCAGAAGAGGGACTAAAAATACTAACTACAAGACTACAACCAGAACCAAGCAGCAAGCAATGCTCTGCTCACCTACACGCCGGCCGCTGGAGCTGCTGGGAGGAGCACCGGCCAGTGGAGCTGCTGGGAGGGCGCCGGCCGCTGGAGCTACTGGGAGGATGAGCACTCGAGTAGAGCAGCGGCGGGAGCTGCTGCGAGGGCGGCGGGAGCTGCTGCGGCGGAAGAAGAGCAGCGGCAGGAGGCGGGAGCTGCGGTGGCGGCGGTGGCGGCGCTGTGGGGAGCGGCGGAGATCTTCTGCCGGCAGGTGGAGCTTCTTGGGAGGACGAAGAAGCAGCAGCAAGGCGAGCGGCTGCGGCGGGAGAAAGAGCAGCGGCGGGAGCTGCGGCGGCGGCGACGGAGGGAGCTGCGGCGGCGGCGACGCCTGTAGGGAGGAGGTCGCGGCTGCTGGGTGCTTGCCTGCGCAGGATGGCTGGATGCTAGGGTTAGGTATTTATGTTTGTATTGGGCTTTTTGGGCCAAAGCAAGGGGAAATGGGCCTCAGGTATCGGAGAAGTATCGCGAAGTATCGGTGATTTTTTTTATTTTTTATTTGCTGGAATTCTCCGATACTTTTCCGATACCGTATCGCGCCGTGTCGCGCCGTGTCGCGCCGTATCGGATACGGGTACGGCAGTTCAGCGAAGTATCGGTGCATCCTAGCATAAAACCTTCCTCATGTTCCAGCTACTCCAAGTCTGGTTCCAAGAGTTTTTTTTCCCTCCAATATGGATTTGATGATTTTAGCACGCAACAATTGTACGCACGAAGGGTTTCTTGCGAAATTCATATACAACAGCTGACGAGTATTTAGTAAGAAATTTCATTCGTACGCATAGCAAGGCTCCTTTTTACGAGTTCTGCACAAGTTTATACTCCTTGCATGGGTGTTGAGTACATTGTACTAGAGTCAAGCAGGCAAGGTAATATGCTACGCAAGTTTCAGAGGGCATGTGAACTAGTGATGAAGCAGTAGAACAGAAGATTAGTATTATTGGCAGGCAGGGGGTTTCACTTTTCTTGCCATATGAACAATCTGTTATCTTGCTTGGCATACTTTGGATGAGTAAATATGAGAAAAGGCATCACAGTCAGCGACTCAGCGTTCAAAGTGAACAAAAGAAGTCTAACTCACAGCTCAATTTAATTGCTAATCAGTAGACAAAAACGATGACAGAGTAGCAACAAGTATGTAGCATTTGCACAACCGCTTCACTGATCACCGGAAAATACCAGAAAATATATATTATTCCCTAGTTCATAACTTCATATTGCCGGGTGGCATCATAAATAATAAAATATTGTATTCTTGTATCATATTTTTCCCACGACATATATTTTACCAAAAAAATATACATAAGAGGTGCTTCTATGCTTTTCATTTTGACAGTTGCACAAATATTAAAGCGTGAATAAAGGGTAGATGATGATTACTTATCCCTTCGTTTGTTTCAAAATTTTGTGCAACTTGTATTGAGAGGAAAAGCATTGAAGCACTGCTTAATATATTTTGTGTGCTAAGGTGACAATGGTCAAACCACTTACTAGAAATACCTCTGATCATGTTCCATGTGTGGTCTCTATCCAAACTGCTATCCCAAAGGCTAAAATTTTCCGTTTTGAGAACTATTTGACAGATCACTGTCAGATATCTAGGCGATGAACGTCAGTGAGGACACGAGATCGTCCTCAGGAAACTCACTCGAACAAACAAAACTAGATTTTGGTGCTACGAACAACCGGCAGCATTTTCTGTTTTTACTCCACTTATTATATGCAACAAACTTACATGCGCATGAGCGCTTCTCACGTTCATGGCGCAAGACTCGGACGCCACGAGCTAATCTCGCCACGACCAACACTGCATGCACGGTCACCACACAATCCATGGGCTCGTGCATGCATAGGATCAAAACAAACTCCAAAACAAACTAAGCACAAGTCTTATTGCCTAACAAATCTCCCCCTAAGCTTGTGCCTCTACTGGTTTCATACCAATTTGAGCTCGCAACTCCTGGAATCTTGCACGTGGAAGTGCTTTGGTCAAGATATCTGCAAGTTGCCCTCCGGTGCCGATGAAGTCTGGCCTGATACCCCCGTTCTCCACTGACTCTCGAATGAAGTGGAACCTTGTTTGAATATGCTTACTTCTGTCATGGAAGACCGGGTTCTTGATGAGGGCCAAGGCAGAGTTATTGGTAGAGTTATTGTCCACCTTGAGATTGACAGCTTCAGTCGCCATGCTCCTGAGGTTGCCGAGTAGTCGGGCAAGCCATATGCCCTGACATGCTGCTGAGGCTGCTGCAATGTATTCTGCCTCACAGCTTACCAGACTCTTGCCGAGAAAGAACATCAAGCCTGATGTGCTCTTCCATGTGTCAATGTCGCCGGCCAAGTCACTGTCGTTGTAGCCGTGCAGTCTCCAGTTCCTGTCCTTCCCATAGCGACATCCGTAGTGGATCGTCCCTGCTACATACCTGATGATATGCTTCACAGCCGCAAGGTGCTCCTCCGTGGGCTTCTCCATGCAACGGCTTACATACCCTACTAAAAAAGCGAGGTCTGGCCTGGTGTTCACCAGGTACCTCAAGCTCCCCACCAAACTTCTGAACTCTGTGGCTTCAACTGACGGTGCCGTGCTCTCCTTGCTAAGCTTGATGCGAGGCTCCATGGGTGTTGCTCATGGGTTACACCCCACAAGCCCCACCTTCTCCACGATCTGCGATGCGTATGCCGCTTGGTTCAGGGTAATCACGCCTCCAGCTTGACGTACCTCAATGCCCAAATAGAAGCTCAATGGCCCGAGGTCACTCATCTTGAATTCTGCCTTCATCTGCGCTTTGAACCTCTCGATCACCCTGCTGTTGCCGCCGACAATGATCAGGTCATCCACATAAACACCCACCAGGAGCCATGCGTCACCGTCACCGCGCGCATACAGCCCATGTTCCAGCGGACTCTGAGTGAATTCGAGATTCTTCAGAGTGCAGTCCAGCTTGATGTTCCAAGCCCTCGACGCCTGACGTAGCCCATACAACGCCTTGTCGAGCTTGTACACCTTGTGCTCTTCCCCGTCGATGATGAATCCGGGAGGCTGGACAACATAGACTTCTTCATCGAGCTCCCCGTTCAAGAAGGCTGACTTGACATCCATGTGATGAACCATCCACTCTTCTTGCGCGGCCAATGCAAGCAGCAAGCGCACAGAGTCAAGGCGCGCCACGGGCACAAATACCTCGTCGAAGTCAACTCCCGCTCTCTGCACATAGCCTTTTGCCACGAGCCATGCCTTGTGTTTCACAATCGAGCCACTTGCATCCTTCTTGAGTTTGTACACCCATTTGAGGCAAATCGGGTGATGTCCAATTGGAGGATCAACGAGCCTCCAGGTCTTGTTCTCCTCGATCGATGTAATCTCGTCAAGCATGGCTCTCCGCCACGCCTCTTCCTGCTCTGCCTGTGCCAGTGTCACAGGCTCCTCCCCATCCACCAACAAGTCCTCATGCAGCTCCCGCATGGCTAGGCCCGGCGTTGTTGCCGGACCAAACAAGTTGGCGAGGGTGCGGAAGCGGAGTGGAGCATCGTCGTGATCGGCGTCGAGATACTCCTCTGCCCCAGGTGGAGGGGACACAAATTCCACCGGGGGTGCATGAGCAGGTGGTATGCTCTGGACCGCCGGTGCAGGGCTCGCCGTAGGTGAACTTGGGCTTGGTGTAGACACTCGTGGCAAAGTCAATGCAGCCTGCTCCCCCATGTCTTGCTGGAACGTGGTGACCATACCCGGCTGGCTAACGGTCGCATACTCGACGACGAACTCGCTGTCAATTCTGGCCGCTTGATTAGCATCCCATTCCACTGGGCGTCCTCCTAGAAAACGATGTCGCGGGAGACATGCACGCGCCCGGTGCCTGGATCATAGGCGCGGTACGCCTTAGATCCCAGTTCGTAGCCCACAAAGATCATGGGCCTGCTCCTGTCTTCAAGCTTCTTGAGATTCGGAGTGGTGACCTTGACATGCGCCATGCACCCGAACGTACGGAGGTGGTGCACAGCCAGTGGACTCCCGTTCCAGAGCTCGTAGGGAGTCTTGCCGTTGATGCTCTTGAACGACGAACGGTTGAGCAGATAAACTGCGATAGTGATCGCCTCCCCCCAAAACATACCTGGCAACTTCTTGGCCTTGAGCATACACCCCGCGTGCCCACCACCGACTGATTTCGGCGTTCAACGACGCCGTTCTGCTGCGGAGTGTAGGCGCCGTGAGCTGGCGTCGCACGCTTAGCTCAGCGCAATAGTCGTTGAAGTATGCAGGGCATGGAGCTTCTGGCCACTTTTCCACTCGGCCGCAGCTTTATGCGCTTGATCGCGGTCGATGGCCCATCCTTGGTGGGAAGCAGAGCAATCCACATGAAGCGGCTGTAATCGTCGACGAGAAGAAGGAAGTAGCGGTTCCTACTTGGAGTTTGTGGCGAAATCGGCCCGCAGAGGTCGCCGTGGACGAGCTCCAGCGGCCTGGTCGCGCGGTTCTGCGCCTGTTACAGGAATGGTGCACGTCGGTGCTTGCCAGCCAAGCACGCGTCGCACACCTGCTCCACCTGCTCCAGGACTGGTAGCCCGCGCACTAGCTTTTCTCTCCCCATCTTCCTCAGCGCTGTGATGTTCATGTGCCCGAAATGAGCATGCCAGCGCCACAAGTCCTCGCCAATGTGTGCCGCCAGGCACACTGGACGCGAGATGTGAAGCTCAAGCATATAAAGCCGGCTTGGGCTCCGGCACACCTTGGCGAGGATACGGCGATGCTCATCACGGATCCGCATGACGCCGTCCTCAATGAGCACCTGGAACCCATGCTCGTCCAGCTGCCCGACGCTGACGATGTTGGCGATAAGGCGCGGAATGTAGTAGACATTTGCGATGGTGCGGTGCTCGCTGTTCTTGCGCGTACAACACCGTGCCACAGCCCTCGATCCGCACAATGGAGCCGTCGCCAAACCGCATGGTGCCGGTGGTGCCCACGTCGATGCTGCAGAACGCCGCCCAGGACCCCGTCATGTGGTTGGTGGCCCCGGTGTCCAGCACCCACCGACGGGGATCCTGTTCCTCCGCGTCTCCCAGCACGGCAAACACCTTCTGCTCCACGAGGTGGATAACACCGCGCACGCTGCATTGGCGCGGCACGGCGAGTACGTCCAGCAACGCCTCCGCCTTGGTGGCGGCTGCCACGGGCATGGGCAATTCGCCCGCGGGCGCATTGGGTGCGCCGCCGAAGAGCTCATCTGACGCGATATGGAGGGGATCTAGAATTGTTGCGGTAGTGGGGTCGACGCCGTCTTGAAGGAGAAGGAGCGTGGGCTCGTCATCCTGGGGCACATGGGCCTGCTCCTCCCGCTTGGGCTTGCTCCGGCAGTCCTTGGCCCAATGGCCAATTTTCCCGCAATTGAGGCATTTGTCTCCATTCCGACCCGTCGTCAAGCCGAAGCCATCACGCGCATTCGCGCTGCCATCGCCACGGCCTCGCCCCTTTCCTCCACGGCGCTTGCCACGGCTTCTTGAGCCGCCACCGCCGCCGCGCGAGTTCTCCTGCTCCTTCCTCTTGTAGCGCTCAAGCCATTCCTCCTCCGTGAGATAGTCTCCCACCAACCCTGGAGGACGGAGGCTCGTGCTCATCCTCGGCCGCCTTAAGCCGACCGGTGATCTCCTCCATGGACAACTCAGAAATGTCAAGCAATGTCTCAATGGAAAGAACGAGTTGTTTGTACCTCGAACGTGTGATTCGTAGATACTTCTCGACGACCTTCAGTTCGGGCTCGGGGTCACCAAGGGTGGCCAGCTGGTTGGCAATGCCAGTGAGTCGCATGGCAAAGTCCTTCACTGCCTCCCCGTCGCGGAATGCGAGCAACTCGTCCTCACGCCGGAGCTTCTGCGTGCTCGCCTTCCTGATGTGATCGTCGCCGATCTGCATCGTCTTGATGATCTCCCACGCGTCCTTCGCCAACTGCTTGGTCGCGAGCGTGGAGATCATCTCTAGTGGCACCGCGCTGCAGATGGCGTCGAGCGCCATCCGATCTGCGTGGAGCTCGACATCGTCGGGATCAATGGCGCCCCAGAGACACCTCGCCTGGAGCTTGATTTTCATCAGCAGCGACCAGTCATTGTAGTTTGTTTTGGTGAGCAACGGATAGTTCACCGGGCCGCCTGCCTCCTTGACCACGCAGTGAATTACCAGCCCGTGGTCGTTCCCGCCGCCACTCGTGGTGTGGCTGCCGAAATCGAAGCGCCCTAGCGGCGAGGCTGATCTTCCCCTATGCATGAAGACGCCTTCGAACGCACGATCACGTGTCCAACGCCGGAACCTTGCTCTGATACCAATTGTCAGATATCCAGGCGATGAACATCGGTGAGGACACGAGATCGTCCTTAGGAAACTCACTCGAACAAACAAAACTAGATTTTGGTGCTACGAACAACCGACAGAATTTTATGTTTTTACTCCACTTATTATATGCAACAAACTTACATGCGCATGAGTGCTTCTCACGTTCATGGCGCAAGACTCGGACGCCGCGAGCTAATCTCGCCACGACCAACATCGCATGCACGGTCACCACACAATCCATGGGCTCGTGCATGCACATGATCAAAACAAACTAAGCACAAGTCTTATTGCCTAACAATCACCCAGGTTTCTTTGACACTGTTGCATATTACTAGAATCTGCCCGATCATCTTAACAATGCGGACATGATTCCCTCAGCGTAGTTCAAATTGCTACAGTGTGGGCTGAAAATCTGGAGTAAGAGAATCTCACACTTATCCATCCTACATTGTAACAAGGTCATTAACATTATAGATGGACCGGAGGAACAACAATTTTTAAGTAGACCATAGTTGAATTTCAGATCTATTATAAAGAAGCATCTTCTTCGTCTACTTCACTATAAGCAAATTTATTGGAAAAAGAGATGCACAATTCGTTGGGTAAAATTTGGGGACGAGAATACGAAATTCTTTCATGCCTTAGCCACTGAGAGTTATAAAAGAAATACAATCACTCAGCTAGCCACATTCGACGATACTATTGTTACAGGACATCATCAAAAGGTGGTTATTTTATGAAACTCTTCTAGAGATAGATTGGGAACAACTATTCTGTTGGCAATGCTTTTTAACTTACAAGAGTTGATTACTCCAGTTCATGGTTTTGAAATCCTCACGGCAAGGTTTTCTAACGAAGAAATTGATAAACTTGTGAAGGGCATGCCTATTGATAAAGCTCTAGGGCCTTATGCTTTTAATGGTCACTTCATAAAAAGGTGTTGGCACATTATTAAATATGATTTCTACAGTCTTTGTGAAGATTTCTATAACAATAAAATTCAACTTCAAAGCATAAATATTTCTCATATTGCTTTAGTCCCAAAAAAGATGTCTCCAGAAGGCGTAAATGATTATCGACCTATTTACTTGTTCAATCCCTCTCTCAAGTTTTTAACAAAATTACTAACTGTCTGGCTACAAAAAATAATAATTCTTCAGCTAGTTCACAAAAACCAGTATAGATTCATCAGGAATAGAACAATACAAGATTGCTTAGCATGAGCTTTTGAGTACATTCACCAATACCAATAGTCCTAAAAAGAAATCATAATCCTAAAGTTAGACTTTGAAAAGGTTTTTGATATAGTAGAACATATTGTCATTATTGAAGTCATGCAAAGTATGGGTTTTCCTTAAAGATGGATTAATTGGATAAATGTTTTACTCAACTCAGGCACATCTAAAGTTTTACTAAATGGAGTCCCAGGCAAGCAATTTGAATGCAAGCTAGGAGTTCGACAAGGTGATCCGCTGACACCCCTCCTATTTGTATTGGCAGATGATCTTTTGCAATCAATAGTGAACATGGCATACCATAGAAGAGTTTTTTCTATATCGATCCCTTCTTCAATGGACAATGACTTCTCCATTGTAAAGTATGTTGATGACACTTTAATAATTATGGAAGCTAGGCAACTCATATGCTTGAAAGCGCTTCTAAATTCTTTCTATACCACTAAGGTCTAAAGGTAAATTATAATAAATCTTTTTTTTAGTACCAATCAATGTTTATGAAAGGAAAATATCAGTTTTAGTACAAACATTTGGATGCCAAATCGGAATCATGCCTTTTACTTCCTGGGTTTATCCGGTGGTGGGAATTCGGTTAATTCGATTAATCCGGTTTGGTTTATTCAATTTAAAAATAAATCGGTTTTTGACAAAGACAACCAAATTTAGCAGACAAAGTAGAAAAATCGGACCGAATTAATCGAAAAAAAATTCGTTTTTCCGGTTACTCGAAAAATGATGCTAGTACGTGCCCTTGCTTGGCCTTCACCGCTGTTGGGGCCGCCACGGCGGCCGGCACATCCTCGAGGCCCCACGCCGGCGCCGGCGCTGGCACCGGCGTCCACGGCACGTGTGTGCCCACGTGACGCGCTTCTCTGGCCGCTCGGTGACCATGTCGAAGAGGTCCGCGTCCAGGAACGGCACCTGCTCGTCGCGCCCTTCTGGCTTCCAAGAAGCGCCAATCTTTTAGTGTTCACTCCTATGATCCTTGGAGATGTGGAGAGAACACGGCAAAGAGGTAGGTAGAAACTTACCGTGGCGGCGGCGGAAGCGAAGGCAGCATCGTCGAGAAGGATGTCCTCGACACGCCAGCCAGGGCAGATGTTGGTGAGGTAGTCCGAGATTCAGCTACTGTCTCATCATCCTCCTCCCTCGTGGCTGGCCTCCAGGGAGGAGTCCTCGACGGCACAGGCGGCGAGGTCATCTAGCTCATCGAAACTTCCGTCCGGAGAGGGGATAGCCCATCGACGAGCACTGTGGAGAGCTTGGTCCTGACGAGGAGGAAGATGCTGTGCATGGCGCCGGCGGTGAGCTCGTTGGTGTTGTGGATGGGCTCGAGCCCCCTCCACTCCTGCAATCCAACAACACCACGAGCAATCAACAGCAACTCAGCTCTGTATCGCCGAATGAGGAATTTGGGAATGGTATCGTGCAGCTAAAGAATGGAGAATGGCCGAATGGGGAATTTGGGAACGGGCGACTCGAATATTCGGTTCTCGGTTGTGCTCGTTGAGAATTCCAGTGATCAACAATATTGACAGAGCATGAAAACACTGTCTATGGCGTGGCTCCGATATCAGCAAAAAGGGGGAAATCTAGCAGTATGGGAACAGGTGTGCTGGCCAAAGAACAAAGAAGGTCTTAGTGTTATTAAACTACAAACTCAAAATGAGTCATTTTTATTGAAAAACCTCCATAATTTTTATAACATACATGATCTTTATGGATAAATTTCATTTGGTCAACCTATTATGGGGATAAAATCCCTTACTGCTGCTCAAGAATTCAAGGATCTTTCTAGTGGAGAGATGTTATGAAATATATTAATTCTTATAGAGGTATTGATATGGTCACTGTGGGATCAGGGACATTAACATTATTTTGGATAAACATTTGCAACCACAATATCTATTACCTTAGATTTCCAACCTTATATACTTTTGCCAAAAGGAAAGAGAGCTCGGTCTCACAGTTTATAAATAGCCCAGGAATAAGACATAACTTCAATTTGCCGCTCTCTAATGTTGCCTTTCAAAAGTACAATTTGTTAATTGATGGCATCCAAAGATTCTTACTGGTGAACAATTGCTTGGATGTTTGGACTTACATTTAGAATAAAAACATATACACATCACAAAAGTTCTATCGGTACTCGTTTCATGCAATGGCTGTACCAAAACCTTTTAAGTGGATTTGGCAAAGTAAATTTGTAACAAAGCTCAAAGTGTTCACATTGTTATTGCTTATGGATTGATTGAACATTTCATATGGAGGATGGTCAATATTGTGTTCTTTGCCAAGATCAACAGGTGAAGACAATACACCATCTCTTCTTTAATTGCTCCTTCAGTACGACATGCTAGAATATTATTGGACTGCTTTGGGATAATGCACAGGATATTGTTTTAAAGGTAGAATGTTTCAAGAACAACTTCGATTCTATTTTTTTACATGGAAATTATTATTATCGCAGCTTAAAAATCTGAAAGCAAAGAAATGATTTGATATTTCAGAATATTGCTCTAAGTATATCGAACTAGAAAAGACTATTTATTAATGAACTCACTCTGCATATGCTTCGAGTAAAAGAGCACCATAAACAAAGATTATCCGATTGGCTAGACACAATATCTTGATCGCTCTCCCCAGATTGGGATTGTCTTTTTTTCCTTTTAGCATTTGTACATTCACTTTGTATATATATATATATATATATATATATATATATATATATATATATATATATATATATAATATGATTCCATACTCCTGATTCCATACTCCTAGTACTCCACCTCTAGTATACCGTTTAAATGATGTTGTTATACCTCTTTATCCTTTTGAGTATACTCTAATACTGATTATAAGATACTCCAAAGTGAGTTCAATGAAAAATTTCATTGAAGTCCACCATTTATAGCATAATTTGTTTATATATTCGGTGTACGTATGGAAAAGGGTACGTAGCAAAAAAATAAAATGCTCTGATGAAATTTTTTCAACCATGCCGCATTGGAGTATATTAGAATTATTATTGGAGTATACCGAAAGTGATAAATGTGTATAAAGCATTCGTTTAAGTGGTATATTAGAGGTGGGAGTATCTACTCCTGGGAGTATGGAAAAAGCTTCCTCTATATATATATATATATATATATATATATACCGTAGGGATCTTCCCTACTGTTTCCACTCAAAAAAAGGTGACAAACTAAATATAAGTGTACAACATGCAAGAGCATGCATTAGGGTTCGTGAACCCATGATCGGTAGGCCAATAGCAGCAGTTCCAAGAGGTACATGGTCGCTTTGTTTCAGGAACATAATCTTATCTACCACATCCAAAGTGTCCCTTCAATTAATCAGATCAGTATAAGCTTCCTGAACGATGAGGGTTTGATGCTGGTCTGACGAGCTCAACCGCGAAGGGATCAAACTTGTAAGGTTCTCCTCTCAAGGGATCAAACCGTATTTGCTGATGTTCAGTGGAATATTCAGCAGAAGACCTGGAACTGAATTCCGGGCCTATGTCTATGTTGTACCCTGCAGCAGATAAGAACCTTCTTTCCCTAGACAAACAGCTCCTTCGGCTGATCTTTCAATATTTGAACTCTGTTCTTGTATGTATCTTCGATCTAGATGCTTTCCAGTGTTGTTTGATTCATGCGCCAATCTTGGTTCTGGGTATCTTCCGATGCTAGTTATTTCTTCCTGTCGCAACCTCGGCTCTGGATATCTTGCAACGGCAGGTCTTTCTTCGGCATATCTTCTAATCCTTGACTGAGACACTGTTAGATCATCAACATAAGACGAGGAAGGACAATCACCTAGGGAGATGTATCTACTACTCCTGCAAGTAAAATGGAGATTAAGTCCAAGCTCAAATATGACATGAAGCATTTACAGTAGTCTTCGAGTGCAAGGACGAAAGCACAAAAATTACTAAAGCTCGAATAGATGTAAGAAACAAGAATATACATATATCTTTTTGTTCCATTGTCCATGCAAAGTAAATGACCTACCTTGATGCTGTGTAATCATAATCTTGATGTGCGAATTGCTTGTTCTGCACTCCAGGATTTCTGGGAAAATAAGTATTATCCCGCCATATTTTTGCTCCACCAAAGGTCTTAATTTGGTACTGCAAGTCAAACTCCATAAATTAAAAAGCATTCACCAAGAAAAAAATATTAACTACAAAAGTAAATATGGAATATATTGAACAAGTGAGGTAGTAACAACCTTAGCAATTAATGAAGCGAAATAGTCTCCTTTATTGCGTTTATCTGTACCTGCTATCAAAAACTGCATATGAAAAAAATCAGAATAATGATGTCATTTTTAAAGCCGAGAATAATGATGTCATAGTTCATATAAGAGCTGAGAGGTCATTTGCGTGAAATAACGAAGACCTGATTAAGGACGGCAACAGCAGCTGACTCAGGAAGCTCATTGAGGCTCTTTATGAAATGGATGTCAATCTGAAAGTAAAATGGACAGGGAGATCATGCTTCGTATTCCCAAAAAGGAAACCATAAATGGAGACCTTTCTGTACAAATTACTTACGTCGTATCGAGTGCCAATTCCAAGACGTCGAATCCAAAGTAAGAGTTCCTTGACAGCTGAAGGTAGTGAAATACACTAACAGCTGCTTCATAGGGATCAGTGATATCAGCCACCTAAGAGAAATGCATAAAGGATTGTTATGTCATCAAATAGATCATCCTTATTGCAATATGCAATTTATTTCCTTCAACTACGCATGCCTACAAAACCCAGATTTTCAAAGACCAGAAAACTGCTGATTGAACCGCTTGAAGCTGGAATTGGTGATGTTCTGTATTAGCAATTAGATTATGAAAGCAGTCAAGGTTATAGAAACTGGAGACTTAATTTAACTAATCAAAATGACCATTTTCCAGCTAAATCGTTGTATTCTTATGCAAGAGCTAAGCAGAGACCTATTGATACAAAATCTTATAACTCCATATTATTTTGCACAGCAAAGACAATAAAATAGGTGTGTTTAGAGACAACAACCAGCTGACTAGATGATCAGACAAACAGATCATCAGACCACCCAGAGCTAACAGCCGGTTGATGGCCACTTCAGTTTTGAAACAACGGCACTATGCATTAGCTAAAGATGAGACCTATTATACAAATATCAAGTCCTAAACAATGGACCTTGTGACAAGTCGAATCCCACTTGTTAGCATTATTGCATTTAACTAATATGTCAGTGCTTATCATCTATACCGCATTGGATAGTCTCGGAGCTTTCGCTGGACGATCAAATGGATCACGTCCATATCTGCCATAAGAATAATCTGGCCTGTCTCTTGATACATTTGATCCTCTAGTTTTCACTTCTTTACGAATTCTCTTCTTATCGTTCTCTACTGCAGGTCGAGCAACTGAGACCTATTGCAATAAACAGCGTCACAGCATAATTTGTCAAATCCAAAGTAGAAAATCATATAAGTGACATAAACATCGCACATAAAATTGGATGGTGCAAACATGTCACAGCTATTGTAGGGGGCCATGCCTACTATTTGCCCCTAAAAAAAATGTGACAGCTGTATTGGTGCACAAACCTCTCCAAAATGTTCAAAAAGCTTTTCAAATACTCCTCATTAACATTTGATGGTAGATTGCCAACAAAAGCTGTCTTAATCTGGGTATAAACAGAATAAAAACACAATCAAAACAGAAAATAGCCATATTTATATCACGAAAAAATTGTTTGACATTTCCATTACCTTGGCCATTTCATCAGCATCCACATGAGAACCCTTCTCAGCCCAATTTATTGCAGGATGCAAACCGCCAGCAGAAAATCTGTTCTGGTACCAATGCGGAGTATACGTGCTGCAGCCTGTGATCGATAGTTTTAGGGGGGAAGAAATCAAAGGAATATGATCGATTCAGAAATCATGGACTCAAGAACATCTTCTCCTTGACGACATTAGATATTTGTCATTTGTAGAGATAGCAGTGGCATAACCACAGATCAGAGATGAACCGAGATATTATGTAGATAAACATACATGTATTTTGTAATTAGCAGCTATGATTACTGTCAGAAGTGAGACTCCAGCAGGCTTAATACAATGTCAACCCTCAAGATTGATGAGCACTACGATGGTGTAGAAATGAAGCTAAGAAAAACAAGGGAATCAAGGACCAGCTTATCACTGCTGTATTACATTTACAGGTGTCAGGTATTAACAAGTAGATTTGATGGCTTACATTATGAGAGAGAGAGTTCATGGCAGCTTCCGTAACACAAGGAAGTGGATAATTCAACATCATCTGAACTACTGAGATGAAATATTAATTTCTGCATTCTTATTGCTACATATTATTTCTCACTTTTTCTGATGTAAAGTAAAACTCAGGCTAAACATTGGAACTGTATTACCTATCAGTCGCTATGTGTTTTTGACAAACCTGCTCACAGTTTGTGGAGAAACAAAATAGCAACAAATGTAGTGAACACATTCATTGGGTACTGCAAGTGCCACGAACTGTAGCTATCAAAAGATAAATATTTGATCTTACAGACAAAGCATTGATCTCTGAATAAAATGACGAACCAAAAACGTTCATGAATTAGAATGACGAGTGTTTTGGTGAACAAAGTAAAAGTACATTACTATTCTCCAATTTGTAACACTGAACATAAGAGTTCCTACTCTACACAAGTACACGACAAATCCTACAGAACCAGTATCAGAAAGAAGAAATGATACATGATTTTGTATGAAATTGATTACTTATGAGAGAAGTATGACAAAAAAGGGTAGTCGTACGTGGCAGAAGTAGTAAGAATTGGATATAGGTAATAAGAGTTGGCTAGTTCAGATGTGAGTATCGATGAGCACAAGGTGGAAGATGGATTGATGATGTTAAGGGTATAGATATTGTCTTATATAGACTCTCTATATATATGTTTTTCTTATATAAGTTTTCCTTATATAGGTATTGCTTTATATAGGCTTTCCTTTTGTATCCACTTGTATATCTATATATTCTGGTCTATTAGCCTCATATTGAAGCAAGTGTTATTCCTAGCATGGTATCAAAGTATAGGTTCAAACCCTAGACTCAATCCTCTTTCGTTGCAGCTGCCCTCAGGAGGAGCAGTCTCTACTCTCAAGGGCTGCCTCATCGTAGTTGTGTTGTTCCGCCTCTTCGCCTTGCAACAGAGGTTGCCAGCTCTTCCCGTTAGCGCTTCTCGGCCCCCGTCAGAGGCCCACATGAGCTTCTTCCTGGCTGGCGACGCCTGTGGCGCTCTTTCGCTGCTGCGCCGTCCACCGGTTTCCTCCGTGCCGGTCTCCTCCACTTCGGCCTTTGTCTATCGCTCGCAACGACCACCACTCGCCTATGACGTGGCTCCTCCCGGTCGGCTGCCTTGCCGCCTCGCTCCGCCGGTCCTCCGGCTGCTTCGACACGAGGAGGGAGCCCGCCTGACACCGGCTGCCGCCTCCTCCTGTCCGACACCCACCCGCCCGTGACTCCCATTGGATTTCAATCAAGCTCTCAATCGGATTAAATCTGGTTCTACGTGTTGGCTCTGTTTTTTCGGCTTGACTTTGGTTGGTTCAGCTTTGGCTCGTCAGCTCAGTTATTGGCTCAGCTCCTTGGCTCTTTTGTCAGCTCAGCTTCGGCTCCAGCTTTGGTTTGGTTCGGCTTGCTCGTTTTTTGGCAGCTTCATTCGACTCGGCTCCCTCTAGCTCGTCTCGGCTCAGCTCTGGCTCTTTTCATCGACTCAGCTTCTTCATCGGCTGTTGGTCGGCTTGGTTCAGCTCAGTGGATTGGTTCGTTTGTCGGCTCGGCTCCTTCATCGTCTCTTGGTCAGCTTGGCTCTTCTCGGCAGCTTGGCTCAATTGTGACTTGGCTCTTTGGTCAGCTCGTCTTGGTTGTAGGTTGGCTCCATCGTCGCCTCGGCTTTTCGTTGGCTCTGGCTCCAGCTCTTTGGTTATTGGCTCGGCTCTTCGGCTCCTCCGTTTTCTACAACTTTGGCTTTTTCAGCTGTTTGGTTGCTGATATTTCTGAGCTTTTGTCGATGGCTAACTCCCTCAACCACCACTGTTGGGCTTCTCCTTTCCTTGGCCATCGTCGATGAGCTTTGGTTCGACGTCAACATGACTTTCTTTGCATCAGGTGTTGCCGCTGAGTTTTGATCTAGAGTTCTACTTCGTGTCTGGTTGTTGCCGTTGCTACTATTCCTAGTTATTTTTTAGTCTTTCTTAGCATCATTGCTTCTGTTGCGTCCATCCAAGTCCTTAGCATCTTGGTTCTTTCGTTGGCTCAGTTCTTTTATCAGCTGGGCTCATTCTGTTGACTCAGATTTCCGACTCATTACCTCGGCTCAGGTTATTTCGTCGGCTTTCCTCCATCGGTTTTGGCTCATCATGCCAACCGGTTTCAGCTCGACTCTTCGTCGGCTTTTCTTCGTCTACTTGGCTCCTTCGTCGACTTTCCTTCATCGGCTCGGTTTTTCAAGAGTTGGATGCTGCAACGACTACTTAAAGACCAAGACTTTGGATTTTCCCTATTTTAGTGTCAACCCTTCCAAATGCAATTCTATTGCATATGCCTTGCATTTGTGGGGGGTATTAAGGGTACAGATATTGTCTTATATAGACTCTCCATATATAGGTTTTCCTTATATAAATTTTTCTTGTATAGGTATTACCTTATATAGGTTTTCCTTTTGTACCTACTTGTACATCTATATATTCTGGTCTATTGGCCTCATATTGAATACAAGTCTTCTCCTGTTGAGTCACCTTGTAGAAATTTTTAGAGAAAATGTAGAAATTTTTAGACTTGTACCACCCAATATTATCAGGTCAAGCACTTCCACTGTTGAATGTAATGGATGATGTAGTTAACCAAAAACAAATTATTCTAGCACAGATTAAAGAATAACGATTACTGCATGAGAAGAAAATCGCACAAGTGCAAATCCTCGATTTAGATGCCTTTTGCTTACTGAAGAATCAAGATTTAAAGACATTGCAAGGTCAACCGAAACAACATCTTTGAATGTCTGTACATCAAAGAGAAATGTAAAACTAACTGTGTGTTCTAGTAATTTTTTTTAATTATTGGATAAAATCAATGTTTGATAGAATATTGACACTCAAGGTTCTACCTTGTGAATCAATTCTCCAAATTTTTCTACACTCCATTCTGACAAAAAGAATAAGAGAAAGCAATTGTGAGAATTGAGATGATGATGTACACGTGGTTTTTGGTTAGAAAGTTCTGACAGACCAACATTTTAACAACACATTATGTTTAGAACAGTTGTTTGCAATATAAAAGTAAAATTTGGTACAAACTCCTCAATCAGAACATTATGTTATCCAGATGTAAATAGGGTACTGAGGTCTTTTAAATACATAAGGCCTAGTAAAAATATTACTGGAAAAGCTAAACAGATAAAGGTAAAATGATGAAGAGACAAAAAGGTAAGAATGGGCTAGATTTATAGAATCAACCACCACTATATTCCTTTCCTTTTTGGCACTGCTTCTCACCCCATGGAAGTGTACAATAAATGGTTGCATTTCAGGAAAGGAAAAAAAAACATGAAGCGTAGACAATGCAAATATTAAATTTCAAAGAGGAGCAAGGGAATGCATTAGAACCTACAGTGGTGTAGTGACCACACACACACACAATCTTGGTCTCCTGATAGCTAGATTGCATCTGAGATTGGAGACAACAAAAGTACAAAACCCATGATATAAGCAAGGAACTCTCCAATATTTCACACACATATCAGGTTTAAATTAATGCAAAATGAACAAAAAGTTGAAATTATATAATACTGTCAGGTGACTTGGGACAATTGATTCTTACTTATTGTAGGAAGCAGCAACAGCTCTACTGTGGTTTGTCGATTTTTTTTCCTTCTACTTTCAGTCTCTATTTTGATCAAACCAAAATTAGGAAAAGGATTTGAACTACAGAGGAGAAATGAAAACAGCAACTCTATTATGATGAGCATGTGAGACCATGGGACTGCTAAGTGCTAACAGATACCACCATGATAGTCTAAGTTACTTGACAAAACTACGGAAAATAAATGTGAATAAAGAAAACAATTTCATCAACTATATTGTTATAATGACATGTTTTTTTGAACAAATCTTCTGCATTGTTGTTCTTGATGTTCATCAAGGGTGAAGTTTACATTTGCAAAGATTTCCAAAGAAGAGCGTATCTTGATCCAATGAAAGATCAACCGCAAGTCTCTTTCCTTGAAGCTGGCCTGTAGACAACAAACAGCAAATATGTTATGCATGTCAAGTATATGAGACGTAATAATATAATACTGTTCAAAACCATGTCTCCCTCATACGAGTAACAATTCGTATTCTGAAAGTGGTCTACCAAAGAATCACAAATGGAAATCTGGAAAAAGACAAGGCATGGATTACTTCCTAGTTCCTATATGAAATTTACTGAAACAGGGGATCAGAAACCTTTTGAACATATTTATATATGACGTGGGGTATGAAAATTTTAACAATATCGTACAAGAAGTTTGATGTTCCTGCGTCAATACCATTCTTTTACCTTTTCGCGATATAAGTGCACTCACTTTCTGCAAATCTCACAAAACCATATCCCTGAGAAGAGTTCAGAAAAATTAATGTAGAATATATTTCATGATAAATTTAACGATCGATATATCATATATCTGAAAAACTGAAACCATATATTGAAAAGTCCAAAATGCTACATTAGTACCAGACCTTTGAAATGCCATTCTGATCTTCCATTATTCGCAAGCCAACAATCTTTCTGCAAGGAGAAAATACCTGTTGGCTACTCAGGTCAGTCCAATGAGCCATTCTTGACCAAGAAAATTCCCTTTTTAACATGATTTAAGATGAAGATTAAAAAATCAGGCATTCTTCCTTCAGAGCTAAGAGCCCAAATAAGTTCAATGGTAACAAGCATAGGGCTATGACTAATGCACAATGGAGAAAATATAATCAAGTTCAACACTCAAATATCCAATAATTAAATATTCTAACCCTTGTAATACCACATATTTCTATTATTACTAGCTAGATTGCTATAGCATGAAAATATTGCCTGAAGACAGGCCACCAAGTTGCGCCCAAATTATTTCAGGATAACGTGCCATTTTAAACTTATGGTAGCTACCAAACATGTTTAAGTGTACGATTACATTTGATTTGGATGGCATCTCCTAGATAACATTCACAATTCAATGGTCAAAGGTCTCCTCCCATCTGGATCACATAAAACTAAACCCTTCCTCCCAATTTATTTTGGTCTTCTTGAGAAAGCAAATAGTTGGAGATAAACGATGTGAGACTGCAGAATCTATTATGTCCCTAGCCAGTTATTTTGGTAACATTTGCGATGCAATTTAGAAGCATTAGCTCGACAAATCATTCGAAACGCAAGCAATTGAGGTGTCAGTCAGTCAGCTCTGTAATACATCATGCCTAAAGTTCTCAATACCAACAAACTAGCCAACATGCATAATCTTCTTTTTTTGAAAGATTAGCAGGAGCTTTGCCATTCATTCAAGAGAAGGGACAAAACCAAAGGTCTGTTAACAGCTTAAGAAAGAAAACAAAAAGAGACCTTAAACATGAGCCTAGCTAAACATGCGACCTTAACCAAAAGGCAAGGCAAAACAAAATGGAAACAAGCTACGAAGCTCTATGTGAGCACTAAGACACCTTCACCCTGCCTGAAGCGCTCATAGTGTCCACAACGAGAACTGCGTAGACACCGTGCTAACCTTGGTCGGTTGCGAAGGCTCTTCTTCTTTCACTCACATTCTGTGTGATTTGGTTGAACACATCTTCCACCATTTGATAGGAATTCTGAAATATTCTGTTGTTTCTTTCCCTCAGTAAATTCCAAAAGGCGTAAATGAGAACTCCGTCGACATCCTTCCTCCTTTGTGACGGTGTGTGATCACGAATGGATTTCCACTACTGGCCAGTGGTGAGACCCCTATCGCTGGTGTTGTTTCGGATCTGCACTAGGTGTGGTTGGAAGTGGAGCCAGCGGAACACTTTACCTCAGATCTGTCTCACAAAAGGGCAGTAAAGTAGTAGGTGTGTAGAAGATTCGGGATGATATCTGCACAGTGGACATTGGATACCATGTGTCCACCCTCAAAGTGAGAGCCTATCTGCTGTTAGTATCCTATCTTGAATAAGGAGCCAAGAGAAAAATTTGCACCTATTTTCCGTATTAGCCTTCCATATAGCTCTGTAATTGTGTTCCAGTCTGGAGCCCTTAAACTGCACATTATAGGCCGATTTTGCCGAGTATTCGTCGTATGTCGTCCATCTCCACACTATATCATCTTTTCCCTTTGGGTGTAAGCTGACCTCCTGGATCGCTGTCCACAATGTGATGTACTCTTTGAGCTGTGTATGGTGGTTATTCGTCGGAGCGGCTTGATCCAGTTTTCGCTCGCTAACTCGTGCCGAACTGATCTGTTCTTTGATCTCACCAACTTAAAGCAATTGGGCTCTATCTCACATGGCGCTTTCTCATGTAGCCATCTAGATATCCAGAACCTCGTTGTCGCTCCATTTCCTAGCTCAGTGTTGGTGCTTGCATCGAAGAGGCTCCTGTCCGTTGCATCACAAGGGATCTCCATGCCAACCCACGGCTTATACCTGTCCTTCAATTCGTACCATAGCCAACGCAATCTCAGTGCCCATCCAAAAGTAGGAATATCTTTTATCCCCAACCCGCCTAGTTTCTTGAGTCTACAAACTTTATTCTAGTTAACTAAGCAGTGGCCTCCGTTGCATTCCTGTTGTCCCTTCCAAACAAAATTTCTCCTTAACCTATCCATCTTTTTTGTTGCCCAGATGTTTGTTGGGAACACCGTGAAATGGTAAATAGTGATGGGCGTGAGGACCGAGTTCACTAAAGTGAGATGAGCTGCCCTCTATAGAAGCTTTCCTTTCCATCCCACCAAACTGGCTCCCATTCTGTTGATGATCAGTTGCACATCCACTTTCCTTAGCTTAGTTGGCCTCAGTGGTAGGCCTAGGTATTTGCAAGGGATTTTTTTTGTGAGAGCTGGAAAATCCTGTAGGATGGTCGGGAGGTCCACGTCGACGCATCTTATGGGATATACCTCACTCTTCTGGATGTTAGTCTGCAAACCTATTGCACCACCGAAGATAGACAAGGCCAATCGAATTTCTTGTAGCTCAAGCACATCCGGGTTGGTGAAGATCGCCACATCGTCGGCATAAAGGGAGATCCACAGCCTGTGCGGTTGACCGAGGACTAGTTTGATGTCGGGACCCGAATATGCAAATCCAGACTCTCTGTGTATACTGCACTAGTCCAAGATCACGCTAGTGCGCACAGGTTCAACATCGGTAAATATCACAATCATACACAGGGAAAACATTATGAAAGACATCATATATTAAATAATACCAGTTAAATGACCTTATGGTCAACTTACATGACTATGCCTCGCAAGGCTGAATAACAAATTAAACTGCAGCGGAATGAAAACGTAGATAAACCTCCCAGACAGGCAACTGACAAGGCTAGCACCCTAAACATTCGTCTCTTCATGGTACTCCTCCTCTAGCATGGATGCAGACTCCTCAACTGGTGTTGTTGTTGTGGGCAAGGGTGAGTACTTAAAGCACTCAACAAGTTGTGCACAGAATGCAATTCTAATATATCTATATGCAAGGCTTATTCCAAAAGAAAAGGCTATTATGGCTATTTTCCAATAAGCAGCATTTATGAACAAATACAGTAAATAGATTGTAAAAACTGTAAAACAAATAACTGTAATAAATAGATTCAACATTTCTCAAGTAAACCAAGTTTCCAACCCTAAGTCAAGTTCCAACCTTCCATATGGCAATTCCGCCATCCAAACCAAGTTCTCATTTTGTAAATTCTAACCCTTAACTGTAATTCCCGAGCTTTGCTCAATACCATGAGCACGGCTATTCGAATAGATTTTACACTCTGCAGAGGTTACGCATTTTACCCACATGACATGATATTCTCTTTGTGCCTGGCCATTAGCACGCCTCCTTTGGTGTGCCGGCAGAGAAATCATGACAAAGCCTTTACAAAGCTCTGCCATAGTCCAGTACTGCCCGCTGAGGTTTCAACACTGATGAGTTAAACCGCCACAACAGGGCCCCCCTCTTCCGCCATGTGAGTTGATCCGTAAACCCGAGACTCACACCACCAATGGTAGTACCAAAGCTAAAACATTACTAATTAATCAGCTCGACTAACCCATTTCAGACATGTGGTTGCGTGATTGGCTGCAGCGAGCGGCTCGATCCAATCCGCAAAAGACAAATCGGATGGCCCCAGATCACGCGAGATGTGGCGACCTGTCGGCTGATCGATCTAATCCAACAGTTCACCTTGACGGTTCGGTTCACTGCTGACGCGACGACGTGGCTCGATCCCAGACGTTCGCTCCTGATCCGACAGTCAGCAAGCTTCAACCGGCGATGGCGGCACGGCGGCGATGTCTTCACTGGGCCTGGGGACGACAACCTTGGCGGCGGCGGAACGGCGACGTAAACCCACAGATTCGACGCGTCTTGGAGCGGGGTCCTCAGATCTACCCTCAAAACCGACGAATGATCACCGGACGACGATGAAACGCGGCTAAACCGACAGCGGCACGACGAAAAACAACGACGAGCCCTTCTGTGCAAACCACGGCGATTTTTTCAAAAGCGCTTTGACCAAACAATGCGGCGGTTAACGGCGAATCTTGGGCGACCCTCCATAGCTTTTATAGGGGCTCGGGAGGCGTGCAAATGGCAGACACGGACTTCGAGTCCGGTGGCGACACGACGGTGTGGTTCCGAGTTCTCCGCGAGCACGACGATCCACAGCCGTCCAATGGCGATCCAATAGTCACAAAGATTACTGACGTGGTACGATCAGATCCGCTTCTTCCAAAACCAACGGCACAATCAAACCTTTCCTAATCCAATATAACGCAAACTCCGCCGCTTGATCTTGATCCGACGGTTAGTAGGGGCTAGGGTTTTGCTTTAGAACTTGGCCGTCCGATGGTGATCCGACAGCTGCCGCGATTACTTCTAGAAGATGGGCCGAACGGGCCACACAACGCTGGGCCTCACACGCACAGTATTGGGCTCCGGCTCGATACTGTTTATTTGAATTTCGTTGCATTTTCCTTTAAAATAATTATAGAAACCCGTTTAATCAGTTTTAGGCAATAAAATTATCAGGAAAAATCCAAGAAAATTCTCGTAAATACTTTGAGATATTTTGAACTCAAATAAAATATTTTTGTCAAAAAAAAATTATTAAATTTATATATATTTAATTAGTTTTCTCAAAAAGGCCTATATACTTAATTTAAAATAATTCCAAATGAAATTTAGAAAAATCCAATAATTTCAGAAAAATCACAAATTGCACAAATAACAATAAAATAATATTAAAAGTAAATTTTGGGATGTTACATTTGATTAGATTCTTCGCAGCCGCTTTCTCAAATATCTTCTGCAGGGGATCAATAGCCAAGATGAAGAGCATAGGTGACAGCGGATCCCCCTGTCGGAGCCCTCTTCTGTGCTTGATTGGCTACTCGGGGTTTCCATTGAGGAGGATTCTAGAAGATGAAGCCAGTATCAATGAGATCCATTCCCTCCATCGATGGCTGAAGCTTAAGATCTCCAAGAGCTCCAGAAGATATTCCCAGCTGACTGAATCAAAAGCTTTGGCTATGTCCAACTTAATGAAAAGGGCCAGGCTCTTCCTCCTATGCAACTCCTTGGTTAGGTTTTGAATGTAGAGGAAGTTGTTGTGGATGGATCTCCGATTGATGAAAGCGCTCTGACTACTTGACACCATCTCCTGGAGGTAAGGTGCCAGCCTGTTCGCCAGTAGCTTGGAAAATAGTTTTCCCACACTGTGAATCAGGCTTATGGGCCTGTAATATGAAATTCTATCCGCTTCCTATTTCTTGGGCAACAGAATCACATTCGCGGAATTGTGGAGGTGGAAATTACAGGCATCGGCATCATACAGCTAGTTTAAAGCGGCCATCAGGTCCGCCTTAATGATGTTCCAGTACTGTTTGTAGAATATCCCTGTGAAACCATCCGGGCCCGGAGCCTTGTCCGGTGGCATGGAGTGGACCGCTTGCTATACCTCCTACTCATCGAAAGGTTCCTCTAGTGTGTTTAGGTCATGGCTTTGCATGCCAAATGCTTCCCAGTGTAGCGTAGGCCTTCTTTGCTCTTTCCTTCCTAAGTGATGCTGGAAGTAACCGAAGATCTCGCGGTGTTTGTCAACATGCATAATCCGAAACAAACCAATTGCTCGGAGTGTCCCCACCATCGCCGACCACGGCAACCCTCCAACGAACACCTTGGTGCCTTTCGTCTTGCGATCTGCACACATACCAACACGGCATTGAACACACAGCACACCCAGATCTCACAATTCACTAACAAAATTCGCTCAACTTCGGGGCGATTACCACAAAACCCCTCCAATAATATCTCCTGCTCGTTCTTGAGTACAATGACTCAAAATTAGTCTTGATTTGGAAAGATGTGCTATAAAGAGTCCTAGATGAATCATAATAGTATTAAGATTCATACTTTCTTTCGGAGTATGATTCCTAATTTTCTTTGGAGGACAAAGAGGGCATATAAATCCTTGATGTTGTCATAGAAAACCCAAGCAATCAATAAACCACAAACCATCTCATCCAAAGTAAGAAGCGTACAAGATGATTAGAGGCTAGATTATTCTTTAACACTAAGTTCTTATATAAAGCAAGGATGCGAGGGTCCTAAAGATTGAAGAGAGTTGTGAGAGAGCACTAATCGCTTATATTCTTTTGATGTTATGTTTAAAGAATTTGTAGTCGGCTTCATCAAGTCTTTTCTCTCTCGTCGTGGTTGCTTCATCGCTGTTACTTTGGTTCTCTACGAGATTCATCTTCTTCATTGTTGAGACTGTGCAAGTTCTGTGCAGTATCTCACAAAACTCGTAATAGCCTTGCGACGCCACCCTCCTGTCCTGAAACTCCCAAGGGTGAAAAAACAGAGGTAGGTAAATACCTCTTTTTCTGAATTATTATCTTTTCGTTTTATACTTAATAGGATTTTCTAACGTACTGGGCCTGGTCTGTCAGATAGCATACCTAGGCCGGCCCAGTTCGGTCATGGAATAAATCGAGTGGGTGTTGAATATTTCCGGTGAGTAAAATGAACTCTTTTTTTATGTATTTGGTTTCGATGTTTAAACAATTTAACGATGATGTTCTGTGCATTAAGTTGCAAGGAAGAATAGACCAATGTTCCACACGTTTAGTTTCAATAGTTCGTCTGCGATATTTCTTCGGTGGTACAGAAAATGTGGACAAATTCAAACCTATTGTGGAACAAATCAAAATTATTAAATTAATTGATACGCTCTGCGATATTTCGTTCGGTGGTACCGAATGGATGTTTAGCATACTGTTTGTGAGAAGAAAATAAAATTACACTCTTCTTCTGTTAATGCTTAAAAGTCTGATAAGCATGTGTAGAGCGTATCACTGCTTCAACAGAGTCGCCTGTAATAATGGTAAAAAAGATTGCCCTAGTCTCTTGAATTATACTGGTAAAAAGTGCAGGATAAACTGCAGAGTCATTCGAATTAGACGGTCTTCCATCTTTCAATCATGAGCTCAATTCTTCGTTGCTTTCGGAATCTGTGTTGGAAATTGGAAGGGCTTTCCCTCCAGAATGGGCGTTGCAATAAACTGCTTCAACAACTCTCCCTGTGCTGCACTGTACAGCAGCGTCCGCAGCCGGTTCTTACTTTTATCCTCTCACGGTAACGATGTTGTTCATGTCAATAATTTTCTCAAAAAACAAGTTATTTGTGTCAGTTGCGACGCATTTTGAGTTAATTTGTGTTGGCAATCATGAGATTTTTGCCAACGAAAATACGCTTTTCTATGCTGGAAGATAACATGTCGAAAAATATGTTTCCTCTCCTTGAAAGCGACTTTCGGAGATGTCAATTCGCAAGAATTAATACTACTACGTATTTCCACAAAAATTGAGGATACAGAAACCATAAAACACGGAAGGCTCTTGTTTGTACAAATGCGTTTGACAGTACATCAACCTCCAGCTTCTTTTATTTTTTGTATGTCAGAAAAGAAAGTTGCTAGCTAACTGCTACCACATGAGCCAAGCAGCAAACGTCTGCATGATAGCGGCGACGATTACTATTCTGAAGAAAAGGAATCTTTGAAGGCAGCTAATTAAGTCTTCGAATTGTGCCTCATCAATCTGGGTCGCAATCTTGGCTCCCTGGGAACTGTTTGAGGATTCACTGACCTGCATTTCCAAGAATTTTTTTTGCTGAAATAGCTTGAACCGAACAAATGCATGCATGGAGAGTTCATGACATGAGACTAGAGATACAATGCATACAAGAGATGATTCAGTAATACACATAGAACTTATGAGAGCCGAGATATGTGATAATTCATGACTGATCCTGTAAAAGTATAACCAGAGAAGGCTAAAAGATTAGTTACCTTTTAGTCACAAATGGCCTGGAGAAATCCGGCATTGGGTGCGCTCTTGGCACCTGCTCCTTCCTCAGTAGTTTAATCTCAAACTCTTCATCCATCTGCACAAGATGCCACATCTCAATTCTTGCAGCCGTACAAGTTTCTTTATGTGATGTAATACCATGGACTAGAATTTTCAGATGGATGGTATACCTTTTGCTGTCTTTCCTTCTCCAGTTCCAGTTTCTGGAGGAAGCTGTTGCGCTCAGCGACCTGCAGGATTGCAGACAGTCGTTGCATAGCCTTCAGGAACTCGTCGACGGCGAATGAGCATTGCAATGTACTACTTACTCGGTGATCAAATTTGGCGCGACCGACTGACCGCACGTCGCTATGTAGCACAATGTCAATTGGTTCAGTGGGTTCTTTCCTCGGAGGTTTCATTGGGTTCTACGAAACAATAATTATAGGAAGATTGCACTTAAAACAAGCCACTTGCAATGACAACAAATCATGGTCTTGCAAATGCAGAAACACACTGAATATGATACTATAATACTGTAGCTAACAATCAGTACGGACTAATGGTGTTAGACTACATTGTTCTGAAGTGATGAACTTTCCTTTTCTTTAGGCTTACCATTTTACCAGAAAATTCTTGTAAGAGTGGTTGGACATGATGAACCGCAAACTCATCGTTCTAGCATCTTTATTTTTTTTTTAAAAAAATATCGCTCTTGGAATGTAAAAATGAACAGGATGGTATCGAAAACATGTTGTAACCATAGTTCGCATCATACCTCTGGTTCATCAGTGGTCCATGGGAGGCCTTGCGCGATCGGATTGCGTAGTCTCTCCTCCTCTAGCAGCCTCTTCCTCGTTCTCTGGACAAAATTCCCATCTTTTACCTTTCCTTTTTGCTGGATATGAGAACACAAAATACAGTTTATTCAGTCGTCATGCGCCTAACATGCTGAACATTGCATCAGACCATTCATACCTCGGTCCTAAGATTGAACGGATGCTGGCTCGTCACGGATGTCACCTTCCTACTCCAGCTCCTCTCCGACGAGCCGATGATCTGCGATCCGCATCCAAGATTCACACGAAGTCATCTTAATGTTATACAAAATAGAAGCTTGTGAATACAACAACTTACGTTGCATTTCCTCGTCTGCCTCTCGTCTCGTGCGCTGCTTCTCCTGCCGAATTTTGCAGAAGAAAAACATATCATCAGTTGACAGAATCAAGAACAGCAAAGCAATCTACCCGTGGATCAGAATCTCAACCTGCAGCTGCGGTCAGAGAAGTTGACGTTGCAGGAAACCTCGGACGACGATGCGACGGAGGGATACGACATGTCGATCTCATCGGCTTTCAGTGGCGGCGCCGACGACGGCGCCGAGTCCGCCTTTGCCACTTCCTTCTTCCTCCTCGCGCCTCTGCTCTGCGACTCGGGGTGGCCGGACAGCAGCAGGACCCTCTCGAACGTGTCCACCAAGTACTTCACACGGCCCTCACCGGGATCCGGGAGGCAGACCATGGCCTCCTCCAGCGCCACGCTCCTCATCGTCCTCTTCCTCGAGGTCTCTCGGACCTCACCATCGCCGGGCCGTTCTTGGCCTCGCTCTGCCTCGTCATAGGGAGACGAGAGCTTGGCCCTGACCTTCTGGCACTCCTCGGAGAAGTCCCACAGCGGCGCGCGCGGCGCGTCGTAAGCCGCCACCACCGCCGGAGTTGAGCTCTTCCTCAACGAATCGAGCCTCCTCCTTCTCGCCGTTCTTGGCGTCCTCGACGCCGGTTTCTTGGAAACAGGGGAGGGGCACTTCTTGACCGCCATGCCAATGGCGAAGGGCTTCGACTCGCTGGAGAACTTCTTGAACCGGTGAAGGCACTGAGCGAACGACATCCCGTCGGGCTCGATGTTCTCCGAAAGCACCAGGTTCCTCGCCGGCGACGGCGGCGCCACAGCCGCAAACGGCCGCCGAGCTCTGGGTTTCCTCGCCGGCGTTGCCATCTCCGATCGTCGTAGAAAACAAAAGAGAGAAAGCGTTCGAATTTCGAACGATCAATGCGACCGGCGGTTGATGGCGAGTAATGGAACGTAAAATTCGATTCAAATTCGTCGAGATGAAACGAACGAAGCAAATTTATAGAGGAGAGGAGAAGAAACAGGGAAGCGTAACGTTGGTGGTGTGCGGCGCCAACTTAGGAGCAACGGCTAGTGGCGGTTTAGCGGGCGGCCAGTTATCACCTGCGGATTTTCTGGTCCGTTGGATCGTCGAGGAGATGGCATTGCAGCCGTTGATGCGTTGGGTTGAAGGTTGATTTCCTTTTGTGAGAGGGAATGGTGAATTTACCGAGTGGATCCATGGTACTTATCGCCCAACGGATTTTTTCTCATGGGGTGTAATTACTGCTAACTATCCTAAATCCTGATTTTGGTTCACTGCACCTGCCACTACTCCATAATTTCGATGTCAATTTTTGGAATCATTTTAAATATTTACTCGTATGAAAAAGGTATATTTTTGTATTGAATTGTAATAATTTTTCTCAAAAAAATTTATTGCTTATTTGAGATGTGAGTTTCTTTTCAAGAAAGACATGTGCTTGCTTTTGTTTTCCAAATTTTTAAATGGCCATGGAAACCAAATCGCCTCAAAAGGATGGTTTTGTCATGCTAAATATTTCATTGATGAAATACAGTTTGTTTTCTCTTAAGAGTTAGTTCATTGATGACAGTACGTTGTAACTTGCGTAACATGAAATTGACGATGTAGATGCTATTTTCCAGAAAGAAATATTTGAGCATTGACAATTGTGATTAAGTAATGTTTATTGCATATTTTGTTGAGCAATGCTATGTGACGATTTTTTTATCTGTAATGCTTGCAGAACTTCAGAGCTAGGTCATGGTGAGGCGGAAAAGACCAGAACTAGGCTAGGAAAGTTGAAGTCTAGATAGTCAAGGTGACGTCGGAAGATGATTAAGACCAGGGAGTTTCTGCAAGCTTGGAAGACAACATGCCACAGCGTGAGCTACTGGTGATAGACATGGTGGGGAACGACAAGCTGAACCGAGACTATGCTTAGGGAGGAGCCGAGGTTCAGAACGGTCAAGGAAACCGGGGCTATCATGGTCAAGCGGACAAGGACATGTGACGTGCCAAATGATTTGGGACCGTTTGCAAGCGAGGACGGTTCGAGGGATCCGGACGCGTAAGAGACTTGGCGGCAAGTCATTGGAGCCTCCTAGAAGGTAACAGAGTATGGACGATGCTTCGGAAAGAAGGAAGTACGAAAAGACCGATAGAAGGCCATATGGGTAATTTACCCATTACCGAAGGTGGAGGCGGTTTGAAAATCCACGGCATTGGCCTAAGTGGTTTAGGTCAAGCCAAAAAGGAGATTGATGTGATTTAGACTTGTGGAGCTAATTGGAGCGTCATGGAGAAGGCCGCATTGAGAAGCATGCATATGAGAGTGTAAAATCTGTTATGGTGTTAGGTTAATGGGTCATCACATGTTGAATGTGGATGGAATGCACTCTGTGTCCAGGTCAGGGTTATTGTATATAAGTGGTTGAGGGGTGTAGAGAGAGGCAAGGATGAGAAGAATAGGGCTTGTGAGAGAAGGGATCTCCTAAAGAGAGTGATGAGAGTCTCTGTGTGTGTGCTCTAGAGAGAGTTTTGCCCTCCTGTGGAGAAGCTTTGTAATCATCCATCTGAAGATTAAATTGGAATCAAATTTGTGCTTATGTTCTTGCTCAAGTTTTGTATCTTTCCCTTCTTGAGTTTTTGGTCTCCCTTTGGTTTCTTTCTTTCTTAATCTTGTATTGCAAAGGATGAATGATTGATAGATGAATCCTCTGTAGATCATATTCCAATCATCTAGACAAGCTTTAACAAGATCTTCAAAGTTCTTTTCAAGAAACCGGTTTTTGGCTTGAGAAGGAAGGATCCATGGAAGACCATGTTTTTGCACATTTGAGAGTTGTTTCTTTATTATTCTTGCTTGCTATAACATGTGGGAGATCATCTTTATCATTAAATCCCCACAAGCACGCTCATACTAAAATTTGTGGCTTTTGATCCGGTTGTGGTGCAACCTTCTCTAAATTAGAAAATATCAGAACTTTGATGTCAATCTATGTGATTGATGATTGGAATAGGTTCCTGACATCAATAGGAAGGTGCATGCAAAGTTTTACGGGATTTGGATCATCTAGTCAAAAGTTACATCATTTATTGGAATTGAAATCGTGCTGATTTTCCTGTACATCTTGATTTTATAGTTCATCTGGTAGTACCGGACTTTGAACTGTGGTAGTGCCACTCCTGGGCTGATTTTCTCTGAAAATTTATTCTACCGCTCCTCTTCGATGAAGCGAGGTTTTGGTTAGTTCTTTTGGAGGAAATTGTTGTTGATCATTCACCCCTCTCTGATCGCCATTTTCGGTCCTACAGGAATGATTCAGTGGTAGGGCCGGTGAAAAAAGTAGGGCTGGTGAAAAAGGTCGTTAGGGCTCAAAACAAAATTACTTGGAATACATTAGTAAATGAGTACAAAATTAAAATGAGTTTATTTGGAGCGAAAGATGCTCGGCTCGATAGTGACTCATTAGTTCGAATTTGAAATAACCATTTAAATGATAAACAAAATTATTTTTGTATTCATATACTGGTTTCCATGGCCATTTTAATTTTTTTGTATTCATATAATCCTCGTCCATAGTCTCTCCAAAAAAGATTAGAGTAAGCTATCGCTTAACGAGCTTGAATTTAAAATAACCACTGAAATTATAAATAAAAATACCTTTCTCGCAGCATCAAAGAGGGAGGGAAAGAGAGGGTGGGAGAAAGCGTTCGCCTAGCGAGGAGGAGACGCTCGTATCAAAATCGCAGAGACACACACAATATGAGGAGGAATTGGCAAAGCCGCAATCTTCGTCTCTGATCTCTTCCGATCGCTAATATGGTAAGATCCTCTTGATATAGTTCCTTTTTTCTTGAAACAAAATCGAGTGTTTTTGTAGTTCATTGCGACAAGGGGGTCAAGAAATTAGGGTTCGGGAGAGGATTGAGACGAATCTAGGAGTACAGGATGAGGCATTAAGCTGTTTCTAGGGGCGTCGTGTTGGTTGTTTGCGTTCCTGCGCAGCGTCGGAAGAAGGAATGGGGGAGTGGAGAATCCCCATAGTTTCAGCTTTGGTTGGTTGTGCAACACGCATGTTGGTTCGAAGGTGGGCATTGGGATGCTGGTTCCGTTTCCGACGCCTAGCCACCACCGTGTCTAGCTCCGTCTGGCCTCCTAAAGCACGCTTTGCACCCTGCTAGGCGCTCCCCCGCCTAGGCGACCGATTACATGAGAATCGGGGCGGAGGGCTGCCGTCGAGCGCCTACTGATTCATGGAGCAATTATTGTTCTTGACAGATGGAAGATCACAATAAAGGACGACCAAGGGAAGCTCGTGTCACCACCAAAATTCATGAATAACTACTTTGGTATGCTCATGCAGCTTCTACTTAGCTTGGATTTTGTAATAGATTCTTGGATAGTCGGATAACCTTAATAGTGATAGACCATGTGAAGGTTTACCTATATTTGTGATAAGTATTTGGTTATGTTTGAGCAATGTGTGCTCAAGTTTGAGTTTGATTTGAATTGATTTTCAAAATGAAACAATTTGAGTTGTGTCTGTCCCAAGTGGCACTACCGGATCCAAGCGACGGTAGTGACGGCCTGCGGTTGTACCGAGTTTTCCTATGAGTTGAGCTGAGCGGCACTATCGGACTTTGGACCGGTAATACCGGGGAAGCGGTACTACTGACCCATAGATGGCGTAGCTATTTTTCAGAGAAGGTCTTCACACGGGTTTGAGAGTGAGTGACACTGTCGGCTACTGGGGAGTGGTAGTGCTGGCCAGCGGTACTACTGGTCCCTAGTAGGCGGTAGTGCCAACTTTGTCTATGAAGTAGAAAATTGAATTTTAAATTTGTGTAAGGTTTATTGCATATCAATTTGTACATTGCTATGTAATGTGTTTCCTTATTTTTGATGGTTACAGGACGACTGTGCTAGGTTATGGTGAGGTAGAGGATGATCAGGACTAGGCGAGGTGCGTCGGAGGTCCAGACGGTCGAGGATCGCTGGAGGATGACCGGAGACGGAGTTGCTGTGAGCCTAGAAGACAAGGGAACAAGTGAGATGCTAGCTTGGAGCTGCTCGAATCAAGGAAAGCCGTTGGATTACGATTTAGATGATAGAGTAGTGGTCAAGTTATCTTGCTTTGAGAAGTGTGCAAAACCCAAAATTCACTATTTACATTCCGCAATTTAAATTCTTGTAATTTACTTTCCGCACATTTGGATTTGCCTCCCCTCCTTCTAAGTGCTTGTGGATTTTATGCCAAAAATGAATGATTAATGAATGAATCTTCTTCAGATCATATCCTCATCATCTAAGCAATATCTTGCAAGAATTCGATCTTTTTACTCAATCTCTGAGAAATCTTTGTAGATCGTATTTGAGGTTTTTGTTTCTTGTGTTCTTACTTGCTGTGACAAGTAGGAGGATATCCAAGATCATCTTGATTATCAAAACCCCATGATTAAGTCCAAGACCAAGACTTTGATTTTTACTCGATTTTGGTGCATTCTTCCTTTGAATTGGAAAAGGTTGGAACTTTGATGCCAATCCTTTGGATTGAAGGATGCAATAGGTTCCTGATCTCCATAAGAAGGTGCGTACAAAATTTCATAGGTGTTGGTCTAGCCGATCTAAAGTTTCATCGATTTTGGTTTTGAGATCGTGTTGTTTTTGCCCTCTATTCTTGAAGCCAGCACTACCGCCCAAATCTAGCAGTAGTACTGACCTCTGGTACTACCATCCCCTGTGCTAGGGTAATACTAGCCAGAGCGAGTTTTCGCTGATTTGCCGCTTTGCGCTTGAGTGTTTCAAGTGATCCCCATTTCGGTCCTTCAAATAGTTATTAGTTAATACTGATACTTTTTCAAGGGTCGGCTATGCTGCAAAGGTTGCTTTAGATATCCACAACCTAAGGGAGGAAAACCCTAAACGGTTTTATAGCCAGATAAGCCCCGCAAGTGAAGCCAAACATATAATTTTCTTTAGATTTCCATATATGTTTGGCTTTTATATGAAAATGTACAAGTTTTGGAATGTTGAATTTCTTTGTCCATATCTTGTATTATGTTTCTATATAAATCACAAGAGGCGCTATTTATCAGAATGGTTTAGATTGTTGAACTTAATTTCATCCAACTGCTAATGACAGCATAGAAGTGCATCTTTGAGCCTGAAGAGAAATGAATTCCTTTTTTTAAGGGTATAACACAGTCGTGCACAGTCACATAGTCATATCACCCACACACACGTATATGTGCCCTACACACCCTTAGAATTTATCGAAGGCACCAAAGGCCACACGGAGCATAGACACATGCTTTCACATTTGTGTATTCCTAAAATTGATGGACACTCGTGTAAGTCTAAGACTTGAATTCTGGTAGAGTGGGTACACACCTGCACCTCTAGCCAGATGGCCACAGGCCAGCTTCTGACAAATAAATTCATTTCGACATGGCATTGTTGATTCGATTGAGCCAACATGGCTGTGCTACATATTTGGGGAATCTTGGGTGCTGTGTTGATGTTGGACATGCAACATCTGGTCCTATTAGAAGTATCAGCACAAGTGTACAACCTAGTAGATTTGTGAATTATTACATGCGCCATTTACTGTGAGGCAGCACATCTATTTTAAAAGAAATGTTTACTGTAGTTAAATTTGTTGAGGGAAGTACATATATACATACATATATATACAGTACAATTACCTAAGGCACCACGGTACCCGGGCACTATAATCCAAAATAGGTATTTCCCTTATGTATTTGTATGCGAAATTTTTTGAAATTTTTCGGATATTGAATTTAACCAGTTTACTAACTAGTTCAAACAAGTTTGAACTGAAATTCAAACTAGAGTTTTCTTTTTTGATGATAGTTTGATTGTATGTATGTGCTGATTTCATATATAAATTAGCAAGGCATGTGATCTAAATTCGTTCAAATCTTTGAATTCGAGTATAGTTTTTCAAAGGTATGTGTTTCATTTGAATTGTTATATATGGATATATACCCTAAAACTGAAAGTTGCAAAAAAATATACCCGAATTTGGCTTGAATTCACGCATGTAAAATTATGGAGCCCATGCCCTATAGTGCCCCATTTCGTTGTCCTATACATACATACATACATACATACATACATACATACATACATACATACATACATACATACATACATACATACATACATACATACATACATACATACATACATATGCTATTCTATAGTTGCGTGTAGTCTACGCGTCAGTCAGTTAACGCAAACCGACCAAGCCCGATTAACACAAACCGACCGAGCCATTTAATACTCCACGCAAAAAAAGAGTCTCCCAACTAGTAAATGACTAATAAATGCTTCTTCTTGTTTGTATATAAATCTTTCATTTTTTATTTAGCCATAACTTTTAAATAAGATTGATTTTGGTCTTCAAATTTTATAGAGTTGTAGAATCTCACAACCTCTACTATGGTAATTTTTGAGAATTTTTGAAATTATATACATGTATTTTTCATGGATTTTTTGAAAATACTGGATATATTGCCTTTTACTATTGAAACAAATAACATGTTACTAGCTATTACACAAGATGTTACTATACTGAAACAAACTGTACATACAGAACTAAATTCTTGTTCTGATAGTTCACTGTATTTCAATATAGTAACATCTTGTGTAATAGAGAGTAATATGTTATTTCCTAGATAGTAAAAGGCAATATATTCTGTGTAAACCACTACTCCTACCGTGTAAAATTCATATGTACAAGTATTAAAATATTAACATAGATAGGGGAGGTGAGATTATACAACCCTATAAAATTTAGAGGCCAAAATCAATTTCAGCTAAAAGATATGAAAAAGACAAATTCGGTTAAATAGTGATTTTTCACTATTTAGCGCTTTGTCAATTTCATATTTTTCAAATGCGATTGAGTTTGGTCTTCAAATTTTACAGAGTTGTAGAATCTCACCTACCCTATGTATGATAATTTTTTTAGAATGTTTCAAATATTTTACTATAGGGCCGACAAACAGAACTAAATTCTTGTTTATGAAAACACAGGTACAAGTTTTCAAAAATATTCAAAAAAATTACTATACGTAGAGGAGGTGACATTCTATAATCCTGTAAAATTTGAAAATAAAAATCAATATCAGCTGAGTGATATAAAAAATACAAATTGGCTAAATAGTGATTTTTCAGTATTTAGCGCTTTGTCAATTTCATATTTTCAAATGCAATTGAGTTTGGTCTTCAAATTTTACAAGGATGTAGAAGCTCACCTCCTCTGTGTATGGTAATTTTTGAGAATTTTTCAAACATTTTAATACATGGTCGATAAATAGAACTAAATTCTTATTTTAATAGTTCACTTTGTTTTGGTATAGTAACACTTGAGTAATAGGCAATAAAATATTATTTTCTGGATAGTAAAAGTTAACATATCGTGTGTAAACTATTCTTATCGTATAAAATCTGTGCAAATCATAAGTAAAAGTTTTGAAAAATTCTCAAAAAAATTACCATATGTAGAGAAGGTGGGATTCTACAACCCTGTAAAATTTGAAAACCAAAATCAATATCAGCTAAAAGGTATAAAAAAGACAAATTTGGCTAAATTAGCGCTTTGTCAATTTCATATATTTCATATGCAATTTATTTTAGCCTTCAAATTTTACAAAATTGTATAAGATGTCCTCCCCTACGTATGGTAATTTTTTAAGAATTTTTCAAATATTGTACTACAGGACCGACAAATAGAACTTAAGTTTTGTTCATGAAACTATATGTACAAGTTTTCAAAGATTCTCAAAAAATTTCCATACATAGGGAAGGTGAGTTTCAACAACCTTGTAAAATTAGAAGAACAAACTCAATCGCATTTGAAAGATATGAAAAAAATAAATAAGGTTGAATACTGATTTTTCACTATTTAGCACTTTTTCAATTTCATATCTTTCAAATGCGATTGAGTTTGGTCTTCAAATTTTACAAGGTTGTAGAAGCTCACCTTCCCTACGTATGGTAATTTTTTGAGAATTTTTGAAAACTTGTACATGTGGTTTTTGAGAATCCTTGTTTGGATAGTTCACTTTGTTCCAGTATAGTAATATCTTGTGTAATAGATAGTAAAATATTTTTTTCTAGACAGTAAAATGCATCATATCCTGTGTAAAATCTATGAAAACCACATGAACAAGTTTTCAAAAATTCTCAAAAATTTACCAAACTAGGTGAGGTGAAATTCTATAACCTTGTAAATTTGAAGACCAAAATCAATCTCATTTGAAAGTTATGGCTAAATCAAAGAAAGAAAGATTTATCTACAAATTAGGAAATGCATTTACTAGTGATTGGCCACGATAGTGATTGGTTTAGTGAACACACAGGCGTACACACGTAACCGAATGGTTTGGACGCGCTTATCTGGGTTACAACTGGCGCGTAGCTGCGCGCACGCGTAGAATAGTGTGTGTGTATAAAACTGGGAATCACACAAGAATTTTTCTTATATATTACTTCGGTAGTTTGTGGAAAGGAATTTTGCACATTCTAGACTGTTTTTTTTCTTTGCTCACTTGCTCAGACTTAAGGTTTGCTTGCCCCAAGTTGGACTTCAAGTGATAATCATGTTTCCACATTCCATGCTTACTAACTTGCTACATTCCATGCTTACTAACTTGCTATCTCCATATTCTGTATTGTTCTGTGTATATAATTACAAATGTGTTTTGAATATGACATAATTTCTCTGTAGTTTATGAATAAGGTGCTTTATGCAAGAGAGGGAGCAAGAATATCATGGATAACACATTTGATTATTTTCCATGGGAAGTCAAGCTCGAGATAGATGGATCCAACATTGATATTCCTCTGGTAAAAGTGGATTGCATTGTGATTGTTCTTAACTTCTTATTTGCCTTTTTTTTCTTGTTTTAGTAAGTACACAATTTTGCACTGGCATATCTGCAAGATAAAATACACAGAACCCCCCAAGTGTACACAATTTTGGTTAGTTAAGATATCTACTGTTGTTTGATTGTTCACTTCTTTGAAGATACTTTAGCATGTTTAGTATCCCCTTCGGATGTATTGTAGAAGCATCTCCTGATTAGACTATGTCGTGTCCTCATCATGGACAGGTTCTTCTCTCGCCCTTTATGCATTTAACTGCCCTTGCCCCCTCCCCCACACGTTCTCATGTAGTCATATGTTTCTCTTCTGAAGGCCTTCATGCTGAAGAGAGTTTCTGAAGAACTCATCAGTCATGTCGCTTCCATAATGGCCCACGTTCTGGAAAACGCTGAGAACAGCGGTATCATCTCAGCCTCACAGCGGAGGACTCTCCAGGAGATGATAGCATCTAGGCTTTTGTAGGACGCATCTCGCACACGATTGCGTAGTTCTGTAGTTCATTCTATAGGCTTTTCTCTTTGATTTTGGCAGCCAGTGGCCGGCTTCCTTATGGGCTAATACAAGAATATGCCTGGTCATTTGTACATACAATCATGATTGTTCTTCGTTTGTCTCATCACTTTTATTGTGCTTCTGTGTAATATTGTAATTTTTTGTAGGGCTCTTGAGATGACCATATTTGCTTAGACCGCTACCAGAACATACCTATTGTGCTTGGTTTTGGTGAGGCTGGGACATCTGGTATTTTGCCTGGCTCGTTAAAAGTAAAAGTAATTTTTCACACCTTTTTTTGTTAGTAGCCTAGTAGGTGTTCTAGTCTGTTTGGCTCCTATCCCATGGTTGTCCTGTGCAAGATGACCAGACAATCAGCATCACTAGTGTTGAGTGAAACAAATCGCGAAGTGTGAAATCGAAAAAATGGGGGGGGGGGGGGGGTGCAGCTATATGCAATTCAATGACTTGATATCGTGCTTTTTGTGTGAAAATTTATTTACTTCTACCATTAATAAACAAAAAGTTTACATCAGTGTCAATCCGGCCCGTCTAGCTCAGTCGGTAGAGCGCAAGGCTCTTAACCTTGTGGTCGTGGGTTCGAGCCCCACGGTGGGCGGCTGTATCTTTTTTTTTTTGGCTTTTCCCCACCTTTCTCTTAAACCAAACATTATATTGCTTCAGAGTCCAAAAACATGTTCTTTAGTCTATCTAGTTCTGTTTGCCAGATAATAGATTCAAAGCATGCGCGGCGTGCAACGATGTTATCTTGTCCATTCGGGCCTCCATGACTCCATTTGATCACCAAGTTTTCAAGTTTCTTTTAACTACGTATATGCCCACTTGTTGGTTTGTGACTGAAATGCCGGTCTCTGTTGGCGGCTTTCCCTGTCCCATTGGAATTGATCGCTCCTCACCATTTCTTGCTAGCACTAAATACTCTATCCTATGAGCGCAAATTAATCCACTAGCCAAATTGCCCACGCCATCTTGTCAAGTGCATCACTAGCCAGCAGTTTAGGCCAGTTCTTCCTGTAAAGAATTCTGAGTCAGACTTCGTGCGGAATGAACAGCTGAGATTCTGCTAATTTCAGGTTTTGCAGGTGAAATGAGGTTCTTGATGGCCATTCTGTGGGTGGGTCTTGCATACATGATCGGCTGCGTCGTCGTGGGGCATGGCGGTGAGCAAAGGCTGTCGAGGATTGCGATCGAGAGGGCGACGATTGCTCTTGATGATTCAGCCAGCGTGAAGGCTCATCCCACGGTTCTTGGCCTGAAGGTTTGCTCCATATAGCCCCATGTATTGTTCATTAGTGTCATTGTGTGAAGGCAGAAAAGGATAAGCATAGCAATTAAGTTATTTAGAAATATCAATTAGCTTGTTTACTTCAACTGCTGAAGAAGTTTTATTAGTCATGTTCTTTGTTTTGTTTTGGTTATGTTTCAGGGTCAAAGTAGTGACTGGGTGGTTGTCGAATTCTTCCACCCGAGCCCCTCAAACGATGATTGGATTGGTGTCTTTTCTCCTTCACATTTCAGGTAAGTTGCGAAAACGCATTCATGTATATATATCTTCCCCTTAATTGTGGACTAGATTGATGAAACAAGTAGATGATACATTTCCATCTTCCATCATCTTTAGCTCTCAAATTTGTCAACCTGAATACTACGGAGACCTCCCACCCTTACTCTGCACAGCACCAGTGAAGGTTGGTGCCTTCCCTTCCATCTTATATCTACCTATGCATGATACATCGGACATTGAGTTTCAGTATATTCCCTGCAGTTCCAATTTGCAAATTTCGAGAATGATGGCTACAATAGAAGTGGAAAGGGCTTCTTGATGCTGCAACTGATCAACCAGAGAGAAGACTTCTCATTTGCACTCTTTTCTGGAGGCCTCTCAACTGTAAGGCTTCAGCATTATCTGCTCAACTTTTGCATTATGAACTACCATAGAATAGTTTGGATTTTGGAGCATGTATAATTCTGAGTGGCATTTGCTGACAATTTTTATCACTGGAAACAGCCAAAGCTGATTGCTGTCTCAAACAAACTATCATTTGAAAATCCAAAGGCACCTGTCTACCCTCGGTTGGCACAAGGGAAATCTTGGAATGTAGTGAGTCGAAACTTTTCACCCGTTTTGCCAATGCAATGCGCAAATGTTGATTGCTTGACAGCCTCTCCATTTGCATTTTCATATAACTTATATCGTAGAACACGAAGAAGATGACCATAGTGAAGCTGGGTGGGAGGCGAAACGAATGACTCAAGATGTGAATGGATAGGAAATGTCGGGACGAGTGACACCAAGGTAAACAAGACTCCCAACAAGATGAGCGATAGCGAGTAGGATCATCAAGAGGTTCACCGTCGATGGGTCGAAGGTGAACATTGAGCTCCATAGGAGTCTCGGCGGTCTTGTTGTCGATGAGAGAAGCACGATCAAGAAGATCCCGAATATACTTCTCTTGGGATAGAAAGAAACCCTCGGGTGTAGAAGAGACTTCAATCCCGAAAGTAACGAAGAGGACCTAGATCGGACATAAGCGCTCATTGAGGCGTGCCTTCACAAAGGCAATATCACGAGTATCATCACCGGTAATGATCATGTCATCAACATAGAGAAGAAGAAGAGTCCGTCCACGAGGTGAAGTGTGAACAAAGAGCGCAGGATCATGAGTACTAGCGAAAAAGCCAAAGCAAAGCAGCGACCACGGAAGAAAAGCGCTCAAACCAAGCACGAGGGCTTGCTTGAGGCCATAAAGAGAGCGGCGAAGGCGACAAACCATGCCCTCGAGAGCAGAATACCCGGTGGTGGCTGCATAAAACCTCCTCACGTAGCTCACCATTAAGAAAGGCATTCTTGACATCAAGGTGAGAGATAGACCAGCGAGCAGGCGCTCTCGCAAGAAGAGTGCGAGCGGTGGTCATATGAGCCACCGAGCAAAGGTCTCGTCATAATCACGACCATGCTCCTGCTGAAAACCACGTGCTGACGAGGCGAGCCTTGGCGCTCAAGAGAACCATCGAGCGAGTCTTAACCTTATAGACCCACTTGCATGTAATGGGACGGACACGTGGAGGAAGGGCACAAGATCCCACGTGCCGGTGCGCTCAAGGGCAGCAATCTCTGCCATCGCAAGCTGCCATTCCCGATGAACAACGACATCACGGTAAGAAGTCGGCTCGGCAAGAACGGCACCAAAGAAGCCAAAGGCGCTTAGGAGGCCGAATAGACTGACGATCACGAAGAGCGTGGCGAGGAGGCCCGAAGAAAATGACTCAACAGAGAAGAAGAGACATCGGAAGAATCCTCAACTCGTGGGCGGCGAGTATAGTGGAGAGGATACGAAGGAACAATGTCGGAAGAAACTTACGGAGGAGGCACGAAATGTGAAGACTCTTGTGAAGAGGTGGCGAAGAAGGAGACGCATGCGTGAAGAAGGAAAAGTGGCAGCAGGAGTATCGGGAAAAGTAAGGAAAGAAAGAGGCTCTACAAGAGATCTTTGGAGTGGAAGAAGGGCGAGGTAGAAGGGACGAGACTCATCAAAAGTAACATCCCGAGAAATCCGCATCCGTCGGCCAACAGGATCCCAACAACGATATCCCTTATGCTCAGCACTATAGCCCAGAAAAACGCACTCAACAGATTGAGCGGTCAGTTTTGTGCGTTCACGAGGTGCAAGGAGGACATAGCACACACACCCAAAAAGGCGAAGACTAGAGTAATCAGGAAGCATGCCACAAAGACGCTCCACCGGAATCCCACCCTTAAGAGCAGAAGAAGGCTGAATATTAATCAAGTAAGTGGCAGTGGAAACAGCCTCAGCCCAAAAATGAGGTGGAACAGCAGAAGCAAGTAGAAGAGCACGAGCTGTCTCAAGAAGATGGCGATGCTTGCGCTCAGCCACACCATTCTGAGCATGAGCACCAGGACAGGAAAATTGAGAAAGAGTGCCCTGCGTAGCAAGAAAAGCACGAAGGGCGCCGGACAGATATTCCCCTGCTGAGTCAGCACGAAGAACTCGAATGGGAGAGTCAAACTGAGTACGGATCATAGTGGCAAAATTCTTATAGATGGACAAGGCCTCGCTACGAGAAGACATAAAGTATATCCAAGTGTGGCGAGAGAAATCATCTATAAAAAGAATATAATATTTATGACCCCCTTTTGAAACAAAAGGAGCTGGACCCCAAACATCAGAATGAACAAGATCAAAAGGACGCTGGGATACAGACTCACTGGAAGGATAGGGGAGTTGTAGCTGTTTACCAAGCTTACAGCCCGCACAATCTAAAGAGGTATCACGAACCGCGGATCCTAAAAGATCACGACAATTAAAGAAAACAGACGTGACCCACAAAGATGCCCTAAGCGGTGATGCCAGCCGAGCAAACGACCGATGAAAGATGCAACGAGGCGAAAGCAGAGGAGACCGAGGCTGGCGAGGCGGCGGAAGGAAGACGAAGCTATCAAGCTCCCAAAGGCGCCGAGAGTCACGGCGGCGAGGCCAATACCAACCAGAGACCCGTCCTGCGATCCCGAACACGGCAAGAGTCGAGTCAAGGATAACACGACGACCATGATCGGTGGTGGCGGCGGATATAAGTTGCATAGTTAGTTTAGGAACATGAAAACAGCAGGAACATGAAAGAGGAAGACAAAAGAGTGCCTCGTCCTGCAGCGGAAAGAGAGGTACCATCTGCGGTCCGCGGTGATAGGAGCGATAAGAGGACTAATGGAATGGAGACTCGTGGGATCGGATGTCATATGAAAAGAAGCTCCGAGTCAAGAATCCATGGTGTGATACGATGAGGAGGAAGGTGGTCTCTCACTGGAAGGCGAGTAGCGAAACCAGCAGATCTGATGGTGCGAGGCGGCCATGCGGCGTGGCGGCGTAAGAATTTCTGAGTAGGGTCCGAACCAGCGAGAGCCTGGCGAGGAGAGGCACCGAGAAGTCGATGCCCTTAGGAGGACGTCCACCTCGACGAGCAAGATCCTTTTTCTTCCGATAGCAAAGCGCTCCACATGCCCATCCTTGTTGCGATGAGGTGCGGTGAAGTCTGCACCCTTGGTAGTCGATCTTGAAGGAGGAGGTGCCAGCGATGGAGGAATAGCACGAGTCTTGCCGGGTGAAGGAGATACTAGTAGGCCCGCACCACGAAGACGAGTCTCCTCGATCGAATAGCTGCAAGAGCCTCCAACAAGGTCACACGGGGATGACGAGCAGCGGTGAGCACGAATCTGCTCAAATTCGCACGACTGGCGTGTCGGAAAATCGTGAATCTGCGAAGCTCAAGTGAGAGTCTTGATGTTGGCGGCCTTCGACAGTCATGCAAACCTCCGGCCGAGAGAATCAAGCTGACGCCACACCGAGGACAGGTTGAGCATAAAATTCGTCGACAGTAGAATCACCCTGCTGCAACGACTGCTCCTATCGTACAACAGCAAGGTACAAAGAATCCCCAGTAGGCTCATAGCGGTCACGAAGATGTGCCCACATCAAGCATCTTTGAAGGCAAACCAACAATATCACCGATAAGATGCACCTCCATGCTAGCCACAAGAATAGCAGAAGCACGAGCATCTTCATCAAGCCATATCTTGTATGCAGTGAATTGAGACTGAAAAGAGTCCACAGCATCAGCATAGTCATCAGAGACTTTTTGTTGAGCATCGACGCCGACCTCCTTAGGAATAACCGGCATGTCGGGAGGCGGGGCGAGGCGGACGGGATAGCTTCGCCAATAAAAACTCCCACAGACGCTGACCTCGCATATGAAGACGCATATGAAGAACCCAGTCGCGATAATTGAGACCATCAAAGAGGACCGGGCAGCGAGGAACAGAGACGGTGCCCGAAGAAGAACCTGTAGAAGATGACATTTTTTTTTTTTTTTTTTTTTTTTTTTTTGTGTCAGGCTCAGGCTTAAGAGCCGGAGTCGAGAATTCCTGGAAGCAAGAGAGCTTTTGGAGCCGGCGATTACTGCGGGTGAAAGAAAAAAAAAAAAATCAATCTGCATCTTGAGATCGTTTCAAGTCGGATGAAAACCGATCATTGTTTGCTCCTTGATTCCACGGAGAGTCGGGCGGCGACCAGCGAGGCGAGCTCGAGCGTTGGGCTCGGCGCGCGGGCGAAGGAGAGCGGGAGCTCGGCGCGGACCGAGTCGGCGACTTCAGCGTCGGGCTCGGCGGCGTCCACGGGCTCGGGCGCGCGGGCGAAAAGAGCGGAGCTCTCGCTTTGCTTTAGTGACTGGATTATCAATATTATGGTAGATGACAGTCACCTGGACAAGTGGATACAGCATCAAGGAAGCGGTACCATTTGTGGAATGGGGCCCTAAAGGCGGGCATCAAATGCTTTCTCCAGCTGGAACGTTGACATTTGGCTGAAATAGCATGTGTGGTAGGGTTATCTTAGTTTAGCAATTATCTTTTTCCTTGGTAAATGATCACTTGTAATGATTATAATGACATGTTGCATAACTTCTTGCTGCAGGTTCACCAGCACGGACAGTCGGATGGCGTGATCCTGGTTATATTCATACAAGTTTCTTGAAGGAACTGTGGCCTGATTCCTTGTGTGTGATATATACTGCCTCTTTTAATCAGCAGTCGACTGTTAGTTTCTTGGATAAACCGTTTGAAGACTAGGACACATAGAAAGCATAATTCGTTGTTTCTGCTTGGTCATGTTGCAGATACACTTACAGACTTGGTCATAGACAATTAGATGGTACTCACATTTGGAGCAAGTCTTACAGCTTCCGCGCATCACCTTATCCCGGGCAAGATTCTTTGCAGCGTGTTGTGATCTTTGGAGACATGGGAAAGGTGTAAACTTTTTTACTGTTTTCTTTCACCTTGATTCAGTCTTTAACTCACTTTTTCCTAGTTTAGGCAGAAATAGACGGTTCAGACGAGTACGGTAACTATGAGCAAGCCTCTCTCAGTACTACCAATCAGGTCATCAAGGACTTGGAGAACATTGATATGGTCATCCACATTGGAGACATCTCATATGCAAATGGCTATTTGTCGCAGTGGGACCAGTTTACGGCGCAGATAGAACCGATTGCTTCAACTGTGCCTTACATGGTTGCCAGGTACATTCAGTTCATTTATCAGAACTTTTTTTTTTTTGAAAACAGCCAAAGCTGATATTAAATTATAAAGGCTGGTTACAAAGATAGAATAGAGCTACAAGGCACAGAAGGCCCCGGACAGCAGCAGGCCGCAGAGGGCGCGAGCCCAGCAGCTAGAGGGGCAGAAAAGAAAAGAAAAAAGGAAGAGGAAAAGGAGAAAAAACAAAAAAGAGACGGAGAAAAAACGAAGCTCTAACCCCTACGCTGGAGAAGTCTTTCGAGCTGCACAGCTCCTGCAAGGGTTCAACTGAGAGCCTCATCTTTGATGGACTGAAGTATTTGATCGTGGGACCCCGCACCTTTCTGGAAAACTCTGTTGTTTCGTTCTTTCCATCATTGCCAGCAGGACACGATAATCAATGTCTTGATGCCTAACTAACTAGTATGACTTGAGGTAATGACTACAATATGTGATCCTTTTGTGTACTTCAGTGGCAATCATGAGAGAGATTGGCCTGGAACCGGATCATTCTATGGATACAATGATTCTGGTGGCGAATGCGGAGTCCCTACTCAAACTATGTTCTATGTCCCTGCCGAGAACCGGGCAAAATTCTGGTAATTGCCGTAGAAACCATCATTGGTTGAACTCTGATGTCTGCCTATTCCTGGAACTGTTGTTTTCTCCAGGTACTCCACAGACTATGGCATGTTCAGGTTCTGCATAGCTAATACCGAAGAGGATTGGAGGCCAGGAACTGAGCAGTACAAATTCATCGAGCACTGCCTGTCGTCGGTCGACAGGCAGAAGCAGCCATGGCTCATCTTCCTCGCGCACCGAGTTCTTGGATACTCATCTGCCAGCTGGTATGAGATCATGATGGGATCATACGGTGAACCAATGGGCCGAGAAGGCCTCCAAGATCTCTGGCAGAAGTACAAGGTTGATCTCGCAGTTTTCGGTCATATTCACAGCTACGAGCGCACGTGCCCCATTTATCAGGCAAGCCTATAACTTGAACTGAATCAAGAAATTCTGTGACAACTTCCTTTCACAATGTTACATAAACATGAAAACTAAACTATTTCGCAGGAATTGCTACGGTGAAAAGTACCCTTAAGTAGGAGTAACTTCCTTAATCTGACAGATTTATGAGTGTGACAAATGCAGATTTCTTTGGCTGCAGAACCGATGTGTCCAGGATGGATCAAACCATTACAGTGGTCGATTCAATGCGACGACTCATGTAATCGTCGGTGGTGGCGGCGCGAGCCTTTCGCCATTCAGAACCAACGTACCCTACTGGAGCTTCTTCAGGGACTACGACTTTGGATTTGCGAAGCTCACTGCACTGAACCAATCCACGCTGCTGTTCGAGTACAAGAAGAGCCGGGACGGCAAGGTCTACGACCACTTCACGATCTCGCGCGGTTATCGAGATGTCTTGGCGTGCTCAATAGACAACTGCCCTCGGAACACCTTAGCTTTTTAAGCAACTTATGGAGGAATCTGCTGATGATTACAGCCTCCATTTTGGTCATATTTGTGAAGTTTGTGAGTTAGCATATATGCTTAACGTCTGTACTATTTGGCACTTGACTTGTGTATGAGATATCTCAGCTTCTGAGATTACCTTTTATTTGTTTAGGCATAAATATCCTTTTCGTCTTTTAGTCCTTCTCTCCTGGCTGGGTGTTTTTGATTAACAAATGTCGCTCCTTGGCTCTGTTTCAAACTCCTGAATTGTTCTTTTCAAACCCTCTCTTCAATGAAAGACACCTGCCAATCTTTCAAAAAAAATATACTTTTTATTTTTTAGAACTGAGGTTTTCGTTTTTGTTTTCATTTGCCTATTTCAGGTGAGTCGCTCTCTTTAGTTGAGTAGCTAGGTGGTGTCGGTGTTGCGGCGAGGAATCCAATGCGATGGCGGGAGTGTCTACAATTTACAATGTTAATTGATGTGAATCCTCGAGATGAGTCCATCTTAGACGGGTGTACTAAATTTTTAGTTCTATGCTCTCTTTAATTAATGCAGAAATCTCCCACTGTCCTTTAAAATAACATGTAAGATCTGAGAATGGAAGGAATCATCCATCTGGATTGCAATTACACTTCAAAGTCTAGAAGTTGTCCAATTAATCTTTACTAATACCAACGTATACATCTGTCCAATTAATCTTGAAAGGTGCTATCATACTTTTCTTTTTAACGGTTGCACAAATATTAAAGCATGAATAAAAATTATATAGTGATTATTTACCCCTTCGCTTACTTTAAGCTTGTATTGGGAGGGAAAGCACCGATCATTAATCTTTACTAACACCAACGTGTAAGCACGCCAAACTTCGTCAAAGTTTGCAAGTAGGGCACATAATTATTGTACTATATTCGACACTTAACAGCACAAGGTTTGCAGATCATACCGGCACTGATATAGTCAAAGTTTGCAAGTAGGGCACATAATTATTGTTCTATATTCGACACTTAACAGCACAAAGTTAGCAGATCAATATTCGACTCTTAACAGCACAAAGTTTGCAGATCAATATTCGACACTAACAGCTCAAAGTTTGCAGATCAATATTCGACACTTTAACAGCACAAAGTATGCAGATCATACCGGCACTGACAGAGTCAAAGTTTGCAAGTAGAGCACATAATTATTGTACTGTATTCGACACTTAACAGCACATAGTTTGAAGATCATACCGGCACTGGCAGAGTCAAAGTTTGCAAGTAGAGCACATGATTATTGTACTATATTCGACATTTAACATGACAAAGTTTGCAGATCATACCGGCATTGACAGAGTCAGTCAACGGCTATGGTCTTTCTTGATGTGTGTGCGCTAATTTTCCAGTCAGCATCAGTTCCACACGGCACACGCCACTTTTCACTCGCTATTTGATTTTTTGGGAGCAGAGAATACTCTTTGCATCTATACCCCAGTATTACACACACACCTACCTCAGTTATTGGCTATATATTTCCGCATCCTTTTCCTCCAATCCTGCACACTTCAACACTCAATCGCACTGTGGTCTCCAAGGAGATCCTAAAGTTGCTGCCTTTTCTTGGTATACCTTGTTCTTTTCTTGGAGATTGCCACAATTGGTTTGAAATTTCAGATAGGTGTTGCACTCTAGGCTTTCTTTTTTTCTTTGAGCTGCTGTCTTAGTTGGGAATCTTTCAGGCTTCTGAAAGGAGTATGAGGCTGTGGGTGGTGGTCACATGGCTGGTTGTTTGTGCGGCGGCTCATCGCAGCGGCGAGCAGCCGCTGTCTAGGATCGCGATCGAGAGGACGATGCTCGCTGTCCACGAGTCGGCGCATGTCAAGGCGTCCCCTTTGGTTCTTGGACTGAAGGTTAGCCCCAATTCTCACCACTATTGTTTAACAGTTGCAGAGTGATGGTTTACTGATGATACTTTGGGGGCACCTATAAATTATGATGCTCCAGGGTCAGAACAGTGAATGGGTAGAGGTAGAGTTCTTCCATCCAAATCCCTCCAATGGTGATTGGATTGGTGTTTTCTCTCCTGCCAATTTTAGGTAACGGTATTGGAAAATTTACATTTAGGCAAATTGATTGCCACATGAGTCAATCCAATTAGGCATTTTCAGGTGCACCTAAAATGTTAAGCATAAGGTTTGATTTTGTGTTTCTTGTTTGAAATTTTTAGTGCTGCAATCTGTGAGCCTGAAAATGCGAGCCAGTCTCCCCCAGTGCTATGCACAGCACCTATCAAGGTTGGCAAATTCTTTCTGTTCCAATTAATTGAGCTTCAGGTATAATTCATTGCCAGGATTCAGACTTCGTGATGTGTTCATTTCGATTATTGTTTTTTTTCTTCAATCTTCATTGCAGTACCAACTTGCAAACTTCAAAAATGATGCCTATAATAAGTCTGGAAAGGGACACTTGAAGCTTCAATTGATCAACCAGAGGGAAGATTTCTCATTTGCACTATTTTCTGGAGGCCTCTTGAAGGTAAGATTATACTGTATCTTCTCAACTTCTCTACATAATAGCAACTCCAGTGTAATTCTGGAAATGCATTTCCTCATTTTTCTCAAGTCTGAAAAATTCTTACTCCTGTAACAGCCGAAGCTGATTGCTGTCTCAAACAAGGTTGCATTTGCGAACCCAAAGGCACCTGTGTACCCACGTTTGGCGCAAGGGAAGTCTTGGAATGAAGTAAGCTTGCCTAACAATCAGCCATTGAGATGACCGTTTTGACAAGAATCTACATTGTATTATTCTGTTCTCAATTCAACACTGAAGCTAGAAAGATAACACGCAATATAAAAGATATCTGTCTTCAGAGAAGGTGACTGGATTAGTATCACTGCAGATGACAGTCACCTGGACAAGCGGATACGATATTAAAGAAGCAGTTCCTTTTGTTGAATGGGGTGCGAAAGGCGGACGTCAGCTTCTTTCTCCAGCTGGAACATTAACATTCGAAAGAAATAGCATGTGCGGTACGTCATGATTCTCCTGTTCGTCTTAAAGATAACATAAGCTATCTGAGTTTAGAATTTACAACGTCAACATAACTGAGAAACTGCTCGTATAATAGTACCACATTCATCAGCGCCATTTTTTTTTCTGAATCTCATCAATCAAGCACTCTCTTCTAATCTGCAAATGCAGGTGCACCAGCGCGAACTGTTGGTTGGCGCCATCCTGGTTACATCCATACTAGTTACTTGAAGGATTTATGGCCAGACTCACGGTATGTGGTCTATCTGGCCTGTTTGACCTGTTTTAAAATTGTGATACATCCAGCTACTAAGCAATGTTTACTTTCCAAAATTGCAGATATACTTACAGGCTTGGCCATAGGTTAATGAACGGTACCCACGTCTGGAGCAAGTCATACAGCTTCAAAGCATCACCTTATCCTGGACAGGATTCTTTGCAACGAGTTGTCATATTTGGGGACATGGGGAAGGTAGATATATTCTTTCATTTCTTAGTTCCATTTATGTAACAATTGCGCATTTTGGAAGTACACTGATTCTTCTTTCTGACATTTTCCTTCAGGCAGAGGCAGATGGTTCCAATGAATTCAATGACTTCCAGCCAGGCTCACTGAATACTACTTACCAGATCATTAGAGACCTAGACAACATTGACATGGTGGTTCACATTGGGGACATTTGCTATGCGAATGGCTACTTGTCACAGTGGGATCAGTTCACTGCACAGATCGAACCAATTGCTTCGACTATACCATACATGATTGGCAGGTCAGTTTACTTTAGTGTTTCATTTCAGAATGTCCTTATGTTTTCTCATGTATTATTGTTTAATAACTAAAAAAAATCCCGTTCAAAAAAATAACCAAAGAAAAGGGACATTTTGGGTCTTTGGTCTTAAAAAATGGGCATTTCTGCAGTGGTAATCATGAGAGAGATTGGCCCGGAACTGGCTCTTTCTATGGAAACATGGACTCCGGTGGAGAATGCGGTGTTCCTGCTCAAACTGTGTTCTACACTCCTGCTGAGAATCGTGCAAAATTCTGGTAATTGTACTGTTTCGATAAGGCATATGGGATGTCATCTCTGAATTTTACTGACAGAACAGCTATCCTTCTTCAGGTATGCGACGGACTATGGCATGTTCAGGTTCTGCATTGCTAACACAGAAGAAGATTGGAGGCCAGGGACCGAGCAGTACAAGTTCATTGAGCAGTGCCTGTCATCCGTCGACAGGCAGAAGCAACCATGGCTCATCTTCCTTGCGCACCGTGTTCTTGGGTACTCATCCTGCACATACTATGAAACGGAGGGCACATTTGAGGAACCGATGGGGCGAGAAGCACTGCAGGAGGTTTGGCAGAAGTACAAGGTTGATCTCGCCTTCTATGGTCATGTCCACAACTATGAACGGACATGTCCAGTATATCAGGTGTGTCTCTAATTAGCATTTTCATCAGATCAAAGTGCAATTGTGTAGATGACACAGTAAAGTTTCTTTAACATTGTATGACAACATCTGAGAAGTACTATTGCCGCCAATGCTACAGTAGGACATTATAGTCTGCAGGCTGAGGCTTACATTTCCTATTACAATATTGCAAGCCTGGTTACAATCTTTTATTGGTTGCAGAGTCAATGTGTGGTTGACGCATCAGATCACTACAGTGGCCCATTCCAGGCAACGACACATGTGGTTGTCGGTGGTGCTGGTGCTAACATTTTAGATTCAGAATTCACCACTTCAAATATCCAATGGAGTCACTTTAGGGACTTTGACTTCGGGTTCGTCAAGCTCACGGCCTTCAATCATTCATCCTTTCTGTTTGAGTACAAGAAGAGCCGCGATGGCAATGTGTATGATCATTTCACAATCTCGCGTGATTACCGAGATGTCCTGGCATGCTCTATCGACAACTGCCCAAGGACTACACTGGCTTCATGAAGTCCTGTTAGTTCAGAGTGGGAAATCAGTTGATGGAACCTCTTAGAGCGAGATAGTTACTTTACATAGTTTTTGGATTGCACCAATAAATCTAAATAAATATGGCATTTTCTTGCCTGCCTGCTTTGTTCTGTATCGTTGTAGATGAAATTTGGAATGTTGTTTGATCTTACCCGACGTTGAATAGGTTTAGGCTTAATGTTGTACTATTTGAAACTTGACTTGTGTATTGAGAATGAGATATCTCAGCTTCTGAGGTTATATTTTGATTCTTCATTTTGCCTATTTCGGGTGAGTCCTTCTCTTTTGTTGAGTAGCTAGGTGTTGGTGTGGTGAGGAGACAGATTTGGTGCGCTTTTGTGTGAAGCTGGCGGTGTGTTTACAGTGTTAATACCTCTGTTCTTTTTTACTCGTCATTTTGAACGTCGACATGGTTTCCAACACTCATCTTTGGCCATTATTTTTTCTAGTTATATGTTACTAAAAATTATTAAAAATTTAATAATATGAAATTATTTTTTATGATAAAACTAGAAATATCATTTTCACGTAACAAATACAAATACTTTTGTGTATATTAGAGGTCAAAATTTTAAAAAGTTGATTGCATGCATTCTAAATCATCATATAAAAAAGAATGGAGGGACTAATTAATAGTACACTTGTCAATACCATACTAGAGGTTATACCGGTTTGGCTCTTAGAATGATACATTCTGGTACCGGTTTATACTGACGTACCTTTTCAGGTTTAATATAATAATATATATTTATAAGTATACACATATTTATTTATATGTACACCAAATTTCACTTATAATATTACTCCAAATATATAATAGTACTATCAAATATAATATATAGTTCAATAGGCCATATTATTAATTCTACCGGTATAACTGGTATTGATTGGTATCGAAGCCAGTATGGCTGGTATTTATCGGTATCACAACTATTATCGACTAGTATAGATGCTGGTACGGTACATAGGGCTACTTTGTACTGGTTTAAGGGTAGAAATGGTACATACCGATTGGTACCGGTACTGTATTGATAACTATGGGTAATAGGTATGCACCCTCTGGATGAGTCCATGTGGGACTTGTGTTGTAACAATTTTAACTCTATTAATCTTTACTAATACCAATGTGTACGCATGCCAAACTTCATTTTTTAGGGTAACAGTAGGGGAGGGTCCTACTGATAAATATTAATTAGTTAATATATAGTACATAATTAACTCAATTACATAAAATATCCACAGGATCCAAACAACCTCTAACATAGGTTAGCTACTACTCAAGGTAATCAATTGCAAAATGAACTAGCTCATTTAAATTATACTAATCCAGCTTTCCAAAGGATCAACCATCTTAGAAGAAATTCTGAATTTCAATAATTCCAAATCCATTAGCAGTAACCTCTTCCACCTAAACTTGTTGGGAGGAATGTTTTCAAAAATGCACTTGTTTCTTTGAGTCCATATGTTCCAGCAGCCTAAAGTAAAAAAGTTCCTTGACAAATAACTGAGCAGTTCCAACTTGTGACTTAGCAAGAGACAACATATCCATAATCTCTAAAGAAGTATTGCGATTGATTTGAATCAATTCCAACAATCTTTGCTAAATTGGTACTCAAAAGAAAAAATGTATCGACTCCTCCAGAAATTAATTGTTACAGAGCACACAGTGAACATCATCGACTTTAATGTTTTTCCAAAGCATCATACCTCTGGAGTTAATTTTTCCATAAAGAAGAATCCATAAGAATGTTTTAGCGTGCATTTATTTTTTCTAAACCCACTGAAAAATGGGGGGAAACTTGCAAATTTCCAGAGAGAGCCAAGTAGGTCTTCTTTGTTGAAAATAATTATGAGCCCCAAATAAATGACCATGAGTTTTGATTGCTATTAGAATTCATCAAAGATAGTCTCGCCTGCAATTCTCGAAGTTGACCAATAGCAATTTCTGATAAGGGAGAATAAAAGGTTTGATATGAATCCTCTAGTGAGATGAAGTCTGAAACTAGCATATTGATCTTGATTACATAAGAGTAGAGCTAGGTATAGTCTTATCTGAGAATTGAGTTAAGCCATAAGTCCTCCCAAAACAGGATTGATTTACCATTACCCAACTTGGGGCTAGCGATAGCTTTAGACCAAATCAATTATTTTAAGACATCCTTCCACCAAAATGAACATTTACCACTGTTCAATAAAGGAACCGAGCTTCTCTAGTACTGTTGCCATAAAAAGTTAACCCAAGGGATATCCCTCTTATTATAAAACTTACATAAAGATTTCATAAGTAAAGCTTCATTTATCTTTTAATATTGATAACTCCTAGTCCTCCAGCCTTTTTGACAAACAAACTGTATTTCAGACAATTAAACAAGAACCTCCCTGTACAAATGAGATCCCTTTCCAAAAGAAGGCTCTTTGAAGCCATCAACCATAGCAACAACTTTAGCCGGCAAAAGGAAAGTACTCATGTAGAACATTAGTAGAAGTGATAGCACTGAACTCACCAAAGTTAAATTTGCCTCCTTTTGTCAAAGTCTAAATAGGGCACATACTCATTTTGTACTATATTTGACTCTGAACAACACAAAGTTGAACCGTTCACTTATCTAGCCCTTTGTATCACTTTTTTTGCAAATCTAGCCCCCGCATATTATAACATCCCAAAAATTGAGTTTTGGAATGTTTGAATTTGAAAATGAACCATTTGCATTTTTCTTGAATTAATTCAAGCTTAATTTGAATTTTCTATTAATGAAAGGATTTAATTTGAGTAAACTATTAATCAAACAAAATATTTTCAATATTAGTTGGGTTCATTATGCCTCAAGAAATTTTTCTGTATTTTTGGATATTTTTATGAATTTATTTGCTATTTATTTGAATTTATGGAATTTTCTTAATTCGAATTTTATTTTATTTTCAAAACTCGTCTCGGGCTGAATCTCCTCAGCCTGCCACTTTTGGCCCGTTCCATTTCCTCGCCCCAGCCCACTCCGCAGCCCATCTCCGTAGCCCGCTCGTGGCCCAGCTCGGCCCAGTCGCGCGCGCCTGCGTCGTCGCACCATGCCCTAACCCTAGCCGCCGCCAGGTCTCCGCGAGTCGCACGCTGTTGCCATCTCAGAGTTCGGTCATACCCGCCTCCCTATGGCTATTTAAGCGCCGCCAACCCCCTCCCGAGACTCCTCTTGCTGCGCCGCACCCGTCGCCCCCTTCGTCGTCGTCCGAGAGCTCTCCGTCGCCGAGAACGAGCTCGCCGAAGTTCCTCCGCCGTGGCCGCACATTCTTCCCCGTCGTCTAGTCGCTCCGGTCCTTCTCCGCCGTCGCCGGGTGCACGCTTGAGTTCTTCGCGTCGCCTCCTTCAGATTTTCGCCATCTCGCGCCCGATCCGGTGCTAATCCGCCGTAAAGCGCGTCTTCTTCCTCACCTTCGGTAAGCCCGTGCCGCCGCTCGCCGTTGAACTGCTTCGCCGATCCGTGGCCGTCCGATCGGTAATGGGCACCTCCGATCGTGCCACGCCTCGCCGCCCGTGCCCTTGCTTCCCCGCCGTCCGATCCGGCACAATCGTCGGATGAGCGACACGCGGTCGTCCGCATCAGCTACCGCGTCGGCCTGTCATCAGCTGCCACCTTAGCCCTAGTGCCGACGCAAGCGCTGACGTTAGCGGTGCACAAGGAGCACGGTGAACCGGACAATGCCATGGACTCAGTCCATCAAATTCCGGATGACGTCAGCGATTGCGCAATAAATCTGTTTTTCTTTAGGAAAATAATTCCAGAAAATATTCTTTTCTATTTTCTCTAATTTAATTTTTCAGGAGCTCATTCTCTCTCATACGAACTCCGATTGAGGCGATTCAAATTTCTAAATTTTTATAAAATCAAGCTCTATCTTCAAGAGACATTTATTTTTAATTTTAAGCTTGTTTAAGTCTCTGTTTGGTATTTATTTGTATTCATTGCTTTCTTTTTCGGTAGATGCTAATTCTGAGGGAGCGAACGGAGACTTCGAAGACCAAGACTCAGTACTAGATCAGCAAGGCAAGTCGTAACCTTTGATCATATTGAACCTATATTTACGAAAGTACTTTGCTTTATACAATTGCATGCTATTTCTGTACAATAATTATTTGTCGGGAGTAGCTATGTACCTAGTTAACATTATACCACCCTGATTATTGGGGTGACATGTATCCATTGTTAACCCTAGGTTGGGTCGATACTAGTTGGACATAATCATATTACCAACACTGGGTTACCGTAGCTATTTTTAGACATACTTAGTTATACGATGGGATTCATATCACATGTTGAATAATATTGATCTTGACTTAATGAGATATTGAATTGTGGCTGATAGCCGCTGTTGTAAAATTTGTTGTACCATGGCGGGGTTTGCCATTGGTTTTGGTTGAACGAATTGTTTTCCCTCGGGCAAGTGATCGTGCAGTAAAGGGGTGCTTTCTAGCACATTGGGATGTGGATGTCTTGCCTGAGACAACTTAAGGACTTAATCTTGTGCGCCATTGAACTGGGCCTAACCGTACTACCATAAGTCTGGTATAAAACAGACCTAACTGATTAATTTACAATGTCTATCCTTAAGTACTGCCAATTGGTGGTATAGGTTCCGGAGTGAACGGGTAGACTCACATGGCTCAAGAGGGGGCCCCGAGGGGAGAAACTTTAGTGGCCAATACCGAGTTTAGACAGTGCATTGTAAATGTTTTGTCATGATTCTCCGCCGACACACCAAAAGAAGTGTGTTTATCGCGTGACAATATGAGAATTCATGTCTTGTGGGTAAAGAAGTACAATCTCTGGAGAGTGTAAAACTATTCGAATAGCTGCGTCCGTGGTCATGGACATACCCGGGGATTTCACACGAGGTATAGAGTGTTTCATGAAATGTTGGATGGTAGAATTGTTGGGATGTGAATGGGGAGTTCACTATTGTTTTGTTGCCTAAAGTTATACTGTTGAACTTAGTGGTTTGATAATTATTTTGGATGGTGTAGGGTGATGCCTCACCATTTTGTTCATGTTATCTATCATTGATTTACCAATTATGTATTACCTTTTCATAAATATGCTCTCAATTTATTTACTATACTTAAATTCAAGTTATTGCTTTCTGCAAAAGAACCATATGGCTATCCTTTGTCAAGCCTGCATGAATATATTGCATCAATTCCCTACGGCTTGCTGAGTACTTTTTGTACTCACGGTTATACGCCTTTGTTGATCAGTTACTGAGGAAGGATCAGGAAATGTTGATTATCATGAGGAGAAATATTATGAAAACTACATGGATTAGGAAGGCGTTCCCCAGACGATTGCTTGTGGTATGTCGAATGGCCCAAATTATCTTTTTCGCTGCAATAGTTTATTTGGTTCTTAAGCCTTTAAAGTATAGTGGTGTACTTTGACCATAAGGTCTGATGCTTTATTTAATAATAATTTGCCTCTTTCTTAGTTAATTCATTGTATGGAATGATATTTCATCTATGTTTTCACTGTGTGCACTAGCGTGGTTTTGGACTAGTGCAATATACATAGAAGGTTTCGGATTTGCAAATCCGGATCCAGACACATATATATTTACAAAAATAACCTCTCATCCACCGTAAAAGAGGTGATAGATAACATGTGTCTTGTGCCGCGCCTAGAAGCACCGGAGGATGGCCTACCCAATCGCCGCGGCACTTCTCCCGGGCTCACGCCAGCGTGCCTACCTACCCCGCGCTTCCTTAATGAGTCGAGTCGAGCTATGATTTGAACTCGTTTATATAATGAGTTAAATGAGCCAACTCGTGAGTTAAACAAGCCAACTCGTGAGTTTAACAAGTCCTCCAAGTTGGCAAGTATAGCTGTATATGTGTGAGGCGAGGATGATAACACATAGCATATCGTATAGTCTCAACAATAATCCTCCTCTCAGATGGCAATGTCGAGTTTAACGAGCCAACTCACGAGTTTAACGAGTCGAGTCGAGCTGAGGTTTGAACTCGTTAAGATAACGAGTCGAGTCGAGCTAGCTCGTTATCTTAACAAGTTTGATCGAGCCGAGTCGAGTTGGCTCGTTATCCACCCCTAGTCTGGGTGGCTTTTGCGCTCGGTCGTGTAACCATGCTGACGATGTGCTTTCAAGCTACGGAATCATGGTAGGTGACACACGTTATCTGCCGTGTCTACCGCACTCAAATATGGGCTAGTTTTACAAAACCGGTTGCATAGGCTAGTTTTAAAAAAAAACACGAGGGCTACCACAGTAAAATAAAATTCCACAAAGTTTACAGATCATACTGACACTGACAGAGTCAACGTCTTTCTTGATGTGTGCACTAACTTCCGGTCTCCATTTCCGGTGTTCAGTTCCCCACGAAACTTTTTTTTAACGAACTAGCAGAGAAGAATAGAAAAGTTATTTACAAGAGTTCCCGACATGCGGGGGATACACAGAAAGTGCTATCGCCAGAAAACCTAGAAAACGACGAGAGGGTACCAGCATAGCTCTGTCCTCGGTGAAAATGACCAGGCTGCGGCATCAGCGTTAGTTTTGTGTTCGTCCACCTTGTTCTCCATTTCAGAATTCCGTTTCTTGTCGAAAAACCATTCAGGATGCAGAGACACGGGATATATTCTTCTGTTCTTTGCATTAGATATAAGCAGGAACCATTCAGACATAGCTATAGCTATTGCTCTTGCTCTTTGCCATGATAGCTATCGTTCACTGACAATTTAAGAAAGTTCCCAGTGAAGCGACCTGTTACTCCAGAGTGAGCATGTCATCCTGCGTCCCTTGTGATTTTTCGTGTTTCTGCCACCTGGTTCTCTTCGACCTGATAGCTGTGGTCAAGACCAGACGGTAATAGCCATCTGGTGCTGGCGTGCTGCATGTCCTGTTCTAATACATACGTAATGCAGAGGCCGGTTGAAGTTCTGGGAAAATGCTGAGGCGTTGGTGCCTTTTGCCAATTACCTGCCAGCGATGGTGGTGTCAGGTTAGGGTGACCATTGCCTGAAATACCACAGCCCTCCCAATTGTTGTGCTGAGAGTCTTCCGGATTGTTGCGCTGAGCATTATTCACGGTTGGCTCAGAGGACTGGAGCAGGTTGTTGTTGCATTCCATTGTCATCTCCCAGTTACCAACATTTTCACCCGTTAGCGACAGCAAGTCCAGACTTCCGAGCTGCTGATCTCATTCATAGGCCACCTCCTCCTGTTGTTGACACCAGCCTGCTACTGCAATCTTACGGTTTGTGGACATCCTGAGAGAAGGCACTTAATCTGTCCCGGCGGTTTGCCTGACTCAAGCCCATTTCAGTTTCATTGTGCTGATGTATGTGTGCCAGGGCCATTTATCCATGCCATTTCTCTGTTGGCCACGTCCTGCAAGATGAGGCCAAAAACCCGTTTGATATCGGTTGTTGAAAATATGACCATTTCTTTCTTTCCAAAGGTTCCAAAACCCGTAGATTATAATTCCGTCTACCTCCTTATGACACTGCCTCGGAATGCTGTTGCGCACGGACTGCTACCAAGAAGAAATAGTTGGTGTGGCAGCAGCTATCCGCGGTGATAGCGACTGGATATGCTTCCACTGGAACACCCTTAGACAAATTTGCCTTGCAAAAGGTCATAAGAGTATTAGATGTGTGGCCGATTCGGGGTTCGAACCGCACAATGGACAGATGGTGAAGTGAGGTCAGTCTCTTATCGCCAATCTATCGGCCGTTAGGATCCTTTGCTACACAAGCAGCCATGCGAAAAACCTGCACCTATTTCCTGTCTTCGCTTTCCATATTATTTTGTAGTTATGGTCTGGTATCGAACCATGGAATTGTTACAAATGAGGCCCAAGTGGCCCATTTATCTCTAATGCCAAAGCTACAAATAAAAGTACCATATTGCTAGTTGAGAGGGGAGAATACCAATTTAAAAGGGAGAGCTCCCACCATGTCTTGTAATGAGACATATGGAGGGTGAGGAGCTGGCTAAAGTCACACGCACGCCTATGCGATTTGCGAATTTCGCGAATTACGCGTATTTCGCGTGTTTTCCCGCGTGACTTGTGACTTGCGACGTCGCGAGTCGCCGTGCCGTGGATTAAATTCTGATGCGTTTAAACCCGTTTAATTTTCGGTTTCTCTGTTATTGGTGAATTAATGGGGTCATTCTTCGAGATTTGAAACAGCCATGATAATGGCGTCGAGCTCTAATAAAACTGTCATTTGAATGACCTGCAGTTACTAGCGTTTAATGGTGACCGTTACTGGTGCGAGGCTATAAAATCTGGAGACGTCCAGACAGAATGGAGCTTTTGATTTTTGGCTCTGATACTCGCGTTCATCCACGGTGATACGTATTGCGTTTCGTGTTGTGCTCATTCTTCACCGACCTTCCTCTCGGCGTGCACCGCGAGGCAAGGAGAGCGGGATCTCCGAACCGTTGCCGCTGAGAGAACCTGCACGGGACGGCAATAAGGTTTCTGGGCAGCGCAACTGCGCGACCGCTCGAGCTCTTCATCTTGCGATCCACGACGTCGACTACTTCCTCGGCGTCGACTACTTCCTCTACGGCCGATCGCTCTCGCTGCGCTTCCTTTTCGTCATCAAGCCCATCGTAAGAATTCACGTGGATCGATCTACTTTACGTAAATATGTGGTGTCTTTTGTCTTGCTGTTGTATTTAATCTTTTTGGAAATTAGTGTTTTTTCAAATCTAAAACACAAATAATACCTAGTTTCTTAACAATCCGAAACCTTATTGGTATTATTTGTGTGATTGTGATTCAAAGAATGGTCGGTGCAAGTGATGCCATGAAACTGAGAGGTTCAATGGTCGAACTTCCGTAGGTGGCGCACTAGAGCCAAGTTTTGGCTCATGTCTCCAGGTATGTGGTGGGTGATTTTCCTCAATACCCGCTACGGATGAGGAAAATAAGCAGTTTGAGAATGCGAATAACACCGCATTGGGCTGCATTCTGACCATCTTGGCAGATCAGTTATATGATGTGTATATGAGTTACACATCTGCCACTGAGTTGTGGTTGGCTCTTGAACAAAAATATGCAGAAGCTGAGGCTGGTCACTGGTTGTATACGTGCGAGCAATTATTCGATTTTACCATGGATGAGTCTAAATCGATTGTTGCTCAAGCGCATGACTTTCAGCTACTAGTGGGCGAGATTGCACATTTGGGATGTGCTTTACTGCAAAATTTGTGGTCATGGGTATTGTGGCTAAACTTCCCATCTTGGAGGAATTTTGCCACTGGTCTAAAACACAAGAGGAAGAGATTTCTATAGAAGATCTCATTGCTGCCCTCGACGTGGAAGAAAAGCGAGCCAAAGATGCGCCAAAAAGTTCTTCTCGGAACCAAACAACGCAAATGTGATTGAGAAGAAGGGTGGCAACAACAACAAAGGCTTGAAACCAAACAAAATACTAGCTTCAAGAAGAAAAAGTTTGAGCAGAAGATATGAAGAACATTACATTTTGTGTGCGGAAAAAATGGTCACATGGCTAAAGACTATCGTTTCCGCAAGAATGTGCCAAATGAGCAAGGCAAGAAAATTGCCAACGTGACCATAAGTGAGGAACTACTTGAGAGGGTATGGTAATTCTCCGTTGTTTTTTCACATGTCAATCCACCGATTGGTGGGTTGATACGGTGCAAATGTTCACGTATGTTCGACATATCTCTATTTTCTTCTTACCAGCGTGAGGGCTTCCTCCGTCCTAATGGGGAACGGGTCGCATGCTTTTGTTCTTGGTGTTGGCACGGTGGATCGAGGCTTACTTGGGGAAGATTGTCCACTTAAAGAACGTGCAACATCGCCAACAATAAATAAGAACCTTGTCAGTGGTTCCCTATTATGTCGAGATGGCTATAAGCTAGTATTTGAGTCTAATAAAGTTGTAATATCCAAGTTTGGAAACTTTATTGGAAAAGGTTATGAAAGCGGAGGCTTGTTCCGCTTAAGTGTACTAGAGCCTTGTTTAAATTTAAATGTTGCTACTCAAGTTAATAATTGTGAATCAATGTTTGGCATTCTCGTTTATGTCATATTGGTTATGATACCATTGCTCGAATGTCCAGATTACAATTAATTCCAAAATGTGATATTGTCAAAGGATCAAAGTGCCATTCTTGTGTGCAAGCAAAGCAACCAAGAAAACCCTTTAAGGGATTAGAGGAAGAAAAGAACTTGGCACCACTAGATCTTGTCCATTCTGACCTGTGTGAGATGAATGGATTGTTGACAAAAGGAGGCAAAAGATATTTTCTAACTTTTATAGATGATGCAACACGTTATTGTTATGTGTATTTGTTGAAAACAAAGGATGAAGCTTTAAACTACTTCAAAATTTATAAGGTCGAGGTTGAGAACCAACTAGAAAAGAAAATTAAACGACTAAGGTCTGATCGTGGAGGAGAGTATATCTCTCATGAATTCTCCCGCCTGCATTACGAGCATGGTATAATCCATGAAGTTACACCACCATATTCTCCCCAATCAAATGGGGTAGCTGAGAGGAAAAACCGAACACTAACAGACTTGGTGAATGCCATGTTGGAGAGTGCCGGTATGCCTAAAATGTGGTGGGGGGAAGCTATATTAACAGCAAATTTTGTCCTAAACAGAGTAATCACTAAAAGGTGTGAGATTACTCCGTATGAGGGATGGAAGGGGAGAAAACCCAATGTCAATTTTCTGCGAACTTGGGGGTGTTTGGCAAAAGTCAATATACCATTGCAGAAAAAGAGAAAGCTTGGACCTAAAACAGTCGATTGTATTTTTCTAGGATATGCACATAACAGCACAGCCTATAGATTTTTAGTAGTAAAATCAGAAACTCCTGAGATTATTGTTAACACAATAATGGAGTCCAGAGATGCTTCATTTTTTGAGGATATTTATCCTATGAGACCAGCGGGTAGTTCTTCACGAACTGAGAATACTCAAACTAATAATAATTATAATGCTGAACCTACCACTGTTTCTGAACCAATAAATGATACACTACCAGTAGAAGATAATTTTGAGGAGGATAACAATTTAGTCGCAGAGGCTCCTCGTAGGAGCAAGAGACAAAGGGTTGAGAAAACCTTTGGCGACGACTTTATTGTATACCTCGTGGATGATGTGCCAAAATCTCTTTGGAGGCTTATGCACTACACGATCTTGAGTATTGGAAAGAGGCGGTCCGTAGCGAGATGGATTCCATCATGGCTAACGGGACTTGGGAGATCACTGATCTTCCTAGTGGGTGCAAACCTGTTGGATGCAAGTGGATCTTCAAAAAGAAAATGAGGCCTGATGGTACTGTTGATAAGTACAAGGCAAGACTTGTGGCCAAGGGTTATACCGAAAAAAGGAGAGGATTATTTTGATACTTATTCTCCTGAGCTGATTAACCACCATTAGAGTGCTCATAGCATTAGTGCTTCCATGGTCTACACGTCCATCAAATGGATGTAAAGACGACTTTCCTTAATGGAGAGTTGGAGGAAGAAATCTATATGGAGCAACGGATGGTTATGTGATTCTTGGACAGAAAATAAAGTGTGCAAATTATTAAAATCCTTGTATGGCCTAAAGCGGGCTCCTAAGCAATGGCACGAAAAGTTTGATAAAACTTTGACATCTGCTTTAGTTTCTTGTTAATGAGGCGAGATAAGTGTGTATACTATCGTTATGGTGGGGTCAATGTGTTATTTTGTGTTTGTATGTTGATGACATACTTATATTTGGGACAAACAACTTTTTGAATTGACGAGGTCAAAACTTTCTTATCTCAAAGCTTTGATATGAAAGACTTGGGAGAGGCAGATGTTATTCAATATTAAATTGATCAAGAATGAGGATGGGATCATTTTGCACCAATCCCATTATCTTTGAGAAAATTTTGAGTCAATTCGGGTTTGAGAATTGCAAAATCTCCCAACACCTTATGATCCAAGTGTTAAGCTTCGGAAAAATCAAGGGTTAGGAAAAGATCAACCGAGATATTCACAAATTATTGGGTCCCTTATGTATCTAGCTGGTGCAACAAGGCTCGATATCTCATTTCTTTGTGAGCAAATTAAGCGGTTTACATCTAACCCGGAGATGATCATTGGGAGGCACTTGAAAGGGTGTTGCGCTACTTGAGAGGCACAACATCTTATGGAATACACTATCTGGGTATCCATCTGTTTTAGAAGGATATAGTGATTCCAATTGGATCTCGATGCGGATGAGATCAAAGCTACAAGTGGCTATGTTTTTACTTTAGCCGTGTCTTTGCGTTTCATGGAGGTCTTGCAAGCAGACCATATTGACGAGGTCAACCATGGAAGCTGAACTCGTAGCACTAGACACACCCATCGTTGAGGCTGAATGGCTTAGAGAGCTCTTGTTGGACTTGCCATTGGTTGAGAAACCAATACAGCGATCTTAATGTCTGCGATAACCAAACAAAGGTTGACTAAGGTTATGAGTACTAAAGATAACATGAAGTCCTCCGGACATGTGAAGCGTAGGCTTAAACCGCGTAAAATTGAGAAACTTGAGTTATTCTTGTGAATTATATTTGTACAGAAAAATCTGCAGATCCTTTTACAAAAGGACTTGCAAGGAAAGCGATTTCCATTGCGTCTATGGACATGGGCATGAGGCCCGTTTGAGTTACACCACAGCGGTAACCCTTATCTTCCGATCGGAGATCCCGTGAATTAGGTAATGGGAAAAACAAGTTGAGGTTGTAACAAGAGAGTACATATTATTAAATTTGTACCTGTGTCCAAATAGACAAAGTACTCTCGACTGTATGGAAGGTTGGCTTAAAGCCTTAATGTATTCTAGTGTCAAAGGAAAAAGGTATTGGCCTACAGAATACCTAAAATGAATACACCTACTTGAGCCTAACTGTGAGGTCGCAGTTCACGAGAAAGGGGCATTCTCTAGAAAGCTCATGAGAAGATTAGGGAGCATGACCATTTAACGCTCCGTTGAGGTGAAGTTCTTTGGCAGCCTAGTATCAGTTAAGATTTCGGGTGAAATCAAACCACACAAAGTTTGTGAATTCAAGGCTTAGTCCATTCATTAGTTTGTGGGAGGATGGATCACGTTATTCTAGGTGAAAGTTCAACCCGTATGGGACTTACACCAAACACCGATATATTAAACGAAGATTCAAAGACAAATGATCAAAATTTTGAGCCTTTGTTAACCGGCATTGGTGGGGATTGTTACAAATGAGGCCCAAGTGGCCCATTTATCTCTAATGCCAAAGCTACAAATAAAAGTACCATATTGCTAGTTGAGAGGAGAATACCAATTTAAAGGAGAGCTCCCACCATGTTTTGTAATGAGACATATGGAGGGTGAGGAGTGGCTAAAGTCACACGCACACTGCTGCACAGCGTATTTCGCGAATTACGCGTATTTCGCGTGTTTTCCCGCGTGACTTGTGACTTGCGACGTCGCGAGTCGCCGTCGCCGTGGATTAAATTCCTGATGCGTTTAAACCCGTTTTAATTTTCGGTTTCTCTCTGTTATTGGTGAATTAATGGGGTCATTTATCGAGATTTGAAACAGCCATGATAATGGCGTCGCTTTCTAATAAACCGCATTTGAATGACCTGCGATTACTAGCGTTTAATGGTGACCGTTCGTGCGAGGCTATAAAATGCAGACGTCCGCATGAATGGAGCTTTTGATTTTGGCTCGATACTCGCGTTCATCCACGGTGATATGTGTTGCGTTTTTCGTGTTGTGCTCATTCTTCACCGACCTTCCTCTCGGCGTGCACCGCGAGGCAAGGAGAGCGGGATCTCCAACCGCTGCCACCGAGAGAACCCGCACGGGACGGCAATAAGGTTTCGGCAGCAAGCAATCTGCGACCGCCGAGCTCTTCATCTTGCGATCCACGACGTCGACTACTTCCTCGGCGTCGACTACTTCCTCTACGGCCGATCGCTACTGCGCTGCTTCCTTTTCGTCATCAAGCCCATCGTAAGAATTCCTGTGGATCGATCTACTTTACAGAAATATGTGGTGTCTTTTGTCTTGCCTGTTGTATTTAATTTTTTTTGGAAATTAGTGTTTTTTTTTCAAATCTAAAACACAAATAATACCTAGTTTTTTAACAGGAATTGCACCCTATATGTTGTCTTTGTCGAGAAATTTCCATCTGTCGTCCATCGCCAGCTGATATCATCCTGTATTTGGGGTTGTAAAGTGACCCTCTGTATGGCTTGCCATAGACAAAAGAACTGATGAAGCTGTGTTTCTATCGTTATTTTTCTCAGTGATGTGAACCAACCGTTGTTATGCAACTCCTCTTGCACCGTTTTGCTCTTTCGTCGCACAAGCTGGAAGCATTGTGGGGCGATGAGTTTTGGGGAGGTTCCTTCAATCCAATTAGAAGTCTAGAATTTCACCGTTGTACCATTTCCCAATGAGATTTTGGTGCTTGCACTAGAAAGGGCGCGATCACTATCATCGCACGGCAGCCTGGTCCCAAACCATGGCCTCTGTTGGTCTTTTCATTCGAACCATAACCAGCGCATCCTGAGCGTCCTTCCAAATTTGTCAAAGTTTTGATCCCTAATCCACCTAGAGCTCTCGATCTGCATACCTTCCTCCAATTTACGAAGCAATGCCCTCCTGTACAAACTCGATCCCCCCTCCAGATGAAATTCCTTCGGAGTCTATCAATCTTTTTTATGCCCACTTAGACATTGGGAAGACCAATAAGTGATAACTGGCTAGGGACATAAGCACCGAGTCCGCCAAGACCAGTCTAGCCGTCTTTGATAGAAATATTTCCTTCCATCCTACTAGCATGGTTGCAACCTTGTCAATAAGTGGTTGCACATCTCTCCTTTTTAGCTTTGTTGGCCGTAGAGGAAGTCCAGGTACCTACACAGGAACTCTTTTGTCTGGGCCAGAAATCCCTGTAAAATGGCTCCCAAATCTAGTGTAGCACATCGTATTGGATATACTTTGGTCTTATGGAGATTTACTTGTAGACCTGTTGCTCCACCGAAAATTGCAAGGATAGCCTATATAACCTGCAGCTCTTGCGTGTTTGAGTTCGCGAAGATAGTCACGTCATCTGCATACATGGACATACAGATATGCGTCGACCGAGATAGGATCGACTTGATGAGATTTTGTTGTGACGCCCTGACTATTAAATGTCGGAGAGGTTTGAGCGCCATAATGAAGAGCATTGGCAAAATAGGATCCCCTGACGAAGTCCCCTTCTATGTCTTACTATTCACCCTGGGGCTCCATTGAGCATGATCCTAGAGGAAGAGGATGTAAGAATGATGAAGACCCAATCTCTCCAACGCTACCCAAAGCCATAGTGTGTCAACATTTCTAGCAGTTACTCCTAGCTTACGGAGTCAAAAGTTTTAGTTATGTCTAGTTTGATGAAGAGTGCTGGTGCTCCTTTCCTATGAAGTTCATTGACAATATTTTTGGTGTGGAGGAAGTCATCTTGGATGGTTCTATTTTTGATAAAAGCTATTTGGTTATTGGACACCATGCTCTGTAGGAAAGGGGTCAATCTGTTCGCCAGTATCTTGGAAAATATCCTTCCCGCACTATGGATAAGACTAATCGGTCTGAAGTCTGATATAGTGGCGGATTCCTGTTTCTTAGGCAGCAGCACTATGTTTGCCGAGTTGAGGAGGCTGAAATTATGGCCATTGAGGTTGAATAGCTGGTGTAGTATTGCCATGAGATCATCCTTAATGATGCTCGAACATTGTGCATAGAAGAGACCTATGAAACCATTAGGTCCTGGCGCCTTTTCGGGCGGCATTGAGAATATTGCCTCCCTGACTTCATCTACCTGAAATGGTTGTTCGAGACTGGACAGGTTGTATTCTGTGATGTCTAGCGTGGGCCAGTTCAGTGAATGTGCTTTGTCTTTTTGTTCATATTTGATGTTTGAAAAAGTAGAAGATTTCATCTTGTTTGTCTTCTTTGGTCCGAACGGCGCCCCTGTCTGTTAAAATGGACTAGATGTAGTTCTTTCGTCTATGTGCATTCACTTTAATGTGAAAGAACTTTGTATTTGCATCTCCCTCTCTGATGAATGTCATGCGGGATCGCTGTCGCATGCACACCCTTTGGACGGCGGCCAATCCCAGAACCCTACGCCTGAGGCTTGTTCGAAGTTCTATTTCAGCATGTGAAAGTTTCCTGTTCTCTTGTGCCCTGTCAAGCTAGAAAATGATTTCAGCAGCAACGCCCGATTGGAGCCCAAGGTCTCCAATCTGATGACGACTCCATATCCTGAGTGCCTTTGCAGTTCTGGATAGCTTGGTATGTAATCGGCGTACTGTGTCCTAAGATTGGACCAGCTTAGTCCAAACTTTCTGCACCACATGTGAGAAGTTTGTCATTCTTGGACAAAAGGACTCGAACCTGAACCATGAGAAGCGCTCATATGTGAGCCCCGACATAAGGATGGGGCAATGATCTGAGACCAGTGAAGATAAAGCCTGAAGTTGACAGTTTGGGAAAAGCAAATCTCATTCCATTGTGCAAAGAACTTGTCTATTCTTGTGAGCGTCGCATTGTCCCTATTGCTAGCCCAAGTGAACCTTTTTCCGTTCAATCTGATTTCTTTTAATTCAGCAATATCTAACATTGACCTGAAAGCTCCTATAAATCTCCTGTTGAGATTGTCGTTATTTTTATCTGTTACTTAGTAAATCAAATTAAAGTCTAAGATGAGCCATTCAGACCGCATGGCCCCTCTTAGCTCCGCTATCCCCACGGCACTTCTCACTCGCAATTTGGTTTCTCGAGAGTTGGGACTGGGAGCAGCGAATATCTTCCTATGCCCCAGTATCGGTAGTTCGGTACGCACACCTCAATGATAAATATCTGCATCCCTTTCCTCCAATCGTGCACACTTCATCACTCAATCGCACTGTTGTCTCCAAGGAGATCCTAAAGTTGCTGCCTTTTCTTGGGATGTCTTGTTCTATTCTTGGAGATTGCCACAATTGGTTAGAAATTACTGGTAGTTGCTGCACTCTAGGCTTCCCCCTTTTTTCTTTGAGCTGCTGTCTCAGTTAGGAACTTTTCAGGCTTCTGAATGTGTATGAGGCTGTGGGTGGTGGTCACATGGCTAGTTGTTCACTTGTTTGTGTGGTGGCTCATCCTGGCGGTGAGCAGCCGCTGTCGAAGATCGCGATCGAGAGGACGACCCTCGTCGTCGACCAATCGGCAGATGTCAAGGCTTCCCCTTTGGGACTTCGACTGAAGGTTAGCCACTTAGCCCCATGGCCCTCTAAAATCTTATCACTGTTGTTTAGTGGTTGAAGAGTGAAGGTTTACCAACAGTTTGGGGGCACTTGTGATTTGTGAATTGTTATACTGCACGGCCAGAACAGTGGATGGGTAAAGGTGGAGTTCTTCCGGCCAAATCCCTCCAATCATGACTGGATTGTTGTGTTTTCTCCTGCCAATTTTAGGTGACTGTAGTACTGGTATATCTGTATGTAGGCAAATTGATTGCTACACGAACTCAATCCAATTAGGCATTTTTCAGGTGCACCTAAAATGTTGAGTATAAGATTTGATTTTGTGTTTCTTGTTTGAATTTCTCGGTGCTGCAATCTGTGAGCCTGAAAATAAGAGGCAGTATCCCCCAGTACTATGCACAGCTACTATCAAGGTTGGCAAATTCTTTCGTGTTCCAATTAATTGAGCTTCAGACATAATTCAATGCCAGGATTAATACTTTGCGATGCATTCATTTTGATCATTGTTCTTTTTCATATCTTCATTGCAGTACCGATTTGCAAACTTAAAAAATGATGGCTGTAATAATTATGGAAAGGGAAACTTGAAGCTTCAATTGATCAACCAGAGGGAAGATTTCTCATTTGCACTATTTTATGGAGGCCTCTTGAAGGTAAGACTATACTGTATTTTCTCTACTCTACATAATTAGAACTCTAGTGTGATTCTGAAAATACATTCTTCATATTTTCAAGTCCGAATAAAAAAATCTCACTCCTGTAACAGTCGAAGCTGATTGCTGTCTCAAACAAGGTCACATTTGTGAATTCAAAGGCACCTGTGTACCCACGTTTGGCGCAAGGGAAATCTTGGAATGATGTAAGCTTGCCTATCAATCTACCATTGAGAATTTGAGATGACCATGTAAACTGCATGATGTGTTTTCGACGATAATCTACATTGTATTATTCTGTTCTCAATTCAACATTTAAAATAGAAAGATAATATACACTACACAATATTGCTGCCTTGAGAAATGTAAGAAGGTGACTGTATCAGTATCACTGCAGATGATAGTCACCTGGAAAAGAGGATATGATATTAAAGAAGCAGTTCCTTTTGTTGAATGGGGTGCAAAAGGCAGACGCCGGTTTCTTTCTCCATCTGGGACATTAACATTCAACAGAAATAGCATGTGTGGTACGTGACGATTGGCTAATTCTTCATTGAGATGAGATGAACATAAGCTACCTGCAGTTCAGAATTTACAACGTCAACATAAATGAGAATCTGCTCATATGGTAGTACCACATGCATCAGCATCATTTTGTTTTTCCTGAATCTTATGAACCAAGCACTTTCTTGTAATCTGCAAATGAAGGTATACCTGCGCGAACTGTTGGTTGGCACCATCCTGGTTATTCAGACAAGTTATTTAAAGAATTTGTGGCCAGACTCATGGTATGTGGTCCATCTTGCCTGTTTAACCTGTTTTGAAAATGTGATGCATCCAACTACTAAGCAAAGGTTACTTTGAAAAATTGCAGGTATACCTACAGGCTTGGCCATAGGTTGATGAACGGTACCCACATCTGGAGCAAGTCATACAGCTTCAAAGCATCACCTTATCCTGGACAAGATTCTTTGCAACGAGTTGTCATATTTGGAGACATGGGAAAGGTAGACATATTCTTTCATTTCTATCTTAGTTTCATTTCATATTTTTTTGTAAAAATTGGGCATTTTGAAAGTACAGTGATTTTTGTTTCTGATATTTTTCTTCATGCAGAGGCAGATGGTTCCAATGAGTTCAATGATTTCCAGCCAGGCTCACTGAACACTACTTACCAGATTGTTGTGGGCACGGCGACCACACCCTATGACCCAGCGAAGGGCCGACACCGGAGTACTCCTCGTCACGAAGATCGCAGAAAGAGTCAGAGCATCCTGACCTTCGGTTCATCCCCCGAAGACTGCCCGTAGGCCCCCAAGGGGGGCCAAACCCCTTCGGCTCGACCCCGAAGACTGACTGCATGCGCCAAAGTGGGGGGCAAGCCCCTTCAGCCCGTCCCCGAAGGGTTGCTCCAAGAGCCGAAGGGGGTGGGAAGCCTTGAAGGCCTGGTCCAGGCATCAAAGGGGAAACCAGCCAGCAAGCCAAAGATGGAACTCCGGTTAGGCATGAGGCACGAAGGGAAGCTTCTATGTCTGTAGCCATCATAAGGCCTATGGGTTAGCTAGCATGAGGGGAAAATACCGTGAGACCCCTAGCAATCTAGGGGTCTCGTAGGGATGTATCTATAATATCAGGCTGCCAAAGGGCCTATAAATAGCCCTGGCCCTGGTCTTGTAAAGGGAAGAGAAATTTGGCAAGAAAATAATATTCAATTCTCACTTATTCTCTCACGCCCCTTTTGGGTCTTCGAACTTGCCCCCCTTCGCAGGGTGGAGCTTTGGGGTCCTCTCCCTCCTATTGTTTGGTTTGTAAGCACAACACAGATAATTAGAGATATAGATAACATCGACATGGTGGTTCACATAGGGGACATTTGCTATGCGAATAGCTACTTGTCGCAGTGGGATCGTTCACTGCACAGATTGAACCAATTGCTTCGGCTATACCATACATGATTGGCAGGTCAGTTTAGTGTTTCATCTCAGAACTTCCTTATGTTTTTCCCATGTCTTATTGTCTAAAAACTACAAAATTGGTCATTTCGGCAGTGGTAATCATGATAGAGATTGCCCCGGAACTGGCTCTTTCTTGGAAACCTTGACTTTGCCACTCTAGTGGAGAATGCGGTGTTCCTGCTCAAACTGTATTCTATACTCCTGCTGAGAACCCTGCAAAATTCTGGTAATTGCAGTGGCTCAATAAGACCACAGTGGTTCCTTCATATGTCATCTCAGATGTTTACTGACAGAATAGCTATCCTTCTTCAGGTATGCAACAGACTATGGCATGTTCAGGTTCTGCATTACTCATACAGAGGAGGATTGGAGGTCGGGGACCGAGCAGTACAAGTTCATCAAGCAATGCCTATCATCTGTCAACAGGCAGAAGCAGCCATGGCTCATCTTCGTTGAGCACCGTGTTCTTGGGTACTCATTCTGCTCCTACTATGAAACCGAGGGCACATTTGAAGAACCGGTGGGGCGAGAAGCGCTGCAGGAGCTGTGGCAGAAGTATTAGGTCAATCTCGCTTTCTCTACGGTCATGTCCACAGCTATGAACGGACATGTCCTGTCTTTCAGGTGTGTCTCTAATTAGCATTTGCATCAGATCAAAGTGCAATTCTGTAGATGTAAAAATGAAAGTTTCTTTAACATTGTATAAGTACTATCGCCGGCAGTTCTACAGTGAAGCATTACAGTTTGCAGGCTGAAGCTTACTTTGCCTATTACAATCTAACGAGTCTGGTTACAATCTTTTATTGGTTGCAGAGTCAATGTGTCGTTGACGCATCGGATCACTACAGCGGCCCATTCCAGGCAACGACACACGTGGGTGTTGGTGGTGCTGGTGCTAGCCTTTCAGACTTCACTTCAAACATCCAATGGAGTCACTTCAGGGGCTTTGACTTCGGGTTTGTCAAGCTCACAGCATTCAATCATTCATCCTTGTTGTTTGAGTACAAGAAGAGCCGCGATGGAAATGTGCATGATCATTTCACATTCTCGCGTGATTACTGAGATATCCTGGCTTTCTCCATCGACAACTACCCAAGGACTACACTGGCTTCCTGAAGTCCCTATTGTTTCAGACGGAAAAATCAGTTGATGGGGGGGGGTCTTTTAGAGCAAGCTAGTTACTGTACATAGTTTTTGAACTGCACCAATAAATCTAAATAACTATGACATTTTCTTGCCTCCCTGCTTTGTTTTGTACTTGTACCTTTAGGTGAAATTCTGAATGCCTTTTGCTATTACCTGATCCTTAATTGTCTCAGAATGTCAGTCAGGTGCAATGATTTGCAATGTTCAGGCTCTGACTGAAGAAACCTGTGAAAAGAAAAGGAGGAAGTTAAACATGAATTTTTACTAGGTCCATAAATATACTCCTGAATCTGCAATTGCAATGAAAGGAAACAAGTTTCCCTTAAAAAACAACAAAACAATCAAAGGCACCAACTTGAACAACCACTAGTATCTTGTTTGTTGCTTGTGGTCTCTGTCTTTAGGTTTCCCGCGAAAATTACACTGAAATGTAAGGCTTGCAAATCTCTCTGATACCTGCTATTGTTGTCTACCTATCTGTGTGGTGCAAACAGTACATCTTGTGTGGGCCACAGAAAAAAACAAACCCAATCTTGTTTTGTGAGGACAGGGAAAAGTCTAGAAAAAGGTCCAAGAAAGTGAAAACCAAACAGAAAAGGTCACATTGGTTGGCATTTTCAAAGGATGCTTTCCTAAGCAAAATGCCATGTCCCATGGATCCATCATCAATCAACATCCTATGTACCTCTCTTCCCATCAGACATTCCCCACCATGCATTCTTTAATCCTGTGCATATCTGAGTTATTTTCTTGTTTTTGTAACCCTTACACACACAATTACACATATACAAATTACTTGCTTGGATGCATAAATGTGTATTTAAAGCTGAAAATAAAAGTAAGGAGATTTGGACCAAAATCACCACAAATTTAGTAGAGATGTCCACTGGTTGTGTGGGCGGGATGGTACTGATAAAATACGGTTCATGCATATAATAAAGCTGAGTACATTCATATCATAATAGATGATAATAATAACAGCGATCAAAGTCCAAGTACAGATGACCAAACCCTAATTGAGCTTGAGCAACATGTGGGCCTGCATCCATTGATGGCATCCAAGAACCATATCACAGGTCAGGACACGTGGACGGCTGGGATTAAAGAAGCCCAACTTTTCCTTTGGTAATGGCGGAGTAACGACCAAGCATCCCTATTCCCTTTTGCTTGTCCCCACTCCCCAGGAGAACAAGTCCAGTTCTTGGACGCTGTACACAAGAACCAACCATTCTTAAAGGGAGGTGTTAACTGTTAAGTACCATGAGGTCCATGACGCATATTAGTATTTAGGATTTGAAAAAGTGTGTTTATAAGGAATTTTAGATGAATTATAATAAGATTAGGATTCCTACTTTCTTTTGCAGTAAGATTCATACTTCTCTTTAGAAGAGGACTAAGGGGCTATATAAACCCATGGGTAATCACGAAGAACCTAAACAATCAAGAAGTCACAAACCAACTTATCCAAAACAAAAGATATACGAGAGTATTAAAGGGTAGGTTATTCTTTAGCAATAGATTATTGTATAGGGTAATGATCGAAGGGTCATAAAAGGTTCAAAGAGGTTACGAGAGAGTGACAAACTCTTTCACTATTTTGAGGTTGTGCTTTAAGAATTTATGGGCAGTTTCACCAAATCTTTCTCTCTTGTCTAGTTGCTTCAACATTGTTATTTTGGTTCTCTCTACGAGATTTATCTTCTTTGTTCTTGAGACCGTGCATGCTCATACCGTATATCACAAAATTCAGATCTAATCTAGAGAGCTATTGTGCATAAGAAGAGATATCATAGTAACAGGAGGAAAAGTCTAGTACCAATCTACCCTATAGAGAAATGGCCACGAAAAACCAACGAAGAAATAAAAGGAGTCACATTCTTCTATGTTATTTTTTATGGTGTACAATTTTAGGATGAAAAAAGTGTGATTTTGTATGGACAGATGCCAATGCCGTTTGGTACAATTTTAAGCTAAAAGATAGTTTTAGGTAGTCTGATTGATTTAGCAGCCAAATGCTCCGAGTCTCGCCATTTGATCACATGAACTCTATTCTTTGCTACTTTCTCCATTTCACAAAATTTGTCCAACTACCTATACGAACAAACTAAGATTTACAAAACCAAGAGAACAGAAGATGTGCAATTACTACACACTATTGTGGGACAACAATTACCAACAAATAGACAGACATTATGATACGGAGGGAGCGTAATGAAGTTTGGAATGTAAGCAAAGAGATGAACACTGAAGATATAGGAATTGGAGGAGTATACTGTTTTTTTCTAGGAACAGGAGGAATATACTAGCGTCGCCATCTGGTATCATATGTGTTTTACAACAATAAAAAAAATGATGACACCTCAAAAAGAAATTGAACAAAAAAATTGAAACTACTCTACCTTTTTAGAAAAATTCTACGAGCTCCCTGATCTAGACCATAGAACTTTAAATTTGTGCAATTTATATTAAGAGAAAAAACATTGAAACACCTTTCAATTTATATTTGATCTCTAACTGTCTAACACAAATAAGTCCAATCCAAAAACCGATTAATAGCTTCTGCTTTTATGTCATTCGTGTCCATCCGGCACGAATTGACCTGCAACTTTGCCGTTTACAACATCTTGTATGCTCTATATCCAATTACTGAAAAACTACAGGATTTAATGCCCGGCGAGGCAAATTAGCAAGAAGTTAATGGCGTTAATTCAAGTGAGAGTACTGTGTTACTATTTTTTTTTGGCTGTTTTTGACTTTTAAAGTCTCGACATAACAAAACAAATCTTTGGTCATTATACAAATCTTTGGTCATTATTTTCCCAGGCTTTTATTTAAAATGCATGAATGTTACAAGAATTTTGCACGATATAATGCAATTCCCGTAGTACTTAGAGAAAATCCCAATTTCCAATATAGGGTCAGATCTATTAATATCATTGGCATATGACAACTTAAAAATACTCTATTGACAAGGGAAAATCGAGAATTCACCACTCATAAATTTGGGTCTTAAAGGAATTGCCACTTCTTCCATTGCAATTGATGTTTTGCCACTTGATTCGTCGTGTCACCTACAAAATGCCATTTCCTCCCCTTTTCTCACTTCCTTCGTTTTTACCTATTTTTCGGTAGCTCACTATCCATCGAATACGGATACGGATACGGATCCAGATAATTTAGATATTTATGGGCAAGATTATCTAAATATGCATGTGGGCTGCCCCAAAAGGTTACTCTTTTCACCCAAAAAGGTTTCTGAATTTCAAAATCGTTTTCTAATTTAATTAATCAACAAATCAAATTTTAATCATTAAAATTGGCAAACCAACTCCAAAAATTTCAAATTTTTTGGGAAAGTTCTTGATACAATCTAACATTTAAAAATTATTTCAAGTTTTTATCAGATTTAAATTTTCTCAAAAATTCAAACATTGATGTCCTTAATAGGAAAATAGTTTAAATACATAGATAAAAATGCATAAAAACTCATAAATACATAATTTATTATTTAAACATAATTAAACAAAGAATACAAATCTTGGGTCATTACATGTTCTTATGAATGTTTGGAGCAAATAAACTATTTACTTTTTTTTATTTTGCGTGTACAATTTAAAGCGTTTTTATGTTCCGATAAATATTTATAATTGTATTTGTTTTGATTCGTATTCACTCTATATCTGTATTTGATATTATTTATATCAGATTTATATCCACATCTAAAAAAATATAAAATCAAATATAACAAACCATTTCAATCCGTTTTCATCCCTAACCAGGCCACCAGACGCTTCCGTGCGGTTCAACCATGCAGCAACTGTGGTCCCCCTTCGCTGTGACCCGAGGGTGTGAGTGCATGACATGGCTGTAAAATTAACTGTAATTGAGCAATCTCATTTACGTTCTCCTCTTCTTCTTTTTTTTCAGCCCTCATTTGTTTATCTGTTCTCCCTCTGTCTCCTGTGGTTTGGCTTCTTGGGATGTTCTTCTTGCCTCTTTCAGACCCAAGTACCCAAATCCCAAATGAGTCCAATCCAATGATGCTTCTCTCTACTCTCTAACTAGCACTTGAGCCGCCGCCTCAGTTCCTTGTCGCGGCATTGCGAGGCGGCAGCCGCGGGATCCTTATCCTCCTCTCCCTTCTTGGTGAGAAAAGCTGCCGGCGTTGGTGATTCTTGGCCATGTGTTTTGGATTTTTTTTTTCTTTTGCTCCTGTTTCTGAGGTTTTGGGGGGCATTTCGTGGGGTGGGCTCTCGCCGAAATTCCATCTTAGCGAGTAGAGGATGTTTTCGGGGCCGTGGTGAGGTGAATCGTAGCGAAACTTTTGATTTTTCATGCACAAGTGAGTCGTCTGAATGACGAATCCATGTGTTCTTATAGTGATTTTTGGGCGAATTTTTTTAGCCAAAATTGGATTTTTGTGCGTCTCTGTGTATGTACGACTTCAATCGTGTTTAAAGTGTGCGCTTTTGTGCGATTTGGGTGGGAGATTTGGGATTTGTTTCGGCGGGCGCCTGCTCCTGGAAGTTCAGATTATCCGTGTGGTTTAGCCTTCGTGTTGATGTTGTTGGAGAGGCTTGCATCTCTCTCTCTCTCTCTCTCTCTCTCTCGTATCAAATGTCACAGCTATATGCTCGTGTTCTTGGGCTTATTAGGTTTTGTATCGTTGTATCATGTAGGATTGCTCAAGTTGGGGTTCCTATTGAGCTGTGGAGATGGAGCGTTCTCTGTGGTTTTGTTGAAGAATTAGTGTGAGGTTGACATTTTCCAATGGATAAGCAGAATAACCACAAGGATGGAGAAATGGGGAACAATGTTTTTCGCAAGATGTTTCTTGGTCAGATTGCTGGGGACATTGGTTCTGATGAGGAGAATGTGCCCTGCAAAACTCCGAGAAATTCTATTCATTCGCGATTTGGTGGTTCATCGGGCAAAATTGTTGCTTCGACTAGCGGCAGTATTGGCACTGAGTCAGTGAGCCCAGGCGAGTATGTCAGAGATACTGGATCCATATTGAGCTTGCAGCCTTGGATTTTTAAGAGAAGCGGCTCACAAAACAATGAGAAAAGGGCGCTTGAAAGTGGTTATAAGGCTGTTGGTAAAGGTAAGAAACTGGTGGATGACTTTCGAGATGGTTCAGCCATTGAGGTCTCTCCGAAGAGTCCTGGTCTTGGTTCTGGGCCTGGAAGAGGTCGAGGTGCTCTTAGGAGCAGACAATCTCGTAGGCATTTTATTAAGCCACTTGTGCCAATGGAGAACTCCTACATTCCACATCTTTACAATGAGAATTTTGAAATTGAAGAATGCACATTTGGTCCAGTTCCATCACCAGCTTCTGCAAGGCCATTCATTGTAACAGATGGGAGAAGAATAATTAGTAAATCACGCTATGAACCAGTGCCCTTACCCTTTGATATCAGGTTCGACAAGGAGGAATATCGAAATGGATCAAAAATGCCAGAAAGTGTGGTTGGGATCATTCCTCTACCTGAGCTGAAGAAATCCAAAAGGGTGGAGAGGGAATCGCACAATGCAAGGTTGGATTTGCCTGGCTCCCATAAAAGTAGCAAATCATCAGGTAATTTCAGTATCATGCCACAATTCTTGCAACATGATTAAAGTAGGTTCCACATGTTTTTCTGTCACCTAGATACAATGCACTGAAACGAAGTAAGTCGAGAACAGTGCTTTTTTGGACAGTTAGACACCCTCATATGCTCTGACATGTCACAACGGACGCACATCTTTCGTTTGCAATGTTGAAGTAAATTTTTTTTAATAAATAAAGTGTGTGATTACTTTTGGGGAATTGCCAAATAGCACTCGAGTGTTTTTTTTGTGAACATTCAATTTTTTTTGTCTATTAGATATTGCTTTGTGATCCACGTTTTGATTTATCTTTTTGATTCTGTGAGTTTTTCTTGGGGTGAACAATGTGATAAGGGAATAATCAATTTGTTTACGATGGTCAGGAGCTAAAACATAAACGAACAAGTAGAGATTTGTTTTGTAGAGTTTTTGTTTGTTGTGTTCCTCTTTTTCTACTAATTGTCACATTACTTTTTACATAATTTAATTTGTGTAAAACTAGTATATAATTGATGTAAAAAGGCCATGCAGAAAAGAATAAGGTTCCTCTTTTTTTTAACAAATTGTCACATCATTTTTTATATAATTTAATTTGTGTAAAACTAGTATATAATTGATGTAAAAAGGCCATGCAGAAAAGAATAATGTTCCTCTTTTTTTTTACAAATTGTCATATCATTTTTTACATAATTTAATTTGTGTAAAACTAGTATATAATTGATGTAAAAAGGCCACGCAGAAAAGAATAATGTTCCTCTTTTTTTTTTACAAATTGTCTTATCATTTTTTACATAATTTAATTTGTGCAAACCTAGTATATAATTGATGTAAAAAGGCCATGCAGAAAAGAATAATGTTCTTCCTTTTTTACAAATTATCATATTTTTTTTTTCATAATTTAATTTGTGTAAAAATAGTATATAGTGGATGTAAAAAGTCCATGTAGAAAAGAATTACATGTATTGGAGCATTCCTCAATGTATCACATCAGATGCTAATAACTCAAAAGCAAACTAGCGGACAAAGCCAGATACACATTCAATACTTAAAAAATTGAGTACTTCTTGATAAAATAGTACCTGAATGGGAAGAGAGGAGGCAAATATTTCATCCATTGGATCTAGATCTGAAGGCTCAAAATTTGAGTGCAATTTAGCAAGAAACACACATTCTCCCTAGACACCCCCTTACTTTTGTCTTAATATAAATAGAAATCTTACAATTAGACTTTTGGTATTTTTTATAATTTTGGCATAAATAGTTGCATAGTGAAATATTCAGTGGTTATCTGAGCATTCAGTTCCTTGTCCTGTTTCTGCTGGTTCTAACACATATGAAACTTAAGTGTTCCATCTGTGTATGTACGTAACACTGAGATATATTCCCAGTTAAGACTGGTAGAGAGCTGTCATTGCCTCATCTGTGGAACTTCTGTTCCTTGTGCCAGATGATGCTAGTTGAATTATCATGTGCTTCACTTATGCCATACTCTCCTCGAGTCAGTTTACAATATTTTAACAATCCTCTCCATGATTTTTAAAATATTGTAATGGCAATTTCAATAAACTTTTTAATCAATGGTCATTACTTTGTACTTGCTTGGACTGTTGGAGCTGTTAACTGATTATCAAATTTAGATGAGATTTATCTTCTTTATTTCGACAGGGCTTACTGATTTATCTTTTATCATTTGTGTGGTGTTGTTGTTTGGTGACTCTCCTCAGAGCTGGTACATTGTCGGTGTCTGGACTCAATTTCTTAGTTCTCTCGATTCTAATGGTTTTTGCACATGCTTTCGTTTGACGACATTTGTTACTGCAGCTCTGTATCCACATTTCAGGAGAACAACAATGCGCTAGAACGAAAAATGATCCTTTCACCCTTTTAGTTCAACATGAAGTTTTGCAGCCTGCCAGCCTCTAATGGCCTCATTCTCTGACCTCCTGCTAATGATTGTAAATGAAGTAGAGCCTATTAAGTAGGTTATATTGGATGCTGACGTTTAGCAGTTTTGCTACAAATGCTATGCTTCTTTATTGAGGAGTTATCATTTTGGGCTTCCCCCTGTTTGAAGCATTCACGACCTAAATATATACATCTGATCTGCAGGTTTACTTGAAAAAATGCTCATCTTCTCTACTGGGGTCAGCATTGGTATTATATCATCCTCTCTATCAAACAAGAAGAATCTGGATACATTGAAGGGCACGCTGAAGCGAATGGAGAACTTGGTTCAAGATTTGCAAGATGAGCTGGAGATGAAAGAGGGGTTAACTGTAAAGGAATTGCCTGATGAAACTTCTGGCGAACGTGACGGTAAAGCATCAACTGTCAAAATAAAGGACACTTTTTTGCATACTCAATACTAAAAAGCTTGTGTTCTTTTGTCAATTTTCTTTGCTGATAATAGATGGCAGTATTAAAGCTCATACAGTTGATTCAGAGCCAATGAGCAAAATCGAAGCTGAACTAGAGGCCGAGCTTGCGAGGTTGGAGTTAAATATCACTTCAAACCACTTGGAAGAACAACCATTTGACTTCAGTGAGGTAACAATGCTCTACGAAAACGTTATGCATGACATCATAAGAAGGCTATGGCCTACGAGCCTACTGAATAAAACTCCACATTTCTAGGTTGATCAGGAGCTCATTGGAAATATTGTTCAGGGTGAACTGAAGATCGATCTGGTCCGTCGTGACATCGCTGATTACAGCAGTGAGAGTGATCATGTCAGGGACAGCAGAGAAAGCTCTCCAGATTGCACACATGATACTAACTATCCTGTCTCACCTAGAGATCTCAGCCTCCGTCTCCACAAGGTGATCCAACATAGGCTCGAAGACCGAATCAAGGAGCTCGAGACAGCACTTGCCCAGAGCCAGAAGCAGGTGCAGCTGCAGATGTTGGCAACCGAGCGTGTCTTCTCTGAAAGAACCTGCTCAAACAACGATTCAAGTTCTTCTTCCAATCAGGAAAGTCCAATGTTTGTACAAGATACTAGCCCCTTGGCACAACCGTTCTGTCTAAACCTAGCTGGAGACGCACTGGAAGCTTATGACGAAGCCTACGAAGAATTCATGAGAATTGCTGACTCCCCTTGCACCACAAGTACTAACGGGAAGCCTCAAATAAATGAAGATTACACGGTGGACCACAGCTTGATCTGGGGCATGGAGGACGGCAGCGCTAGGAAGCTAAAAAAGGTGCCCACTTGGGAGCGAATTCTGAAGAGCAGAGAGGCTAACAGAGCTCAAGAGAGTGGCGGAGAAGACGAAGACGAGTCCGACAACGATGACCATGATAGTAAGGTGCTCATCCAGCAGATTGTAGAGAGAACTAAACAAGGATCACCTGTACTCATACATGCTCAAAGAATGTTGTTTTCTGAGGATGAATAGGTTGCTGAACTATATAGCATATGCCATTGCATTTGAGATAGCATGCAGTGTCAATTGATTGTTCAGAAAAAAAGCAAAATATTATTTTTTTAACCATCTTCTGGAGATGCCTTTTTTGACATGTGTTTTAAGCTCCGCTCAGCTCGAAACTGTGATTAGATACAGAATGTTTCTTGTTTACTTGTGGTGACGTTGTTATACAGGACGAGTAAACACTATCAGGGATCAGAATGAGAGGAGATCATGTGCACATCACTCATGTACTTCTATTTACATGTCCTTTGATGCCTAACTGGTTAAGGTCAACTAGTTGTGCCATTTAAAATTCCATTTTCACAGATGTGTCACACCAGGATTTTCTAATTTTGTGCCTTGTAATACCAGAATACAGCAGATAGCATGAATGATTTCACTGTAAAAAGAAAAAAAAATCGTTTAACTAAAAAGTGAATGAATTGATAACAGTTCACCTCCAAGGAACAACTAGCGCTCCCTACAAAATATCCTTGTTTTTAAGCTAGTTCCTGAAAGCATGGAAGAACTTTGTAGCAGTCGTTCTGGAATTGCGAGCTTGTGAGTACGTACCACATATATATTGTAAGCTCAAAAGCTGAGTGTGACAAGTTCAGTGCGATCGCCATGATGCTTGCAGATCGTGTGTTTTTTGTGTTTCTCACTGCAGAAAAGGAAATCAGTTTGTTTCACCTGGTTTCTTTTTCTCGCCGGGCCGGCATGAAGCTTGCCGATTCATTTTCAGTTCTGATGTATGTAGAGATGCATGTAAATTACATGGCACGATCACGATGTACACCCACATACATTCCTTTTCTGCTTCTGTATACTTGGCCAACTAAGTTGGAACTTTCACAAAGTCCTTTATTCTTGATTTTTTGCATTATATTCACCGACTGATCAAGAAGTGGTATTTCCCTATATTCGGGTAGTCCAACTGTTGTGCAATTTAATGTTTTATTTTTCACAGATTATTATAAGATGATTTTTTTAGTTGTGCCTTAAAATACTAGATACCAGATTATATGAAGAGATGTGCTTCTATGCTTTTCTTTTTTTACAGTTGCACAATTTGCTTCAAGATTTGTACAACTTATATTGAGAGAAAAAGCATTGAAGCACTGCTCTTATATGAATGGTTTCACTAGAAACAATCTCTCCACTTAATTCAAAATTGGATGAATTGAGCCAATCGATAACATGCCAAGGCACACCAGACTAGACGCAAATCTAATAGAGACTCTACACAAAAGTTAGAATAGCTTAGATTGCGGGACAGCGAATAAGGTGAGGAGGGGTTTGAGGGATTCAAACCTCCGACACAGTGGTTTGTAGTGTAGCCACGTGCTCTAATCCTAAGCTACAAGCCCACATGTCTCCACTACATCCCTTCCAGGCAAACCCAAAAGGAACCTTGCTCTACTTAGCCATTTAAACAAGCTCCAGAATATAGTATACTAGGATGATTAGCCGCGCTACGCTGCGCCACCAACTGTGTGCTGCAGCGCACTGCGGTCGCACAATCTGTTATCAAATATGTAATGGAACATTCCTTACGATCCTTTTCATAGCACTGGAGAACATTGCCTGGGCATGTCCATATAAGGGACACAAGAAGGAACTTTGGGTAAATTTGCAAAAAGAAAATATTAAAGAAATAAATACATGAAAATCTCAGCTGTTGTTCTAAGATGGAACTGGGATTTCTCATCTTTTTGTACAGAAGAGTCTGCTTCCCATCCTTTTGAAAATTCCAAGTTCCCTAAATGAAGAATATCATCTACATCTCTGAATATTGCATCCTGTAATACATGCCAACGAAAGTTATATTTATATTTCACGCAATCCTGAGAGACATATTCACATACCAAAGCTTAGATAAATAAATTACACATAATGCTAAATAAACTAAGGAAAAAAAACTGATGCAATATTCAATTTACAAAGAGTTACCCAATGTGTAACATCAAACGGCGCATCAGAGGATGCAATAAAGCAATAATAATGCTAATTATATTTAGATAATTTCCAGCTGCTACCCGACATCTGAAAATTCTTAGGTTCAGCTATCCATTTCCTGTAGAATCGCTAATTTGAAAGTCTGGTATCTTAAGTAGATACATTTACTTCCAAAAAATCTACAGCACATTATCTCTTTCTTGAGTTGACTATATTAAGCCTATTTTACAGTTTCCATGTGCAAAAGTTTATCTAGGAAAGAAATACAGTATATATTTCAGCTGCAGTACTTAGCCTCTTTATGTGTAAATGCCCTTTTTTTTGCAAATTCCTTCAGTTTTTATAATGAGGAATAGGACACGTATCACAAAATTTCATTGTAAAACAGTTGTGAAACGATCTAACAATATGTAGTAGTTCCAAAAATGCAGTCGCAACAAAATTTTGGGGAGAAAGCCATAGTGAATAGGCTCTTACTTTTGGTGGTACAGCACACAACACGTAAAAGCCGTGATAGTTTCTTTCTGGGTCAGATATTTGACAAATACGTGACCTTTCCAGAAGATAAGTCCTTATGGTGGCTCCTGAAATCTTCCCATACCACCAAATTGAATCTCTACAAATTTGGCAAAACGACCGTAAAATCAAGCAAGGTAAGGTGCAAAGACAAATTGCTATGACGATATAATGTAGAAGTTGTATAAGTAAACTAATAACTACTTAAAAGTAAAGGAGGATTACTGCATCACATTTAGGTTTGTTACCTTGAATTATTAATTCTGACTATTTTTGCATTGCCAAACGCCTCAAGAACAGGGTTGGACTGTGACAGACAAGCAGGTACATAACCAAAATGTGTCAATGATATATATTGTTTCTTCACCCAAGAAAGAGCACATCTTTTATAGTATGATAAATAGATATTCTAGAAAAATGAAGTGCCTGAGGTGCTAACTAATTCATTATTATTATATTCTAACCCAAGGGCACCACTTTTTTATGGTACCACCCAAAAAAACAATGCAAAGTGCCACTGAAAAACGCACCTCCAGTATTTGCTGCTGCACTGACCTTCCTTCAGCTTGATCTTTACCACCCATGAAAGCAAGATATTGCATAAGCATTTTAGCGCTCGCTGTCTTGCGAGCTCCAGTTTCTCCACTTCCTAATATTGCTTGGCTGATACGATCATGGATCATAAGTCTGGGCAGAAGAAACACATGAAGCTTTGTTATGATTCATATTTGAAATGTCTAAAATCATGGCCTTCTTCTCTACTCTCTTCTTGACCTTTTCTTCAATCGTCTTGAACGTTAGCAAGTCCGTCAGAGCATTGTTGTCCTGCAACGACCAGCAAGATAAAGCAAAGGAAGGACTCAATTCTGACATCTAAAGCACTTTGAAGCACACAATAGACAAGGAAAAATTATTAGAATAGGATTTAGGGCCTGCATGCAACACTGAAAATATGTAAAAATGTGACACACTCATGTCACATACTGGCATATGACAAACAAAACAAACTCAGAATCTAAGCAATATTAGTTATTAGTTCCTGATGTTGTAACTTGTAAGATTAATTAAAGCCCACTATGCACCTTTGGGTAACCTTTGGTAGGACAGAGAGGTGGTGGAAGATCTTGAGGGAAAAATGGAACACCCTCCGGCTTTCGATAGTATTTGGCCTGTGAAATTTCATAGATGCACATCAAAGATAACATCACACAATAAGCACAACTGTACTGCAGCTGGCTTCTCTATTGATTGATTTAAGTTTGAATGTTTTGATAGGGTGTGCTGGATAGGATACAACTTAAAACATTAAACGATAAAATATTTTCCCTCTCTGGTAATGTACTAGAAAATAATGATAAATCATAGTGGCTACATGTAAATGAATTCGTCGAGACAACATGAACAAGATGACTAACAGAATGCACATCTTAACATTTTACCCTCAGAATATGACACAAGTGGATGAGATCAGATCAGGTCCTTCAATTCATCAAAGGAAAGCCTCGTGGTTTTATGTCCCAGGCTAGCATAAGCAAGCAATTATCCGAGTGACGCATACACAAGTAACCATCCTACTAATCAGAGGCTAACCAAAGAAGAATTAGGCATACCAAACCCCAACCTTCATGTGAGAAAACAGCAGCAAAGATCATCTTAATCTTGCTGTGAAAAAACAGAATCAGCACATCAACAAAGCCTTGACAAATGCCACCGAAAGAAAGAGTTCAAGCAGACAATCGTTCTGCCATCGCCCCGGCTCTCACCAATGGAACACAGAAGCAAGAACCCCGGGCACAGAAGAGTAAGGAGCTCACAGGAAGATATCGTAGAAGCTGTCCAGGCCGGGGATGGGGGAGGGATGCATTTAATTGGGAATTCATACTGTGTTAATTATAAATTGCATATCTTGTGAACAGTGCTATGTGATAGGTTTCTCTTGTTTATAATGGCTGTAGGACTTGAAGCTTGGTCATGGTGAGGCGGAGGAGACCGAGACTAGGTTAGGAGAACTGAGGTCCAGACGATCAGGCGGCATTGAAGATGACCGAGGCTAGGAGTTGCTGCAAACCAGGAGGATAAGTGGATGACTGAGATGCCAACTTGAGCCCTACTCAAGCGAAGGAGGATCATTGAATCAAGTTTTGCGGATAGAGTAGCGGTCAAGTTAGCATAAATGGATAAAACCCGTTAGGACAAGTGGATGGCTGGGATGCCAACTTGAGCTCTACTCAAACGAAAGAGGATCATTAAATCAAGATTCGCGGATGGAGTAGCCGGTCAAGTTAGTGTGCTTTTAGGCTATAAATAGAGGAGTAGAGGGATGCCTCTTCCCAAGATTTGTAGCAAGGTTTTAGGGTTTCCTTGTGTACTCATTTGTGAGTTTTGCCCACCTGGTAGTGTGGCTTTGTAAACCTTCCTATATATGCAATGCAAATTTTATTTTCTCTACTATTCTGAAATTTACATTGAGCATTTATTTTTCGCACTTTAAATTCTTGCAAGTTGGTTTTGCCTCCCCTCCTTCTAATTGCTTTTGGATCTTTTGCCGAGGATGAATGATTGATGAATGAATCTTTGTTAGATCATATCCCAATCATCTAGGCAAACTTTGCAAGAAACCGTTCTTTGTGGTTTAGAAGAAAGATTTAGTAGATCGTATTCTAGACTTGTTTTTCTCTTGTTCGTGCTTGCTGTGACATGTGGGAGGCCATCTAAGATCACATTGATCATCAAAACCTCAAGAGCAAGCATAGGGTGAATTTCTTGATTTTTGGTTGGCTCTTCTTATCCAGTAGATGAAAAAAATTATTTGAGATCATTCACCCCCTCTGATCGTTATTTCAGTTTTTCATATAGTGATATCTTGCTAACTTGCACCATAATGGAATTGGAATCCACTGCAGGTTTCTCTTTCCCATCCATTAAATTTTGAGGATAATTTTCACTTTTCATCTAAGACGTCCAAAAATTCATGACATGTGTTTGAGATGAGCAATCAGATCCCATGCTTTGCTTTTGATTCATGTGCTAGCGATCAACTATCATTTAATTGCAAATAATATTAATAACTATATTAAAGGTGAAGAGATTCGCAGCTCGCCAACCGCGCCACATCCCTTGCCTATGCGTAGAGCCCCTCCCGGTTCTCACTATTCCCCATCGAGTCCATCGCGTGTAGAGCCGCGCCCCGTACACCTCGCAGTTCTTGCGCCAATCGTGCTTAGGGATGGCAATTGGGTGGGTACCTCCGGGTACGACTGTCACCCACCCAAACCCAAAACCGTACCGCCCGCCCAAACCCACTAGACTTTTCAGGCACAGATCTGTGCCCATACCCAAACCCGTTGGGTACCCGATACCCAATGGGTACCCATGGGTAGCAGGCTATGCAGAGCTAAATCCAACGATTGTATGTTTTGCATCTACCAACAGCTAACTCGGTTCATCATTTCAGCACTTTCTTGATCTAGATAACATGTGAAACAACCAGAGAGAAGTGAGCACAAATTAAGATATTACCATCCATCTCATCCTTGAGGCCAAGTATGAGAGCGAGGTGTGGCATCTGCCTGCGCCAAGAGAAGCTCACAACAATCCTCCTGTACAGCTCCCTGTCCTCCTTTTCTACCACTGCGAAGGTCGCGACATGCTGCAGGGAACGTGTGCGCATCCGACGGCTTGGCGCCCTCCACCCCACCCTTCCGCTCGACCGCCTCCTTCCACTCCGCTGCCATCCAGCGCGCCCTTTCACTCACCTCCTACGGCACCATCAAGCGCCACCCCGATCTCTAGGTCCGGATCGGTAACCACTGGCACCACCGCCTCTAGTATTAAAACACACGCCCACGCCAGGTCAGTGGGTGACCTCACCGCTCACTTGTCCATAGGGAACACCTCGGAGACGGTGTCCATCACGAACCTGGCTGGATCAACGCACTGCTTGAGCGCGTTGGGCAGCCCGGCGCGGAGGTGGATGGGGCTAGAGAGGAGGCAAAGGCAGTGGCGAGAGGCGGAGGGTGGCGGGAGGGAGAGCTGAGAGGGAGGGGCGTGCGAGGGATTGCGGCGGGAGCTTGGGAGATTCTGGAGGAGGCGAGGAGATTACGACGGTGGAGGACACGAGTAAACTGAGTTAGTGAGTTAGGGTTTCAATTTTGTAATATATATCTTATAAAAAGTGAGGCCCGTATGTCATAGGATACCTATCGGGTATCCATGGGTACAAGTTAATACCCACGTCCATCCTGTATCCTTATCAGGTACTCAACCTGAAAACCCATAAATCTATCCGTGCCTACCCTTATCGGATCGGGTACCCATAGATACCCAAACCCCACGAGTAAAACTGCCCTCCCTAATTGTGCTCGCCCGCGTCGCGCCCTCCTGTGGTCCTTCACGTCGTTGCCGACATTCTGTCCATCCGCCTTTTCCTCCCCCTTCACGCCATCGTCGGCGCTCCGTTCGTCCGTCGGCGCCGACCATACCCCCGACGATGGCCCTTAAAGGGCCACGATTTTGCTGTTTCCTCGACCGTTTCGGTCTTCGCCGTTTGGTCTGGGATCTCCGCTCGACAGCGTTTGGTGCGGAGGTTTGCGGCCAGCGTGTCAGCACCGGCCGTGCCCCAACCGATGGAGACCACCTTGGCTAAGGCCACGACATTACCAATGCCTAATTGATTTCGGTTGCTCCTTTGCTGATTCACTGCGTTGTTGTTGTTGTTCCGGAGCTCTCCACGTCGCCGTCCGCTCCTCCTCGCTTCCTCCACTCATGCTCTCACAGGCTTCTCCCTCTTTTCCCCTAATTGATTTCGGTTGCTCCTTTGCTAATTCACTGCGTTGTTGTTGATTCCGACTGCTCTTTCGCTAATGTTATTTCTTTTTCTTCCGGGTCACCGTTTTTGCCTTACTTTTGGCTTCTAGGCTGGAGCTCGCGCCTTTTGTTCTCTCCGTCTTGCTCTGATTTGATTCTCTTTGTTCTTGGCCCTTGCCTCACGTACTCTTCCTGCATAGTTCGGTTCGCGGTGAGCATTTGCCTTCTTCTCCTACATAGGCGCCGTTTTTGCCTTGGTTTCGCCTTCCAGGGTGAACCTCGCTCCTTTTGTTTTGTTGGTGTTGTTCTAATTTGGTTTTCGTTGCTCTCGGTTCGTTGTGTATCCTCCGTTTCGTTTTGATTTTGCCATGTTTTGGGCGTTCGATTGCCTTGGTCGTTCCGATCTTTGGTTTTTCCGAGTACGTACTAACGGAGAAACCAATGGAGACCACCTTGGCTGAGGCAGCGACACTACCAATGCCTACCATCGCAGGTATATTTCCCTAGCTTCCTTAATCTACCATTTTCTCCTTACTCACCTTTGTGTTGTCCTTGCGCTTTTGCTTGACCATGTATGGTCATTGTGTCCCTTTCGCTATGTAGGATCTTGCATCACCTGTGTTGTGGTTTTATATTGTTGGAGAATCAACTCGATCTCTCCTTCCTCGATGTAAAGAGGCATTGGTCAATAAAGAGAGCATGCGCTCAGAGCAAGAACCGGGATTTGGACAGAGCAATCGCCTTCCGCTGGTACCGACAATCAACCTATTGATCACACGGAGGGTCACGTTATTGAACAATACAGGTCAGTGTATCTGAATTCTTCGAAACTAACACACAAGTCCCGTTCTATGTGGCTCTTTTCTTTGCTACTGATTCCTACCTAGCTGGTTTTCCTCATATTAGGAATAATGGTATCTGATGAAACGGGTAGCGGTCTAAAAGCAAACGGTTCCTACTGTCTACACATGATCGGTTCATGTTTTCTTTGCGTTGAGAAATGTTTCTTTAATAAACTGATACTCTTTTGGCCATCGTTGAGGCATATGGTTATTGTTATTGCTTTTTACGGTTATGAGATGTTTGGGAGATAGATATCCAAGACGGATAATTGTTTTGGTCCTTGTGTATTATTGCGAGAGTAATGCAACGCAATGTGAAAGCCACGCTATCGAAACAACTAAACATCTTTGAGGCCGTGGGAGCAATTCGTGGATGTAGAGCCGCCTATTCGAACACCTATTTACGGTACACACACCAGAATCGCCGTTCTTGATTTACCACCTCCAGCTTTAGCTGTCGCAATCTGATGGAACAGGTATTTGTATTGCAACCTTTTTACATTCCATTAGCACAGCAACTATCAGTACCTAGAAATCATATAAATTATCTAGATTTATGACACCCAAGGCAAAAACATAGTACAACTGAAAGTTCATATTTTCGTCTTTTTTCCAAAAGCAGGCAAGGTTTGCTCATTTGTGTACTGTCATGTCTCAGATGCATCATCATCGTGCAGGATACCCATTTGGCTCTCTTGTGGCTTTTGCTCCTGATCCAGTGGACCGTGAGTTTTGAGTCTCTCATCTCGTTCTTGTAGTTGCCATTAAGTGTTGAATAGCCTTACTATTCCTTTTTTCAATTCCTTCATGCGGACCCTATTTTTTTCACTATCCCTTTTAGCTATCTACGCAAGAAATCTTCTAGAAGACCCAATATGCACGCTTGTTGCGCAGGTAACTTTTGATGTACTTTATAATCAGCTCCTGAGATTTTTTGAGCTAAAGCTTCTGATCCTTGTGTAGATACTTGGATAGAGTGGACTATTGAATGCACCTGTAACTATTTTTGGCGATGTTGTTCCTTTGCCTACTGAACGACAGGTTCATACTGTCGGGACCGGATTTTTGAATCCGAACCCTCTGTGTATAACCTGTGCTAGTCCAGGAAAAGCTAGCACACAAGTGGAAACAGTGATCACAACACATCTATATCACGAAGCACATAATATTAATTAAGCAAAAGAGTATTAGCCTTATGGCCAATTATTACAATTAAGTAGCATCATAGCTTGAGTTCAATAAGAAACAGCGGAAACAAAATAACAAAAGCAGGATAAGCCCATCCATTTGCCCAACAGGCAATCGACTGGGGTTCGCGTCCTAGCATTCCGGATCGCCTTCGTCATAACCACAAGCGTAGAAATCGTAGTCACCTTCAGCTTCTGCGAACTCCTCTGTGGAAGGTTGGGGATGTTGCAAGGGTGAGCACAAAATGTACTCCGCAAGTCTTGGAAATATAATGCATGATAACTATATGCAAGGCTATACAATTGAAGGCATAATATGGCTCTTTTAGTATAAAGCAAAGTTTAACTGTAAATACCAATAGTAATGTCATAAAGCATCATTTGATCAAAATGTAATAGCATAGTAATTGAATTTGATATGACAATTAAAGCAGGTTCTAGCTACCTGACTGGCTCCATCTACCAAACCATAACCCGAGAGTTCCATCTGCTCACGGATTCCCAAACCATCATGTTCATTTAAAACAAAACCATGAAATCTACAATGTGCAAGCGTACCTCGCCTGCCTTTGACCGTGGGCACGGCTACTTAAGTAGTTTTAACTCTGCAGAGTGTGTATACTTTACCCACAAGACATGATCGACTCTTGTTGCCAAGCTATCAATACACTTCCTTTGGTGTGTCGGCAGAGAGATCATGACAAGGCCTTTACAATGTACAACCCCACTATTAACATCGCCCGCTATGGTTTCACCGCTGTTAGGGTTCTAGCCGCCTGCAATGTAAGCCCTCTTGCGCTTTGCCAACATCCGCACTCACCAACTGGCGAAGCTAATAATGAGACGCACAAATTATTTAGCTAGGTCGTACCCATATAGACTTGTGGTTGTACGGTAGTGCTTGGTCCATGATAACACATGCTTCGGTCCTTAAGTGACTAGGGCGGAACATTCACATACCAAGGTCTCGTGCTTTCTGCACCCGCCAAACAACCATCCGCCCTGGTCTAAACCATATTTTCCACTTTATTTTATTTAAATAACAACAGCAACACCAATTGCTGTGACTTCACAAATAAGAATCAACAATGATTGAAATGATTCCCATAACGGCATAATACCGAAACGTTTAAGCTGGACTAAGCAGTTCTACCGTCCCATGCTAATCTACTAGTTATCACCAAATAAAATATCTAGTATCATCTAGGGTGACAAAGGTTTGACATGATCAATACCAATGAGGGTATAACAAATTCCGGTATTTAACTATACTCTAGAACTATATTTAAAGTACATTGCATAAAGTAAGCATGCATAATTTTAAAACAACATAAGCTTTTCATAAAATTTGGGATCAATATTTTCAAGGAAGACTTGCCTTCGCTGCCTCTTGCTGGTTCTACCTCTGATTGTTGATTCGACTGATCTTCGACTGCGTCGTCTACAAGCGAAATGAGAGCAAATAAATAAAATAATTTCAAACAGAATTCAAAAATTGAAAAGAATGGTACTGGATGATAGATCATGAATTTATATGAATTTATAAATTTGAATCACTGGAATCGGAGCTCGAACGAAGGAGAACGGGCTCCTGGAAGATTCCCAGATCAGAAAATCAGAGAAATCAGAGAGGCTGACACGTGGCGAGACGTGATTGGCTAGAATTTCCGATTTCAGGAAAATCAGAAAAACAAAAACAAAAGCCGACTGACACGTGGGACCCACGCGTCAGTGGATCACTCCACGGTGAACCGGGAGCACCGAGGAGATCTGGGGGTGACGTGGCAGACCACGCTGACGTGGCGGCTAACGCGGCGCGGGCGCTGGAACCGAGGTGACGCTGACGGGGACGCTGGTGCGGAAGACGAGGCGGCGTGTGGCGCTAACCGGGCGGAAGGCGAGGCGACGTGGCGCCGAGGTGGCGGCCATGCGACGATGACGGGGCACCACGGGCACGGGCGGCGCAGGACGGAGTGGTGCGGCGGCGACGCGGACGACGCGGAGGCAGAGAAGACGCAGCGGCCGAGGAGGGAAAACGCGACGAGGCGGCACCGGGTTAGGGGCAAAAGAAAGAGCGCGGCGCGAGGAGGTCGGCGGTGCACGCGACGGTGGCAGGGGCTCACCGAAGGTAAAAGAAGACGGCGGAGGAGCTTCTCGGGTCGGCGGCGCAAAACGGCGTCTAGGGTTTGCGATTTGACAGCGCACGGGCGGTGAAACTCGGGAAACGGGAGAGGAGTGGGTGCGGCGCTTTAAATAGGCGCGGACGCCGAAGGAGTCCGGCGCGGATACAGCGGCAACGGCCCGAAAATCGCGGTGGCGGTTGCGGGCGAAACGGGCGGCAAGAGGCCGGCTCGGAGACGACAGCGCCGATTCTTGACAAAGGGCCTCGTCGTCGTCAAGGCGCGGCGCGGGCGGCCGAAGCGAAGTCGGGCCGCGGAAGGCGAGGGCCGGGAGGCGGGCCGGGCGAAGGTAAAAGCGAGCGGGCCGCGCGGGAGAGGAAACGAGCCGTGGAAGAAATTCGGCCCGGAGGAGATTTGAAAATAAAAACCTTTTTCGAATTAATGAAATTTCAGAAATCCAAATAAAAGCAAATAAATTCAAATAAATAGCAAATAAATTCAGAAAAATCTCCAAAAATACAGAAAAAATCCTTGAGGCATAATGAACCCAACTAAAACTGAAAATATTTTGTTTGATGAATATATTAGCCAAATTAAATCCTTTTATAAATATAAAATTCAAATTAAGTTTTGATTAATTCAAAGAAATTGCAAATGGTTCATTTTCAAATTCAAACATTCTAAAACTCAAATTTTTGGAATGTTACACATACTAGAACCACTACCCATTCATTATAATGTCATATGATGTCCTTAGTCCTTTCAACTCTTTAGGCTAAGCTCAGGCCCTACCGATTTGGGATTTAGTAGATTTCCTTTGCAGACCACAGCCAGTTCTACGACCTCATCGAGTTCTTCCGCATCGGCGGCCATACCCCTGACACCGACTACTTGTTCATGGAGTCCACCTTGGCGGAGTCCGCGAAGCTACCAAAGCAGCCATCAACTAACATAGTCTCTTCTTCATATCTACAATCGCACGTATATTCCTCTTCCTTAATCAATCCTTTTGCCCATCCTATTTTAGGGTGTGTTTGGTAGGGCTCCAGATCTGGTGGAGCTAGGTATTCCTAACTCCACCAGATCCATACCCAGCTCCACCAGATCCGTGGAACTGGAACTGTGAGTACATTAAGAGTATTTAGATGAATCATCTTGTTTACATTTTAGACCAAAAATATAAACTTAATTCACTTTATTTTAGCCAACAAGTTTCAGATTTCAGATGAAACTGGGATCTGGAGCTCTACCAAATAGGCCCTTACTATGGGTGAGCATCTGGATGCACGGCCTCTCTGTAGATATTTTGTGTATTATCTTATATATATGGTTGTTTCAGCACCGTGTTATCGTCGCATCCTGACATTATGACTTTCTCTATAATCAGATACGAACACTTATATACGTAGGCTATATGAACCTTTTGTTGGTCATGGACTAACCAGCATATATATCTATTATATAGATATGTAGCTATACTATTTCAGTATATTATATATAGGGTCTTTTTTATCACACCTCTGGTGGTTGCTATACATGGAGGACTAATATTCTATTTCCTATGTCCACATCATTAACACCTATCATATTTTGTCCTGATAAAAATGGGTACAAAAAGAATCCTGGTTACAGATCTTCTACATAAATGATTTATATTGCCCTAAGTAGAACACCTGCATTGTGCAATTAGATCTCTCCCACTCTCAAATCGAGATCAAGATTTCCTTTTTGCATCGAGTGATGATTTCTTCACTTTCTCTGATCATAGGTTGTGGCTGATACCAAGTGTTATGGCCACACTAAGATCTACAATCTTCTGAAAGCTCATGGTGCAAAGATCCTTGTATCTTCTTACATGAGCTATCCCTTTCATGTGGTTGGTCAGCCTCGACTAATCCGCTTGTTATCTGCTGATCTTAGTTTGATTTTTTTCAGAGAAACAAGAGGGCTAAATATTCGACTCAAGACTACTTACTCTTCTATTTAGGTTAGTACACTATGCCTGAGCTATGCAGAAACTAAATATTCGACTCGAGTGTCGATGCTTTTGCATTTGGTTTCATCCTCTATGAGGTTAGTAACTTTACATGCCAGATGTAGTTATTATACACGAAGCAAAAACAAAGAATGTTTTTTGGTTTCAGACTGTTGATATGCTTGAACGATGGTGAAACTAAATTTTCGGGTAGGCCGATCTATCTCTAAAAGCATGCTGTTAGTTCTTACCAGCATTCGAGTATGGTTGTTGTTTTATGCAGCATATGTTGCTAATCCTTTTATCTTTGCAATTAATTAATTATTAACCTAACTCACCCATCTGCTGCCTTATTATCTATCGCCAACCTCAGGCCATACGCTCACCAAGTCCTTCCACCATGGCACGCTCGGAACGGGGGAGAAGCCAGGGAGAGGAGATGAGGGCGCAGCCAGCCGGATCTGGGGAAGGAGTCGGTGAGTGGATGGGTGTGTTAGGTTAATAATTAATTGTTTTTCGGTGGAGTTATGGCAACTGCTTTAGAACCTTTGCTTCTACCAAATATTTCTCCCCTTTCGGCTTTTTAGTCATTTGAAATTCTGCCTCTCTGCAAGTAACTTCATTTATTATCGAAGCTGCTGGTTAGTATTGTGTGCTTACGATTATTGTGCTAAAGACAATAATTTAAAACTGCGAGTTTAGATGATGCGTCCGGTTTGTGCTAATATACGTGATGGTTGGGGAAGCTGCTATACTCAATCTTGTGCTTTCTGTGAGGCAATATTGCAGTTCAAGGTATAGTTCATTTGTAAAATCTTTTTCCTTAATGAAACTTGTTGGGTGGTTACCCAAAGATTTATGTTCTTTAGAAATTTTTTATGTTGCCTAACTTCTGTATTTTCCTTTTGCAGTTCAATACTTCACTTATACTGCAGTTAGATAGTATGCGAGGTTTGCAACTTTTTGGTCTCTATAATCATATTTGATGATCTCTTTTGTATACTAGATGTATCTTTTCTGTAGTTCTTGTTTGGAATTTTCATGGTGGTTTATCCACCTAGCTTGGATCCCTATCCAGGTTATACTCCAATCGGGAATGAGGTGCTTGTTGTCATCGTTGGCGCAGAATTGTGAAATCGCTCAGCCTTCCTGATTGTCCTGTACTGCCTTCCAACATCAAGCTCTGTCCTAGATAAACCAATTCAAGAGTTTCCTGTGGCTCAGGAGGTTCAGTTTCTATCCCTATTTTCGCTCACGTGCTCAATGCTATTCTTGCCGTTTTATATGACGCAACCTCATCGTCGCATCATATCTAGCTTCTTTGTTGTTCAATGATGTCCCTAAATAATTAATGACAAGCCATCCTTGGGAAATTGGATTCACATGCAGAAACACGCCTCTGCCTTTGTTATTATCGATGATCAAGCATCCGTCACACCGAAGGTTTGTCTCCTGTAATTATATGTTACATTGTTATATATGCCCCGTACATAGCGTTGCCATAGTACATTCTCTAATCAGGCTATATATGATTTTAGCAACAGAATAGTGATATCAAATCCATTGTGTCACCTCAGACCACGCTACAGATGCCGCAAGTTAGCCATCTGGACTGCTAACCAACTATTTATGTCTCTAACGATAATTTGCAATCTTAAATACAAGCAATCAAACCATCAATTTTATATAAATTGCTTGAGTGTAAATAAAGAAATAGAATGCAAATCACAAGAGACACCGATATTTTACCGTGGTATTCGGAGACTTGCCGGTCTCCCTTAATCCACGTTGAGGCAATTCCAAACCTCTTTAGACCGGCTGCACGAATTGAGCACCCGCCTCGATTCCACTAGTGGTAGCTCTTTCCCCCTCCGAGTAGGTGAGCTCCGACCTTCACAACTTTACCGGGACTTACCACAATCTCTTTGAGAAGGTCACCGCGCACGACGCCTCCACACACCATCTAGGTGTCGGCAAACACCAAGAGTAACAACTCAAGGCCTCTAGCTTGAGTTCCACTAAGTACAACACATGTACAATGGTGATCACCGAGTGCAACACATGCACAAGGCTTTTCTCAAATGCAACCCATGCACTAGAGGCTCTCAACCCTCTTCTAATTGCAACACATGCAATTAGAGCTCACTCTTAGCTCAAAAACTAAATTGAAGAGTGCAACACATGCATAACTCAGCCACAAAGAACAATGGACTCTCGAAAACCCCAACAACTTACAAATGCTAGCCCCCAAGGCTCCTTTTATAGCCTTCACAAGAAAAACTAACCGTTGGGGGTCAAAATAGGCAAAAAGTCGTAGGAAACCGGGTCATACCGCCCTAGGGCTGGTATGACCGGCCTCTGGTCCAACGGCTAGTAAAAACTAGCCATTACTCAAAAAATCCGGTCATACTGGAGGGGGTCAAATTGCCCTTCAATCAAAATACCCCTTCTCTGAAAAAACGCACCGGAATGACCCCGGTCATACCGCCGGCCGGTATGACCGAAGAGGGTCCAGTCATACTGGAGGGGGTCCGGTCATGCCACTGCTACAACCACTAAAACACCTATAACTTTTTACGCCGAACTCCGATTTAGGTTATCCTGGGCTCTATGTGAAGCTTATCAAGAGGGCTACAAACTACACCTATTTCCAAGATTTAAGCAACCATAGATATTTTTAAAATATCATCAAAATAAAAACTCCAATGTAGTTTTTAAGTCTAAAATCTGATTTTCGAAATCCCTAATATAGACTTGATCAAAAGCGTAACTACAATCTAGAGAGTCAATAAGATCAAATATTGAGCCATGTGATAAACTCATGATCAAAACAATTTTGCAAAACACATTTGCAAATTCTAATCATATGCTCCAATATCAAATGCATGAACACCAATATTTTGCAAAACACATTTGCAAATATAAATATTGCAAACAAGAGCAATCAAGATCATATCTTTGCGCTATGTGATGATCAACACATGATCAAACCAATTTGCAAACACATTTGCAAACCCTATTCACATGCTTCAAGATAAGATTCAATTAAATCATATTTTGCAAAAACTCATTTTTCAAACACAAAGCATAAACATATCTTAGCCTTTGTGATGATCAACACATGATCAAGTCAGAAGCTAAGACTCTGTTGCATGAGCTCTCTGTTTGTAACACATGCAAATATCTAGCTCCATGCAAACAATAACTTAAACCAACTTGCATAAGATATCTCTCTTTTGCAACACATGCAAATTCATAGCTCCATACAAAAACCAAATCAATTAAGATTCAATAAGCAAGCATGAGCTCCCTTATTTTCAACACATGCAAATACTTCGCTCATGCAAAAACCAAATAAGAGAGTGAGCTAAAGTGAATCAGATTGAGTTCATCAACACATGATGAAGCTCAAGCTATAAGACTTGACCCCTCGTAATAGTACGACAACCTATACTAGCAACCCAGTCTCCCATCCAAACACCAAGACCGGTAAAAGACTAAGAACACATCATTAGCCCTAGCTAGTTATACTTTGCCTTTCGCAACCACTTGGAGCTTTCATGATGATTGATCATCTTCTCTCCAAGTCGGGATCTTCATCTTGTTCATCAACACATGATGAACTCCCCTTGTCTTAGCTTCGGGATCCTCTCTTGACGCTCATGAACACATGATGGCGTACTTGTCCCATTTATCCATCTCAACCTTGGACTTAACCTATTTCAGACTCATTGAAAATGTTGGTCCAAAATATATGGTTGTCTCGATCATCAATGCACTCCATTAACACATAATGGATGCCCCCATGATCGCTTGAGCACAACCCTAACCAATTTGAATGATTTAAAGGTGTCTTGAGTACTTTGATGCAACTAATGTTTCATTATACTCAAGAACTTTCTGCTTGTCCTTAATCAACCAAGAAACACCATCAATACATGAAAAGCGTTCTTTTATTGATTGAAAGACAACCAAACTCAATTTAAATTTCATTTAAATTGGCATGAGTATATATTAACTACACAAGTTTCATATACTCATTTTGAAGGTTACTAAGTAATGATCCAAATTATGTTGGAGTGGTGGAAAGGGATCAATACTCTTAATACCATCAACAATAGAATAAACTCTATTAAATATGTGTATATAAATAATTGAACTTGGAATGAATATACACATAATCAATCTTAGATAGCATTTGAGTTTATCCTATATTAACATGGGTATACTACAACTACACAAGTTATATATAAGGATTGTTTCAAAGTCTTGATCCTATATGTTGTTTGGCAAGAGGACATGGATTGATACTATTGAAACATCAAGGTAAAGTATGAACTCCTAAATGTGTGCATTCATGTATATATAGAATTGAAACACTAATGCACATCTTGAGGTCTAAATAATGGTAAAGTTCATCCTTTAACTTGAATCCAAAATATGCATTAAGGTATCATAAAATGAATACGAGTGCATACCTTGGGTTTTCCATTTTTCAATGAGATGAAACTTTGATATTTTCATCTTTTTCATCCAAAAGAGATTAATAAGAGTTAAGCTCAACAAAAGAGTTAGTCTCATAAAAATATGTGTCATTAATTAACAATTGAGACTAATCAATATTATGATTATCAAAAGGGTTAGTCTCAATATTAGATTTTTCATTAACATCAAAACCAAATTGATGGAGCTTGAACTTTCACATGCTCCTTCCACCCACTAACATGTACGTCTATACGTGTTCACAAGCACCTTTCTCTACATCATACATTGCTAATCACATTATTTTCCTCATTATCGCTCCTCGCGCAGGGAGGGGTGCCACGTCACCTCTTTTGTGAAAGAGTCCTTCGAAAAATCCGAAATCACGAACAGATCCTTCCACCAATCTACTCGACGAGCTAGTGCCGTTCGATCAACCTCGTGGCTCCCTTATTCACAGGATCTTTGCGCGTCGTCGCTTCCGTCCTTCTGGAGCCCTCCAGCACCTCCGTTTCCCCGAATGCTCCGCTGAGGCGAGGTTCGCCTGCCTCCCATCTCCCCCGACCACTCTGCCGACTTGCCTCACAAGGTTCACCTGTCCGCCCCTTGACGATGATGCGAGCCTCGAATCCCACCGTGCCCTAGCCCAAATCCACCACCAACCTCGGTGGCATCGTTGAGGTTGGAACTCACCGCAGCTCTTCCCAAACCCCGAGGTATGCCCGCCCCTCCCTCGCTTGCTGATTTAGTGATTGTTCTTCACAAGATCGAATAGGCAGGTAAAATCCCCCTTCCCCTTCCTCGCTTTTACGATTTTTCCTGTTTTTTATGCCTTTGGGGCGATCTGTGCTGGTTTTTTTACTTTTGGTGTGCTTTATTGAACGACTGCAATTTGAGGATGGATTCTTGGTGGATTAGAAGGGTCGAGGGTTTCAAGCTGCGTTCATGGTCGACCGCATCTCCTCGCGTGCTTCACCAGTGTGTTTTACCCCCGTGTGGTCCGCCGGTGCTTCGCTGTAGCCTACTACGCTACGCACACGCCGGATTGTTTGCCTCGCAGCCACCGCCTGTGAGGCCCTTCTGTGCTGCCGCCCTTACCTAGAGCTTGCGAGCATCGTCAAATCCTCCTCAAGGACCCAAGATTGTTGCTCCATCTATCTTACACCTACTTGTTTCTTGACTTCCTAATTGTTTGGTCTAGATTTGATAGTCCGAGTGGTTCTTGTTTGCCTCACAAGCGCCGCCTGTGAAGCCCTTCCGTGCTGCCGCCCTTACCCGAGCTTGCAAGGTTCGTCAGATCCTTCAAAGGACCCAAATTAGTTGTTCCATCTCTGTTGCACCTGCTTGGTTCTTGAATTCCTGATTGTTTGGTCTAGATCTGATAGTTCGAACCTGAAGGTGATACATATATTCTTCTTAAACTGGCCTTTTGTATGTAGGTGCGTGTATGCATGCATTAGTACAGAGGATTGACTTGATTGGTAGCAAAATCTAATGAATTAAATCTATTGTGGTGATCTTTTGTATGTATACTATATGTGCGCATTAATAGGGAGGATTGCCTTAATTGGTAGCAGAAACTAGCTTACTGCATACATTGGCTCAAACGGTATACTGTTCACAGGGAGGCAAACGTAAGCTACCCTGATATCCATGGTCTCTCCTTACATGCTAACAATGGAACTCAAGGCAGGTGAAACTCAGGTACACATTCTTCGGTAGGGTATTCAGAGCATTAGTTGTGTTGTTTAATGAAATTTGATTTGAAGATTCTACTGACTACTATTTCAGTTGATACCGAAATGAGAAATGAGGGAGCAAGTGGACTAACATCATTCGTTTCATAGAAGCTTAATCTATTTGGCGCCCCATTTCATAGTTTCCTTGAGATGCAGTTTCGGATTTTCTCTACACTTCACAAACTGAGCAGCAATCAAGGTGTGTGTTGTTCTTGATCCTTTCTTTTTTATATGTCTTAAGTTTAGTTACCATATACACATGTGCTACTTTATTTTGCTGAGGTCATATTTCTAAAATGATTTTCCCTACAGGAGATTGTAGAGAGTAAAGTTCCTTTCTTACAGACACAATCCTTCTCTACTTCTATGTGTTTTTCACGTGGCCTTTTTGTTGTATATTCTTTCAGTATTGCTTAAGGTCACAACTGATGTTAGAAGTGCAGTAGATTGATAAAGAGAGCAGGTTACTAGATAAACTTAATGTTGATCTAGCTATCTTCAGATATGGAGCCTGCATAAATCGCTTGTTTATTCACTGTGATTACCATTTTCTACAGAGTAATTAGAGAAATTCAAGGTTGTATGGATGATTTACAAGTATTGTGTTCCTTTAAATGATGTTTTTTTGCTATTCTGTGAGTAAATGACCCCTATGATGCGCGTCGATCTTGCAGTACACATAATCAATTAAATACCACCATATTTCCATTGCTCCTTGAAGCTGTTAGATCTACTTCTCGAAGCACCGAAGATAATAATCTGTTTTTCCATATCTACGTGCCATCGAAATATAAGGAGTCTGAACATTTAGCTCTTCAACCTTAGTAAATAAGGAGATTGTCTTCCTTGATACTTCTATTCTTATTTATGTAAGCAAATAAAACATCGATGAAATATGGTTGTCTAATGCAACAATGTCTTTGTTGTTGCTATGATCATATGTTTTTTTCCATGTTCTGCTTAAATTAGTTCAGCCGTTTATTATTGATCAGTCACACGTATTATTGTTGAGAATGCAATTTGCGATGACAGACCAGGATTTAATTTGATTATGTTTCCTCCTTAATTTCAATTTTACTGAACTTCTTTACAAATTTTTTTGTACTTTCTTCTTTGGAGTGGAAGGTTGGTATATGCTACAAGAATAGTATTTCCCATGATAAAATGGTCATATACCCATTTACGTTCACTTTTAACTAAATTGTTCACAGAGGTGCCCCTCAGGTTTCCTTTTCATCAATTGTTTCTTTTTCAATGTAGGAAATTCTTTAGTTAGTATGCCAGAATATTAGAAATAAAAATTGTTTATTTAGTTAGGTAGGACATAAATTATTAGTATGTGCTTGCTTAGTGTATCTTTGACTTTCTGTAGGCATCATGGTCTTCAAAGAATTCATGCTCTTCAGTCTTCAGCTGGTATTGTCAGCCATTGTACATGTTTTTGGAATTTGACCGATCAAATAGTATGTTGCTATTGTTGTTAGCAGGTATTTGTTACTCTTGTGATACCTTTTGGTTATGCTTTTTTACAAGTCAGCTCCTGTGTTTTAATGCTTATCATCTTTGATTCATTTTCGCTATTTAGATTTATCGAAACCCATTAGCTGCAACAACGATATAACATTATAGCTTTATGTTTTATTTGCTTTTTGTTTCTGAAGGACAAACAAAGGATAGTTACAAATGTAGGTAAACAATGCATTTTGCTTCAGTAGAAGCACTTTTCTTTTCCAGTGATGTGTGCCTTATCATTTCTGCAATCTGCATTGTTAGTCTTGGTGGATCTTCCATATGCACTCTATTACCATTTTTACTCCTCTGTATCAAGGTTGGAAATACTGTGAGATTGGCCTCTTGTTAATTTTGTCAATAAGGAATTTCTTACCATGTGCAAACCGAACATTTCTGATTTGTTGTGTTGCTTATAGGTCTATTACTCTTTTTGTTTGATATCTATTAGTCTGCATGTCTGATGTAGGATGGATATGGATGTTTTCATACTGTATAGTCATTTATCTGTTTTGCTTTTCGAATACTTAAATGCATCAAAACTAGCCGCACGCAGCGTAGCGCGTGAAACCTACCTAGTGTCTATCATTCACGGCAAAAACAAATGCATGGCAACAATAGTCTCTAGTTCGTTAATTCTTCTTCTTTATCGAAAGAGAGACGGTAGGAGCTCTGCCAAATGCATTAAGGAGGGATATCAGAAGTTACAGCAGCAGTATGACAAACAAAACTATAATGAGTGAGGAGAGGCCACCCTTTAAGCACTACTAAGACGCAATGGAGCTACTCAAAGGAGGAAAATACAATACAAAACAGGCAACTACAACATATTGCAGCTTGCACATGGGCTACCTGAGTGATTGGGTCAGGGTCTGGGGCGAAGCAACGGGTGCAATGCCGAACTTCTTCCAGTAAGATTCGTGCAACCCTATCGATCTGCGGAAAGGAAAGCATTTCTTCGGTTCTACACTGTGAAATCATGTACGAAAAAATTGGCTAAGTGATGAAATTGGCATTGCAAAGTGATTGTGCTCATGGCATGTGTGGTGCTTGTGCATGTGCTATTTTAGATGATTACTTGATATGCTTGTGATAGCATGGTAATAGCTTTGCTTGATGCAATGCGCTCGTGTGAGTGGTTGCATGGACTGATCTTGAGTCAAGTCATGGGTTTGTACTCGTACACGGTTTCGTGTTTGTTCATGTGCAGGTGTTGCTTGAGAGCGAATGTGGTCGGTGATGGGATCGGAACTAGGTTCATGAAAGAACTAAGGTTCGGGACCAAGTTAAGGGAGGAACCGAAGTCCTAGTGGTCAAGGATGTCATGCGAGATGTTCGGACTAGAGAACGGTGGAACCGAAGTCCAAGTGGTCAAGAATGTCATGCGAGATGTTCGGACTAGAGAACGGTGCACGTGGAGGCGAGTGAGTCATGCGAGAGCGGCTAGCGGGCCGTACGTGCGCATGTGTGAATTTTGGGCTATATACATGTATTAGGCCATGTATAATTGACCAAGTGAATATGTATGTATGTATGTATGTATTTAATTAGAGATAAGAAGTTGGGGGTACAGAGGAGTGCAAAATAGAGAAAAGGAAGTCTATGTGACAACGCAGAATGCAGTCAATTCTTGGTGCTACAGTAGATCGTGTGCTACAGTGATTCGCTACACGTGGTGCTATAGTGGTTTGGCGCTACAGTAGGCTACAGTGTTCACGCAAAAGAAACAGAGAAGAACGAAAGAGAAGAGAAGAAAAGAAGAAGGAAAATTAGTGAATTTTTGGGATATTATTTGAGGATGCTTCGGGGGCATCTTGTGAATACATTTCGGCAATAAAGATCAAGATTTGCATGTTGATGTGTTGGTAATCTTGTTCTTCTTTTTCGTTCTTTGTTTGTATGCATGTTTTGTTGTTTAGATTGATTCATTGTTTCACCATGATAATTTTAATTTGATCCATTCAAAACCTTTCTAGGGCATCAAGTGATTGATCTGAAAAGTTTGATTGGTTAATTCCTCGTAGATCGTGTTATTAGGGTTTGATCAATTTTCGTCATTATTTGGTACAGTCAACTTGTGAATCTCATAACTCTAGGTCCGTAGATCCGATTGAGCTAATTCTTGTTGAGTTAGTTTTGAAATTGAATCTAGTTTCTACAGTCAGAATTTCATGTCAATCCAACGGTGGGTCTTCGGTAATTACTGTGTTAGTGAACGTATATCAATCAGTTTTCGTGGAAACCGAAGTAATATTTCATAATTCGTTTAGGGGTGTTTTGAGAATCACTAAAAAATTGGTTTTAGTTTCCGCGTAATCATTCACCCCTTCTAATTACTATATTAGTGTATATCGATCCTACAAGCACATCTTAAACGATGCTATTAGCCACCAGTTGCACCATTTGATACGGGTTGCTGAAGATCCTGTAATTCCTTTCTTTTCAAAGATTCCACATGGCATATATGAGGATGCCATCCACTTCCTCGCGATGTTGCTTAGCGGTGGAAGAGCGGATTGACCGCCACCAAGCAGCGACACCTAGGTCAACTAAACAGGCTCCAGGACAATGTGATCTATGTGCATGAAGTGGAGGATCTTCCTCCCAACCTGCTTTGCGAAAGGGCATAATAGGAGTAGGTGTGTTGCCGATTCGGGCTCCGATCTGCACAATGCACAATGAACAAAACTCCAAACCTGCTTCTTCTTTTAACTTTTCTTTCAAGATAAAGTTAATAGTATCTAATTACAAAGTATGACCAGCAGCAATGCTGCTAGCATAAAAAGTTCTTTATTAATTCACATGGCCAGCATCAATATCCAGACTTTACTCTAGTAGATGAAGCAAAAAATCTTGTACTCAACGTGCTCAAAGAAGGTTGTTGTTTTCTGCCGATGATTAGGATGCTTGTCGTATGCATCTGATTGTTCAGAAAAGCAAACAATGCGTGCTGAGTTCTGACCACTAGTCGAGAGAGATTATCTGATGATTATTGAAAAATGTACCTGTTCAAGCATGTTGAATAATGCTTTTGAGAGCGGGATGTCAAGGCTACTTATGTCGTTCTATAAATAGAAAAGATGGTATATTCGCTTTCCCTCGTGTAGCTACGATGCCATTCAAAAGAAGAAACAACACAAGAAAAATAAAAAGCAGTATTTCGCAGATTCTTGCGAAAACAAATGCAGATAGTCCAAAAGGAGCATGAGAAAATCTAACTTGGCCTTTTACTAATTTGCTAGTATTCTCATCTCCACATTTCAAGCCCGACGCTCTGATGTTCATGACTAGCCGTAATGTTACATCCCACTCCCGTTCTTCTAACTTTCAATCATGATACTGAAATACATGAAACATGGTGAGGTTTTATTAGATTTATTTGTATTCAAACGCATATAGATTGGATAATATTCTAGATATTTTTTACTTCTGAATGCATAGAAATTGGCTCTATATATAGCATAACATAGAGGTGAAAATTTATCTCTAAAGATGTTAATGGAAACAAAGTAAGCAAGTAAAATTGCAATAGCTAGGCTGATAAATTACCACGATCTTTGTTTTCCTCCAATATCCCAGACCGATTAATTAGACTGAATAAACAAGAAATAACAATGTACTCGCTGCATAACATGTTCAAATGTGAGGAATATCACTCTCTTCAAATATATATAGCCTTGTCTTTGCCGTTCTATTAACTTCATTCAAGTACGATGTAGCCATGCAAGAACTATGTGGTGGACATTCAGGAATTATGAGTGGCATATTTTTGTCATGTCAGTATGCTCAACAATTAAGCATGACAACCATGATGCATATAGATTGTGCTTCCCCTTGCCTGAAAGAAATGATGTTTTTTTGCCTGGTGCTTACCATCTTATCGTCAGTTTTATGTCTATTGAGTAACATGTAATGCATGTAACTATGTAAGAAACATTGCAATGATGGCATGCTATGCAGGAGCAGAATCCATAGACAGAGATGGCCCATGATCTAATGTTGAACTTAAGCTTACCGTTTCTTTTTTTTATTTTGGAAACCAAACATGGCATGCGTTTTAGCTAAATGTCTGTTTGCCATAATCTGGTAGCAGTGATCGGTTGCAAGTGCCGCGAATCGTGATTACCACCAGAAATTGCACTAATTGATTATCACCACAAATGTTTCTGCAATTAAGTTGGACGACCATACACAGTACCAGCAATTGAAACATGATAAGTAATTGATTTCTCCTAGTTTCTATGAAGAATCTAAATATTGGTTACTTTGCAAACCATATATATATCAATGCTACTTTCCCAAACATACCGTTTCAGATATAGGGCCTATTTGTTTTTGCTTTGGATTCTCTAAAAACTAATTCTGGATTGTGGTTGTAGAGAAGCTAATTCTTCAAAAGCTAGAATCCAAAAGCACATATAAAGTGGATTGTTGATTCTAGTGTATATGGGTGGGCTGGATTGTGAGAATCGATTCCTAGAATCGGGCTGTTTGTTTTTTATTCTGTTTTTAGAGCCAGAATCCAGAATCAAAAGCAAAAACAAACAGACCCATAGTAATTAGCCCTAGACTACTGGTAATAGTTGACTGTGTCGGCCCATACATAGAAATCTCAGCCAGGAATAGCCCTCCTAAACAAGGCCTTAAAAGGGAAACAAATTCCAGGACACTACCTGTTGACGTCAAAAACTTGAAGTAGGGTTTCTGACAGCAGCACACCAGATGAACACCTGGTTCAAGAGCGTGCCAGTCGATTTGACCTGTAACCGACAAGGTAAAAAATATAAAAAATCACTCAAAAGCCGATCGTAAAGATCAATCGGCTTAGACTTAATCAGCTTGAAGCCGATCAAGATCGAGGTAACAAGGTAAATCTAATTAGCCGATTAAAGCTAATCAGAGGATAAAGGTAGATCGATTCTGAAGAAGGCGATGCGTAACAAAATCAGAACAAATCAAACCTGGGGTGTAATTGACGAAGATCAACAATCGGCGATGCGCAACTTTATTGATCAAGATCGATTACAGAGACTAAGTTACAAAAGCTACTCCTAGTTGACAGGAAGGAAGAAAGTAAAAGCTGGTTGATTATATTGTGTTGTTGTTTTTTCGCAGCTTGCTCTGGCCTTTCTTTTATACCCTTCGGCCGATCGTGTCTGACTACAACATGTTTCAAATTTTGATCCGTATCGGCCTTATCTCGGACAGTTATTTCCTTAAAGATCTTGCCGTTACCCAAATATCTCCAAACCTTTCCATCCTGTCCATTAATTCCGTATCTTTGACTTTATTGCCGATTTTGATCAGACTTGCCAAATTTTGGTGCAAACATATGCCCCCCATTTTTGAGAGATGACTTCTCATCTGTCAAAATCGCATTTTTTATCGGCTTTTTTCAATCGGCTAACTGTTGAACTTCGCACAATAACTGCTACTTTATTCGCGCCGTAATTCTCTGACATGCGGGTAGTGCGTTTTAACTACTCGCGCCTTTTGAGATTCACTTCCCGCCGCTTCAAATTTTCACCATGCTATAAAATGCGGCCCCCACTTCAGTCATTCTTCACGCGCACAAGCTCTCGATTTGTCTGCAATCGGCTTAAGCTTTCCTATTTGAAGTACTTCCGAGGCAATCCTTTGGCTCATCCGTCTTTCTTCATCGGCTGCAATGGATCCTAGCTAGGTACTTATTCCGATTCCGCACAGCAATGACCAATATTTTTTGGGTCCATTGGGAAATCTAGATGTTCATACCATAACAAACCAAGAAGTCCCTCGTTTACCTCTGTAATTCTTTGGTCACAACATAGAGGGTTGGAATAAAAGTTTCAGAGCCTGGCCGACAGCTCTCTAAGGATGGAGGAATTGGTTTATCAGGGTAGCAGCCCAAAAGAGGGGTGAATGGGAAAGAATGGGCATAACCGAGTGTATTCCACTTTCTTTAGCCGACCCAGAAGCCAACGAGCCCTTGGTGGCCACGGCCTGTTATTTTTGGTCAGACTGTTTTAATGCTTTCTTGTTTCGTACCGGTCCTATCGGCCCAACTCTTTTAGATGTTGCTCAATTGTGCTGTCTTCGGTCAGATGGAGAACAAGTATCGGCTTCTAGCGGAAAACCAAAATATAAACTTATCCGATCCAAGGGGGAGGGTTGGGCCAAATATATTGGAAATAATAACAAGATTAATGGCCCAGTATCGGACGAAGAGCATGTTGCCTTTCTGAATCTTTGGCTAGACCGTTTTTAATCTGTGGGGCATCTCTTGGACCAACTCAGGTTTATCAAGTGATAGCAGAACAACTTGTTGAAGGTCGTCGGCTAGCTTTAGGAAAAATCTTCTTGGGCGCTGTGTATCAGATGCTTTATATAATAAGGAGTCGGCTTTATACCGGTTTTGGGAAATTCACCGTCGGTAATGTAGGTGGTCCGATGTGGTTCATACAAATATGGCTATACTGCTTATTCAGCCGATGAAACTCCTTTTCCAAGGGATGACATACCAGAGGGGGCACCTATCCAATTTAGAGAATGCTGATCTTTTGGTGAAAGGTTTATGATGTGCTCCAGTAATGAGACAAGGATTTCTCCCGATGGCTGCAGAAGATTCTTGTCTTTCTTTTTGCAATTGGACACCAAGATTTCAAGCAAAGAAGACTTCTTGATTATGGTGCTACTGACCGATTTTTCTTGGCCTTCATTTCTTCACCTGGAAGTCGATAGTTCTTTGATGCCTCAGGAGACTCTGGATTTATATAGAATTTTCATTTCTCCGTGCATTTTCCATGTCGGCCTTCATACTAGGAATCGAACATTTCAACCTTCATACGAGTTTTACCATCCTTCAGTTTATGCAAGACAGCTTGGTTTCGGCCAGGTAATTCCAAGTTTGCCGCTTTTAGATTGGCTTCAACTTAGAGCCAGGGTTCGCAATGCCACATCAGCGAGGTTAGTGTTGGAAATAGCCGATGAGCTTCATCTTCGCAGTCTCCCCCACTTCCACCTGAACGCTTCGAGGCGGGAGGTTTCACAACATGGTGGTCGGCTATTGCCGAGTGCTCAGACATGGAGAAGACTCGTAAACATAATCAAGGAATTCTTTCCAGATCCGCGAGAGCCATCCTTAGTGTCTAACAAATGATTCTAGCAAAGAAGCTAGCTCATCGGGTTACACTAACACGAGTTTAGTAGATAAGGTATCGGCTTGAATAATCTTGTTTTGCACATCGGTCTTTCACCGATGCATTTTCTAATCACTTTTACGTGTATTGCAGATAAGGATGTCGGCAAAAGCCCATCTCGCCAATCGGGAAATGGCCAAGGCAAAAGGTCATATCAACTGACTGGCCTTACAGGTTATACTTCTTGTACTCTAGGGGTTCACAGTCCATCTTTATCAGACATTGAGAAAAAACAACCAAGTAAGTATAAACACAATCGACTAATACCATTTTCTTTTTGACCGAACTAACCTTTAGTCGATCTATATTTTCAGAAAAGAAGACAAAGTACACTGAGGCTCCTGCGAAAAAAGGGCCCAAGCCCAAGGAGCAAAGCGGCGAGAGTTCTCCACATGCGTCGGCTACTAACAAGGTAGATGGTTTGTACTTCTTCGCTAAGAAACATGTCCTTTAGTACGTCAGCTTACCTTGCATTTCTTATTTCAGCCGACGCAATCAGTTCAAGCCGCGAAGATCCTGGCCGATCTTCCAACAGTTTCTTCTACACCGCTTTCCCCGCCACGGCCGATTTCAACTGCTCCAATAGCCGATCTGCTGGAGTCCTCCGACCCGACGAATCTGTTGGGTTTCTCTTTGGCCGATCTCGATGATCCGGAGATCATGGCCACTGATGACTATGATGCGGAGATCAGGAGGATCTTAGAAGTTTTGAAGGAGGCATCGGCTGCGGCCACTTCCACCCCAGGCACGAAAGAGAAACTCAACAAGCTATTTGATCTAGTCACAAGGCCACAATCGGAGATCTTGGCCAATAATCAACCGATCCGCGATGCCATGGCGGCCGTTGAAGCCGACCTACCCCCGGAAGCAATGGCGGCACTCCTGAATGTGTGCCACTTGGACGAAAGGAAGTCTGAGGTTGAGGAGGCTCAAGCACGCATAGCGAGGCGCGAAGCTCAAGAAGCCGATCAGAAATTTCTGGACGAGCTAGTCGCCAACGCCAAGGCGAAAAAAACGCAAATTTGATGCTGATGCGCTGCAGCTAAAGGCATCCAAGGATAACCTTTCCAAGCTTGAGTCGACAAAGAAATTTCTTTTGGAAGAACTAGCCAAGACAGAGAAATTAATCCAAGATGGCTAGCATTCCATGGAGAAGAACATATCAGCCATGAAAGAACAGAAACTCGGTATTGCTAAAGCCGTTGCAGATGTGACTAAACAGTCGGCCAAGTTGAAGCCAGTACCTGGGAACGCCAAAGATGATGAGCACATTCTTGACGAAGTCCAGTGCGTGATTGCGAAGGCGGCGGGTGCTCTATCGGCTCTAGGCGCGACTCTTCCTGGTTCTGGCATCCGATATTAACTTCATGAGATATGAGACTATGTTGGCTGTTTTGTCGGAAACACTTGCTTGAATACTTTGTAATTTTGCTATACTTGTAATCGGCTGTTTAACCGATTTAATTTATTTTCATATAATTTTAGTCTGCAATCTCTTTTAGCCGATTAACAGCATCGTGTTAATCTTGGCTCTGAACGTGATCCTTTAGCCGGCTAGGCTCCAATCCAAACGCTAGGATAGTACTTCTTCAAATATTTTCCGTTAATAGCTTTAGGCAATACACATCCTTCCAACGTTTCTAGTACGTACGAATTTCCGCCGACTAGCCAATTAACTTTGTATGGTCCTTCCCACGTAGGCGACCATTTTCCGAATCAGTTATCTTTCGAACCGACAGGCAAAATTGTTTTCCATACTAAATCGGCTTGATCGAAAGATTTAGGCACGACCTTTTTATTATACGCTTTTGCCACCCTTATTTTATTCTTTTTAAGCCGGTCAAGCGTAGACAATCGTAATTCTGCCAATTCATCCAAATTGTCGATCATCAAATTGTTATAATCTTGAGCCGACAAACCGTTCTGTCTGGCTATTCGTATGGATTCAATGTTGATCTCTACGGTAGAACGACTTCTTGACCATACACCACCGGTAAGGTGAAAGTTTAAATCGCCCGTGATAAGCTAGCCGATATGCCCAAAGTGATTCTCGATAGAGTTGAGTGCCAATTCCTCGCTTCTCATCGATCTTTGTTTTGATCAATTTAATCAGCGTTTTGTTGGATGACTCGGCTTGTCCGTTAGCCTGAGCGTAGTATGGGGATGAATTCAATAGTTTAATCCCCAGACTTATCGCGTAAGTCTGAAACTCATTGGACATAAAAACCGTGCCTTGATCGGTTGTAATTGTTTGCGGTATTCCAAACCGATGAACAATATGTTCATTAACAAAACCGATGGCTTCAACGCTGGTTACTTTCTTAAGTGGTATAGCTTCAACCCACTTTGAGAAATAATCAGTTGCGGCCAAAATAAACTTGTGGCCTTTACTCGATGCAGGGAATATTTGGCCGATTATATCTATTCCCCAACCTCTAAACGGCCATGGCTTGATAATTGGGTGCAAAGCCGATGCTGGTGCCAATTGTACATTGCCAAATTTCTGGCAAGTTTGACAACCTTTGTAGTATTTAAAACAATCTTCTAGCATCGTCGGCCAAAAGTAACCTGTCCGTCTAAGCGTCCATTTCATTTTATGGGCCGATTGATGAGAACCGCAAATGCCTTCATGTACTTCACCCATTGCCACTCGCGCTTCTTCGGTCCCAAGACATCTTAATAGCAATCCTTCCATTGTCCGATAGTACAAAGTATCGTCCATAACAATGTACTTCAAAGCTCGTTGCCTAATTTTGCGTTCTGTCGGCTCAGATGGATCGATCAGGTATTTCTTTATTTGCGTCCTCCAATCCGTGACATCTACACACATGACGGCTTTATCTATTAACTCAGTCACTTGATATCGGTCGAGGTCTTTGTACCCTGATGCCTGTTGAGCCAAAGCATTAGCTCTATCGTTCAACTCTCTAGGGACGTGACCGATAGAAAACGACGTAAATGAGCCGACGATCTCTATGCATTGCTCCAGGTATTTTAGCAGTATCTCGTCTCGACATTGGTATTCTCCCTTGATTTGCTGTATAATTAGCATAGAATCCCCGTATGCCTCAACCGTACTTGCTCCGATATTTTCCAATAACTGCAAACCTTTGAGTAATGCTTCGTACTCTGCCTGATTATTTGAGTATCGGCTATTTAGTCGAAATGCAAACTCGAAGTTATGCCTTTTAGGTGATATAAGCACTATACCAATTCCATCACCTTCTCTGCACGCAGATCCATCAAAAAACAATTGCCAAGGGGCTACAGATACCAAATCAGTAGTAGTATCATGTCCTGTTATAAAATCGGCTAATACCTGCCCTTTGACTGCTTTGGCCGATTCATAGGACAGGTCGAACTCAACCAAGGCCCATTTGCCAAGTCGACCTCGTAGGATTGGAGCTGACAACATATATTTTATAACATCGGCTTTACAGATTACTTTACAAGCCGATGCTAAAATGTAATGTCTTAGCTTTGTACATGAGAAGTATAAAGACAAGCATAATTTTTCAATGAAAGGGTACCTGACCTCAGCATCAAGAAGGCGTCGGCTTAAATAAAAGATACTCTTTCCTTGCCATCAACTTCTTGTGCTAAAACAAACCCAATAGTCTCCTTTTCAGCCGATATATATAACTTGAATGGAACCCCTTTTGTGGCGCTAAAACCGAGGATTGGCTAAATATTTCTTAACATCGTCAAAAGCCTTTTGCTGATCGGCTCCCCAAACAAACTCTTGATTATCCTTTAATTTCAACAGTGGGGTAAATGCGCGGATCCGTCCGGATAAATTCGAGATGAACCTTCGGAGATAATTAATCTTGCCGATCAACTTCTGCAACTCATTTTTGCACGTCGGGGGCATTGTATCGACTATGGCTTTGACCCTTGTTTGATTGACTTCAATCCCCCTCTGATGCACCATAAAACCCAAAAATTGTCCAGCCGACACGCCGAACGCACATTTGAAAGGATTCATCTTCAAGCCATGCGATCTTATGTTCTGGAAAACTCTTTCTAGATCGGCCAAATGCTGCAAATCCTCTGCAGATTTTACTACGACATCATCAATGTATATTTCAACGATGTGGCCGATTAAATCATGGAAAATCAAATTCATGGCTCACGATATGTTGCTCCAAAGTTCTTTAATCCAAGGTCATAACCGCCCACTCAAATAACCCTATTGCTCCGTGACATCCGAAAGTTGTTTTTGGTATATCGCCTTGCCATGAATATCCGATTGTATCCGCATTCCCGCCCGTAAAACTCATGATCTTATTCCCGACGCAAAGATCGATAAGCATATCGGCTATAGGCATCGAGTATTCGCTCTTTTGGTGTCGCTTTGTTCAAATCTCTAAAGTCGACACATACTCGCAGCTTTCCGCTTTTCTTCATCATCGAACAATGTTGGAAACCCACTCGCATACCGACAAGGTCTTATAAATTTAGCTTCCAACAACCGCTCTATCTCCTCTTTTATGATTTTGTACAGAGCCGAATTAAAACGCCTAGGGAACTGTTTAAACGGCCTATAACCTTGTCTAATGGGTAGCCGATGTTCTACCAATTGTCGGCTTAAACCAGGCATTTCGTAATATTCTCAAGCAAAGCAATCTTTATATTTTCAAAGAATTTCGATCAATTTTTCTTTATATCTTACATCTAAATTTGCACTAACAAAAGTTGGTCTTTTTCTATCACCACTACCTATATCAACTTCTTCAAGCAGATCGGTAAACGTAAAGCCATGACCCAACTTTTCATCTTCTTGAAAGTCTTCTATAGCTTCATAGCTATCCGTTGTTTGCCGATAGCTTTGCATTTTGTCTTGTAATGCCTTCACTGCTTTTCTTATCCCCATCGGCGTAGCACTTCGTTTGCTCGATCAAATGTGCCTGGCTTGACACTGATCGCCATAAGTCCTGTCTTGCTTACGCAGATGAAATCGCAATCTTCTAATGTTTTTTCTGATATACACCCTGCTTCTTCATGTTGCCAATTCGCATCGGAACTGGCCATGGCAATGTGAGCCGATGTGTCGGCCGTGACAATTTCAACTTCTTCTCCGTTCCATTGAACAAGCGCTTGATGCATGGTTGATGGGATACAGCAGTTGGCATGAATCCAATCTCTTTCAAGCAAAACGCTGTAATTTCCTTTTGCGTCGATAACAAAAAATACGGTCGGCAAAGTCTTACTGCCGACGGTCAGTTCTGTAACCATGACGCCTTTGGCTTCTGTGGGATCGCCTGTGAAGTCGTTCAAAACCATGTTAGTTTTAATCAAGTCTTCATCAGACTTACCCAATTTCTTGCAAGTCGTGTAAGGCATCAAATTTATCGTGGCTCGCCATCTACCAAAGATCCTTGATATCGGCTTTCCATTTATATATCCTTTCAGATATAACGGTTTTAAATGCCGATGATCATCTCTGGGTTTCTCGAAGATTGTGTTTTGGACTCCCGAACAAGATTGGGCAAAAGTTTCTTTAGCTGATTCAGTTTTGATTTTGAATTCGGCTGGCAGCGTGAACACCATGTTGATATCCATTGGTGGTGTATCGTCCCTAATCATAGGAGAATCTAGATCATCTGCCGATTCAAAATCTTCTTCAGCTTGTTCTTTTTTTTCTCCATTCTTTCTTGACAATTTTGACCGGACGAAGCTCACTGAAAGTTTCGTCCCTCTGTTTTTCTGCATCGGCTTCCCGAATCTCTTGAGTCCTTAGCCTCAAAGTCGCGGTGTTGCAATCGGCTAAGGCCGATTTGACACCATCTAGACTTAGGCTCTCTCGGTTTTCTTATCTTGCCGATTTAGATTATCTTGGTCAATGTTTGACCTTCGAACTTCGACCTGGTTTGGTTCTTGCTTTGGTTCAAATATCCTTTCGTGAATAGGCTTTCTGAAACCTTCGTTGTAACCCTGAATCGGCCCAGACAGCCTATCTTTAGCCGATTGCCTTGGCCAATTGTCGCGGGGGTAATGTTCCATCGGGCACGTGTACGGGGATGGTAGTGCTACTCCCCTTTCCCAACAAAACTGCCAAAAAGGACATCTTCTATGGGCCCTTTCTACGTTTTCAGTGTGATATAAATTATCCGATCGACGAGCAGGATATCGCGGTCCGCTATTCATCCTTTCGTATTTATCCATCAGTTGTGAGAAAGTTGGTCCCGGCCTTTTGGCCGCTTGCTTTGATGGCGATTTTTCAGCTTTGTACCATTTACCCACCCGAGGATTGCCCTTGGGTTTAATGGTCCTTGAATTTTTTCTCTCTTGATCGGCTTCTATTTGTAGTGAGCCGATCGTAATTTTCAGCGTTTGACCAGCGTTTGAATTCAGCTGCATATCGACCTGCTGATCCTTCTTTCGCTCATCATGCATCGGCTCCTTTCCTTTAGCCGAACATTGAACCATGTTGATTGGAAACGGTCAAGATCGACTTGCATAGTCGGCTCGTCGACAAATTTTAGCGATCAGTCCTCAATAGCCGATCGGATCTGTTGACGAAAAATATTGCGACCATTAGTATTGTGAGAAAAAGAATGGTGCCACTTGCAATATCTGCTTTTCTTGATCTCGTCAGCCGATGGTATAATATGTCCCTCGGGTAACCGAATTATCTTTTCTTGCAATAAAAGATCAAAAATACGATCACATTTGGAAACATCAAAGGCATATTTAACTTCCGACTTATTTCTAGTCGGCTTTAGCCAAGAACAGACTAAGGATTTCTTAGATCCCTTCACCCATTCAGCTATATTTATTTCTGCTTCATCATCTTCTGAAGAATCACTAGGACAATATTCGACCATATTGACTTTGGCCTTGTCTTTCTCCTTATTATTATTGTTCTTGAATCTATCTTTAAACGCTTTACTATCAGGGAATCGGCTTTCTTGAGCCGATACACGATGAAGCAAGTGGCTCGGATCGTGAACTCTTGCCCTCCAAACTTCTCCCTAAGCGGAGGAATCAACCCTTAAAACGCCAAATCAGCAAGTTGATTATTGGGCAAAGTGACGCTAAAACATCGATTCCTAGTTTCCCTAAACCTTTTAATGTAATCAGTTACCGATTCCCCAAATTTCTGACGGACAGAGCTTAGATCGGAAATCCTGAGCTCCAAACTGCCCGAAAAGAAATATTCGTGAAATCGGCTTTCCAAATCGTTCCATAAGTGGACCGAATTCGGAGGTAAACAGGTAAACCAAGTAAAAGCTGCTCCAGATAATGACAACGGGAATAGTCTTATTTTCAGTCCATCGGACTGAGCCGCTTCGCCGCATTGAGCGATAAAGCGTCCGATGTGCTCCAACGTTGTAGTTGAATCATCGCTAGAGAATTTCGCAAAGTCCGTACTCAAATTATGAGGGTATGGCATACGATCTATGTAATCGATACGGCTTTCTATAGCCGATAACCTTTCCTTGGGTCAGATGCCGAATCGGTCCCGTAAAGCAATGAAATCGATTTGCCCAATTTACATTATCGGCCATTGGTACAGAGGGCCCTTGATAATGTTGGTCATAGTTGGCAGCCGGCCCCCGAGTGCAAGCTCGGGTTGCCAATTATGCTGCATCGTCGTCAGACGACCATATTGATCATGCCGATTATACCTGCCTTGAGGTTCCAGCACTGGGACAAACGGTTCTGAATATGTTACTACCCTATGTGGACCTGGGTTTCTAAGCATGGTAGGATCTTGAGAGAATCTCTCGGAGCCAATCTACCGCGAACCGATTGGGGAAAGGCATAGAACGGAGCCGATGGCGGCAGGTTTATTGACGCGTCTAACTTCGCGGCATCGGTGTAGGAATGGTAATGGCTTACCCCACTTGACCGAGGATCTCTAGGCAATATTACGGTCGGTTGAGTAGGCATCATTGTAGGGGGTGAGGTTATGGCCGATGGTTTAGGATCGACTGTTGAGCTCTGCGTGTTTTGCGCTACTGAAAAAATAGGATAATTAGGCAGAGCTTGTAATGGGTCAAGCAGGCTTCCTGACGAGGCTAACTCCTGGGCTATAGACTTGACGCTATTTGCTATCATCGGCTTGAGCGTTGTCACGAGAGCCGATGATTGATTTATTAATGCGTGGTGCACAGACTGATTAATCATAGCCGATAATTCGGCTTGAGCAGGCAGATATCGGCTTCGGCTTACGTAACACCCGCATCTCCTGTATGTTGACCGTCGGCGAGGCGAATTTTTGAGTGACGCCACGTCCCGTTTTACGATAGCGACTTAGCATCATCTCCTCCAACGCAGATCTTTGAGCTTCTATTTCTGACGTTGTTCCGCGGTCAAATCGTCCATTGTTGGGACGATTATGGCCTCGGCGTTCAGATCGGATGGTGGAATTGACTTTCCTGATGAAGACATCGGTCCCACCGGGCGTGCCAAGAGTGTGTTGACGTCAAAAACTTGAAGTAGGGTTTCGACAAAGAAGACACCGCATTTAACACCGTTCAAGAGTGTGCGGTCGATTTGACTCAGAATCAGACAAGGTAAAAATATAAAATTCACTCAAAAGCCGATCGTAAGATCAATCGGCTTAGACTTAATCGACTTGAAGCCGATCAAGATCGAGGTAACAAGGTAAATCTAATTAGCCGATTAAAGCTAATCGGAGGATAAAGGTAGATCGATTACAAGAAGGCGATGCGCAACAAAATCGTAACAAATCAAACACGGGTGTAATTGACGAAGATCAACAATCGGCGATCGCAACTTTATTGATCAAGATCGATTCTGAGACTAAGTTACAAAGCTACTCCTAGTTGACAGGAAGGAAGAAAGTAAAAGTCGGTTGATTGTATTGTGTTGTTGTTTTTTCGCACTTGCTCGCCCTTCTTTTATACCCTTCTACCGATCGTGTTTGACTACAACACGTTTCAAATTTTGATCCGTATCGGCCTTATCTCGGACAGTTATTTCCTTAAAGATCTTGCCGTTACCAAAATATCTCCAAACCTTTCCATCCTGTCCGTTAATTCCGTATCTTTGACTTTATTGCCGATTTTGACCAGACTTGCCAAATTTTGGTGCAAACACTACCTTTTTCCGCAAGTCTGACTGTGCATACACCATCGTGGTCAGAAATTGTATTTTGTTTCTTGCGGTTGTAACTACAACTAGAAATCTATACGCGGCGTGCCACGCCGCGGGCACCGCTCTTCACACGAGAAAATCGAGAATTTTGTTTTTTCGGAAAAAGGGCTTAAACGTAATGGTAAAAAAAAGGGAAAAATGTATGTTTTTTGGGTAAAAGGATCCCAACATTTTTTTCCCCAAAAAAGGACCTAAACGTAATTTTGATTTTATGGAAAAGGACCCGAGTGCAAGCCTTAAAAACGCATAAAGGACCTAAACGTAATATATATTCTTTTTCGGGAAAAAGGACCTAATCGTAATTTTTTTCCGAAAAAGGACCCGAATGTATTTTTTCTGAAAAAGGACCTAAGCGTAAATATTTTTTCGGCTCGGCTCGCGGCTCGAGCCGAGCCGGCTCAAGCCGCCACGTGGGGGTGCTCCCCATCCAGGAAGTCTTCAGGCTTTAGTAGAAGGGATTATTGCAGGGGATCCGTGTCCCAGCACCAGGCATCTCCATGCCACTGCAAGTTGAAGAGCAGCCACCACCTCTGGATCTGTCTTGTGGAAGCAGTTGCAAATATCATCAATCAAAGGTCAAAACACATTCACAAGATGAACAGTGCTTCAATGTTTTCCCTCCCAATACAAGTTGTACAAATCTTGAAGCAAGCGAAGAGGTAAGTAATCAACATCTACCATTCATTCATACTTTAATATTTGTGTAACCGTCAAAAGGAAAAGCATGGAAGCACCTCTCTTACAAGATTCATGAAGAGGAGGGCTAATACATATGGCTAAACAAAACTAGGTATGTCCTGGTCAAAAGTGAACAGATGGGAGCAACTTCCTCAAATGCTTTTGCATTTCCGAAATATGGGGGTTTCCTCTTTGATGACCAAAAAGAAGATGTGGGGCATAAAAACACAAAGGTTCGATTGCCAAACATAATTTACATTTCAAAGTTAGGAGCCACCACCGTGAAGATTCGATGGCAAGCATAACTCGGTTAGGAATACACCACCAAAAAGATGCAATGCCAGGCAGTACTTTGAAATAAGATCCAAAGGGTCACTGCCAAGCATAATTTAAACCAATTCTCTTTTTAGAGTAATCTATATAAATCTATATTCTCGGAGAGGTACGGAGTCCAACCACCCTGCCCCGCCACGTCGTGTGATTCACTGTAGTTCCTACAGTGGAGTGCTACCTAGCCTCATATATTTATTGCGTATCATATTTCACAAGTGGTCCTTTGCTCAGTTGGCAAACGGCGAGGTCTCGGGTTCAAATCCTATGAAAACCGATTTTTTTTGCATCAACTTTGCTGATTTAATTGAGCTATTAAATTATGTTGTAAATTTTTGAATTTTTGTAGAAGGGTCTTCAAAGCATGCCTAACCTATCATAAAAAATTCGGATTATGATCAAACTTGTGAGATTTTTAAAAATTCTGGCAATGCTACTAATGCATTTAAGGCAACTTCGATGGTTTAATTGAGCTACTAAATTTGAAAATTCTCAAAGTTTTTTAGAAGGGTCCTGAGAGCATGCCTACACTATCGTAAAAATTTCAAATCATGATCAACCATTTGTGATTTTTAAAAATTCTGACAATGCTACAGACGCACTTAAAGCAACTTCACTGATTTAATTAAGCTACTAAATTTGTAAATTCTTTAAAATTTATAAGAAGGGTCCTGAGAGCATGTTTAAGCTACCATAAAAAAATCGGATCATTATCAAACTTTTGCGATTTTTAAAAATTCTGACAATCTAGTTTTCTTTTTTTCGGAGGTATTCTCGAAAAAGATTTCGTTTATATGTTAGAATCTGTCGGGACCGGATTTCCGAATCCGAACCCTCTGTGTATAACCTGTGCTAATCCAGGAAAAGCTAGCACACACAGTGGAAACAGTGATGACAACACATCCATATCACGGAGCACATAATATTAATTAAGCAAAAGAGTATTAGCCTTATGGCCAATTATTACAAATAAGCAGCATCATAGCTTGAGTTCAATAAGAAACAGCGGAAATGAAATAACAAAAGCAGGATAAGCCCATCCATTTGCCCAACAGGCAATCGACTGGGGTTCGTGCCCTAGCATTTCGGATCGCCTTCGTCGTAACCACAAGCATAGAAGTCGTAGTCACCTTCAGCTTCTGCGAACTCTTCTGTGAAAGGTTGGGGATGTTGCAAGGGTGAGCACAAAATGTACTCCGCAAGTCTTGAAAACAAAATGCATGATAACTATATGCAAGACTAAACAATTGAAGGCATAATATGGCTCTTTTAGCATAAAGCAAAGTTTAATTGTAAATACCAATAGTAATTTCATAAAGCATCATTTGATCAAAAGGTAATAGCATAGTAATTGAATTTTGATATGACAAATAAAGCAGGTTCCATATACCTGACTGGCTCCACCTGCCAAACCATAACCCGAGAGTTCCATCTGCTCACGGATTCCCAAACCAACATTTTCCTTTAAAACAAAACCATAAAATCTACAATGTGCAAGCGTACCTTGCCTGCTCTTGACCGTGGGCACGGCTACTTAAGTAGCTTTAACTCTGCAGAGTGTGTACACTTTACCCACAAGATATGATCGACTCTTGTTGCCATGCAATTAACACACTTCCTTTGGTGTGTCGGCAGAGAGATCATGACAAGGCCTTTACAATGCACAACCCCATTATTAACCTCGCCCGCTAAGGTTTCACCGCTATTAGGGTTCTAGCTGCCCAGTACAGAAGCCCCCTCTTGCGCCTGCCAACATCTGGCACTCACCAACTGGCGAAGCTAATAATGAGACGCACAAATTATTTAGCCAGGTCGTACCCATATAGACTTGTGGTTGTACGGTAGTGCTCGGTCCATGGTAACACACGCTTCGATCCTTAATTAACTAGGGCGAAACATTCACATACCAAGGTCTCGTGCTTTCTGCACCCGCCAAACATCTATCCGCCCCGGTTTAAACCATTTCCACTTTATTTTACTTACATCATAGTAGCAACACCAATTACCGCGATTTCACAAATAAGTTTAAACAACATTTGAAATGATTCCCATAATGGCACAATATCGAAACGCTTAAGCTGGACTAAGCAATTCTACCGTTCCATGCTAATCTACTGGATATCACCAAATAAAATAGTTAGTATATATCATCTAGGGTGTCAAAGGTTCGACATGATCAATACAAATGAGGGTATAACAAACTGGAATTTAACTAAACCTTAAGACTACATTTAAAGTACTTTGCATAAAAGTAAGCATGCATAATTTAGAAACAACATAACATTTTCATAAGATTTGGGATCAACATGTTCAAGGAAGACTTGCCTTCGCTGTCTCTTGCTGGTTCTACCTCTGGTTGTTGATTCGACTGATCTTCGACTGCGTCGTCTACACGCGAAATGAGAGCAAATAAATAAAATAAATTCAAACAAAATTCAAATATTGAAAAGAATGGCACTAGAAGATAGATCTTGAATTTAGATGAATTTAGAAATTTGAATCACTCGAATCGGAGCTCGAACGGAGGAGAACGGGCTCCTGGAGATTCCCAGATCAGAAAAATCAGAGAGGCTGACACATGGCAACACGTGATTGGCTGGAATTTCGGATTTTCTCGAAAATCAAAAAAAGAAAAAGAAATGCCTACTGACATGTGGGGCCACATGACAGCGCCTGGGTTTACGGTGGACTACGTCCACCGAGGAGGGTTCGGGTGACGTGGCAGACCGGCCGACGTGGCGTTGACGCGACGGGTTAGAGGCGAGCGTGGCGGACGCGAGGCGACCAATGAGGCGGCGATGCGACGGCACGCGTCGCGCATCCAACGGCGGCGCGGGATCGGAGGGCAGAAGGACGAGGTCGAGACGGCGGCGACGTGGCGCGATCTGGTGCGCACACGGGGAAGCGGACGGTCACGGTTCATCGACGGAGAGTGATGGCGCGAGGCGGCGGCGTTGGCGCGGCCAATGCCGAAGGCGGAGAAGAAGGCGACGCCGACGGAGCAAAACGCGACGAGATGGCGCAGGATTAGGGGCAAAAGAAGAGGGAGTCGCGGGGATCTCGAAGCGACCAAAAGCGGCGATGGAGGCTCACCGACGACGGCAAACGGCGACGGAGAAGCGCACGGGCATGGCGGAGAGCTTCGGCGAGCTCGTGCGCGACGGCGGCGTCTCAGGCGACGAGGAAAGGGGCGGCAGGTGCGGCGGAAGGCGGAGAACGAGACATGAGGATCCTCGGGGCTTTAAATAGCCCTGAGGAGGCGTGCGCGGCACGGACACCGAAAACGGCGTGGAGGCGGCTAGGGTTTCGGCGATGGTGGCGCGGCGACAGCGGCGCCAATCAATCGCAGCATAGCGTGTCGCCCATCGAGCGGCCATGCATGAGCAGGTTGGGTGGGCCGTGCTGAACGCCGGCAGCGAGCCGAGCTGCGGAAAAGAAAGGAATGGGCCGGCGGAATTTGGCCCAAAAAGGATTTTGGAAATTCAAACCTTTTCTGAATTAAAGAAATTCCAAAGATTCAAATAAAAGCAAATAAATAGCAAATAAATTCAGAAAAATCTCCAAAAATACAGAAAAATCTTTTGTTTGATGGATAGATTAGCCAAATTAAATCCTTTTATAAATAGAAAATTAATATTAAGCTGAAATTAATTCAAGAAAAATGCAAATGGTTCATTTTCAAATTTAAACATTCTAAACTCAAATTTTTGGAATGTTACAGAATCTATACCTGTCTCGGCAATTCTTTCTGCGCACAACAACATACGGGGCCTGTTGCGCATCTAGTTTAATGAAACTCATCAGCAGAGGAACACAACGGTAAACAAAGGTGGATCTATCCACCAGGAGCTGAAGACATAACGCCCGATGTACAGCTGTGTCTGTGTGCACAACCTAACAAAGTAGAAGTTATTACTAGTAGTTTACTACTAGGGGACGCAACAAAACACTATCTGCATCCCGCAACATAACATTTTTCACCTCTAAACAATGTACAAATAAAAGGAGAATATCACCTTACAAATAGCCCAGCTAGGTTAAGACCAAGATACTCCCCAACAATAAGTACAAAGTCTGTTAATTGATCTCGTCTACTTCTTCCATAACTTAATTAAACTCCAAACCCTCAAGCAGTAAAAATCACAATCAAGTTGGTCAAAGCACAATCTAGAATTTTTTTCTCTTTAATATTTATTTTTAATCTTTTTTTCAAAACTAGGCGTTAGATTTTAGAAATTGCAAAATTAGGCGTCGGTCGTCCGTATATGGGGCGATCGCCCCATATATGGACGATATGTCCCTCGGGTAACGGCCTAGCTAACTAGAGTAACGGTAAGGCCACCTATCGCCCTCTACACGGGTGATCGCCCTATGTAGGGGCGACAGGTGGCTTTTTACGCGCAGCCAGGATCTTATTCGGGCGAGCCAAGCGTAGAGAAATTAACATTACAAAAAAAATTGCTATCGCCCCTGTATTGGGCGATTTTTGCCCTGTCGTTACTTCAGTTAACTGGACCGTTAGCAGAGGCACATATCGCCCGTATATGGGGCAATCGCCCCATATACGGACGACCGGTACCTATTTTTGCAAATTATGAACTCTAATGCTTAGTTTTGAAAAAAAAAAGATTAAAAATAAATATTAAATAAAAAAATTTCCACAATCTAACACAACGATCCATTACTTAACCCTACAAAGTTACTGAGACCATACACCCGGCAGTGTACTGTACACAACCAACTAAATAAATAAAACCAAATAAGCTTGCGATGTTTAGCCCACTATTTAAGGGCCTACGATTGGGCTTTTGATGGGTAATAAGCCCGGCTATTTGGGACCAAAAAGACGACTCCACTTGGGATCGGACCATTCGAGGAGTCTCACTATGGAAGGCACCCTGCATCTATACCCTTTTATAATGCATCTAATCAATTTTTCCTATGTTCATCCTAAATAATGCATCTCATTAGAGATGACCTAATGTTCGTGCACCCAGCAAAACGTCCCCAAAAACTTGCATTCATCAAAATGAATGTCTCAGATCTTTCCTCAGTTTTACTCAACCACATCCGATGGTCATTATTTAGTGTGTCTAATCATCCCTGTGGCCCACAACAGACCTCCCCCATCTACATATTTGGAAGGAGAGCGAATCAAACAATAAAATAAATAAGGAGGATCCGCATGCAAGGAAACCAGACTTAAATTTTTTACTAGCCAAAATTGTACGTACTACATATTTGGAAGGAGGTTGAATCAAACAAGGAAATAAACAGGGAGGATCCGCGTGCAAGGAAACAAGACTTGAATTTTTTATTGTCCTGGCATTGTGATCGTATTTTTTTCCAAATATAACCCTTCTCGAGACTTTTTTACGGATCTAGCCCCATAGAGCCTAATTTCAAATACGGAGAGCTACCGAATTTTTATTTTATTTTTATCTAAGGAACCAACGATGCTGTGAGTCTTTGCTTAATTTTTTTCAATTTTTCTCGCGGAACCGGTAGCCGTGAAACAATCGCTTTAATTTTATCTTTTTTCCCTTGCGGATCTAGTGGTCGGCGAGCGCATCTTATTTTTCCATATTTTTCCAAAATCATCCCTGTGGCCCACAACAGACATTCCCTCACCTCTAGCATCAACAAGGAAAAGGAAACAAACGTCTTGGAATCAAGGAAAAGGAAACAAACGTCCTGAAAAAGGAAAAGACTATACATTACGTGCTGGGAAAAGGAAACCGGGAGATGAGGCAGCGCGGTCGGGAGAACGCAGGTCTGCAATGGCTCCACGGTCGCCATCGGTGGCTTTGACGAAGCGGCGAGGTTGCTGGTCAGCGACAAATTTATAATTTAAATTTTTTTGAAAATAATTTTATTAAGTACAAAATAATCGAAAGTTTTTTTGAGAGTTTTTTTAGAATTTTTTAACCTAATGTGCTATCTTTTCAAAAATCCTTCTATATTTAAAAAAATGAAGGCAACTCACCTGTAGTTTCTTTTAGCTGCAGCCCAGACTAGAGAAGCTTCTTCTCTTCCCTCCCTCCATTAAAGCAAGAAAGAAGCTCCAAAGCTCCATCAATCCCGCACCAAATCTCATCTTTCCATCTATGGTGTTAATTCCCTAAATTCGTGCTCTATTGCCAAAATTTCCTCTCAATCTGATTTGATCCCAAATTATGGTTTCCATAAATATGCTTGTTTCGGGGCTATAAAAGCCGATGAGCTCTCCTCCACCCCATCGCATTGCGTAAATCCCCAAGTGCTCCCTCTTGTAAAGATCGCCGGATTTTAGAGGTAATCCAAGCCATCACCGTCATCTTTCCCGGCGAAATTCACCGCAACCGTGACTCTCCACATGAACGCCGTCAGCGGCGATCTCGCCGCACTGATCTTGAGCCATCTGTGACCGCCCGGCCACCCACGCCTTCCTCCTCTTCTGTGGCCCAAGCCCGAGAGCACGCTGTGCTCTCTGTGGAAGCTGCAAAAAAAATAATCAAAAATCAGAAAATTCTTTTTTCTTTCTCTTTCTTGATTTAAAATCTTTTGGGAGCCCATTTTCGTCCATTCGACCTCCATTTAGTTCCGTTTTTCTTTCTAAATTCATTTAAAATTCTAAATTTCCCTTTTATTATTAAGTGTTGTATTCATACTTATCTTCTCATTTAATTGATAAGCGGATGTACTGCCGTCGTAGCGTTAGCACAGACACTATACTAGTTCTTCTATCAAAGAAGTGCCTCCCGCGCACCGGGGGCGCGGTAGTGCTTACTCTCGTGCACTTTGGGCGCGACAGTTGTGGTTTGCTACATCTTCGGAGACTAGATTTATAAATACATTCAGAATGAGCTAGTTTTTTTTTTTGAAAAAAGAAAGGAGCCAATTTGTGATGTTGAGCCCTCTATTTGAGGGCCTATAATTGGGCTTTTGTTAGGTTAATGGGCCTATAATTGGGCTTTTTATAGAGATCCATCAAAAGCAAAAAGAAGGGACGAACAAGGTTAAGATTCGTAGACCAATGGACCGCTTGCTGACGAGGCTTCCCTAAATTTTTATCTATACAAATATTATGATATTTTTTTATTAGGATCATATCTGACGTGGGATTTCCGACCACTCGAGGAGTTCCACGTGTCCACGGACGGATCAGGCAGGCCACACATCATCTCTACGAAAGGTTGCGCGAGGCGAGAGATGTCCAGAAGACCAGAACCATAGGAAGCAGAGGAGGGGGGAATCCGTGGACGCAGGGAGAGCGGTGGCGATGGTGTCGCTGTCGCCGACCACCGTCGCCGCAATCACAACCAGGCCCGGTGGCAGTGGCAGCGGCAGGAGCAGAAGAGGCCGCCCTCTTCCCGTGGTCACCGCCATGGCCGCCCAGAACTCGAAGACCACCACCTCCGGCACAAGAAGATCAGTAAGCACCATTGATTCCTTATGCCTCTCCAAGTTTGAGGTGCGCGTCCAAAAGCACGGCGATTGATCGGTCGACGAGTTCGTGAGTGCTGTGCAGGGCACGACGGTGTTCCCGCTGGGGGAGCCGGGCCCGCGGCAGGCGGCGAGCGGCAAGGCGGCGCCGCCAGTGAAGCTGCTGACGAACGTGGAGAAGCTGCGGCTGCTGACCAAGGCGGAGAAGGCGGGCCTACTGTCAGCCGCTGAGCGCGCGGGGTTGTCGCTATCGGCGGTGGAGCGGCTCGGGCTGCTGTCCAAGGCGGAGGAGCTGGAAGTGCTGTCGGCCGCCACCGACCCCGGCACGCCCGGCGCGCTGCTGGGCCTCGCGTTCCTGCTGCTCGCCGCGGGCCCCGCCGTCGTGTACCTCGTCCCCGAGGAGTACCCCTGGCAGGTGGCCATCCAGGCCGTCGCCGCGCTCGTCTGCGTCGTCGGCGGCTCCGCCGCATTCGCCGCGTCCAGCTTTGTGTCCAGGCTCCAGGGATCGTCCAGCTAAATGCGGCTGCATTGCCATCATGTGGCTACTTGCTTGCCATTTTGTGTATAATTAAGCAAAGTAAGCAGTGTATTACCGTGTTCTAGCATCTTAATTTTGTGTAGCATCATTCATAGTGAGACGCACTGTCACTTGGTGTTGCTTTACTCCATATCCCTGTTCTTTTTATGTGTGTATGCAAGAACAGAAGAGATTATCAGAAGTGTAAGCGTCTGTTTAGAACGAAGGAATTTCACAGGAATTTCGTGGGATTTTCACATGAAGCAGTTCGATTCTGCAGAATTCGGGAAATAAATCTTACCTAGGCTTGCTTATACAAGTGTAAAAGTTTCTATTGAGCATCGGATGCACTAATAAAAACCATATTAATCTTATGGATTATTCGCTCAGTCACTATATATAGGTCGGTTAGTAACCCAATCTAAGATTGTGCAATTTAGGGCATGTATGATTCGCAGCCTACGAATACCATACTTTTGCCAAACTCGCAAATTTGTGATGAAGAAAAATGGCCCACAATCAAACTCGCTAAACTTTGCCACAACTCCTGTGTCTGACACGTGGGAACCAGCTGAAAAAAGTTTGGCAGCCAAATACTAGGCTAACGAATTTTTTTTAAAATAATATATTTTTTAATAATATTTGAAGAAATAATATGCCAAAATAAAAAATCACAGAAATACCGAGAAATGACGACAGAGATGTCGCTAACGATCACAGACTCTGTCATCATTTGAAATGGCGACAAAGCCGTATTATAAAGCCGGCCGATCGCCCAAAATAGTCAAGATCGATCTACCTCGTGCCAGAGAAAGACAGGAGAGGGAGAATAGAAGGAAAAAAGAGAAGAAAAAGGAGAGGAAGGGGAGAAGAAGAGGAGGAAGAGGAACGGAAGAGGAAGAGGAAGGGGAGAATATCTATTACGTTTGGAAACAAGAATTAGCGATTAGATTAATTAGATCTGTAAGTAAGTAGCTTTTTAGAATAGCAATAGTTATGTAGATATGTGGTTTAGCGACCAGATTAATTACCTTTGTATATAATTAGCTGTGTAGAATAGCAATAGTTGTGCAGATACATGACTTAGTGACCAGATTAATTAGATTTGTAAGTAAGTAGCTCTGTAGAATAGCAATAGTTGTGTAGACATCAGACTTAGCGATCATATTAATTACATTTGTATGTAATTAGCTGTGTAAAATAGCAATAGTTGTGCAGATACATGACTTAGCGACTAGATTAATAAGATTTGTAAGTAAGTAGATTTGTAGAATAGCAATAGTTGTGTAGATATGTAACTTAGCGACTAGATTAATTACATTCGTATGTAATTAGCTGTGTAGAATAGCAATAGTTGTGTAGATACATGCTTTATTATTGTGAACATAATTCTACAAAGAATAGAAATGTTAGGTCATTACATATTCGTCATGAATATCTAATTTTTTATACTTATGTTTGTATGTACGAACTCGTTTTGTATATCCTTTGTAGTTACGTTTTTTTTTCGTCGTAGTAACAGTGAACGCTTGAATTGCAGGTATGGAGGGGATGAGGCACAAGCTGCTAGACCCGACAACAGATGCATCACACCGTAGCCGCTTGTCCACGTTGGCCCTGACGGAGGGTAAGCCGCTGATCAAGCTTGGCTCTCTCCGCTTGCGCACCCCGATGAGGGCATGGCGGATCAATGCACGATGAGTTTCGAGGTGAGTGCACTCATTTCACAGTTGTGTAAGGATGTGGTATACGTATCGTATGATCGTACTGACAATGTCTTCTTGTAGGTTGAGAGCAGCAGGGCTACTTCCTTTAGCACGAATAGTGGAGGTGACCAGCGCCGATGCGCACGACATGCGTGGTGCCTCCAGGAGGTTTCCATATGACAGGTGCCTTCTATCGGCTCTCGTCGATCGTTGGCTACCAGAGACGCACATGTTTCACTTCCCATGCGGGGAGATGGCCCCGACACTTGAGAATGTGAGCTTCTTGCTGGGCCTTCCATGCACTAGCGACGCGGTTGTACCTCAAGACATCGACCCTGAGTGGCGTACTGAGCTGCTCGGTAGGTTTGACGGAGTGCTACCCGAGGGGGCAGCCTACGCACCGTTCTCTAATGTGCACGGTCCAATACAGAAGTGGCTGACGCAGTTCTACGTAATTGATCATTCGTTTGCACATTTCCATTTCGTTTTGCGTTTCTGTTATCAAACTGACCATTATGTTTTGCAGCCCGAGAGGATGGCGAATGGAGCGGGGGACTACGTCGTGTGTCGCCACTTCGTGGCATACCTGCTTTAGTTCTTCTGCTAGGTCATGTTCTGCTCGTCCCATGAGGACAGTGTGGACAAACATATGATCCAGTACTCGAGAGCGACAGCAGACGCAGACCTAGAGGAGATCCTACAGCTTGCTTGGGGCTCAGCTGTACTGGCGTGCACGTACCGTGCCCTTTTCCACCAGTGTCGTCGCGTGGCAGATGACTCGACTCTCACCGGATGCCCTCTACTTCTGCAGCTGTGGTCATTCGAGCGCTTTCAGATCGGACGCCCACAGATCGAGTTATCACCTTATGGGTTAGTCCTGAACGGACACCCCGAGGATGATGTGGACCGTCCTACTATGGGGATATTGTGATATCATCGTTGGGCTAGTACTTTCATATTTATCGTCAATTATACAATAGTTTGCCATCTTTCTACTAACTTTCGCTTGCTTTGCTTTTCTGTAGCCGACTTTCACCCCAGTTACATCGTACGTATCGTATCTCGAGTACATCGTGATGTTCGACCAACTGACGGATGATCGTTTCATTTGAATGACGTACATCCCCATAGGTTGTCGCCGCTCGAGCACCTCACAGCCTCTCCGCGCAGTGCACCCGTGACGCCGCCTTTTGGCTCATGCGAAGTCTGGTGTATGATATATTCATTGAGACCTACGTCGCACATCGCGTGATGTGATAATTCGATCTCCAGTAGGTTTTCTTGGTCCCGAGTGGTGCTGTCGTCCCGCACGATCGTGCACACGTGAGTTCTCCGACACTTCACTTTCAATTGCAACACACATTGTCTATCTTTACTAATGCGTTCATCTTTTTCTGTAGGCACACACGGAAGCATTTCGTTGAACATGGGAGCTGGGCAACACGCATGCTGCCTCATGTGCAGTAGTGGGCGCTTGCGTTGGCAGACGTACACTAGGACTATACCTTACAATCACGCAATGTACGACGAGTACATCTGGTGGTACAGTCCACGAACTCGTGTTCGAGTCGCGCGTGTCGTAGACTATCCTCTGAAGTGCATCCCCTCTACAACGAACACCTACCCCACGTAGCCAGACTCCGCTTTTTTATCACTCGGTTAGTACTTATGTTCACATGTCATACAATATACCATTCGTGCAATTCTTACAGCTAACAACAACCCTTTCAATGCGTGCGCAGAGCGACCTTTCCAGGGAGGCTTACGAGGAGGCCACCTTACTTAGCATTCGAGTTGGCAAGGGGACAGGTTGGAAGTGACCATGGACTATCTTAGAGGAGCGTTGTAGCATCTCAAGGAGAAGACGCTACGCATCGTCTCAAGGAGAAGACATTGCGCATTGTCCACCTTACGTCTTGCTAGAGGCCTAGGGAGGATAACGTGATATGTTCCACGCTCGTTCCTCCGTCGTACGTGGTTGACATACGCCTTACACCACAGTTGGACATCACATGCGCAGAGCGCCCCTCCTCCTGACGTGGGGGGCTCCAGTTGGTAGCGTCTGTATGCCCACATGTTTCCAAGTACACCTTCTCGGTATCACCTCTTCTATTACATTCGGTACATTCTATTGTGCACTAATAAAAAATTCTTTAGTATGTGACAATGCACCACAGGATAACACCACGACACACTTCGGCGACACAAACTACATCGACGACCTAGTGGACGATTGGCTCACCGACATCACCCATCAGTCGTCGGCCGTCGTACTTGGTTCCTCACAGCTCCCTAATGCACCCGAACCGAGCTAGCCATCACAGGTTGGCTTTGTTACTCCGCTAGCACCGGTACATCCTGCTAGGAGTAGTCAGGGAGTGCCACCAGACTAGCTAACGTAACCATCTAGGCATATGCAGCGCCATCGGCCGAGTAGGCCTGGCACCACACGGGAAGTTGCACCACGGAAGAACCGTGGGTAGTATTTGTTTTTCATTTTTAACTGTACTTTTTATTGTGGACAAGTACATTATCACGTTTGTGACTTTTGTTTCTTTGTTATTACTGTACTTTTTCTTTATTATTGTTTGTTTGTCATTTCTTTTTAGCATGTTACCGATGCCGTTAATCTTTTTATTTTTCACTTGCTCCATCGCACCGAAGTGACATCATGCTACGACAATTCCACCATTAATCGACAAAACCGCTAGGAATCTTTCCAATGCTTTTTCCGAACGTAGGCGATGTCCTCCTCTATTGCATTGTACGTCAATATTTTCAAACAAATTAATATTTCAAAAAACAAACAGTCCCTCTCCCTTTTAAATGGGACATCAATAAATTTTGTATAAACAATACGTCGACATTTCTTAGAACAAAAAAATGCACAAATAATTTGCAACAAATTTTTTTACAAAAATACTTATCACCATTTCATTCCTATCGCCAAATGAAATGGTGACAGGTAGGTATTTGTGTCATTTTCAGCTTTGACGTATTATTTCTGCAAATATTATTCAAAAATATATTATTTTTAAAAAAAATCCTAGGCTAATCAAATGGCCAAGCTCACATAAGGAAATTATCACAAACATTGGCTTCCAACCCAACACTCCCTTAACTACATGCCTTGGAATTTTGATCAATTAACGCTTAAAGTAATATTGGATGAGAAGGATCAAAATATATTAGAAAAGTTTTACAGGTTGGATTGCTTATGCACTCTTTCACTTTGGGTAAACCTGGTAGTCACAGACAATCTAACACAAACTATACTTCTCCCTAGGGCTCTTGCTGCAAAAAACTCCTCCAAGCTTAAAGTAATGCTATCTCCATTCCCAAACATCCTCTTCAATTAACGCTTAAAGTAATGCTATCTCCGTTCCCAAACATCCTCTTCAATTAACCCTTAAAGTAATGCTCTCTCTACATTCCTAAATACTCTTTAGTCGCAAATACATGTCATTTAGACATCGATACGGTCTTAAAACACGTCTTTCATCACTAATTTATATTGTAGTACATTTATTAAACCCAATAAATCTATAGTATTATGAAAGCACTTTTCAAGGCAAAATTTATACACATAATTTTGGAAAAAGTCTACATTGGCCCCTGAAGTACTATGCTTCATCTACTTACCTTCATAAAGTATGAAACTAGGTATTATGTCCCCTAATCTACGCAAAACCGTCTAAATACTTCCTGAGATGGTTTTGGTGGTGGTTTTCCACCGTGGCGTATGACGTAGCTGAACATACGGTGATGAATAAGAAAATTAAATATATAATTTTTCTTACACTGTGAGGCCCACATCTCAATGCCTTCTCACTCTTCCCCCTCCCTCCTCTCTCTTCCTCCTTGTGCTGCCCACGCAACCCATGTGCACGCTACTTGCACGCATCACCTTGCCACTGCTTTCATGCCATCGCCATTGTGGCCATCTCATAGTCCACGTCGGTGTTGTCCTCGCTTGACCTCTGTCCTGACGACCCACTCTCATGCGTCAGCTCAGCCATGCTCTGCACTGTAGCCACACTCTATCTCACGTGTCATCTCGACCACACTCTCTCCCATGCCACTTCGTCCAATCGCATCCACGCCTTGCACTACTGCTGTGGCACCTCAAACAACACTAGCTGTCCTCACCGCTCACCTTCAAATCGAGCTAAGAACCACCTAAATCTCCATTGTCATTGCCGACCGATCTCTAATCATCGTCTTCGAGCTCCATCTCTCAACCTGGTGATCTTTCTCGACTTTTGTCCATGTCACATCATGTTCTACCCTTTGATGAACTCATACCCTAAATTAAATTTAACTTCCATTCATACAGTGCAATGAATCAATAGTTTTTATTGTTCCCATCCGATCTTATCACCACCTTTCATCATCTTTGATGAGCTTTGTTTCAATTCTTCGCAATAGAGAGTCCCCTTGTTGTTGCCTACGTTTTAACGTGGGTGGTTCTTCCTCCTGTGCCCAGTAGCACCGCTACCACCACCTAAACCTCTATCGTCACCCCTAATCGCCATAGGCATGTCCATGGTCCATTCCATCTCTCCCGATTTACCACTACCATGAACTTCGTGTCGTCATTATTGTCCCATTTTACCATTTCCTGAAACCTCGTTGCCATGTCGTCACCGTTTGCCATGCTGCCGTACCTTGTGCTTGGCTGGAGGAGAGAAAGATCTAGAGGATGAAGGTGTTGTAGCCTGACTAGCGAGTATAATCAAGTGAGTGCTAAGTCTGACTGAGCCGCTTTAAGTCTATCAAGCCAGACCCGAACCATGGTTGATTCAAACCACCTCCGTTGCCACGTCACCACCACGTCATATGCGACAGTGGCAAAACCACCTTCAAAACCGTCTTAGAGGTATCTAAATGATTTTAAAAAGTTTAGAGGACACCATACCTAGTTTTGCACTTGAGGGTGTTAAGTAGACAGAGCACAATACTTGAGGGGCCAAAGTAGACTTTTTCCCATAATTTTCATGAATGCAATTTTAAAATATTTAAAAGATACAAATAGTCAAAGTTTCAAATTTTTAACTGTGTGTGTTCCAAAACGACATAAATTTGTGACTGGCGGAGTACTACTTGCCACTTTTGACCAATTAACCACTTTATTGTGCGTGCATATTTTTCCAAGTTGTTCGTCGGGCTGGGCTCATGTACGAGAGTATTCTTGTTATTTTAGATTAAAAGTTGATTATCTTAGAATTTGTGCTATGATCAGGAGTAACCAGTAAACACGAACATAGGGAGCATTGGATCAGAGGAATAAAAAATAATAGGTTTTACATCTTGGATTGCTTATGCTTTGTGTCAACCTAGTAGTCACTGACAGTTTAATACACACATAAATATACTTCTTCCCAAGGTCCTCGCTGCAAAAACTGCCCCAAGCTTTATACACGACCGTGCAACTGCGCCCCACCCACGCACCACTGACAAGCGGGACCCGAAAGTCACCGATGTGCGGCATAGCCCTCGTCCTCTCCGGCGACCGCCTAGTCGTCGCCCCCTCCGCTGCCGCCGCTTCCGGAATCCGGCTCTCCGATGAGGTACTGCTACACCCTCCAAACCCGAACTGAACCCTCCCTACCTGATGAGTATTTGCAATACATTGAGGCCAGCGTGATTTCCCGAACCCTAAACCCTAATCGAGCTCAACTGAGCTGTGGCTATGTATGCGAGTGCAGGGGAAGGGTGTGTCGATGGATGAGCTCAAGGCGGTCCTGCGGCGGCGAGGCCCGGACAGCCTTGGCTGCGAAAGGCTCCGCCTTTCCGCGGACGGCACGATCCTAGGTAGTTGGTGGCTCCCTAATATGCTTGGGAGTTTTGGTTACTTTGGTCATTTCTTATGGCGATTGTTGTGTGTCTCAGCAGGTGATGGTTGTGATGGGGATGGAGGTGCCGCGGAGCTGTGCTTCATTGGCGCGACGCTGCAGCTCAGGGGAGCTGAGCCGGTTTCTCAGCCGCTGGTGGCCCAATCAGGAAGTGTTCTAGTGTATAATGGTAATGCTGTTGAACTTAATATCATATTGTTTCCCTTTCTTTAGTGACGTTTTTTGTTATGGCGTGTATGCTATTGTGATGTATTCAACTAGGACTTTCAAACTTTGGAAATGGTTACGATGTTCTGTAGTAGAAAACAAGATGCACTGTATATAAGTTGTATATTTAGCTGGTTCTATTTCTGAACTGGTTTGTCCATCTGACTTAAATTCAGCAGTAAACCCTTTTGAATGGTACATGTATATCTGACTCCTGTTCTCCTGGAATGCTCCTGATAATTTAGTAGAAATCATGCATTGTCTGATTGGTACCAGATTAATGTTGCTTTTACTCAAGTTACTGGAGTGATTATCTTACTTAAATTTAGCAATTATAACTTGTTATTTTTTACTATAAGGTGAGATATATGGAGGAATTCACATTGGCAATGATCAGAATGACACTCAATCACTTCTATCTTCACTGGAATCTTGTTGTCGCTGTGACTGCCATGTTCTTGATAGAGATGAAGCATGCCCTTGTTGTGGTAGTGTAGGGAAATCAGTTCCACAAATCCTTTCAACAATCAGAGGCCCATGGGCTTTAATATACTGGCAGGCAGGTAATTGTTATGTTTGTCCTGCTTGCACGTCCTTGTAGATTCAGCTTTCTAACATCCAAGCCACTTACTTTCAGACATACTCAAAAACAATGTGGTTTGGCCGGGATGCATTCGGGAGAAGAAGCCTCTTGGTACATTGGCCCACACCTGATGATTCACGTTTTATATTATCATCAGTATCACCCGCTTCATTTACAAGGAATAACTCTGGTAAGATATACTTAATTTTTTTACATGTTTCTTAGTACAAATCATTGATAAAATAAACACATAATTTTGTACATCTGTTGTTCCTTTGCAAAAGTTGAAAAGGTCATGGACTTAATAAGTTATGTTGCACCTAATATTTGTGATTCTATACATACTTCGAATAGTGATAACTCATATCTAATCGAGCAAATCCAATCTCATATATACACTCTTCTTCACTCCTACAGTATCAACAGTTACTGGTTTGGTGTCGGGGGCAGATCCTGGTTTTTCTGACCATACCAAAGATAGCTACTGGGAAGAGCTTCCTTGTGGGATGTACAGCATTCACCTAAAAGACCTTGAAAAAAATGGCACATGTATGAAGGAAGGTTGTTTTTTCGAAGTTACGAAACATGAGTGGATGAATTCTTCGTTGAATACATTAATTCAATGGGAGAGGAAATCGACAGTTCCTATTGTGGACGACTTAAACCAACACAATAATTCTGTCGACAAAGGGAACCATCACTTGTCTCAGAGCTTCAGAAACTCAAGAGAAGCTGAAGAAAGTACAAGTAATGGGGTTACGAAGAGAGATCTCCCATTAAATAGTTTCTCTGCAGCAAATTGCACAACACAGTCAGGTGCATGAAATGTTTACCACTAAAATTTCCTGAAATAATTCATCTTTGGAAAGTTGCTAATACTAATTCTTGTTTGCCATGTTATTTCCATTCAGCACATAGAGTATTGATTGCATTACGGGAATCTGTAATGCTGCGAACTAATGTGAACAGACTCTATCAGGTGAGCAACCAATTCTAAGTTATAACTGCTGCTTCTTTCGCACTTTTGATATTTTAAAACTCCAGCAGCCTCATTTATTGATTTGAGACATCTTCATTGAAATGGTCCCACCTTTCTTCATGTTGCATTTCTTGTTAGTTAGTCTATCAAGTTATACTGAGTCCTTACATGTGGACAGGGCGATATGAATAAACTTAGGGATGAGGAGTTAGCCCCAATAGCAATCCTTTTTTCCGGTGGTTTGGACTCCATGATACTTGCAGCATTGTTAGACCAATGCCTTGATTCCAAATGTAAGTTCGTACGTTGTATTCAAACTTTCAAAGTTCTCTGATTTTTAATATATAGTGCCAGAAGGTTAGCTTCTTCATGCCAGTACCTAAACTCCAATATGTGAGGAAAACTAATTGATTTCAATCAGGGACGATTGATTTGTTAAATGTCAGTTTTGACGGGCAGCTTGCTCCGGATAGGATTTCTGCAATAGCAGGACTGAAGGAGCTTCAGAGAATATCCCCGCTCCGGAGGTGAACATTTCATGTTCTTAGCCCTGACAGCGTATGTCTGGTAGTAATTGTTGCTGATTTTCTATTGATGCTGCAAGTTTGCACATAATCTCATATCATTGCAGAGGAAGATTAACCATACATCCATCATATTTCTGTTGAACATGAATTCTGGACTCAGTCTCTGGCACTCTTACTATAGCCTAATGAGTTCCTTGTCTGTTATGATATTTCTTTTGCAAGCCTTCTTAGCCAGCAGATGAGCAATTTGCTTCAATTCAAGTTCTATATCCTGCAATATCTCACTTGTGTACTTTCTTGGTTACTCACTTATCCATTTCCATTACCTGTTTTCGTTCTAATATTAGCTGTAAATGTTGCGCCACTTTGATTGGAGTGGTCTATTTTGTTGTCCTTTTGTTCACAATATTCACTTCTTTCTCATTTTCTTGGTCCTGCATTTTGTTACCATGCTAGCAATCATCAAGCTTATGCCGTGCTGTATCCTAACTGAAGACAAATTTCTATCAGAAAGCCCGAATAGTGCTGAACGAAGTGTTCGATTTGATCCGTGATTTAGTATTTCACTTTCTTATTTGTATACCTGTGGTCCTGTTTCTAGTACTCAAATGTTCTTAAATTGCAGGTGGCGGCTTGTTGAGATTGACACTGCTTTGACCAACTTGAAAGGGGAAAGTGAACACGTGATGTCACTGATACACCCTTCAAATACATATATGGTGTGTTTCGCCGTATCGCCCGACTGAAGTTTTGCTACATTAATGGAGTTGTTTTACAATGCTGGAAGGCTGAAGAACATACCAGTCTAAATTGTTTGTGCATTTGTACTCTGTTTACATGCTTTTAGATTTGGATTTTGGAATGGTGACATAAACTTCAAATCACGCATCTTTTTGTATTTGACAGTACAAACCTGAAATAAAGTGTTAAGACCATCTTTTGAGAGAGACATTCAACATAAGATCAGGTGAAACACTGTCCACTCTACGAAAAAAAAGAGAAGTGGACTTAAGTGATGGTCTGTTGTTCTTCAATGACCAATAAATTATGTCCTTAAAAAAAAGAGGCCTGTAGGTTATCATCTATTCATCCCTGTTCCTTTTGGTGCCTTCACTACCTAGTGGATAAGGGAGAGAAGATTTAGCAATTAAGGCTCTGTTGAGTTTCTGGGATCCACAGATATCTGTTTTATTTGAAAATGGTGGAATGTTGATACTCTTTTACTCTTGTATAGTATTTTTTTCCCGGAGTCTTCTATACTAGTATTTTGTTATAGTGTATTAGCACATGATAGATTTACTGCAGTTAAAATTCTGGATCTTTGTACAGGATTTGAACATTGGTATAGCCCTCTGGTTGGCTGCTGGTGGGGATGGTTGTGTGGATGGGAGTATGTGCACCATGCAAGACGGTCGTCGCTACAAGTACAAGTCAACATCTAGAGTCGTTTTAGTTGGTTCTGGGGCTGATGAGCAATGTGCTGGTTATGGTAGACATCGGACTAAATATAGACTAGGAGGGTATGTGTTTATGCACGATGGGTACTATCTAAGGTGTTCTTGCACTGCAACTGCAAGAATCTAATTATTTTTTTGTGCCCATATTTAGCTGGGTTTCACTGGATGAGGAAATGAGACTAGATGTGCAAAGAATTTGGAAAAGAAATATGGGAAGAGATGATAGGTGCATTTCTGACCATGGCAAGGAGGTAATCTCTGTTATATTTAATGAATCAAAATGCTCAGCATTTTTAAATTCAGCTTTGGTTTTAGGCTTTTAGTGACTGATGTGCACTACTGTCCAAACTGCAGGCTCGTTTTCCTTTTCTTGATGAGAACGTCATAAAAACTTTGCTAGAAATTCCATTGTGGGAGATTGCTAAACTTGATGAACCTGTGGGAAGGGGCGATAAGAAGATCTTGAGAGAGGTTTGCACTTCTCATTTGTCTTAGTCTATATGGAAGTAGTTACATTGTATTCCGGATTTCAATTTCAAATCCACATGTTGGCTGACTTGGCCCGTTATGTAAGATGAATGAAATTGTCTAGTTTGTGTTATTTAGGTGTAGTGCATTGAGCAAAACTGACTTGCAAAATACCTATGGTGAAAATTTTGAAAGCTAACTCTGATATGATCATGGCTTACAGTGCTGTTTGTTCAGTCCACGATTTTTGGCTGATAAAATGGCACCACCCACACAGCTCCATCTCCTTTTACTGATGCAACATCTGTGACAATTTTGAAGGCCGCAAAGCTGCTGGGCCTACAAGAAGCTGCTCTTCAGCCAAAGCGAGCAATCCAGGTGGACATTCTACCCAGTTATTTTCACTTTAATGAGAAAGAACACATAAGTATTAAAGAAAATCCTTGAGTAAAATAGCTGTAATACTCTGTGTTGAAAAAAAGAGTACACGATGTAAATTTTGTAGGCAACAAGAGGTCAAGTTTCTTCTATGGTTAGTTTACTGTGTGAAATCCCAAGATCGCTGCTTAAACCTTTTATTAATCCTTTTGCGCATAAAACTTACTTGACATGACTTCTATCTCATGCTTTATGCAGTTTGGTTCAAGAATAGCAAGGGAATCAAACCGCAAGAACTTCGGCAGCAACCGAGCAGCGAACCAGGCGTCGGCAGGCAGCGTGGAGATTCACCAGCATATGCACTGACAGCTTCCCCATCGTTGGAAAGCGAGCACTCTGATCGCCATACCCGATTTGCAATGCCTGAGATTTCACCACCACATGCTCGCTGCGACACCGATGCCATCGGCTCTGATTTAATGGTCGGGTTCTGCTGAGCAGTTCACCTGATGTGGGTTGTGGCCATGCTGGAATTGAGCTTGCCATGCTGTATCTCGGGCTGTTCAGCCCTGAAAGTTTTGTTCCTTTTCATACTCCTATTAATGGCAAGTTTGCAACCATGGATAAAAGAGCATGGTTCCTATGTCTTGGTGAATCGTGCTGTACCCGTATGGGCCTGTTGGGCTGGGCTGAATGGAGGCCCACGGGCTCATAAAACTCCGTGCAGAATACGACATCCTCCCTGGAAGGAGTCCACGACGCAAACCAAACATCCTCCGCCACGTGGCGCCCCAGGCTCCGCGCGGCCGTCTCGCGCACATGGGAATCCACCCGTCCACATCCTCCCTCCCATATAAAAGCAACCTACCCCTGGGCCTTCGTCTCCATCCATCCACTTCCCCTTCCCCTCTCGCTCGCGTGCTCGGATCCGAACCCAAACAGGCGGAGCGCCTCAAACCCTAATCCCCAACGGTCTCCTCCTCCTCCTCGGTTTCCCGCCCAGTCACCTGCTCCGCACCACCGCGCGCTTGCACCGGCCGAATCGGAATCGAGTTCCGAGTTCGAATCCCCCGCGAGCTCGGGCTCGAGGCGCCCTCCCGCACGCCCAATTCGATGCGCGGTGGTGTCTAGCTCCCCCGGTTCGGCTCGGATGGTGGCGCGGCCGGCGTCCCCGGCGGCGAGATCTAACCGTAGTTCCAGATCTGGGACCACTGCTCCGGCGAGGTGCTCGACGGTATGAGTGGTGCCGAAACGGGGGGAAGAGAAGCGGAAGTATGAGTGGTGTCGGCGGGGGAGGTAGCAGCAGCGGAGACGAGTTCGGGAGGGCGGTGGCGCGGGCGGCGGTGGCGCAGGCGCTGGAGTCGGGGGGGTTCGACTGCGCGCACCGCTCGGCGGTGGACACGCTCGTCGACGTCCTCCTCCGCTATGTCGTTCACCTCGGGAAGGCCGCGGCGTTCCACGCTAACCTTGCCGGCCGCGCGCTCGCCAACGAGTATGACATCATACAGGCCCTCGAGGAGATCGGCACTGACTTTGACGGGTTCGCGGGGGCGGCCACCTCCAGCCGCTGCCTTGTCGGCTCGGGAGTTGTCAGGGACCTCATGGCGTTCGTCGAGTCCAGGGACGAGGTGCCGTTCGCGCGGTCGCTGCCCAGGTTCCCGGTGCCGCGCGTGGGGCCGCCACCAGTGCCGAGCTTTGCGGTGGCTGGGAGGGAGACTGGGATGAGGCACGTGCCGGACTGGCTCCCGGTGTTCCCGGATCCACACACGTATGTGAGGACGGAGGTGTGGAGTGAGCAGGCGATTAAGGACAGGGTGGACAAGGTGGAGCAGGTGCGGCAGCGGAGGAAGGCTGAGAAGTCGCTGCTCAGCTTGCAGCAACGTTTGACCCTTGCGGGTGCTGATGGGTTTAGGCCAGTTGTTGCGAACGATAGCGCAGAGAAAGGGAAGGAGATACAAGCGCCTGGGAGCAAGAGAAATCCTTTTCTTGAGCCCGCATTGCCGCATGGGGAGAAGGAGGTTTCAGAGGTTGATATGCCACCAGAAAGGAAGAAACTCTCTGTCCTTGAGGCATTTGCACCAGCAATTCAGGGAGCAAATAACATGGAGCTTGATGGTGGGACAGGTTTGGACCAGAATCAGAACCAAAAGAGCACTGTTCCAAAAGAGAGGGCACCAGTGCACCTCAAGATTGGAATTGACAAGAAGCCGGTAGCTGCAGCGCCGAATTCAAAAGCCTTGGATCTGAGGGAGGATCCGTCGTTCTTGAAGGAGGAAATGAAGGATGATCGGAAGCGGAGGGCTGGCATGATATTAAGGGCATCAATGGAGAACCCACAGGAACTTCCTCAGCTTTAATGTGATTGGTGGAAGAAGTGTGGTACGGATAATGGAGTTGCATCTGGTGTGCTTGGGATTTGGGAATAGTGGAGCTATGAACATTTCAGATTTATGGTTGATCTTCAATTTGCAGAATATTGAGGTATGTTGAAATGTTTTGTTTGTGGTAACCAATTAGTGCTGGCTGATGGTTCAAGAATGATAACTAGGCATTTGGCAATATAGCGTGTGTCTGTACTCTGTATTAAACTGTTAGTCACTTAGACAAGGTTGCACAATTGTAGTAAACCATCTATGTAGAATTTGCACATTGATATATGCACTTCGACATCTTGTACGGTTGAAACGTGGGAGCTCGTTGTGTTATATGTGTTAAACTCACCTTTTCGGTAGGGCATTCTCTGTTAATTGTTCAGTACTATTATCATTTTTTACCTATGGAATGAAATTTTGTGCAATATTAAGGATTTTCTGTTGTCCTGTTATGTGGTATCTAAGAGAATGTAAAGAACTCTGTTTATAGAGAAACGAGCATGGTGGTGGCTAGGTATATGACATATGAAATGAACAGTAAGGGTCGTATACTATGTTTTTTATTGCTAAGAGGAAATTGTGTCTGGGTGTACACCAAAAAGGATAATAATTTTATTAACCTACTACTTAGAAGTTAGAAATAGGCTATTGATCAAGATAAGAAATGTCCTATGTTTGGCTGCATCAGCGACACCACATGACAGAGTTATGATATATTACAAATATGGCAATGTAATTAGCAGTTACAACATGTAAAGTAATGCACAGTTACACACAATAAATTTTGTCCACATTTATTCGCAGATTAGGTATGTCTAAATTCCTACCTTTGTTACCTCTATATGATCGTTATCAAAATGATCGCACTCACAGTTTTGCAACTCAAACTGCAATAAATGATCGACCTATTATATATTCATTAGGACAGTTCAATTCCGAGGTATATCTCTCCCTAGTCCCTACCTCCCTGATAGTGGTACACCTGTATCTGAGCTTATTCGTTTTCTGACACAATTGGTAGTGCCGCAGTATAATTTCTAACAGTGTTTCTAAATATATATTTACACTGTGACATATTTCTGCTCTGATGCGTGTGTATGAGAATAGTATGACTTTGCATGAAAAATTAAGAAATGGACAAAAGTACAGTGCTACTTATGGGAACTTTGCAGTCAGGCTAATTTCAGTAATATGTCAGTATTATTCCTCCCTGAAAAGTTCATTATCTCTGAATCAGCTTGGCATCTTTGCAGAACACATATAAGATGACTGGCAACTATTGGGTGCACGGTTAAAGTAGATATGTTAGCCGGTTCTGTGTGCAGCAATTAAACAAGCCCAAACAGAATAGTTTAGAACAAATCTAATAGTCCTTTTATGGTTAATGGGTCAGCCACCCAATTGTTTATATGCAGTTAGTGCTTCACGTCTGTTAGAAAACTAGGAAATTTCTTCAACGGAATGAATTTACTTTCAACGCCCTTGTAGGGGTTATGTAATGTAGCCTTTGTTGAATGACTTTGTTGGAAAAGACCTACCTCTACTGCTCCATAACTCAGTGATAGTAAATTACTTAGTGAAATAAATTGTCTTTTTTTACTAGATCCTTGGTGATTTTTGCAGGCCAGGCATCCATGATGCAACCTTCCTTTCCTGTTAGCTCAGACCAGCAGTATTTCCTGGAGAAATAGGGGAAGGAACCTCCAGATGTTGATTAATTTGCAGTTCCTGCTTGGAGTACCGATATTTCACCAGAAGTGGGCCGTTTTCGCAGGGAGCTGATTTTGGAGGCCATGTTTGTTCTCCCTGGACATTGACATCCAAAGAATGACGCTCCTCCTAAGCTCTCCTCTGTTATAGCTGTATTCTTGCTGGTATGAAGAGAGATCTTTATACAAAAGCTGACTTGATTTTCCTGACCAAGGAAGCCTACTCGACCGCAAAAAAAAGGGGCTCTCTTGTCTCGACAAGACGGATGTATGTACCAGATTGATTCTACAGGTGAGTTGGTATTGCTTTGTAACTGGAGTGTGTTGGTGGTGCTCCCCCTGCTGAGGCTGTAATGACACTGTTAACATCATTCTTTTGGCATGTTTCCCTGTCTAACCTGAGCTGTGCACCCATTGACTTGAAGATTCATCATTCGGAGTGCATCGTGCTGTGCGACTCTGTTTGCTTCATTGCGACTCTGTTTGTGTACTATGAGCGTTCGTTCTTTTTCTTTTCTTTTCTGGTCATCCAGTCAGCCTAGGCTTTGGACTCTATAGAGGGGTGCGGCCCAACAAATGCGCACGAGAGAGATTCAATTGCTGGCTGGTTTCGGCCGTGACGGCTGATGCTATTTGCGGTCCAATTCTCTGGCCCGTTTGTTTGGTGATGGACGGCCTAGGATGCAATGCTGCATCCAAACAGCAAAGGCGATGCTGCAAGACAAGAATTTTCCGCTACTAATACGGTAATACTTTGTGTCTTCTCGTTCCCGTTTGCTAATTGCCATGCTTGCTGCTCGTAGTAGTCAGCTCCATGTCGATCTGCTGCTTGTATGTTTACTTTTTGTTCATGTGCTCCATTTGCTAATTGTCCCTGTATGTTGATTAGTACCAACCAGCATCTTCGTTAGTACCAGTTGGTCGAAAGGCACTGGCCTAACTAACCGCTGCCAATACATGATCAGTTCTTGTTTAGGCCAGGGCCTAACTAACCGCTGCCAATACATGATCAGTTCTTGTTTAGGCCAGGCCAAGGTTCTCTCACGGGGCAAACGCAGAAGAGGCTTGCGTCATTCGGGAAGTAATCACTTTTCTAGTCTATTTTTTTTCTCAAATCTAGCATCTCTCTAGCATAATTACAAATCTAGCATTCTCCTCACTGCGGCAGGCCCTCGTGCCACCTTGCCGCGGCATGTTGTGCCTCCCTCATCACCCAGCCACGGCATGCCACTGCTCTTGTGCCCAGCACCCATTGCTCCCGCACTCATCCTAGCCTGCCGCACTCACCGGCTGTCGCGCTCCTTGGTCATGGTAGGCGATAGATGCCATTGCTGCACCTTCCGTGATGATGAAGGGAGTTAGATTTATAATTGTGTTTGAGAAGATGCTAAATTAAAAAAAATATCACGAGGGCTTAAGAAAAGAGAAATTTTACAGTGGATTATATAGGTAGTAAGTAGTGGTAGTAGGAATCAAATCTAACCATCCATTCTCAAGAGTATTTTAGACTTTTTCTATCCATTCATTAGGGGTATTTTAGATTTTCCTAATTCATTTACAGTTTTGGATTCACCGAATACCTGTTGATCTTCAAAGACTTCTTATACATTTATCCGTCATTCATCAGGATCACAGGACATGTTTTACCATAGAGAACAGATAGTATGACGGAATTTTTTACCCTTTTACCCCTCTTTCAATTTTACTACCAATACTACAGGTGGTAGTATAACTAGATCTAAATTGATCTCAATCTTTAGATTCAAAGGAATGGACGGTTTATATTGATTTTAATCCACCGTAAAAGAGCTAAAAAAAGTGATCGCTTCGCCGTTTGGAATGCTCCAAGGATGAAGACTGTCCTCCGAGGATACTAATCATCCATCTACCTCCTGTCCTCCTGTGTACAACACCACGGCCACGCACGATTCCTGCAGAGCTACCTAACTAGCGTAGGACCCTGCAGGCTGATTCGAAATTTTCAATGTTGCAACCCTCTATTTAAGAATTGATTCCTGTCGAATTTATTTTTTGTTGTTGCAAATTTGGTGTTCGGACCCACAAACGCTGCGCATGGGGCGCAGAATTTGAGTTTGCAACGAACGGGGTCGTGTCGTGGCATTGCAGCATCCTCACTCAGCGAATTTGAAAATAAATAAAAAATACTTGCAGCGCTCTCACTCAGCTGCAAGCTATAGTACCACGCATGATACTGTAGCTCATCGTTTTTTTAATATGAGCTGAGTGGAGGCTAGTTCTGGAAAAAAAATACATTATAATTTTATTAAGTTTTATAAATACATTATAATAGAAAAAAATTGTACGGTGGCTAATTCTGGAAATAGCACGTCTTACCATAAATATTTTGAGGAACCATATTCTGCGGGACCAATTACCATAAATAATTCTTCGGGTCCAATTACCGTCAATAATATTTTGTTTGTAGGCAATATTTTTTATTAGGTTTATTAGGGTTTATAAATACATTATAATAGATACATTATAATATATTATAATTTTATTAGGTTTTATAAATACATTATAATATAAAACAAAATAGCGATTATTGAACCTAATAAAAAATATTGCCCGCAAAAAAAATTATTGACAGCCTGCAGAATTATTGACTGTAATTGGACAAGCATAATTATTGATGATAATTGGGTCCGCAGAATATGGGTCCTCAAATATATTGTGTTATATTTTGCCCCCTGTAGAATATGGACTACACCATGTCTTCAAAATATTTGTGATAGGATGTGCGATTTTCAGAACTAGCTGTCGTGCAATTTTTTTTCAGAACTAGCCGTCGTGCAATTTTTTTCTATTATAATGTATTTATAAAACATCATAAAATTATAATGTATTTTTTTTCAAAATTAACCTCCACTCAACGTATAAAAAAACACTGTGAGCTACAGTATCATGTGTGGTACTGTAGTATGCGACTGAGTGGGGGCACTGCAAGCATTTTTTTTTAATTTTCAAATTCGCTGAGTAGGGGCGCTGCAATGCCACATGTCGCGTTGTGGCATTGCAGCGCTCCCCGTCCGCTGTAAATCCAAATGCTGCGCACCCCGTGCGCAGCGTTTGTGGGCCTATAAGCCAAATTTGCAAAAAAACAAAATGACAGGGGCTAATTCTGGAAAAAAAAATTAGAGGGCTACAACAGTGAAAAATTCGGCCAATTCTACACTGAAGTTATGATTTTTCTAACCTCCTTTGTACGGGAGGCGGGCGATCGCGGACAGGCGGTCTACCACAGACAGTGAGTGTCGGAGCACATTGGAAATGGTCAAATTTGTAATTTTCAGTACATAGGGTCTAGATTTGAGAAAAACGAAACATAAAGAATAGAAAATTCGCCTTTTCTGTCGTATAGAGGACCCTGGGCCCTAACTGTACCAATCATCGGCAATGGCAACGCGTATATTCAGAGCTAGCTGTACATGGTATTGACAGGTCGGTCACTTCGTTTGGTTTCTTTGGAACATAAGAAACAAAAACTGTAGGAATAGAAAAAATAGAGAAATTGGGCGACACATACAGTTGAATTCTTTGGAATTCTATAAGGTAGGAATTGCTCAATGGTGTCGTCTAGACGCTTTACAAGAAAAGAGCATAGTATTTTGAGACAAACACAAGAGAGAAATCAATGAGGTTTAGATTTCCTCAAAAATTCCTATGGATTAAGCAATGGCAAAAAAAAATTTAAGAACATTTTCCTACAGGAGTCTAATCCTACAAGATTCTTTCATTTATTCTTTTCTTTATTCCAAATAAGCCCTCAATTTTGGTCGTCGACGTTTGATTCCTTTCCTTATCTCTGCTTGCAATAAGGACTCTTACAGTTTGGTTTAGTTGAGTCAAAGTCAGAGATAAGGACGAGTCAACAAGAATCTCTCAGTTTTCATGTGTGCCACTTGTGTCAACCTCATCGAGGAGGAATTTGGAAGCAAGTGACCAACTGCCTGCCAAGCAAGCCCTTCAGTTTTGCTTTATTTTACACAAGAAAAGAATGTCCAATTAGACAATATGTCAATTTTTTTTTTGTTCCCCAGGTGCGATCACTCAGCACGAGCAACTGATGTATGTGCAAATGTGGCAGAATGTAGCTCTCAGATTGGAAAATTAGTACTGCAAATGTACTGCTGGAAAATTAGTACTGCAAATGTACTCTCTAGTTTTTTTTAAAATGTTTTCTAAGGAGTGAGAGCATCAGTAGCATGACACTGTTGGGAGTACAAAAAAAATGTTCTCAGAGAAGAGTCCAATCTGCCCCGGGGTTTATTTCAAATATCACTTTTTTTAGGAAAAAAAACTACGACTATATGACCCAGTACTTTGATTATATGCTCATCAGCAATTGCACCAATGCTAGACTTGGAAAACATGTAAAATAACATACGCAGAATTCCATCGTATTGTTTTCATTTGCTCAGCATTGTTGAAGTATAAGTGAATTGTCTATCTTTCCTCATTAGATTAAGCTTTTGGTTGAACTGGTTGGTGCATGCAACTTAATATGGTATCAGAGTCAAGAGGTCTCGAGTTCAAGATCTAGTCGACGCAATTTAAAAAATGATGCTACCTTACCTCATCAGCAAGGTTTTGATAAATTAACTGGTGCATACAACTCAATAAAATTATAAGCATTACATTATTGTGTGCGCTCTTCAGCTTCCGAGTCCACTACTACGTTAAGTTAACAACGCTGGATCTCAAATTCAACGCATGGATTAAACCACCTACGAAGAAAATATATAAAGAAAAATAATCCCCTATTTTTACCCTGTCCTCAATCCAAACCATCCACCACGGATCGGACGGCCAGCATGGGGGTGCAGTCATTAGCGGAACCACACCGAGGTTAATCCATCCCACTGGTTATATCTTTGTGTCATCGCTTAATGACATTTTTTTAAAACTAAGGGCCTGCCCTTCATTTCAAAAAAGAAAAGAGTAATAAATAGCCTTTAAAGAGGAAATTACAACGCTATCGACCGCCAACTCCAACATAAAAGATACCAACAACAATGAACGAGTCCCAAACTTAGAATCCCTATAAGGATAAGTTGGCCTGGAGGGGGGTGAATAGGCAACTTTATCACTTTTTAAAATTATTATTATGAAAAACTTTTCTCAATAAAAACGCAGAAACGGAAGCAGTTAAAATAAAAGTCCAGAACAACACTTGTTCAAGAAAACTTTGTAAGAAGAGGAATTTCGAAAAAGAAACTATATTGAGAATAAAGAGAAATAAAAACACAGGAGAATACAATGATTTTTCACCGAGGTTCAGAGATTACTCCTACGTCCCTGTTAGAGCACTTCCTTAGAAGTATTGCTCCACCAAACAACCAATCTCAATGGCTTTTGGTTTTCCACTATCTTGACTCTTTCACTACTCCAATGAGGTGAGTCTCAACGTTTCACAGCAATGGTGGCCTTCCATAATCACTGTTGGACAGGTTGCACCAACAACTTCTCCAACCGTTTAGGAACAACTAGTTCCAAGAGTAATAGACTATCCACAAGTCCTGTCTCTTGGTTCAGTAGTTAGATGCAAACTAGATTTAGCTTGGAGCAAGCACTCTAAATATTTAGAATGAGCGTTTGTGATTTTCTGAGTTGAAGCTCAAAACTCTTTGATGGAATGAAACTCAGGAATTCTAAAGATCAAAGAGTTGTATATGATTTGAATGATGTCAAAGATGTTCAGGATATAAAAAAATGTGAATGTGCAAAGCTCTATATGATTTGTGAACACATGCATTCTATATATAGACCCTGAACAGAAATAACCGTTACACCTGCCATTTGCCTGTTGGGGGTTGGTAGGATAGATGGGGTAGGTCAACTGCTACCTTTTTGAAGGAATTTCTACGGTGTATGAACCAAAAGTCAAACTACACACACGCCGGACCGAATATTTTGGTCCAGGGTACATAGTCTTGAGAGGCGTTGTTGAACTCAGAATGACCTATTCACGCCGGACCGAAGAAATCGGTCTGTCGTATGTGTGAAGAGAGCAGAGGTTTACACTGGCAAAAAGAAGATTTGCGTCGGCCCAATAAAATTGGTCCGTCGTGCATATGTTTTGATTTAGCAAGATAAACTATGTTTGCGCCGGACTGAAAAAGTTGGTCCAGCGTACACATGGCTTGTTCTAACTTAGTACCAGCAAACAACGTTTGCGTCGGACCGAAAAAGTTGGTCCGACGTACACATGACTTGTTCTAACTTAGTACCAGCAAACAACGTTTGCGCTGGACCGAAAAAGTTGGTCCAACGTACAAGAGTAAATGGCTGGTTTTATCTGAAGTGAGTTATGTTTGCACCGGACCGATAAAGTTGGTCCGGCGTACACAAGAAAACGGTCCTCTAAACCTTGCAGATTCTTGGTTAAGATTAAGGGCAGAAATCTTAACACTAGACTAAAGAAGTTGGCCTGCAGAGAAGAAGTATTATACGCCGGACTAAACAAAAAACTAGTTTCAAGTTGGTCCGGCGTGAACGGTGTATGCTCGGTTGAATTTTATCAAAGAGGACTCTTAGCGCCGGACTGAAAAAGTCGGTCCGACGTACATGGTGTGCGCTCGGTTAGAAATTGAACCTTGATTTTTAGCGCCAGATTTCAAAGAAATTAGTCCACAAGCGACTCCTTTTTGGCTAAAAGAGGGAAGACAAGGATTTTAAAAGAGAGGAGAATGGAAAGACCTATGCTCCAAGTAATCTTAGTGATTTTGCATATGAACCAAGATCATTTCTTATGAATAATCTCTCTTAGTTATTCTAGCTATGTGATTTGAATTAACTCCCAAGTCAAAGCTACAAATAAAAGCCTTAACCTTGTTCTTCAGGAATAGCATTTGAAAGCTTGTACTAAGTATACTTCTTGATCATCAACATCAAAACCTATAAAATAAATACAATAAAAAGAATAGGAGCCTAGATGCTAGCAGTCCCCCAAATCAGCAAATACACCAATACACTGATAGAACCAACACCTCTTTAAGACCCTCACTTATTGACATCACAGGAGCTATTCCCAGAGAAAAATAAAACTCAAGGATTACTACTCCAAGACTACCAAAGTACAAGTAGGATTGGCACTGATTGACGCTACATCACATCAAGTGTTCAAGTGAAGTGATCAACAGTACAGGGCAAACCGTAGACCGGCTGGTGGTCAACAATTAGAGTATGAACTCTGCCATTCACTATTAAGAAGAGAGTAAGGCTCTATTCGGTAGGTTTCAGATTTCAGCTTCACCTCAGATCTGAAGTTTGTAGACTAAAACAAAGTGAATTAAGTTTATAGTTTTAGTCTAAAATTTAAATAAGATGATCCACCTAAACACTCTTAATGTACCTACAGCTCCAGCTTCATAAATTTCTAAAGCTAGAAATACTATACTCCACCAACTCTACAAATTTTGATAAAGTTAAAGTTATGCCAAACACTTCCTAAGTATCATCACCAAGTCGAGGCATGAAGCCTAGTAGAGGAGTTGCTAACTACCACTCTACTCTACGGGCAGCATACGCACGCGTTGATGCGAGGCAGCATTGCACTGTCCAATGGGCGGCCAGCTTGGGTGGGTTTGAGACGGTTTTGTTGACCGGCTAGCCCCTTTCGTTGACTTTCTGGCCTCTTCTTCTTCTTCTTCCTCTTGCAACTAAAAGCCAGAGTGTACGTACTCCATGGACAGGCCTCCACCATGGATGGATCCACCCATGGAAGTGAAAGACTGAGTCATCATATCCCACTATATGAGCTAGCTAATGGTTAAGTTCGATCCGGTCCATTGATCACATAACCGACGGCTTGGATTTATGTGAGGGTGCCATGTTAGCTGCGTGTGGAGCCCAAGTCATGCGGAAGATGGTTCAGTTGTCTTAACAAAATTGACCAGCGTCTGCCGTTCTCTCTGAAAAGATGCATATACTTGTCTTTTTAGATGAGTTTCTTTTCTTTTTTGCTTTTTTTTTTCAAGGAAGAATTTTTTTCCCACTGGTCTCATATCAAATCAAATATGAAAAACCATAAATAACGACCAGAATCGACTGCTAATGCGTGCAAATTGCATTGGTGCTGAAGTATATAAAAAAAGCCGTGTTCTCCAATTGGAATGTTTTTCTTTGATACAACCAACAACGCCGCATTGTAAAAGCTTGCATTGAGATGGAAATGGTGGTTTTAGCCTTTTTTGAAGGTTTCCAACCGTCTCCCGGTTTGAGCTTTACGACTTTGGCGTCAGCCAGAATTGACAAACACTAGCTGCAAGGCATCCAGCTAGCAAATTATGGTACTCTAGCCTGTTCAAATCCCTTTGCAACTTATATAACCAATCCTTGTGATAAAAACCCTGACTCGAACAATTAGCACTCTGCTAGTGTTCTAGTCGTTGTCGGCAACACACGTCAACAGTTACTAGTTTTGCAATGCAGATTTACCGAAACTTTCGGCGAGCTTAGCTTTCAGATGCACAATTCCATTGGAATCGTATTGTGTTTTGAGTAGTACATACTCCACATCACAGCAAAGCCTGGCCTAGCTACTAAAGGACACTCCCTCTGTATATAAATTGAATTCCGTCTTGTTGATGGCGATGCCTTTGTTAACAGCGATCGATGTTCCGAAAGCTTGATGAGCTGATGTTACAGTAGATTTCGAATATAGAAGGCTGACCAAGATGAAGTCATCACATTTTAACCCTTTAACAAACTTTTTATTTTGCAAATATACTCCCTTCTGAACACAATTGCAAAAATAGCTTCCTCCCTGACAGCGGAAGCGTCGGCAGGTGCCACGTGTCACCTGCCGTAAGTTCAAACTCCATTTGGTTTTGGTGATTAGTGATTAATGACAAATCTAATTGTGAGGCTAACATTCTTATTGAGTCTTTCTTATATTAGTCTAATTTGGATGAAAGGATGGAATTATCAAAGGTATGCATTTGTTGACACATTAATATATCTTGTTGCATTAATTTGATATAACATATGTTGTTATCGATGACAAATCTAAATATGAGACTAACATATTTGTTGAGTATAACTTTTAACTAGTCTCATTTGGATAAAAAGATTATAACATCAAAGGTACGTATCCAATGCTATAATATAATATCTTGTTGCGTTATTTGCACAGATAATTTATTATAATTAAATGACAAATCCTATGGTAAGACTAACACTCTCATTGAGTCAAAGTAGTCTCAAATTGGATGAAAGGATGAATGTGAAATGTATGCATCTAATCTAATGTTATTATATCATGTTGTATTCCTTTAAATTCAAAATATAGGGTGAACTCCACAAAAGGCTTCATTTGAATATGTGCATATTGTTTTCAACTCAATTATTTGAATATGCACACATCTAGGGGGATCTCATCCTATATCGTGATGTTTTCATTAGTATTGATCCAATCCATCATTTCCATATATCTAGGATCTCATTCTATATCGTGATGTTTTCATTAGTATTGATCCAATCCATCATTTCCATATATCTAGGATCATTACTTGTGAAACACATCTCAATAAGTATATGAAGCTTGTGTAGGGGTAATATACTCATTTAGATGATAATTCAATTAGTTTGAATTCGGGTTGTTATCAATCACAAAAGAAATAGATCGAAAGATCTAGGCTCTCCATTATGTGTTAATGGTGTGCCTTGGTGATCTATGACATCTGGGTGTGTTATATCAAGGTTCTTCACCTTGAAACACACCTATTGAGTATATGAAACTTTAGTAGTTGAAATATACTCAAACCAACTTAAATTCAAATTAAGTGATATTTGGGTTGTCACCGATCATAAAAAAAGTAGATCAAAGGATCTAGGCTATCTATTATGTGTTAATGGTGTGCTTTGATGATTTTGGGACAACCGTATTTGTTGGACTAATATTTTCCTTGAAGTGGTTGAAATAGGTTAAGTTCAACGATGCTAAAGACTTGGGATGACATCATGTGTTGATGAGCATTGGGTCAAGATCCCGAAGTGAAGAGAGTTTATCATGTGTTGATAAACAAGACGAGGACCTGACTTGGAGAGAGGATAGTCATCATCAAGTGAAAGCTCCAAGTGGATGCGTAAGTCAAATGTATAGCTAGTATAGGGGCTAAGGATGTGTTTCTAGTATTTTACCGGTCTCGGCGTTTGGTTGGGAGACCGGGTTGCTAGTTTAGTTTGTTGTACTATTAAGAGGGGTCATGTCTTATTGCTTAAGGCTCATCATGTCTTGATACCACAATCCTCCTTGCCCTAGCTCAAACTTGATTTGGTTTATGTTCTTGGCATGGAGCTATTATTTGCGAATGTGTTTTGCAAATAATTAAAGTTCGTGTTTTTGCTCTTTTGTGCATGGAGTCAATATTTGCGAATGTGTTTTGCAAATAGTTGGAACTCATACACTTGCTTCTCTTGGTATATGATTAAATGTTTGCAAATGTGTTTTGCAAATTGAGTTAAAGTGCATTTATCTTTGGAGCATGTGACTAGAGTTTACAAATGTATTTTGAAAACCGCTAGAGATCATGTGTTGATCATCACATGGCTCAAAGATATGCTCTTCATTGCTTTTCGTTGAGCGTTGTCATTTGCAAATGCGTTTTGCAAATTGAGTTCAAGCTCATCTCTCTTTGGAGCATGTGACTAGAGTTTGCAAATATATTTTGCAAATTGCTAGAGATCATGTGTTGATCATCACATGGCTCAAAGATGTGTTCTTGACCGCTCTTTGTTGCGTGTCACTATTTGCAAATGTGTTTTGTAAATAGTTAAAGCTTATGCATTTGCTTTTGTAAGCATGTGACTAAAGTTTGTAAATATGTTTTGCAAACTGATAAAGCTCATGCATTGATCATTTCTAGACTCTTGCTAGCTTGTAGTCACTCTCTTGATCAAGTCTATGTTAAAAATTTCGAGAAATCATATTTTAGACTTGTGTGGCTTCATTGGAGTTTTAGTTTCCTATGGAAATATCTATGGCTTATTAAATCTTGAAATTAGGTGAAATTTGTAGCCATCTTGATAAACTTTTCATAGAGTCAAAGAACACCTAAATCGGATTTCGAAGTAAAATTTTATGATCTTTTTATTGCTGAAGTACCGCCCTATCGGCACTACCGCTGAATACATGCGGTAGCTATTTTTCAAAGAGGTGTTTTGGGGTTAAAAATATCGGTACTACAGATCCTACATGGCGGTAGTACCGGGGGTACTGTAGCAACGGCTAGTTTCAGTGCGTTTAATGCCCAGAACTATCCGTTAATCCTGAGGCTGGTATTACCGGTCCTACGTGGGCGGTAGTACCAATTTTTGCTGAATTTTTCTGATTTGGCCCTCAACAGCTAGTTTCTTTAAGGGGATATATAAGAGGCCGAATGTGGAGGGTTTTGCTACTGCTCTTACACCCATTTGAGGTATACACTTGAGAGCAAAACCTCTATAGCCTATAAAGCTATGTTTGAGTGATTTGAGAAGCATTTGAGCTAGATTTTAGTGTTTGATGATTCTTGGTATTCTATTTGCTTTCTCTTCAGCTAGTGCAAGCCTCTCATTTCAATTGTGTATGTGTTGCACCTTGAGAGCAAGAAGAGAAGAGCTCTAGGTGATTGTGTTGCATCTAGAGGTGGACTGAGTATCTTTGTGCATATGTTACACTTGGTGAGGATCAAGCAAGAGGTTTGACCTATTACTCTTGGTGTTTACCAACACCTATACGATGTGGAGGCATCGTAGTCCAGTGAACTTCTCAAGGAGGTTGTAAGAAGGCCTGGCGTGTTGTGAAGGTTGTAAGAAGCCCTGGCGTGTTTACCAACAGCTATACGAAATTGAGGTACTTGGCTTAATTCGTGGAGCCGGTCTAATTTATTTAGGCTTACCTCAACGTGGATTAGGGGAGATCGGCAAGTCTCCGAACACTACGGTAAAAAGATCGATTGTGGTTTATTTTCTATTGCTCAATTACATTCTTGCAATTTACATTCCTAGAATTGAATTGCTTGCATATCAATCTAAGATTGCAATCTTGCTCATAAACTTAGGTTGTTGGTGCACTTAGTTGAGACTAGTTGATTTAGGTTTTAATTGGACAAAACCTTTTGATTTATGTTTCCGCATATAAACTCAATTTTGGTCAAAAAGTTTTTAAGAGATAATTTTTAAAACCGCCTATTCATCCCCTCTAGTCGGCCTCCTAGATCTTACACCTGCCGCGCTGGTAGGCCACACCAAGTTCCTACCGAGGTCCCATGGCTCGACAAGAAATTGTAACATTTATCATTCGCTTTAATTAATTAATAACTTAATTAATGACTTTTACTTAATTAAATCAGTTTATTAATGCTATTGAGATACCAATGCTTCGCAGGTTGCTCCTTCCGAGCTCTTGCTATGCGATACCTCCTACCGCGGTATGGAAGCACGACAAATGATACGTGTTGTTTATCGACGCTTCCGTAGTCGGGAAGAAAACTATTTTTACAATTACATTAAGAAGAGGATCAAATTTAAATTTTTTTGCCAAAGGCAGGAAAAGTGACGGCTTCGATCAAGATAGGCATGGTTGCATGGGCATAATTGCCTAACATCTCAATCAGCTTGAAATCAAATCGGGCACACGCCACGGATGAAAGAGTTCCATCCATTCTTTCTCTCTATCTTGTTTCAAACAATCTAAAAAAAAGTTTGCGTTTTATGTTGTTATTACCTACTGTCCCCATCAGTGGACGCCTGCAGATAGTGAGAATAACAATTGCAAATGAGATTAACTATGTAGAGCCATGTGGTAGTTCATACCGTGCGAATTTTTATTTAGGAGTTCTTTTGAAAAAAAAAACGGTGGGAGGGCTTCAACGTAATTCCGATTTTTTGGGGATTTTTACAAAATGGGCTAGTTAGGAGCCGTTAGTGAATTTGCGGAACAACTGGTGGGAGGACCTCTCTGTGATTTCGGGATTCTTGGGGGCTTTTTCGCAAAAAAAGGTGACATGGGTGGCTTTGGCTCATGTAGATTCTTCCGGGAATAAGAGATAGTATATTGAAAGTTTTTTGGGGGAGGAAGATGATTGAAGAAAATAATGAGATGAATTAATCGAAACTTTTGTACTTCAACAGTCTGATAATGTCGCCGAATGTTCCTGTCATTTTAGGGCAAACTGTGCACAAATATCTAATCTTTTGTGTCGGGGATCGGTACCCTCGCCACGTATAAGCATCCCCTCGGGTCTCGTGGCAGCTTCAAAGAGCTCAGGGGCTTATCTCCGAACTAGGAGGCACTCTCCTCGAGCTCGGGCTCGGGTCCAGCGCGCTCGGGCTCGAACGCAGGAGCGGATACCCTGCTCGACCTTGACGCCTCTGAAAGTGCATCTAGGCACTTATGTTATTTTGGTGATTAATGACAAACACTCATAATGACAATCTATGCAATTAAGTAAATGCTTAACTTAGTGCTTAGCAAATGACAAACCTCTAATATGATTATATTGCTATGAGACTAACATGTTATTGCCTAGTTGAGTATCAGTCTCATCTTTTAGAGGAAAATCAAATAGGAAGGTTAAGCAAAGATAAGGTATGCAATTTTGGTATCTATTCTATATTTGTTATTGCATTCCTTTCGTGCAAATGCATAGTGAACTCCAAGTAGCATGTTGATTTTATATATGCACATTGGTTCATGTCATATTTATTTGTGCATATATATTCATTTGAGTTCATTATGGTATGCATGTATTAACTAGAGTTAAACTTCATATTGCTATAGATTGACTTGGTGCATGCATGTCTTATTTGTATATCTTCTCATGCAATTCTCTTAGTGAAGTTTATCTAGTGTTGGATCACATATTTACTCTTACTCCAAATATTATTTGCACATGTACAATTCGTGTATATTCTATCATGTGCTTCATTTAAGTAAAGTCTGTGATCCTTGCCATGATTTAATTGATTCATCATATTGGCAATTATCTCTCTAGTGCATGTAGATCAATTACATATTCATCATGATGTACTTAGTAGAGAACATTTATTATGTCAAGTGTTTCCATTTATGTTGTGCTTCCTTATATGAAACACTTGTTGAAATCAACTGTTCACAAATATCAATTTATTCATATCTATTGAGCTTTTGGGACTAATGTCTTTCATGAGTAATTTGGAAAGAATTAGGTTCCATATGTGTATGATGACCAAGATATCTTGGAGGATGATCATTAAACCGAGGTCAACAAGACGGCGGTGTCACCAAGAGTTGAGGACTAAGTCAAGAGCGACTTGGCGTGGAGATCGTCAGAGAGGATGATCAAGTCAAGGTTGATAGAACGAGAGTCTCATGAGGTGAATCGAGTCGAGTTGGACAAGGCGAAGATGTCATCAATTATATGGTGAAGGTCTTCATGCATCGACATCAAGAAAGAAGACGGCAAGTGACTATTTCTAGACTTATATTATCTTTGATTTATTTTTGAGTCTAAGGATTGCCGTACTATTAAGAGGGATGCGATGTCGAATGACTTTTAGATGTGTCAAGTGCTCAAGTGATCCATCCTTGTGAATCTTAGAAAGAGAGTGGTGTTGGTGATGCCGAAAAGTGAGGGTTGTAGGTCTCCCTTGGATTCTTTGTGATATCTGTGTTTATCCTTTGAGTTTTGGGTAGTGAGACCTTGTTAGTTGTGTAGCCCTCGTTCTTAGCTTTTGATAGAGTCCAAAATCGCTGAAATCGGAGTCCGGAGTGAAAAGTTATGCTCGTTTTCGTCGGGCTGCTCCGTGCTGTTCGGACTATCCGGGTTGAGTCCGGACTATCCGGACATTCCGGACTATCCGAATATTTTTCCGGACTCTCCGGGTTGGATCTCTCTGTTAGCCTTTCTTATTTAGTCCGGAGTCTCCGGGTTGTGTGCGGCTGTCTCCAACGGCTAGTTTTTGGGGACCTCTATATAAAGCCCCCTTCTTCCCCACTTCAAAGTGGCTGTGTTCCCACTGATTAGAGGTGCTATACCCTTGTTCTTGAGCCCCCAAAACACCTCTTTACCCTTAGATCTAAGTGATCCCCTTGGTGAGAAGGGTTGGGAAGAGTTTGAGGAGTGTGGTGCTAGGTTGAGTGGGATTTGAGTTGATTGAGCACTTGATTTCATCTCCAAGCTTGTTCTTCGTGAGCATTTGTTACTCTTGGAGGTTGAGGACTCCTAGGCGGCTAGGAGGTCGCCTCGAGCCACCGGAGCTTTGTGTGGTTGGTCGTGGGAAGTTTGTGAAGGCAGTTCCGCCTCCGTAAGGGAAGGAATTAAAGGAGTGAGGACCGGCGAGTGCATTTGTGCAACACCGGAGGAAGAGGGTTGAAAGAGACCCGGCTCAAGTGTGACCGAGCCGCCTCAGCGGAGACGTAGGATCCCTCAAGGATCCGAACTTCGGGTGAAAAATCATCGTCTCCAAGTTTGCTTCTTACTCATGCTTTAGTATTTGATTTTGAATCTTGAAATTGCCCGATCTACTCTTTTGTTGTGTTTGGCTCTAGATCTACAATTTCCCCAGGTACCTGATAGCTTTTAGATCTTTTGTATTCAAGTAGATTGTTGAAAGATTGCAGGGATTTAAAATCTCATTTCGAGGTCTTAAATCCGGAGTATC